>CM027118.1:55039922-55639922 GCA_015476505.1 Urochloa ruziziensis
CCTTAGCAAATGAGTGAGAGAGGAATGAGAGAGGGAACTCTTGGGTCAAGTGAGCTTTCAGAATGGCCAAGAGAGAGTCCCCAAACCTGTGGGATAAGTGTATATACTCCCCACCTTTCCAACTAGCCGTTATGAGTAAAACTCGTGAAAACAGAGCACTGGCGGACCGTCCGCCTAAGAGGGGGCAGACCGTCCGCCCGAGCCCAACGGCTACTATTTCAAAAAGTCAAACGTGTCAGAAGTGACCGTTACGGGGTTGGCGGACCGTCCGCCCAACAGGGGCGGACCGTCCGCCTCTTAGTTAGAAAACGATCACCACACGACTAAGGACCACGTTTCACAAAGGCAGACCGTCCGCCTTATAAAAGTGTCCTGGAACCTTCAGAAATCGTCTCTGCGTGAACGGTCCGCGAAAGGGTCCGCCATATGCAAAAATAGCCTGCGGACCGTCCGCCTGTGCCCGGCGGACCGTCCGCCTAAGAAAAACGGCAGGGCCCCTTTTAACCAACACTTAGCTGATTTTCCTTCAATCAAATGTGAGGCAGACCGTCCGCCACCCCATGGGCGGACCGTCCGCCTGACCAAAATCAGCAAGGTTGAATTCCCTTCAACTTTCTAAGACGAAGTTAGCTCTCATGCATGCACTTATACTATCTGAGCAAGTTGGCACTAGAATCATAACAAGCAACCAGAATTGACCCCTCTTAATAGTACGGCTATGTAGCCTATCAATCCGGTCAAATTTCTTCTCTAAAACTCCTTAGGGCCGGTAAAAGAAAACGACCTATCTTTTACCTTTTCCTTTAGCATCCTCTTGCTTCAATATACGGCGATATATTGTAATCAATCATTGAAGCTCATCCATTCATCCGGACTAACCTAATCTCATCATCTCAATAGAATTGTTAGTCCATGATGATTGTCATTAATTACCAAAAGACATTTAAGGGCCTAGATGCTCTTTCAGCACACACATCAATGTTAAAGGGACAATTTAACCACTATTATGGTGCATGTTCTATCATGTTCGCTAGAGTATTAGCAACACAAGGAGGAGATCGATTGTGCCTTTAGTCGGCAAGTTACTTTAGCTTGAACAAACAAAAAAGATGAGAGAGAGATTCGGTGCAATACAATTGTTTTCTATATAGATATCTCGCCGCCCAGGTCTGATGGCCACTTGAGCTCCTCCAAATGAGATCTTTGGCAGCAATGGAGCACACCATCAAAATGAAAAGGCCAATTCAGTCGATATTATATGGCGCCCGTTCTATCAGCCCCGCTGGATTTCTAGCAACCCAAGGAGGAGATCGATTGTGCCTTTACTCGGCAAGCTACTTTGGCTTGAACAAACAAGAAAGATGAGAGAAGAAAGATGAGAGAGATGATTGATTTGGTGGCATATGGTTGCGGCTACACAACGACAAAAGGTCGGTAGTGAGCCTAACTTGATTCACATAGGAATTGCACCCCTTTAGTCATGTGTGTGGCAGAACCGCTCAGATTAATCCGGCTTAGCGTGCTAAACATCGCATTAGACGCGATTAGCCACTTAGCCGAACTAAAGTGACAGTCTGTCGGGTCAAGCCCGATGCAACCACGCACGGTTACCGAGATCGAAACGAGTCGTGCAATTACTCCCTCGAAGGAGAGTACCAGAGATTACAACAATCCACCGATAATTTAAACAGGTCCCACTTCGGTACTTTATTACAAATTCAGTTCATGCATAAAGTAAAGATAATTTAGAGTTTTTAAAAGCAGTGGAAAGAACTATTATTCGGAAAGGTAGTGACATCACGTGAAGCCGTCGTGACATCACTCAGAAGCATCCTCGTCCCACATGACAGTCCAGCCAGGAGGAAGGGTGGTTGGCCAGGTAAGACCTGCAACCATCTCCTCAAGGGTACTACCTGAAAAACAATTCCACAAGCAAGGCTGAGTATACTAATACTCAGCAAGACTTAACCGTCGGGTGACAGCTACATCACCAACTTCTAGACATGCACGGCTTTTGGCTGGTGGGTTTGTTCTGCCAAAGAGCGACTAAGAGTGGGTCCTTGCTTCAATATTTTAGCATCAAGTTCTAGTTCGAATTTAGCCTTTCTAGATAAGCAACCTATGCTAACCAAGCAAGTGGAGCAAGCAATTTAAGCAAACAGCAAGTTTATCATCATCATGTTTCGCTTTCATTACTCGGTGCGGCAAGAGATCAAGTAGTCTCATTAGCTGCGAGAAACAGACAGTTCGAACCGATTTTAACCTTGCAAGGTGGATACTAAACACACGGAAAAGCGTCAACCCCGAGGGTCGACACTAACCAGGCCGTTCCCATGTCTTCCGAGTTTGTTAATCCGAGCCCACTCCCCTTGGACACAAGCCTTAGCCGGTCATACTTCGCGGTCGTAACCGGCCGGCCTCGGTCTTGAGCCACGTGTCAGCGACAGGGGGATAAATCCCAGGGAAAGCAGGACAAGGCCACGCCCCCTTCCGAACAGGTACTAAACTTACCGGTCCCATACCCAAACAAGTGCTTAGTGCTTTCAAACACTTGACCAACATCGCCGGCACACTTCGACCTTAGCAACTTTTCATAAACAGACGGGGCATCTACATGACCAAAAATCCCCGTCCGTCATCCTTATGATTCCAACATAAGTAAAGCAGTTGATTCCTATATCTCGCGAGTGACAGGAAATCACTCGACTTTTACCGTGT
The DNA here is from genome assembly GCA_015476505.1 of Urochloa ruziziensis. NCBI lineage: Eukaryota > Viridiplantae > Streptophyta > Magnoliopsida > Poales > Poaceae > Urochloa > Urochloa ruziziensis. The sequence goes on from CM027118.1 coordinate 55,042,641, forward strand.
CCTTAAAGCGAGGCAACTATCGACCTATCATACTAGTATTGCAAAGCATAGGTACCTAGGATCATGCAACTAAGGTTTCAATTCAACTCCTGAACGTAAATGCACAAACATAGAGTACAAAACATAGTTGCAAGATTCGAAACATGGGATATGCTCCGGGGCTTGCCTTCGGGCACGTTGTTAGCCTGGGACTCCTCTGCAGCGGGGTTCGGGTCTTGCTCGACCTGGACGGCGTTCACTTCTCCTTCCGCTTGGCCTTCTCCTCCAGCGGGTACGAGTTCGTAGTCTCCGTCAGCGAGGGCTTGCTCTACACGAATGCATATGCAATTAAGAACATGATCTTATTTCGAGTCATCATAATTTCATAATGATAAACCCGGGTGTACTTAGTGACACATTCACCTGGACAATTTTGGTCTGACCTTCCCTTTCTTTAATTAAGTTTGTAGTTACTCATTAAAGTACTTGGGGTTTGTTGACGGTGATTGTGTACACATATAAAATTATTTAACTTTGATTTCACCACAAAACAGCAAGGGTGTGTGTGTGAGGTGTTTAGTTTATTTAATAATTTAAAGAAGTGACTTATTCTTATTTCATCCTTTTTAAGCAATGAAACTTCCATAAATTATTCTGGTAGTTCGGAGCTTCAATTAAATGTGAGAAAATTCTAGTGTGTTCTTGGTGTGTTGCTAGATTTACTGACCAAAATTTAGACCAAAAAGATTTACACAGCAACCAGGAAAAATCACACAAGCTTATCACACTAGCATTAAGAATAAATCCTAATAAATCACACTAACATTAATTTGTCCTTAGATTTCTACCAGAGCCTATACCAGTTTAAACAAGCTCACATGCCAAGTAATAGCTTCAAAAGACCAAAAGATCTTGCTGTATTAATTTATTAGATTTAAACTGATGTGAATTAAAAGGGCAAGTTAGCCAGCTCAAACTAAGCCCTATTATTTACCAGACATGCATCAAGTTACCACAGAGATGCTACAAAAATACTGAGCCCAGGAGCTACACAGATTAATTATTATAATTGTTGAACTAAACATGCACAGCCAGCCTAAACAATTAATAACTCAAAATCTAGTGTGCAACTTTGTGCCAACTTTTTACAGGAGCCTAAACATTTCATCCTCTACAACATATCCAAAAATCAGAACAAACAAAGCTATAGATTTCAAACTATGCATAAATTTAAGTTTGAACAGATTTGAATCTAATTTGAAAACTACACAGAAAACACCCATACGTGCTTTCTAGAAAAGGTAGAGCATCACTTCAGAAGTACAACAAAATTGGGTTTGCATTTTTCTGAATTTTCTACGATTTATAATCGATTTTTAAAGTTTCTGGATTTGAATCCCAGATCTGGAAGAATCTAATTGCGATCAGGCCCCTGAAACTTTCTAGACTAACAGATAGGTCCCTGAAACTAGCGTTAAGGCCCCTGGAACTTTCTAAATCCTAGCAATGTGGTCCTTCGACCAAGGCCGGCGGTGGGATGGCCGGAATCCGGCGATGTGGGCCACGGGGCTGGACGAGATCGTGCCAGGAGTGCTCACCGCCTCACCTTGAGTCGATCTCGTGCAGGAAGCTCGGCCGGAGGTGGCGAGACGACGGCGGACGGCGGAGCAGGGCGGCGGCGCTCGGTTTCTCCCCGAGCTCCGGCGAACTGCGGGGGCTGGGGTGCTGGGCTGGGGCTGGGGAGCTCAAGTGGGGCGACGTGACGGCGGTGGAGCGTGTGGAAGGCGAATGCGCGGGGTGGAGCAGCTGGGTCGCCGGCGAGGCAGCCTGGCGGCGAGGTTGGGCGCGGCGGAGGGGCTCTGCGGCGAGTAGGGGTGGGGCCTTTTATAGGCGGCCGGGGTGAGGTTTGGATGGCGGTTTGGAGTGGCGAAGCGGCCACGTGGAGGCTCGGGCGGCGCGGGAGCTCGGCAGCCACGGCGACGCGGCGTGCCGGTCGGCCGCCGGTCGGAACGGAGCAGGGGCGGTCGTGACGGCGACGGCGAAGCAAGAGCACCGGATTGGAGGGTCGCGCGGGCGTCGCGGGGGTCATGTCGTGGTCGGAACGCGGCGGTGCGGCCGGTCGGGCAGCGGCGGCGGTGGAGCGCCGCGTGGCGGCCGGCGAGCGGCGTCTCGCCCGCGGTTGGGGAGGCGTGGTCGGGGCAGACGCGGTCCGGGCGGCGCTGTCCACGGCCGGTCGGCGAGCTCGCGGCCGGGTTGGCCAGCAGCTCCGCGGCGCAGGCGGCGTGACGCCGCGTGGCGCGCGCGCGCGGCGCGCGTCGCGTCCGGTCGGAGCGCCAGCGGGGGACAGAGCGGCTTGGTCGGGAACAGGAGGGGACGGGGCACCTCGCCATCAAGGCGGCGACCTCGACGTCCGGGTCAGAGACCCTGCGCCACGTGGCGGGCGCGGTCGGGCGCGGTCGGCCTGGAACGCGCGCGCCGACGCATGAACGTCAATTCGTCGAACACTTCACGGGCGTCGTTCCAAACACGAATTTCTCCAAAAAGTTGAACTAAACTTCAAAATCTCCAAACACAAAAGTTGTGTCCCATAGTGTAGGCTACAACTTTTGTAAAGGTCGACCATAGAAAAAGTCTATAAATCGACGGGAAATTTGGGGTGAACAAGGCATGAACTTGAGTGCCATTCAGCCATGAACTTCTGTGTTTGACTGAGTTTGACTGAGATTTGAGGCGCCTTCCACTTGGAATTTTGAAAAGTGCCAAATAGCAAAGTTGTGTCCCACAAAAAGTTGAACAACTTTTATTTTGGCAGATTTTTATGTTCTTAAGTGAAATTTCAAGTTTAGGCCTTGCCATCCGAGAGATGCCAGAAATTCACCAAGTGGCAAAGGGAATTAGGTGAATTTTTCTTAAGTGAAAATCTAGGTGGGGCTTAATTATACCTAATTAAGCTAAGACACAAGGTTTAGCAGGTGATTTAGTTAATTAAACACCTAGATTGTCACAATGTGCACGTGGCGGCCGTTGAACCAAATATTGCTACCATATATCTAAACAAGGTTGGATGAGGCAACTGTTTGGGTAAGCCTTTTCTCTATTGGTCCATTTGATTGTGAGAGAATAAGAGCTTGTGGAGAAAGAGATGTGAGATACTGAAATAACATGTGGAGATTAATATATATCCTATTTTTTCCTTGATCTCATGCATAAGTAAGCAACCAAGCCAACCATGTGGGGGCACCAAGGAAGCAAGTAGCCATGGTAACACCGAGCAAAAGAAACTGCATCAACACTGCAAGCATGAGCTCACCATGATTCTAGCAAGATGTCTACTTTGCCCTAATGTGGGTTGAATTCGGTGGCCTATTGTGATGCAGGCTTCTAATTTGTGCAGCCATACAATTGTTTTGTAGAAGATTTCTACTTTTCTTCAATGATATATTTTTTCCCTCTTTCCCATTCTTAAGCAAGCCCCTGAGAAGGCTTAGCTCATCATGGGTGTTTTCTCTTTCTTTTCCTTTTTACTCCTTTCAAAATAAAGTATTATCTTATTCTCCTTCTATTGATTCTCACGATGACTTTTTAATATCTCTCACTTTAAAGAGTAGCTAACATGAAAATTTTATCATCCCATAAAATTATATGATCTGAGATCTCATTGGGAGGTGCATGATGCCTTGATCTACACATATAGTCAATAACAATGGTACTGGATGCAGAGAAAGAAAAACAGAAGGCTAAGGGGCATATATGATCCACGTGTAAGCTCATTATAGGAAAAAAACATAAATACTATGTTTATTTAAAAACAAAAGTTTGGAACAAAATAAAATTTGATTAAAAAATGAGCTTCTAGTGTTGCCAAATCAATCCTAAAAAACAAATTGAAACCACATAAAAATTTAAATAAAGTAAAGTATTTTTCAAATATAAGTGTAAAAGTTATCAAATAATTAAATGCAAAATAATATTTTCCATACCTTATCAAAAAATCGTGTAAAGAGTAAAAAGTAGCTACCCGGGTAATTTGAGCAGACCATCTCACTAGTTAAATTTTAAACTAAATGATCAGAATATCTTCGGCGGGGAAATGCGTGTCAGGGGCATAGGGTGAGTAGGGGCGTGGTGCTGGACAGTGGACAGTTTGACTTGAGGCCGCCTGGGGCGCCGCGCGGCGCCTGGCAGCGCGGGCGCGGCGCAGCAGGCCAGCAGGCAAAACCGCGTGCCGTGGCCCGTGGCGGTTTCGGCGCTCGCGTTCTTTTGGGAACCGGGGCGGCGGAGCGCGGCGGCCGCTGGGCACTTCGCCGCCGTTCTGCCCCCTTGCATCACTGCATGGTAGCCACGCGCGCTAACGGCCGGGCCCTCCTCTCCGTTCTCATCCGAACACACTGCTACCGCCACGCACGATCACGCACGTACAGTATATATCGCCACGGCGACGCCGCTCGGCCAAACCTCAGGACGCGACACGAGCCAACCGAACTTCCCGTCCACGCGTGTAAGACAGAGACAGTGAGAGGGGAAGCAATGAAGGTGGTGGTGGCGTTGGACGACAGCGACTTCAGCCGCCACGCGCTGGCCTGGGCGCTCGACCACCTCTTCCCCGCCGCCGGCGCCGATGCCGACCAGCCGGCGCCTCGTCCCGAGCTGGTGCTCGTCCACGCCCTGGAGCCGCTCCGGCACATCATGTACCCCGTCGGGCCAGGCTCGGCGGTGTACGGCGCGCCGTCGATGATGGAGTCCGTGCGTGCGGCGCAGGCGGAGAACGCGCGCGCCCTGCTCGACAGGGCCAAGCGGGCCTGCCACCAGCGAGGGGTAACTATAGAGTTTTTCCGATCCCCTCTGTGACCAGCGCATACATAACCGTGTACTACTACGTAGTTCAGCTTCGCAAGTGCAGAAGAACATTGCTGGCCGCGGCCACATCCTGTTCCCCGTGCGCATCATCCTCTGCACGCTACACTGCAGGTGAGCGCGGATGCGGCGGTGGTGGAAGGGGAGCCCAGGGAGGCGCTGTGCCGCGCCGCCGCCGACATGGGCGCCGGGCTGCTCGTCGTCGGCAGCCGCGGCCTCGGCGCCATCAAGAGGTACGTGACGTGGCCGCGTGTTTCGCAGCCGCGGTTGGGCGACGCAGGGCCGCAATTTTGGTTTTCCAGACCAGTAGTGTCATGTACAGTATCTGTCTGCGCGCAGGGCGTTCCTGGGGAGCGTGAGCGACTACTGCGCGCACCACGCCGGCTGCCCGATCATGGTGGTCAAGCCGCCTCGCGACGACGACGAAGATCACGCCCGCCGGGCGACGACGAGCAGCTGATCGCCGGCCAGAGGGGAAAAAAAAAGGGCGGGGGAATTGAGAATAGTTGTGGGACCGTTCCTTCTGTCCGTCCCCGCTCCTGATGGATCCATCATCCGTGCTGTGCCTTTCGTGTCGATGGATGGATGCTTGCGTGTGTAGTGAACATGTTGCTTCGACGATGTAGAAACCATGCGCTCGGTGAGAAATACTAAATCTCTGTAAATAATTATCTTTCACCTCTGGAGTTGTTTTCGGGACCACTGACAGAGGAGTTCATTTACCACGTGCATGCTCCAAGGAACGCAAAGTTGAGAGTATTTTGTCCCGGAAAGAGACCCCGTGTCTTCCCCGTGCACGAGGAGATTCATGCGGTCAAACAACAAACAACACCCGCCGACAAAAGTAAATAAAAACAAAAGTAAAAAAGTTTCTTTTCACTCCACCAGGTCACACTCACGCGAACGGAATCGCCTTTTGAATTCGTATTCCGAGGTAACAGAGGAGTAGAAAAGGACCAGAGCACCGAGATTATCGAGCCGAATACAAACGCCCACGTTTGTTATTTCAAATGGGTTCCAGCTCCATTTCCAACTTAAGAAATGCTCAGGACATTAGTCTTTTTCATCCCGTTCTGAGTACTGATGGACAGTTGGACACTCTCAGACGCGCGCTAGGAAGAGGTACCAAGAGAGTGCAAGGTTGGCTCGTTCGTAAGCGGTTTTATACTGACTTTGTGCCGAAATAGCTTAAGTAATTATATTGTTTTATCTTAAAAAAGTAACTACAGTTTTATGCAAATTTTCGCCACCGCTGAGTTCATTACATTATTAGGGGAAAATGTCAAATATACACCCTCTAATTAGTATGGATAGTTCGATCTTCAAATCTAAACTAAAAAAATAGATATCGAGCACCATTCGTCTATTGACATGGGTCAAATCCGGTCCTCTTGTTGGTTTCAAAGTGGTTTCCCATTTCGTGAAATAAAAATGATTTAATCTTAAAAATTCAGAACTGGCTTTTTTAAATTAGGAAACAAATGAAACCAGTACCAAAGACGTTGCCTAGAGTAAGTAATACGATCACAAACAGGTATAGTTACTGTCATTCATAGACATGGAGAGAAACTAATAAAAAAGTTACTTAAAAAATTAACAAAAAAGAAGAGATCTTCTCTTGAGCAAGAGAGCGTATGTGGAGTATGGAGCTAAGCAATCTTGTGCTCCTTTTATTACTTGTACTAACAATAGATAAAGTTGTTATACGGCCGGCATTAGCGATCCTTTGCACGTGGCCTATGAAATGAAAACAAAATAGCTCCACAAATATTATTTAGCTCCAAAAAATTAACTAGAAAAACAATTTGCTTGGCTGGGATTCAGAGAAAGGCGGGGGAGAAAAAGTGGCGAAAACGATGGACGCAAGCCACACGTTCGCTGTGGCCTCCACCTCGGCCTGACGGAGTGACGGCCCGCCGCCCCCGCTCTCGTGGCCGCACCTCGCGGCACAGCTTGCACAGCGAAACGGGAAGAAAAAGACGCCCCAGAAAAGGAAAAAGAGTAAAAAGACGCAACAGGAACTTGCAACGGCACGAGCTCTTGCTCGAACCGAGGTCTCCTCCAGTCTTCCCCCTCGCGAGAGGAGAGAGAGAGAGAGAGAGAGAGAGAGAAGCGGAGACCACCTTCTCCTCCGCGTGCCCCCTCCCACCTCACCTCCTCACGCGCCGAATCAGCAGCAGCAGCAGCAGCAGGCGGTGGCGAGCAGCATAGCTCCCCTGCCGGAGCAGAGGCAGCTCCGCCCACCCCCACATAGCCGCGAGCTCCAATGGCGACATCCACATTCCTCGTCACCCCGGGCCCGGGGCTGCTGCGCCCCCACGGCGCCTCTCCCCCCGCCGCCTGCGGCTGCCGCCGCCGTTGCTCCGCTCCACGGGGCGTCCTCACCCAGCGCCCATTGGCTCGCGCCTCCAGCTGCTGCCTCAGCGTGTCGTCCGCGCACTCGGTGAGCCTCCCTGCCTTGTCCCTCCCCTTCTCCCTCACCCGACATGCTTGCCCGCTTTGTGATCTGCTCGCTGGAATCAGCGGGCGAATCACGCTCCCCCGGTGCCCGTGCCCGTGCCCCTGCGTCGCGGCCCGGGTCAAGCGGGCCTGTGCCAAACTGTTTCGCTGTGTTGGGGCTTGGGGGGACTTGGCGCGCTCACGAATCCGGGATGATTTCTGGGTCAGTTGATCGCCGGCGTATGTCTTGTGTGTCCGCTGCCTGCTGCCGATTTGGTGATTGCTTGTGCCTCCTCTGTCTCTAGGCGAGGCTGCGCGTCAATGTTGGTGCAGGGTGGCCCTTGGTACTCGGGGGATCCAGCAACCGGGGGTTTCAGAAGGGTTTAAGTGCCGCGGCGACAGATGCTGAAGCTGCTGGTCAGGTTGGTGATGATGATGACGAGGATATGGTCCGTGTCACCAATGAGGCGCTTCGCGCCACCATCCGCAAGAGCAAAGAAGTCTTGGCAAGGCACAAGGTTATACTCGAGCAGGTATGATTTTCATGCTCTGTTGATGGAATCAGATGCGTTTCTCAGTATATACACTTTTTGACAATGTGTTCCCTGGTCTATTGTGCTGCTGCTACAATCAATGGAACTAGAAAAACAAATGCCGGAACACATTACTTGGCATGCCGTTTACCTTGTGTAGATTAAGTTTAGGACTTTAGGTACATGTACATTCCCACATTATTTCAAGAGTGTATTGATGCAGCTTTCATTGAGATGTGATTTTACAGTTGAATGTTGGACATCCACACCAAGTCAGATTCCTGCCGCTGTTGGAGCAGATGCTAGACCTTGCACCTTTGAATTAGGAATGCTGTTTTTTATGAAAAAAAAATCACACATTACATCACACCAGTTGTGGGTTTCGGCATAGTCTGGATAGGGTATAATTTTGAGGAAGAAGGTGATGGTTACTGGGGATGACACCTCTTTATCAATGAATCTGTGACATGCTTTTGCTACCTTCTATATAAGCAATAGTATTGCTGATGCATAGAGTCCACTAAAGTGTTCTTTTTATTTATTCTTACTTAAATAAAATGAGTTTTGTCACACTGCTAAGAATTTGAAAGTGTCATCACACTGCAGTTTTTCTGGCATTTTAGCCTGTAGTCTTTACCCACATCTTTTCGAAACTAATGGTATGTTGCTGGAACAATTTGTAATTCACTTTAACTGCCCATTTTACTAACTAGTTATTTGCATTAAACCTTAACTATCTGGAATGGTGCAGTGTATGCTTATTTTGTATTATTTGTTGAACTATACGATGGTTTGAATGATGATATGTGGGCAACTTATTCAGATATCAGAAAAGAAGAAGCTCATCTCAGTTCTAGCAGAAAGTTCCATTCATAATGAACAAGAGCCACATAGTGGTCAGAGTGATAGTTCCTTTTCACACCTGAATGCAGTATCAGGGGGTGAAGATATTGACTATGGAGAGTCTGTCTATGATCAGAGTGGATACTATGAAAGTTTAGAAGACGAAGATACTGATTTTAGTGAATCATTTGGTGAGGCCAACTATGGGAATTATTATCAGTATGACAGTTTTCCTAGAGCTGCTCCCAGTGTATATCAACCAGAAGCTGCTAATGGCATGGATCACCGTTATGTGGCACAAATAAGTCAAGTAAGTGACCAGTCAGTCAACGAGGGAGCAAATGACAATTCTTCTGCTTCGAGTGGTGTTGACCTTTTGAATATCATATTGGTAGCTGCAGAGTGTGCTCCTTGGTCCAAAACAGGCAAGAACGAAATGATATAACTACATTTCTTTTGTTCTTGTAAGGGCGTGGTTTAAACTTAGCATGAATATTATTTCTCCAATCTGTATGCTGGTGCTGTCATCCTACCAAATGCTGGAGGTGTTTGGGGGTGGGTTGAAGGGTTCTGATTGCTCACCTGTGTCACTGTGTGATTTATAATACATCTCATGACACGGGGCAGTAGTGATAGCGTACCCAAGTTAGAGAAGGAAGGTCCATGAAGATAATAGATGCATATGCTTTCATGATGAAAATTTATAACATGGCAAGGAATCCTATCTGCTAACTTCACAAAGGCTATCAATTTAGGAAAATAGCAATGTCAAGGTTTAAGGAATATCCCGCCGCACATGCATCAAAACGGCACAGATGCCCTTCCTTCTTTAACTTGGGTAGGCTAGCAGAGCATCTATTATCTTCATGGACCTTGAAATCAGTGTGAGGGTGAAAACCGCCATTTCACCAATAGTGTCATTCTCCAAATTTTCATATGTTTGAGGTGTGATTAGGTAGTCTAATGCAAAATAGTTGTTATCTCTATAAATATGACTGGTTCGGGTCCTACTAGGCTAATTTGCCAATTTTCAAAGCTGACTCTCTAGTTGACTTGAGCCATTTCCACTATGTAGTGGTTGCTCTAGAGTTTCCTTGTAACCGTGCTCCAATTTTTTCGATCGATTTCAGCGGGTCACAAAGAATATTTAGACAAACTTATGCCCTTTTGCCTGTTTTTGCTATTTTTCTCAATACATTTCCTTCAAATGTGGGTTTATTGTGCTAAATTGAAGAAGATCACAAATGCCGCTGCTTACGCATTTATATTTCCAAAACCTAATAGCATGATGCGCATTGAGTTATTTTCCATACATATATCTATTGCATGTTGAGTTATTCATCCACGGCTTGAGGCATGCACGACAACTTCTCAGAGCTGACCCATTGTATATGATTTTAAATCTTTGTACATTTATCCCCCACTACCCATTTCATATACATTCTAGCACAACATGCAGTATGAGTTATGAGACAGCAAGATATTTGTAGTGAAAACCTAGTAAGTTTGACTGCTATGAGTTTAAAGGAGGTCTGCTACCTGCTTTGTCGTTTAGTGTAAGTTGGTTGAAACTTCTACAGTTCCAATTTCCTGCGCACTCCTCCATTGTTTTTAAGGAACACATGCTGGTATAACAAATAAAAATATACATCATGAAAAGTATATCCGTCATCCGATACAAATGTAATCGCATTACTTTCATGGTCAGCCTATATAATCGTACACGGACTAGAGGTTTCAAAACTGTGCCCACATGGATCTCTTTCAACCGATATTTAATTACACTCCCTATTATTGCCTCATTCTTGAATTATGGTTTCATCTCTGGCCATAAGTAGGTTGTGTACTTCCCTGCTTGAGTTTTATGCATGTTTACTGCTGCCATCATTCACATCCAGAAGTGAATCACAACTTAAATGGTTTACATATCTTGTGCTTCATGTGTCAAGGTGATTGGACTTTGCATGTTCCACTTCAAATTTTTTGCGTTCTATTCAGTTTTAGAAAGGTGTAATTGCTTGTCAGCGGGTTGCATAATGTATGTTATGACTTGTGGGGTCAGGTACAATTGAACAGGCTGATCTTTTAATATTTGCCTACTTAATATGCTTGGAACTAAAGGTTTAACTGTTGCCGTACCTATCTACTGGTGCTTTGATGCCAATACATACAAGTAAAGAACCATTTTTTTTGGCAAAAAAGGTGTGGGTTTTAGTGATCCCTAGTGCCGATATGAATTCACTACTTGTTTAATGGTGTATAGGTAGTTAACCATCATCCCCCAAATTATAGATATTGTTATGGCAATTATTCCATATCAGATATCCTGAGTTATTCATTACACATCATATCTACCCCAGATAGACTGTTCATTTGAGTCCCTTGCTCACTGAGGGAAAAATAACATTGTACTAATTTCCTGCAGGTGGGCTTGGGGATGTTGCTGGAGCTTTGCCCAAGGCTTTGGCTAGGAGAGGTCATCGTGTCATGGTGTGCTTTCTATGCGCTAATCTTATCTCAATGCTTTTGGATAGAGATTTGACTAAGCTCTTGGTAGTTGGAATTGCCGCAAGTTAATATGGGCAGATAAACATATGGCTGTAAAGTTCACAAAATCCCCTATTCATCCAGTTGGTGTCTGTAAAATCCTAAGGTTGCATAGTTCAACTAAATATGATGATGAAAAACCACTGCAATGCCAATAGCATAGTAAGTTGTCTCAAAAAGAGTTATGCAATGTAAAACCCTGGTAAGGGCCTGGTATGGAAACCTGTGCCCTTATTTTAGGGATATCGAGCACTTTGCATTTGAAAAATACGTGTGATATAGCTGAAGTTCAGAAATGCATAATACAGCATTTCCAAGATAGCACGGGGTGATAGGTCGTTTCTGAATCTTTTGCGTGCAATATAAACCAAAGTTGTTTGCGGAAGTACTTGAATACTAAATATATTGTTGCTTCTTATGTTCTTTTATAGGTAGTAGTTCCAAAATATGGTGACTATGAGGAACTACAAGAGATAGGAGATCCAAGGAGGTATCAAGTTGCAGGGCAGGTATTTTGCTCTGTGATCATGATATATTAGCTATGGTCATATTTATTATGGATCCTCTTGAAAAAGTGCTTTGTTTGGACAGGATATGGAGGTAAAGTATTATCATGCCTACATAGATGGTGTGGATTTTGTTTTCATCGAAAATCCTATATTCCACCATGTTGAGAGTGAAATTTATGGTGGAAACCGAACAGTAAGTATACCACCACTTCATTTGCTGATACCAAAAGCTGAGATGAGATTTATATTATCTAGCTGTCAGTTTCGTGCCTTTTTGGGTTGCTTATTATTAGCACTAAAAGATTAACATTTATCTTCAGGACATTTTGAAACGAATGGTTTTGCTGTGCAAAGCAGCTGTAGAGGTAATGTCTCTTGGTTTTTACATTTATAATTTCAAATTCACATATAAGATGTCTAGTTACATAGTCAACAGGCAACAGTTCGCTGCAATAAAACGAAATAATTTTATTGTTAGGATTCGGGAGTTTATATGCCGACCATCATCTTTCTTATTTAGTTTATCTTTTCACTAGTCCTTCAGATGCATCCATGTCTGAAAAAAGATACACTACTTTTATAACTTGACCATTTGACCTTTCTGAGTGCCCTTTTTAATACATTTTTTCCAGTTAAAGTATTTGCCTGCATGGGCGGTCTTTATTTAACCTTTTCATTTCACTATCGTTGTCTTGTGCAATATGCTTATAGCAAACATCATTTTAGGTTCAATGGTACGTTCCATGTGGTGGCTTTTGCTATGGCGATGGAAATCTTGTGTTCATTGCAAATGATTGGCATACTGCACTACTACCTGTTTATTTGAAGGCATACTACCGCGACAATGGTTTTATGACATATGCCCGTTCTGTTCTTGTGATACACAACATAGCACATCAGGTAAGATGGTTTTCGTTAACATTACCTTTTGTGTCCTATGTATATATTTCCCTGAATTGTCACTGTTTTATGCTACATTGATTTTACTTGTAGCAATTAATAGGAAATACTGCTATTACTAAATGCATTTTTTTTACCTTTTTGTCCTCATTATTGGTGGATCTTATTGCGAACTAAAGGCTTTGATGTTGTGGTTAGTGAAAAATTATAGACTCCATTCTTGGGGGTAGGACTGACAATTAGGTCTCGTGGAAAAGGTAATACCTGCCATGCCAGTACCTGCTGTGCAATTTCGGCCCATGTGCGTGCATGCTATTTGCCATCTGCTATGGGCTTAACTGTGCACATGTGGGTGCACACTGTACCTTTCTGTATGCCTCTTAACTGTGCACATGCCCTTTTGACTGCCAAATGTTGTCTTAAAAGAGTGCCCAGGCATAAGAAAAGATATCTAACAATTGTGCATCTGCACACATGACAACTATGATGCAAAGCACCCACTTTAATCAAGATATCAAGAGAAAAGAAGTGCAGAATTATATTAAAGAAGAATAAACACATTTGAGGCCGGCCGCTCAGATTGGAATGTTTGTCTAGAATAGTAGATCATCATCTTTGATCTGGGGCTTTGCTGATCACGAGGCCTTAAAGTGTAGAAGCTTGTTTAATGATGGCATGAAGCCTAGAGGGGGCATTTAAGTTGTCAGGTAGTCCGTTACTGACATAAGTGGTTGGAAGGCAGCAGTTAGGAGGCAACCACTGAAGGTGTCAAGGCGGTGAGCAGCTGGAGTCAGGAGAGTGGAGATACTCCCTGTCTGGATGTGTGTGTAGTGAGGTGGAAAGAGGAAAAGTGAGGAAAGGTGCCAGAATTATGAATTGTGTTGCCTAATGGAGTAGGGTTTATATGTACTGGCTGGATCTGGATCCACATGTCCGGGTAATACTGTAAATGGGTGGGGGTGGAACATTCCCATGTTTATCTGTCAGGTGGTCATGAATACCTATGAGCAATCGGGTAAATGTGCAAAACTTGATATTCCCTTATTCCATTATCTACAATGAATCTAGTAAGGTACACAGTCACATGATGCACCTTTGCCCTCAAGAGCACATGCCATGAGGGTTTCTGGTAAGGTAACATAATTCATGTGCTTCATATGAAATATTTAAGTGGACTTTATTTCTACATAGGATAAACCGTATGACAGTTAGATCCTTTTTTTTTTGTGAATGACAGTTAGAGCCTTATGACGCATCATAACTCTAGCCTTGCATATTTGCAGTTTTGCACCAGAAAATAATGGGATATACCAGAACACTTGAACAAAATATGGTCACAACTCCAGCAAAACATGTATGGCAAAACTTGTAGTTGTAGAGATCCAGAAAAAAAAAAGAGTACTTCTGACCGAAGATTGTGGAACTATTGAGTGGTTGCAGTGCTTTAGTAGCATCCCAGCAGCCTAGTACTATAGTCCCCATATTTGGATGCTGGTTTAACGTTGTACATAGTAGTTGCTATACGCCTATACTCTATAACCTGTTTATGTTGGTGCTGATGTTATTACTCTATAAATATTTTATCCATTCAGATGCATCTGAATTTAATATCCATGAAAATAAGTTCCCTCAGTATGCTATTCATGAGTTAATTACAATTTCTCTTTTCAGGGTCGTGGCCCAATAGATGACTTCAACTATCTGGATTTGCCAGGTCATTACATGGATCAGTTCAAACTCTATGACCCATTTGGAGGTGATCATCTAAACATCTTTGCCGCCGGTATTAAAGCTGCTGACCGTTTGCTTACTGTTAGCCATGGGTATGCATGGGAGCTCAAAACACCTGATGGCGGCTGGGGCCTTCATAGCATCATTAGTGAAAATGATTCGAAATTCCAGGGTATTGTAAATGGCGTTGATACAACTGATTGGAATCCCAGGCATGATGTCCACCTACAATCTGATGGCTACACCAACTATTCTTTAGAAACAGTTCAGACAGGTAAAGCACAATGTAAGGAAGCATTGCAGAAAGAGCTTGGTCTCCCAGTTCGAGGTGATGTTCCTGTCATTGCTTTCATTGGACGGTTAGACCATCAGAAAGGTGTAGACCTGATAGCAGAAGCAATGCCATGGATTGCTGGCCAAGATGTGCAGTTAATTATGTTGGGTACTGGAAGACAAGACCTTGAAGATACATTGAGGCGACTCGAGAGCCAGCATTATGACAGGGTTAGGGGCTGGGTTGGTTTTTCTGTCCGGTTGGCTCACTGTATGACTGCGGGGGCTGATATACTATTGATGCCATCAAGGTTTGAGCCTTGTGGGCTGAACCAGTTATACGCCATGATGTACGGTACTGTCCCAGTGGTTCATGCGGTTGGAGGTCTCCGAGACACAGTCCAGCATTATAATCCCTATGAGGAGGTTGGAGTGGGTTGGACTTTCGAAAAGGCAGAGGCAAACAGAATGATCGATGCTCTAGGGCACTGCCTGAACACATACAGAAATTACAGGAACAGCTGGGAAGGCATCCAAAAGAGAGGAATGATGCAAGATCTAAGCTGGGACAATGCTGCTAAACTCTATGAGGAAGTTCTTGTTGCTGCCAAGTATCAGTGGTGACTGCTGAGCTGCCCAAGAAGGGTGTTGATGGTTCCCTTTCGCAGACCAGGAGGACATTTTCTTGTCGCACCAACTGAATTCTTTCGGTGCATCACACAGCTGACCGTATGCTTCATCCTGAATTTTTCATGATGTTCAGAATCGCGCAACGAAAATTGTTGGTTGGAGACCCTAGATAATGCAAATTCTGGGTCTACTTCCTGCACGAACACAGTGAAAAGAGCCTTTTTTTCCTGGATGTAGGCAAACAGCGGAGGTGGTAGGCACCATGCATTTTCTAAGTGGCTTCAGTTCATCTGTCTACTGGAACGAGACAAGGTGCTTTCGTACAGGGAAGTAGCAGATAGCAGAGAAAATGTTGCTTCGTTTCTTAAATAGATTGTTGTATTTCTAATTAGGGCGTTTATGTTTAGTTCTTTGATTTTTCGTGCATATTCTTCTGTAGATGGTTTAGTGCTCCCCAAATTGTCGGGATGATGAGATGAAAAAGGTTTGCAGGTTACGTTAATAAAATTAAAGAGCATCGGAAGTTCGTGAACTTGCTATGTAAAGTGTGGGCTTTCAACATAATTTTGTTCTCGAAAGGACTAGCGCTGTCCTGCATAGTGGTCGCGAGCATGATCTTTCTGCTCTCCCGAGAGGCATCGCCGCCGTCGCCGCCGGCGAGGTAGCAGAGCGGCACCACGTTGTCATCAGCTGCTTCGCCGCGTGCGGATCCAGGCCTGCTCCACGGTAGCCCAGGGACCACGCGCCCAAGTGTAGTCGTCGAGCCTCCAGACCTCGAATGAGCATCAACGGACATGTATGATTAGAGACGCTGCCCATGTATACGAGATTGTCAGGATGACAGAGAGATCGTGATGAAATAAACTTAGAACGGAATAACATCATTTATATTGGTATAAATCTAAGACCTTCATTTTCACACCTACATGATTTTTTTCAAAACACAATTACACAAATGTATATGGAAACACACCTGGCTGCCTTACTTCTTGTCGATTTCCTTGTCTGTTCCTTGATCAGGCCGCCAAACAGACTGCACGCGAGGACGGAGGACTCTAACCAATTGCTCGTTGACGAAGCCAAACCTCCGGACATGGAGCCTCGTCGGGAAGGCGGCACTTGCGCTATGCAGCGGCGGCGGAGTCGAGCGTCAAGAGCTCGTGCATGTTGAGAGGAGGATTAGATCAGCACCATTGATTTTCAGCTCTTGCACGAGTGTCACCTTCCGGAAAATGGATAGCATTTCAACATAGGCCTATTTCTCCCGGCCCCAGAAGGCGACAGCTGTGGTCCAATAACAGAAAGCCATTGGGCCCAATAGCATCAAACGGTCCGTGGAATAAAGGCCCAAATCACAGGACACAGGGCCCATTTCGTCTTCCTCCTTTCGTCACCACCGGTCTCTGCTTCTCCAGACAGCACACACGCACACGCACGCAGAACCCAAGCCTGCAAGCCAGAGGCCAGCACGCACGCACGCAAAGCAACAGCAGAAGGGGAGCGGCGAAGACCACCGGCTCGGCGGCGGCACCTCGGCTTCCCCATGGTGCGCATATCTTTCTCCACCCCTTTTCCCCTCTTGTTTCTGTGTTCTGTTTTTCTCTGTACTCTGAAATTATTATCTAAACCCTAGTTTTTGGGGATTCTGCAGTGCTAAGACGAGGGGTCGGGGATTTGAGTAGGGATGGATGCTAGCTAAGTTCCAAAAGGGTAATCTCCTCTGACCCTCTCTATATTCTTCCAATTTGCACATGGCCGTGAGAAGGGAATGAATGAGACCTGAAATTGTTGTGAATTGGTCCTTACATTTGTTCCTCTGTTCCGTGTGTGCTTATTCTGTAATGCTGAAGTGCCGCTGCAAATGAGGTTGGAGTGCAGGCGTTATGCTCTGTTGTAATCTTTCTATTTTTTCCTTTGAAACGTGCTCTGATCTGTTGCTCTCCAATTGTTTTGTTGAGCAGGTTAACGTGGAGATAGCAGTGGTAAAAAATCTATACCTGAGCAATCTTTGGATGCTAATTTTCTATAGCTCAATCTTTCAGTGCTATTTTTCTTAAGTGAGGATCTTATAATGGTACATATCCAATTTTCCCTCCATCAACCCTACGAGCAGCTAGAGAAGCGATGGTGGGGCTGCTGCAGCTCGTGAAGGACGCTTATTTCGGCCCCGCGCCTGGCAAGGTTCGCCAGATCGCTCCCAGAAACGGCTTGACTGCCATTTCCAAAATAATCTTCTTCTTATTTTGCGAAACAATTCTTCCTCAAATCTTCTTTTTTTTCCCCCAAATCTTTTTTGCTTCATCTCGGGTTGGGGTTTGATGCTGTTTTGTGTTGCTGCAGGGTGTGATCCAAGATCTGGAACATGCCATGCGGACCAAGGTAACATCTCCTGCAAGAATCACCCCTTCTTCATGACATCACCACAAACCCCCAAAATGAAAAATCTCATCCTTGTTGATCTGCTGAGTTGGATGCTGGGGCTGATGATGCAGGGTGGCTTGACCAAAGAGGAGGAAACCAAGCTTCGGGTTGTCAATTTCCTTCCAACTGCGGCTTTCGTTTTGTCCTCAGGATTGGGCAGCTATGCGGGGTGGTTCAGTCAAGGCCTAGGTTCTTCCCTTCCCCTCTCGATTGATATTTGACAAATGTTATCCGGTTCTGATGGGAATAAGTCTTTGTGGTCCCTTGTATGGTCCTGCTGCTGCCTGTGCAGCATCAACCAGGACAGCAGCATCTTGGACTGGGACTGTCTTTCAGTTTCAGCAGTTAGCATCCATAGGACAGCATCTGCATGGTAGTTTTGCTGCCCACCAGGACAGCAGTTAGGCAGTTACCTTTTTTTAGCATCTTAGACTAGCATCTTAGACTAGCATCTAGGCATATGCTCGGCTGGTTAGCAGCCTATAAATATGTATCCCCAGCCCCTTGGGTTGGCATGGCATTGTGAAGAGAAAAACCCAACTCTTAGTGTCATCCTCTCCCAATGAGAGTAACAGTTCAGCTACTAACAACTGGTATCAGAGCCGTACTGTCCTGTAGTTTGAACATCTCCTGTTCTTCCCCCTCCAACGCCACCCATTTCCTCTCAGACAGCAGGAACACCTGCTGTTCATCCTCCCAGCCAGCAGCAGCTGCTGTTCACGCAGGAACAGCAGCAGTTCCTGCTCACGCAGGAGCAGCAGCAGCTCCAGTTCTCTCTTTGTCCCCTGCAGAGACGAGCAGCGACTCGTCTGCAGCTTCTTCCCCACGCAGCAGCAGCCTAGCAGCGCGTCATGTCCGCAGGACACGCTCAGCGCTCGGTCGCCTCGAGTGCGCGGCGCCGGCAGGAGGCCGAGGTCGCCGCGGCAGAGGAACGCGAGCGAGCGGCAGCAGAGGTTGCTGCGACGGCGGCGAGGGCGTCAAGGCTGGCGGCGGCGGAGCTAGCAGCAGCAAGGGCGGAGGTGGAGCTGGCAGCGGCGGCGAATGCAGCACGTGCGGCGGCGGAGGAGCTCGAGGTCCTGCGCGACAGTAGCGCCGGCGGCTCTGTTGCTGCCGACGGTGTTACTGATGCGGACCTCAGGATGGCAAGGGAGGCGACTCGGGAGCGGGTCGAGCAGTGGGCAGCCGCGCACGCCGGCGGCGCTCCAGGCGGGGGCACGCGCGGCTGCGGCGCTCCAGGCGGGGGCGCGCGTGGCGGCAGCCCAGACGGGCGCGGACGCGCCGGCGGTGCCCCAGGCGGGGGCGCGCGCGACGGTGACCGGGTCGACAGAGACCGCGGCCTTTACAGGCGGCGCGGCTCTCCCTCCCCGGACCGGTACCGTGGTCACCACGGTATTCAGGCCGTTGTCAGGGACATCGGCCCCGGCGGCGGGTGGCCTACCCTCACCAAGTCCAACTACGTCGAGTGGGCTGCGGTGATGAGGGTGAGGCTCCAGGTGCGGCACATGTGGGAGGCGGTTCGGTACGGCGACGTCGACTACGATGAAGATCGACGGGCGCTGGACGCTCTCATTGCCGCAGTCCCGTCCGAGATGCAGTTCTCGCTTTCCAAGAAGCGGACTGCTAAGGAGGCTTGGGACGACATCGCTGCAGCACGCATCGGCAGCGACAGCGCCCGCAAGCACACACTGCAGGCACTTCGCACGGAGTGGGAGTACCTGGCCTTCAAGCCAGGTGAGGACGTTGAGGACTTCGCTCTCCGTCTCAACACTTTGTTGCAGAAGTTGGTGCAGTTCGGCGACGACACCTACGGCGAGGAGAGAGCTGTCGAGAAGCTCTTCCGGTGCGTCCCCGAGAGGTACAGGCAGACCGCTCGTTCGATCGAGTCTCTGCTGGACCTCTCCACGATGTCGATCGAGGAGGCGATTGGTCGCCTCAAGGTCGTCGACATCGATGAGCCGCGCCCCCCTCGGGGCCCATCACCATCGGCGGGAAGCTCCACCTCACTCGGGAGCAGTGGGAGGCCTCCCTGGGTGACGGGAGGAAGGGGGAGTCCTCTTCCTCGACAGGCGGCGGCAAGCGCGGCAAGCCGCGCAAGGGGCGCGGAGGCGGCCAGGCCGGGGCGCGAGGAGGCGCTCGAGGAGGTGCCCAGGGCGGCGCCCGTGGAGGCGCCCAGGGCGGCGCCGCCGACAACCAGAAGCCGCCACGAGACGACTCCTGCCGCAACTGTGGCAGACTTGGCCACTGGGCCAAGGAGTGCCGACGGCCACGACGCGGCCAGGCCCACGTCGCACAGGCGGAGGAGGAGGAGCCGGCTCTGCTCCTGGCGCACGCGAGCATCGAGCTACCTCCAGCGGCATCGGCCGCCGCAGCACTCCTCCACCTCGACGAGCCGAGGGCACACGCCTTCCTCGGCGACGGCTCCAGCGACGACAAGATTGACGGGTGGTGTCTCGACACCGGCGCCACCCATCACATGACCGGCCGTCGGGAGTTCTTCACCGAGCTTGACTCCGGCGTCCGAGGCTCCGTCAAGTTCGGGGACGCCTCCGGTGTAGCGATCAAGGGCGTCGGCACCGTCATCTTCACCGCCGAGTCCGGTGAGCACCGGCTGCTCACCGGGGTCTACTACATCCCCGCGTTGAGGAACTCCATCATCAGCTTGGGACAGCTGGATGAGAACGGTTCGGGCGTGGAGATCCAGGACGGAGTCATGAGGATTTGGGATCGCCATCGTCGCCTTCTTGCCAAGGTAACCAGAGGCACCAATCGACTCTACGTCCTCAGCGTGCAGGTGGCACAACCCGTCTGCCTCGCTGCTCGTCGGGATGACGAGGCGTGGCAGTGGCACGAGCGCTTCGGGCACCTTCACTTCGACGCCCTGAAGCGGCTCAGCGCCAAGGAGATGGTTCGAGGCCTGCCGTGCCTCGACCATGTGGAGCAGTTCTGCGACGTCTGCGTGTTGACGAAGCAGAGGCGGCACCCCTTCCCCCAGCACTTGAGCTTCAGAGCCAAGGAGCGGCTCGAGCTTGTGCATGGGGACTTGTGTGGCCCCGTGACGCCGGCCACACCGGGAGGACGACGCTACTTCCTGCTGCTCGTCGACGACCTCTCCCGCTACATGTGGGTGATGGTCCTTGGCAGCAAGGGAGAAGCTGCGGACGCCATCAGGCGCGCACAGGCTGCGGCGGAGGCGGAGTGCGGCCGCAAGCTGCGCGTACTGCGCACCGACAACGGCGGCGAATTCACGGCGGCTGAGTTCGCGTCGTACTGCGCGGATGAGGGCATTCAGCGTCACTTCTCCGCGCCGTACAGTCCGCAGCAGAACGGCGTCGTCGAGCGACGCAACCAGACGGTTGTGGGGATGGCTCGGGCCCTCCTCAAGCAGAGAGGGATGCCGGCTACTTTCTGGGGAGAGGCGGTGGTGACGTCCGTCTACATCCTCAACCGCTCACCTACCAAGGCTCTCGACGGCAGGACGCCGTATGAGGCTTGGCATGGGCGCAAGCCGGCGGTCTCCCACCTACGGGTCTTCGGCTGCCTCGCGTTCGCCAAGGAGCTTGGTCACATCGGCAAGCTCGACGACAGGAGCACCCCGGGGGTGTTCATCGGCTACGCGGAGGGCTCGAAGGCCTACCGCATCCTCGACCCGGAGACACAGCGTGTGCGCACGGCGCGCGACGTTGTGTTCGACGAAGGGCGAGGCTGGGCGTGGGACAAGGCGGTGGTCGACGACTCGACTCCGACGTACGACGACTTCACTGTCGAGTACGTCCACTTCGAGGGAGCTGGGGGAGTAGGCAGCTCTTCTTCACCGAGCGTTCCTACCCCAGTCCCCGAGTCTCCACCGACTCCGGCGCGGGGCACTCCGGCAGCGCCACGCTCTCGAGCCACGACTTCGGCTGCGACGAGCTCTTTGCCGACACCACCTCAGCCGGCGACCCCGCGCACCCCAGCCCCGACAGCTACTCCTCCGGGCACGTCTACTCCGACACCAGCTCACGTCGAGCACAGCCCGGTGGAGTTCGCTACTCCGCTCTCCCACGACGAGGAGCGGATCGACGCGTACCACGACGGCGAGCCGTTGCGGTATCGTACGATGGAGGATCTTCTCGGCGACCAGCCGGTGCCGGGACTCGTGCCTCACGATCTGGAGGGGCAGTTGCACCTTGCGTGCGAAGACGGCGAGCCTCGGTCTTTTTGCGGAGGCCGATGGACACGCGGCATGGCGTGCCGCGATGCAGTCGGAGATGGACGCGGTTGAGAAGAACCGCACTTGGGAGCTTGCTGATCTCCCTCGAGGTCACCGCGCGATCACCCTTAAGTGGGTGTTCAAACTGAAGAGGGATGAAGCCGGCGCCATTGTCAAGCACAAGGCTCGCTTGGTGGCTCGCGGCTCCGTGCAGCAGGAGGGGATCGACTTCGACGATGCCTTTGCTCCCGTGGCACGGATGGAGTCCGTGCGACTCCTTCTTGCGCTGGCTGCCCAGGAGGGCTGGCGCGTCCACCACATGGACGTCAAGTCGGCGTTTCTTAACGGCGACTTGAAGGAGGAGGTCTACGTGCACCAGCCGCCGGGGTTTGCGATCCCCGGCAAGGAGGGCAAGGTGCTGCGTCTGCGCAAGGCCCTCTACGGCTTGCGGCAGGCACCGAGGGCGTGGAATGCCAAGTTGGATTCCACGCTCAAGGGGATGGGCTTCGAGCAAAGCCCGCACGAGGCGGCCATCTACCGGCGGGGCAACGGCAGCAATGCCCTGCTGGTGGGTGTCTACGTCGACGACTTGGTGATCACTGGCACCAAGGATGCGGAGGTGGCGGCGTTCAAGGAAGACATGAAGGCCACCTTTCAGATGAGTGACTTGGGGCCTCTCTCCTTCTACCTGGGGATCGAGGTGCACCAAGACGACTCCGGGATCACGCTTCGACAGACCGCCTACGCCAAGCGCGTCGTTGAGCTAGCTGGGCTCACCGACTGCAACCCAGCTCTCACTCCGATGGAGGAGAGGCTGAAGCTTAGCCGTGACAGCACGGCGGAGGAGGTGGACGCCACGCAGTACCGGCGTCTTGTGGGGAGCCTTCGCTACCTCGCCCACACACGGCCGGACTTGGCTTTCTCCGTCGGCTACGTTAGTCGGTTCATGCAGCGACCGACGACGGAGCACCAGCAGGCCGTGAAGAGGATCATCCGCTACGTCGCGGGGACTCTCGACCACGGCCTCTACTACCCGAGGTGTCCCGGGCAGGCACACTTCGTCGGGTACAGCGACAGCGACCACGCCGGCGACATCGACACCAGCAAGAGCACAAGCGGGATCCTCTTCTTCCTCGGCAAGTGCCTCGTGAGCTGGCAGTCGGTCAAGCAGCAGGTGGTGGCCTTGTCCAGCTGCGAGGCCGAGTACATAGCGGCATCCACCGCTTCGACTCAGGCGCTCTGGCTCGCTCGACTGCTTGGTGATCTTCTTGGCAGAGACACTGGAGCAGTGGAGCTCAGGGTGGACAGCAAGTCCGCCCTGGCCCTGGCAAAGAACCCCGTTTTCCACGAACGGAGCAAGCACATCCGGGTGAGGTACCACTTCATCCGTGGCTGCTTGGAGGAAGGAAGCATCAAGGCGAGCTACATCAACACCAAGGACCAGCTTGCGGACTTGCTCACCAAGCCCCTTGGAAGGATCATATTCCTTGAGCTCTGCTCTAGGATTGGGATGGTCCAACTCTCTCACAAGACGACGCACAAGACTTAGGGGGAGAATGATGGGAATAAGTCTTTGTGGTCCCTTGTATGGTCCTGCTGCTGCCTGTGCAGCATCAACCAGGACAGCAGCATCTTGGACTGGGACTGTCTTTCAGTTTCAGCAGTTAGCATCCATAGGACAGCATCTGCATGGTAGTTTTGCTGCCCACCAGGACAGCAGTTAGGCAGTTACCTTTTTTTAGCATCTTAGACTAGCATCTTAGACTAGCATCTAGGCATATGCTCGGCTGGTTAGCAGCCTATAAATATGTATCCCCAGCCCCTTGGGTTGGCATGGCATTGTGAAGAGAAAAACCCAGAAAATTGTCCCAACTCTTAGTGTCATCCTCTCCCAATGAGAGTAACAGTTCAGCTACTAACAGGTTCTCTGTTTCGGAGTCGCGTTAAATAAGGAACATTCAGTCAAGGAACAAAAAATATGCCTGCCACCAAGTAGTGGGCGCCATTTCTGAATCCTGATAAAGTGTAACCTTGTGTCAATATTTAGGACATCGAATTGTGTTGAAAACATGCTAGCAGCATAGTTGCGGCGTTGTGTCAATGACCCAATTGTAGTATTCAATTCAATAGCCAAACTTGTGCAAAGCATACAGGAGGTCAAGGGCCATTGAATGTTAAACTTTAAATGTAGATAAGACTGTTTTTTTTTTTAAAGAACCCTGTGTCACCTGATGAACACCAATATTCCTTTCTAATGGTTGGTATATCATAAGCTCTTTCCCTAAATGTTTTGCCATGAATGTTGTTGTTTTGCTGCTATCCAGTGTGCACGTGAGAGTAATAATATTATTGATATATTCTGCCTTTGCTATTAGCTTTTCAAGGACATGTTTATCCACTTGCATTCTTCCATTCTTATTACTATTCAAGGATATTTGTATATGCCTATCCTATGCTTGCTTACTAGCCATGACGAACCTGTTACATGTGGAGCATTTTGGCTTAATTTATGTTTTTTTGATAAATTTGGCTAACTGTTAATATTTGTCTGCTGGTAGGGCTTGAACATTATAATTGCTTCTTTAACGAGTAACATATGTCTCCATAACTTATGGTCTATGCGGTTTTTGGTTGAGAGGGATAAAGTGACTCATCAGATTTTGATTATGGTTGAATTGTTGATGCAATTATGTGTTATATAAAAAAAATCTGCAAAACTATCATTGTTAAATTTTCCTTCCAGAGGATTACTGTTGGTACCAAAGACTTGCTTACCAAATTCCGTTGTGCAGGACACAAATTAGTTGGGCTTCCACCTCCTGTATTCACAAGGTTTATTACAGCTACTGGTAAATCTCAAGACTATTGAACCTGATAGTGATCCTGTACAACTGTCATGCAAAAGAATAGTCAAGCTTTATTAGATGAGAAAGACAAACCAATAATTTTTACTTCCTTGATAGTGAATGTGGCTCTTTTGTATGGATGAATCAACATATCAAATTTCTAACTAATACTGTACTGGTAGGTCCCAGACGAATAGTTAGCCATGAATAATATTGCTATAAAAGCGGAATATTTTTTTTATTTACATCCAGTACTAATACATCTAAAAAAACATACCCGTTGGTCTGGTGTAGAACACTATGAAATTTAAATGTATGTTACCTATTCGATTTTGTAAGATAGTTTTTGTGTTCCAAAATCATACACCTATTTTGTCACTATTCACTCATGAAGTTATAATACATACATGTAATGCTGTAGTTGAAAGGAAACAGATAGCATTAGATGGAACCATTTGGCATACAATATTGGACGCATTGACCCTTCAACATTCATGTGGTGTTTAAGAATCTTTTTTCATTGGAAATGTGAATTTATGAAGCTCTACTTCTCAGGCGGCGCTTATATCATGGGAAAGGCCATATATCGTGCAACCTTGCATTCATGTCCTGTGGCGCTTTTAAACACTGAAGGACGCATGAAGATGGAGCTAGCTAACATGTGTGGTTTGTTAACCAGTCATTCTTTCTCTGTGGCATCAGGTGTTCCAACAAATTACTTGTTTCATTAATTGTACTTGTTTCTGCTTGCCTCATTGACAGAATACTTACTAAGCATAGTGATGACGAATACTTGGTCAAAGCTGTGAAAAGGCACTTTTTTGCTGAGCATCTGTTTGATGACCAGCATCAAGATCAACCACTTTTCAGGTGGCACCCACGCCGTTCATATACTGATAGTGCCTTTGTAGAAAGAATGAAGGAAATTGAAGCTATGGACTCTTATGATGAGGCCAGATCAGTTTCTAGAGAGACAACTGCAGATAATGTGAGTTACTAGTTTACCACTAGGTCTACAAATATTCAGAAACACATTAATACTTATTCTCTACATGCAGTTGACCGTGTAAGTTTTTGAATATTTCATTGTTATGCTCGCAGAGACCATCTGGAGAACTGATGGAGAATCCACTTGCCTGTATACTCGGTTCTCCAGGTGACGTGGAAAGCAACAATCCCCCTGGAAACACCAGAACTGTCGTGAAGCGAAGTGAGCTGCGAGCCCGCAGGAGAAGCCATCGGCATCATCATCATCGGCATGCTGATGACAAGTTTGCTGCATTGTGAATTGGATCAGAAGTGCATTGGAATACCGTAAACATTTTGTTTCAATCTCTTGTGCGAAATTAAGATTGCTGGAACAAGATGTTCATGCGTGCAAGCAGATTAATTGAAGTTCTATGCCTCATTCATGGTCAAAATTTGTTGGTTGTGAGAATGTTGTGTGAGCATACCTGTGAGGAGAGATTGGGAGCGCATCCTGATGCTGCAGGTGCTGCGCTGTAGATACCCGTATATCCCGTGATCTTTTTTTGAAGGAAAATGTATTGATCTAGCACATTACACTGGTCCGTTTACAGACAGGACCTCAAAGAAAAGGAAAATTACAACGAAGTTCAAAACTTCTTATCATCTTCCTCAAATCCCTCAGGGATCCGTTCGTCACCGCCGCCGAAGCCGCTTCCCATCGTCGCCGGACGCCAGAGCCAAACTCCACAAGGTGAAGGCCGCAGAGGAGGGCTTACTGCTAGGCGAAACAGCCGAGTACGCTGCCTCTCAGGCACATCGGCCAACTCCGGCACCCATGACGCAACCTTCGTTTCCAACGCCAGCAACCCGAGCAAAGCTCAGATTTTCACCAAAGATCATCTTCCTCGAGATTAACAGGGTCAACAACATCATCACCTGAAGAAGACGACGATGTGCTAGCCCCGGACTCCTAGGCAGGTCTCCCCAGCCTCTCCAGTGGTGTCGGAGAAGATCGCCACAGGAGAACGAAAGAAGCTGGGAGAAATTATTCCTCTGCAACGCCGTCGCTTTCGCATCGCCGATGCCGCCAGGAAAACCAAGCTGCAGAGGAGCCACGCTCCTCCGGCAAAACCTAACTCCACCGCTGAACATCGACGACGAGCAAAGCCTAGACTTAGATGGACTCGATTAGGACTCGATCTACTAAAAGATGGACCCCCGCTCCCCTCGTCACCGGCTAGGAGGCCGAGGACGAGAAAGAACGGGGGCCAGAGGCAAACGGCGGCGGCTGCGCGAGCACGCGGCGGCGGCGGATCCGCCCGGGACAAGGGCGGCTGCGCGTAGACCTGAATAATTTGTTGGTTAGGGTTGAGAGGTATCCCGCGAAGGTTGCTTAAGAATGTGCGCTTCCCACCCTCGAGAATTATACGGTTCAAACTGTGGAATCAAGCTTCTAAGCAATAGTAAGTGCAATGTCGCAATGGTTCCACTTGACCTGCAGCATTGTTTTGTATTCACACCACACTGCAGGTCCCCGGCGAATCGCCGGGGATCGATAGGAGCACTGCAGTAGGTGCCAATATGGGCTCCAAACTTTGGGCTGCCGTAGGCCGTAGCTTTGCGTGTCTATATACTGCTCTCACTACGACGGACGAGAGGGAGAAATGACAGCATGCGAGCGACCCCGTGCTTCAATGTTGGCGTGATCATGGCTCAGGTCGGGTCGAAATTATTAGCCCGCGCCTGACCCGTCACATGGTCGGGTCAGGTCGGAATGACCCGCAGTTTTGTGTGTAATTTTTGGATGGGAGCAACTAAACTGAGGCCCTCCTCCAGTTATGCCTATCGCGACGCCCTCCTCGCCCCTCGCGTCCGTCGTCCAGCCTTCCTCACT
This sequence comes from Urochloa ruziziensis, assembly GCA_015476505.1. Lineage (NCBI taxonomy): Eukaryota > Viridiplantae > Streptophyta > Magnoliopsida > Poales > Poaceae > Urochloa > Urochloa ruziziensis. The sequence continues at coordinate 55,070,198 of CM027118.1, forward strand.
CCCTTTCCCTCCCCACCCTCCCACTCTCGCTCTCCGACGAGCTCCCCCGCCCTCCTGCTCCGTCTCCGGCAGCTAGCGTTGCCACCGCCGACCGCCGCCGCTGTGGACCCCGCCACCCGGCGGGCCCACCTAGCATGAAATAATGTCATTTCCTGGTAAAGGAAAACATTAATTGCATAAGAGTTGGCAACGGCTAACCAGAATTGAAAAGTAAAGATCGGAACTAGGACCTGATCAAGACGACTTGCAGGGCCGGTGAAGGGAGGGAAGCCTTCCGATGGAGCTGCAAGATTTCACAAGCAAGTCTGAGTACCACCGCACTCAGCAAGTACATAACAATCGAAGGTATGAACATGCATTATTAGTTGACAAGTGATTAGTAAATCGGTGTTGGGTCCTGGAGGGGCAAGAACCTCCCTACCAGTCCCCCTGGTGATTCTGGCCCGGATCCTTCTGTCGATCCCGCAATCACCTTCATCTCATTATCACTACTCCTATGGGTTATTCTTGGCTAATCTGTGGGAGCTTTAACCAGACGGGCTCATAACCGAGAGCCACGGCTATCGATAGATTGGGTAACTCTGCAGAGGTTTGTACTCTTGAAACTATACGGTCAGGTGACCCTCCCGTGGCCAACGGCAGGGCCACCCTACGGGACTCGTATCCACTAGCGTCCATCTCTGGACAGCTTCCATCTGGGTCTACCCACGGATGCTACTGGGTCTAAACAGGGATCGCATAAACGTCCACACAAGGACACTAACCCGGGTATGGATGCATCATATAAATTAGGGCATGCATCGCCCGTGGGCCGTACCAGCCCTGTCACATGCGACCCGTGCCGACCAGTCCCAGCCCTCTGTCTGGGGCTGTCTCCAGCATTTCCGTTGCCCACCGTGGCCCCTGGGGTAGCTTTGCCAGAGGTAGCTGGTGGAGTGTGAGTCGAGGCCTCACATTACAGGGCATTCCCGAAGGCTATGTCCTTTTTGGCCCGTATAGCCGTACATGGCGTTGGAAAGACTTTCCCAAGAACCGGTCCTTAAGCGACCAAGGTAGGCCTCTGGATAGGAGCTCCTCCGAGACTATCCACCCTACCTCGCATCTTCTTCCCCCTGGGTGCCTCTCGCGACCAGGGTTTCTGGCACTGGGTAGTGTCTTAGTAGTTGGGGGTATCTGAGTGGCTAACTCTCAATGCAACTACAGACATTTAGCTAAGAGTAGAGCATGTTAATGCAGTTGATTATCATGAGCAAGGAAATTGCTAAGACTTGCCTGATACGGTGGTAGTCTCCGCCGGGGCTATAATCCTGAGGTTTCCTGGCGGAGTATCTACACAAATACAAATACATGACTAATCAATCATCACAGCGAATGAATTACTTGTGGAGAAAGGGGTTGGGTAGAATAGTTATATGGGGGGTTTCTAAGTTAATCGAGGGTTTAGAGCCGGTGTTTTAAATAGGATTTGGGTCTCCCGGGGGTTTAGACGGGGTTTGGAAAACGTCGGTGGAGGCAATAAATTACTTCTAGGCTTAGGAAAGGTTTCTAGGGAATCTAATCTTATGAAAAACCTTAGAATATATTCTAATAATTTTAGGAATTTATTGGCTATTTATGGGATTCTATTTTGGATTTGGCATAAACCGGGGTACGCTAACGGAGGCTTTCTATAGGCTGAAAAAGAATCCTTCTAATCCTAAGCCCTAGAAATGGGTATAAATAATTTGGATGGTACTAAATAGCTTATTATTTTCCCTAATATTTTTAGGTATTTTCTGGGAATTTTTAGGAATTCCTAAGGTGGAGAAATAACTCTTTGGGTGCACTAAGCCGGGTGTACCTAGCATTTTCTCTGTGTCTGTGCGGCTGACAAGTGGGGCCGGCTGATGCCAGCACTGGCGCCATCCCGCAGGTCACTGTGCTGTGGACCGGTGCCCGTGGACGCGTGGACCACGCGGCCCGTGAGCCTGCGGTCCACTGGACCGAGTGCACGCAGAGCGGGGAGGTGGAGGTGGCGGCTGACGCGGGCTGTGTGGGTGGCTGGCAGGCGGGGCCCGCGCTGGCGTGGCTGCCACGCGGGCGCCAACGCGCCTGCCGGGCTTCGCGGCGGCGCGGAGGGGCTGTAGGGGAGGTTCGCCGGAGAGCTCGCCGCCGGCGGCGACAGGGCAGCTCTCGCGGCGGTGAAGGCACCTACGGCCTCAGGGGGACACGACGGACACGTCGAGGATGATCTCGTCGAGGTTTAGGGGCTGGTGCGGCGATGCGGGCTCGCTGGAGCTCGAGCGGCGGCTGGTGGAGAGGGGGAATCACGACAGGGGGTTCCTGGGGCTTTGGCTAGGGGTTGTGCGCACCCAGTGGGTGGCGTGGAGTGCGTCGGTGTGCACGGGCACGGGGAAGGGGTGCTAGAGCCGGTCAGCGGCTCGCCGGAGTTCGGCGGCGTGTGCGGAGACTGGCCGGAGCTTCGACCAGCATCGGAAAAAGGGGAGAAGGACGGGGAAAGGCGGTGGCAGCGGCGGGGTGCTTACCACGATGCGGCTGGGCGAGAGATGGCCGGGGTGGCGCTCCGGCGTGCGGCGACGCTTGCGGTTCACGGCGGTGCTCGGGCGGCGTTCCTCGAGTGCACGAGCGCTCCCTGGGGGATGTTGCTTCGTGCCTTCGGCGCCACGGGGTGCTCTGGACGATGTTGCGGCGGCCGGAGGGGAGTCCAAGGCCTTGATGGCGGCGGTGGGTATTGCCGGAGCAGCGCGGTGGCGCTCCCGCGTTCGCGGTGGCAGCAGAGGGGTTGGTGCGGTGTGGTGTGGTGTGGTGCTGTTGAGCTCCATCCGGGGTGCGCGCGGGGCTATTTATAGCCCGGCGGTGCTCCCCGGGGGCCCACCGGGGCAACGGGGCGACGACACGCGGCATGGCGAGCTCGCCGGCGCGCGACGCGTGCGGCCGCGAGATTTCGTGCAAATGGCCGGGGAGAGGGCGTCGGCGCGGCACTTCATGTGCGGTGGCCTCGCGTGGTACCGCCACGCGTCCCGCGTGCCTTTGTCTGGCCTATCCCGGCCGGAGAAGGGGGATCGAGCGGCGACGGCGAGGGCACGGGCGCTGCGAGATGGGGGAGGAGGGGGCTCCCGTGCCGGAGCGGGCCCTCTGACGCAAGCAAGGAGGGGAGCTGGTGGCGTGGCGCCGGTCTGCAGCTGCCACGAGGCGAGAAGGGTCAGGGCGACGGCATGGGCGCGCGGCGGCGTCGGCGCCGGAGAAATGAGGGAGGGGGGAAGAACCAGAGAGGGAGAGGGAGGAAGAAGACGACGGTGTGGGCCGGGCCGCATCGCGCGGAGATGAGCCGGAGAGAGAAGTTGAGGGGGCGTTTGCGAACTTCGCGGGGGAAGGTTGAAGGGGAGGTGGGAACCGGGCTGGGCCGCGCGGGAGTGGACCAAGGGAAGAGTTGAGAGGCCTAGGCTAGACTTTAAGGGCTTGGGCCGTGGCTGGCCGGCCCACCAGGCTTAGAATTGTTTTCTTATTTTTCTAAAGGGTTTTGAAAGGGTTTTTGAATTCAATTTTTGAATCAACTTCTTTTAATTTACCCCTAGGGCTTCCGATGCTATTTCAATCCTTACAAAGCACTCAAGTTATAGAACTTTATTTTTATTTTCTGTTATTATTTTATATTCTATTATTCCTAGAATTCTCATTCTAGCTTATAATGGTCCTTATAAATCTAATAATTAATCTAATAATCCTTATTAATTTTTGAGGGTGTCACAGCCGCGATAACCACTACAGCTCCGACACCCCGTCATTACCTTGGCCCAACCGCCCTCCACCACCGCGGCGGGCGGCGCCACCGCTGCCCGCCGTCCGCCCACGCCCCACCACCACCGTCGGTCCGGCAGCCACCCCGGATATATAGATGCACTCCCTAACCTCCCAAACCCCGAAACCTTAACCCGAATCGAAGCTCGTCGGAGTTGGAGGGCTCGTCGGAGAAGATAAGGTGCTTGCCAAAGAAGGTGGCATCGATTTGTTACTCCTCCATCTTTTCTTTTCTTTTCTTTCCTTTTCTGTCATTTGTCATACCTTTCCCCCTCCCGATTTGGGGTGGGGGGGGGGGGGGGGGGGGAGGGGGGGCGCTAAACCGAGGCGTTTAGATTTTGCGTTTTCAGATTGTATTGGGTTTTTTTAAGTTTTGGATAAAATATTTTGACCCGAACCCGACCCGTTGGGTATTTCTAAGCGAGTCGGGTGTGCTTCTTAGTTGGCCAGTCGCAGATGCAGGGAGGTGGCATACGTGACCCTGGGGAAGACCCAGTTGAGGGCGAGAGGCATACGTGACCCTGGGGAAGACGTAGTCCAGGGCGAGGGAAAAAAATTTCAGTTCTTACACGAATCTCACTTACCGGAGGATGGATAACATTTCAACATAGGCCAGTATTCTCGCTGCCCAAGAAGGCAACAAACTATGTGCCTCATTGGTTGGAGGTCAAAATTTGGGTTTGCCATAGTTTGATGCCAAAAGTTGCTCTCATCTCACACTTTTTTGGCCAAAATGTTTGCAGACTTTTTCCCTAGATTTTGGTTTATGCCAAAATTTTGGCTTTCAACTAATCAGGCCCTATGGTCCAATAAACAGAAAGAATTCCTAAACAGAAAGCAGTTGGGCCTAACAGCATCCAATGGTCCGTGGAAATAAAGAGGGTGTTTAGTTTGCGACGAAGATGAATTTTTCTTGGATTGGGTTAAGTGCATATAAAGAAGAAATGAACTAACACGGTTCTCTAGGTGGAAACTTTTTGGATTTCAGATGGAACTAAACACGGCCAAAGGCCAAGGGCATGTTTGCTTTGCGCCCAAGTTTGCCCTGCCAAAAATTGGTCATAGCCAAATCGCGGGTAATACCAAATTTTTGTCAAAGTAGTGTTTGGATTACAACCTTACCAACTATTGCCAAATTAGTAAGTTGTATAGGTATAACATGTGGGTCCCTTATGTCAGTTTCGTTTTTAATTTCTAAATATAGTCAACGGAGATCTTGTTTTGTAGGTTTAATAACAAGGAGTATTAATATGCAAAGAGATTTTTAATTTTGATGCATCGTTTAGCAGATATTAGCATCTAAGGACGCGATTGGTTCTCGGATGGGCCCAGCCTGGCTCACACTGACGGAGACAGGCTCCCTGCGGGCCTGGCTAGTCGCAAGTCGCATGCGGCAGCGTTTTGTTCGGTTTGCCTACGTGGTTAGCTAGGCCGGTGGAAGATGGTGTTCGGTTTCCTGTGCGACCCGTGAATCCCTCAACTTTTCTCTCATGGCGCGTTCATCTATACAGTCCGCTTGCACCACGCGAGCCTGGCCGTGCGGAAACACGGGCAAGCCTAGCTGAGGAGCGCTGGTTGCATCCCGGCAGCCTGGTCCGACAGGTGATGCAGACATCCAATCAGTAGGACATTGCATCCGGAAGAGGCGGATGCAACTATCCAATCACGCCCTAAAACTTGTCCATGTCTACTTTTCGGTGTCCGTGCAGCTAATATGCTGCTGCCACGTTGCTCTCGGGGCTTCCGTTGCCTACCAAAAAATTGGCGAAGGGATTACTCGCCCGCTGTTTCGCCCTGCAGTTAGCAACGTTTTAGCGTGCCAACAGTGGGTAACAAACCAAGGAACAACCAAATGTCATGGGCACGCCAACTTTTTGGAAGGGTAAGAATTGGTAACCAACCAAATGCCATGTGTACTTATTCTGTAATGCTGAAGTGCCGCTGCAAATGAGGTTGGAGTGCAGGCGTTGTGCTTTGCTGTAATCTTTCTATTATTATCTTTTGAGACGTGCTCTGATTTGTTGTTCTCCAATTGTTTTGGTGAGCAGGTTAACGTGGAGTTAACGGCAGTGGTAAAAATCTATACCTGAGCAATCTTTGGATGCTATTTTTCTATAGCTCAATATTTTAAGTGAGGATCTTTTAATGGTACAGATCCAATTTTCCCTCCATCAAGCCTAGGAGCAGCTAGAGAAGCAATGGTGGGACTGCTGCAGCTCTTTAGAGCAAGTATTAGGGGTCCTAATCAGCAGGCTAAATGGTTGTCCATGTCACAAAAATCTTAGTTGGAAGAGAGAGAAAGGTAGAGAGAGAAGAGGGCGGGCGACTGTTTCGGCGCCGGCTGGTCGCAGGCGTAGCAACATGCCCGAGGAGCGCTCATGCTTTGGTTGGTGGCCAACAAGATGCTAAATTAGTTAAATATTCCTCAACCACTCACTCCCCGTGCTCCTTATTATACTAGCCTGTGTTTACTGCTGGCTCAAGATGACGTGGAAGCTCCGTTTCGCCGGCAGCCGGCGTTCTTATTAATCTTGCTCTTAAGAGCAAGGGCAATAATAACGCTCGGGAGCGGGCGGAATGACTGCCACATCATCCTTGGAAGAGCGGTGAAACTTAGCATTCAATGCTGAAAATAGTTTTGAAAGTGATGTGCAGCCAATCAGAATAGAACAACGCTGCAGCACTTGCTCGTACGCCCGCTTGAGCGGGCGCGCGACGAGCCGCCCTGCTTTACTCTCTCTCCTGCCTTCTCACTCCTCCACATCACACACCGCCGGTTTCCAGGCCCTCATAATACTTGCTCTAAGAACACTTATTTCAGCCCCCCGCCTGCCAAGGTTTGCCGAATTGCTCCCGGAAACCCGGGATCGGCTTGACTGCCGTTCCCAAAATCTTCTTGTTTTCAAAACAATTCTTCCTCAAATCTTCTACGCTTTGCCTCGGGTGGGGTTTGATGCTGTTTGTGTTGCTTGCAGGGTGTGATCCAAGACCTGGAACACGCCATGCTGACCAAGGTAAGCTCTCCTGCGAGAATAATTACCCCCTCCCCCTCCCCCCAAATCACAAAAATGGGAAATCTCATCCTTGTTGATCTGCTGAGTTGGATGCTGTGGTGCTGCGGCTGATGATGCAGGGTGGCTTGACCAAAGAGGAGGACACCAAGCTTCGTGTTGTCAATTTCCTTCCAAACGCGGCTTTCGTTTTGTTCTCAGGATTGGGCAGCTATGCGGGGTGGTTCGGTACAAGCCTAGGTTTCTCCCTCCCCCTCTCGATTGATATTTGACAATGTTATCCGATTCTCTGTTTGGAGTCACCTTAAATAAGGAACATTCAGTAAGGAACCAAAAATATGCCTACCACCTAGTGGGCGCCATTCCTGAATCCTGATAAAGCATACCTTGTGTCAATAATTAGGAGCATCGAATTGTGTTGACAACATGTCAGTAGCATAGTTGTGGAATTGTGTCAATGTCCCAATTGTTCTATTCAATTCAATAGCCAAACTTGTGCAAAGCATACAGGAGGTCAAGGGTCATTGAATGTTAAAGTTCAAACATAGATAACACTGTTATTTTAAAGAACCCTGTGTCACCTGATGAACAACATTATTCCTTTCTTATGGTCAGTATTTCATAAGCTCCTTCCCTAAATGTTCTGCCATGAATGTTGTTGTTTTTGCTGCTATCGAGTGCGCACGTCAGGGTAATAATGTGATCGCTAGGGCTTGAACATTATAGTTGCTGTTTCTTTACGAGTAACACATGTCTCCATAACTTATGGTCTATTCGATTATTGCTTGAGAGGGACAAAGTGAGTCATCAGATTTTGATTGTGATTTGTTGATGCGATTATGTGTTATATTAAAAACAAAATCTGCAAAACTATCATTGTTAAATTTGCCTTCCAGAGGATTACTGTTGGTACCAAAGACTTGCTTACCGAATTTCTGTTGTGCAGGGCACAAATTAGTTGGGCTTCCACCTCCTAGATTTGCAAGGTTTATTACAGCTACTGGTAAATCTCAAGACTATCGAACCTGGCAGTGATCCAGTACAATTATGTCATGCAAAAGAATAGTCAAGATTTATTTAGATGAGAAAGACAAATCATTAATTTTTACTTCCTTGATAGTGAACGTGGCTCTTTTGTATGGATGAAGCAACGTGAGTAGGAAATATCTACAATGAAACCAATCCAATTAACAAGGAAAATGATTATTCACATCTCTAATTTGCAACTAATATTGTACTCGTAGGTCTCAGATGAATAGTTAGTCATGAATAATACTGCTATAAAAGCTGAATACAATTTTTATTTACATCCAGTACTAATACATTTAAAAAAACACACCCATTGGTCGTGTGTAGAACACACTGAAATTTAAATATATGTCACTTGTTCGATTTTGTAAGATAGTTTTTTGTGTTCCAAATCATGACACCTTCTATTTTTGTCACCATTTACTCATGAAGTTATAATGCATTTGTGCTATAGTTGAAAGGAAACAGACACTACCGGAAATCCGGCCTTTGCCGTGTGCCCATTGCACACGGCAAAGGCCGTTTTACACACGGCAAAGGCTTTGCCGTGTGTCGCACACGGCAAAGCGCACACGGCAAAGTTTGGACGGCAAAGAATCTTTGCCGTGTGCCAGATCACGGGGCACATGGCAAAGGCCCGATCTGGCACACGGCAAAGAGGGACACACGGCAAAGTTTTGATCCCGAAAAAACGCAAAATAAAATAGCAAAACATTTTATTTTAATGGGGGAAGGACCCCATCGGCCATTACCCATCGGCAAGTCGCGCATTTTTCGCGGAAAAATCGCGCGCTACGCGGCCGGCGGGATTCGAACCCGCGCCGGCCCCCTTCGCGCGTACCGCCCCCTACCACTACACCACTCAAGTCTTTGTGTCTATATCTCATTTTGATTCCCCTCATATTAAACTTTTCCGAGTGTAAATTGCTTATTTGAGGCCCTAAATGACTTCAAATAAAAAAGTTGTGAACTACAAATCTTCATAACTTTTCAAGATCTACAACTTTCGTTTTGGTCAAAAGTTCATCCGAGGTCGTTTATAGAATTTGAATTTTGAAATTTGAAATATTCAAACTTAGATCCGGGTGACAAGATGACTTCAAACAAAAGATGGTCAACTACAAAGTTTCATAACTTGTCGATCTAGACAACTTTCATTTTGGTCAAAAGTTCATCCGAAGCTGTTTACAAAATTTGAATTTCAAATTTGCGAAATACAAACTTAGTTTTTCGTTGACAGGATGATTTCAAATAAAAAAGTTGTGAACTACAAAGTTTCATAACTTTTCGATCTAAACAGCTTTCATCTTGGTCAAAAGTTCATACAACATACCGATACAGATAGCATTAGATGAAACCATCTGGCATAAAATACTATACACATTGACCCTTAAACATTCATGTGGCGTTTAAGAATATTTTTTGATTGGAAATGTGAATTTATGGAAGCTCTACTTCTCAGCCGGTGCTTATATCATGGGAAAGGGCATATATCGTGGAACCTTACGTTTATGTCCTGTAGTGCTTTTAAACACTGAAGAAGGACGCATGAAGATGGAGCTAGCTAACATGTGTGGTTTGTTAACCAGTCATTTGTTCTCTGTTGCACCAGGTGTTCCAACTAATTACTTGTTTCATTAACATCATACTTTTTTTACTTGCTTCATTAACAGAATACTTACTAAGCATAGTGATGACAAATACATGGTCGAAGCTGTGAAAAGGCACTTTTTTGCTGAGCATCTGTTCGACGATCTGCATCAAAATCAACCACTTTTCAGGTGGCACCCACGTCGTTCATATACTGACAGCGCCTTTGTAGAAAGAATGAAGGAAATTGAAGCTATCAACTCTTATGATGAGGTCAGATCAGTTTCTAGAGAGACAACTGCGGACAATGTGAGTAGCTAGTTTACCACTAGGTCTATAATTAGTCAGAAACACATCGATACTATTTTTCTAGATGTAGTTGATTGTGTAAGTTTCTGAATATTTCACTGTTATGCTTGCAGAGACCATCTGGAGACCTGATGGTGGATCCACTTGCCTGCATACTTGGTTTAAAAGTTTGCTGCATTATGAGGTGACGTGGAAAGCAACAATACCCCTAGAAACACTAGCACCGTCCTGAAGCGAAGTGAGCTGCGATCCCGCAGGAGAATTCACCGGCATCTTCGCAATCGGCATGCTGAGGACAAGTTTGCTGCATTATGAAATGGGTCAAGTCAGGAATGCAGTGGAATACCGTAGACGCTAGCATTAGCATTTTGTTTGAATATCCTGCCGTGAGAACTTAAGATTGCCGGAACAAGATGTTCGTGCGTGCGAGCAGATTAACTGAAGTACTATGCCTCATGCATGGTCAAAACTTGTAGGTTGTGTGAGCATACCTGTGAGGAGATTGGGAGCGTATCATGATGCTGCAGGTGCTGCGTTTTGGTCTTGTGGATACCCCGTGATCTTTGCATTCTCGCTCAACATGTGAAGGTTGTTAGATTATGCTAAACATGATTACCAATACATAAACCTCAGGATCTCTAGTCTAGATCTAGATCACGCCTAACTCACTGATTAATGCGGAAACTTAGTAAATCTTAGGACTTACCAGTAGATCCTCTGTCCATGCTTAGGCTTGACGTAGAAGTGGATGACGAACTTGACGTAGATGTAGAAGAACGGACACCGAGCTTTCACGCCTTCCAGCACCTTAGTGATTGATAGGATTAGGGTTAACTGGAACCCTAAATGCTAATTCGTGATTAACTCACGGATTAGGGAAACCAGGGGGTTTCCCCTTAGTTATATAGTGCTGTAGACGTAGGGCCGGGCCCTTAAATGGGCTGAGTTTGCCTTCCAATCAAAGGCAACTAACAGGGATTAGCCTAGGATTAGGCTTGGGCCCGAAGGCCCAAATAGACTGACCGAGGTCAAATCCAACATTCTCCCCCTTGACCGATGGTCAATAACTTATTCTTATAATATTCAACTTTATTGATCACGTGAAGGTGGATATACACAGATCAATAATCTCCCGCTTAATCGAACAGTCTTAATCTTAAAACTTACTTGTGTTCGTCTTATGTTCACACTCAATACAATAGCAAAACCCAGCGAATGAGTCATCGGCAGACATGACAGACATACCGAGACGTCATTAACCAAAGTCCACTATAGTACCTTGATAGAACACTTACTAACTTATTTGGGAGTTTATTAATTCGGCCTCATCCAGAATCATATATGAGGTTAATCATCAAATCCATACTAATCTCGCGAAAATAGGATAAGAGACAAAACCTTAAATTAGTCATGTTGCTAGCAATTCACTTAAAGCATTAAAATGACTTGATCCTGGGACCCTTCTTTCATAACAATATTTTGTCAATGTACTTGACACTGTCAACTATATGTCATTACTTGAAAGGAATACTGTAATCAAATACAGCGGCATTGATTTGAAAACAATGTTAATACATTAATAATACCGGAATATATCTTATATGCCTGCCTAAATCATGCCATACAAAATTAGCCTTAATTATGCTAATCTTGTTTTAGAGCTTTCTGCAGAATCGCTCAGGTCCGTAAGAGTGACGGACGTAAACTTAATGTGCACAATTACATCCATACACTTTTACAAAACTTTATCTGAATAGTACTTAATTAAATAAGCATGTTATTTGGTGCATTAATCTTTTATACACCTTTTCCAGTGGACCTCCCCTGGACTAAGACTAATAAAATTTGTCAAGCATTCCGGTTTGTCATGCTAAGTCAATCACTTATAGATCTTAGCATATTGCTTCTAATTGAAGCATTAGGAACGTCTTCCCATTTAATTAGACTTAACCTTTATACTTATGATAAAATTTGCTACATTACGCAAAGAAAACAGGCATAGCTGTGTACGCATTCACATTTTATCACTTCAGAGCTACTCTTAACATTTTCCCTTTAGTGACAATGCTAATACTCATTTTGGTCCCATCTCAGTGTTATGCTCCCCAGAACTTAATAGAGAGCTTCATTAAGATGCATCTTATGATACGATGAAAACTTTCTCCTTTCTCGGAATGCAAACTTAATTCTGTTAGCTTATAGAGAAAACATTCACGTTAGAGTATCAGGATAATAATTAATCCACCTTAGCTTTACAAATGAACCATGGTTGCCCATGATACATACAAACTTATTGTGAGTTATGAACTTAGCATCTTAGTTTCTTTTGGAATCACTTTCAAACTTGTAGACCCATCATAGCCTACTGCTTTGACTCCATTAGAAAATTGCTATGAAAAATAACTATGTTAAAGTTCACAGACTCCTTTATGACCTCTTTATTATAAACTTAAAATAATTGAGGCTCTCACTTTTGTGCCCAATACTTAACTTATCATAAAATATTACTTATCTATGTTATGGTTAGACAACTAATGTATATCCTCAACAAAGTTAGATAGAGAGCGGAGAAGACATTTATGGCACAATATAAATATATATGAGTAAATCATATATGTATATATATATCTTATCTTAAATCATCAATATAGAGAAAACTTATCCTATATCTCATTAAGATTTTTCTTCTCCCCCATTTCCTTATTTCTTAGTGAGCTTCCATTGAATTCTGAATGACCAGAATATTAATTGTGTCGAACCATAAACTTATCTAAAGTAATTTACAATGGATGCTCTTTAACTTATTTATCTTTGGCACGACATTTACTATATCTTTCTTAGATACCACTGATGAACTTCCCTTGCTAATCTAGCCCACATCAGCGGTAGCCAGAAGATGAACTAGAGAAGCAAAGCTATGATTAAATGTTCATAAAACAGCGGTGGCCAGAATCATGAACATAAATCATACTTCAACCGTCTCTGATTCAAATTGAACTAATCCACAACAGCGGTGGCCAGAAAATGGATAGAACAACAGAACCGGTGAAAATTATCCCGTATCCAGCGGTGGCCAGAATAAAGAATAAAATCACACTGACTTATTTGAGGCAGTTGGTAATCATGGAGTATGACTCTTATTACAATGGTATTATATCTCGCATTATAAACTTATTCTTAATTGAAGCAATGAGATGTAGCGAGTATTATAAAACTTATTCTTAATTTTGCCCTTAAATCTTATGGACAATAAAATATTATGGAGAGAAAATCATAACTCTACTAGATGAGAGCAATTCTAAACTAGTATAAGTTAGTAGGAGCATCTCAAAAACTGATGAGACATTCCATTCTCCCCTTCGAATTTGTGGTCTAAACGTGAGTGTGCCACATATTCGACAAGGTCTCATCACTTCTTAACTCATTTAACTTAAATATCAGTCAAAGACAATTGTGATGAAAAATAAGCACTAAAAGAACTTGATTATGTATTATTATTACTTATTGAGAACACAAATATCCAGAATTTCTCATCACAGAAAACAAATATGTTCTTTCTTAATCTAAAGTACATCATCAGCTGGAAATAAATCTAAAACTAATGACTTAATGCTAATGTGAGGCTCCAGAGTCTTTGACTTTGATGAAGTCTTGTAGAATTTGCTCCCCTGAATATCCCTTCCTTTAAGGTCGATGAATACCTGAAGGAGGTTTAATATGTGTAGAAACACCTGAGTTATTCCACCAAAATGGATGGGAACAAATAAACTTAATAAAACTTATGAGACAATTTAATTACCTCTCTTCTGAAGCCATGTAGCTAATCCGGGGCACCAACTTTGCATGTGTCCGGGTTCCTTACAAAAGTTGCATACGCCTAGGGCATAATTCTCAGGGAGGGACGCAGTGATCAAATGCGAAAGCATTGAACTCGAGGTATGAATCCCAAGCACTTCTAGCTTTTCAGCTATGTATACCATGTTATTAACATGCGCCCTTAATGCACCTTGACCATTGTAACGTGAGGTCACTAATTTCTTAACGAGAAAAGTGGCTAACTTACGCTTATACATTTCCTCAATTGAGTACATAAACTCCTTAACTGATAATTCCTTACCGTTGATCTCAGTAGGAAAAGAATCTCTCAAGGCCTCAATGACGGTATGTCTAATGACCATCTTAGCCAAGTCATTGGATCTCTCCCATTTTTCTGAATTTGAGTTGTACTCACTTATGTTATCAACATAATGTTGAGTTCCAACCGCTGGAGCAGTTGGCTTATCCTCACGTAACGCATAATCAAGATCCAAGGTCTTGAGAATGCTTAGCACATCTTGATTCCAACTAGGGAAGTTTGTGCCATCATAATGCTCAATGGTGCTTAGCAACTTTGTATAATCAACTGAAAATTCATAAATAAAGTATGTCTCAGTAATAGTACAAGAAGATGCACATAAAAGCATGAAAATAACCCTACGGTGGTCTGATTAAAATCACGCAAAACAAGTAACAACCTGCAATCACCGGTGGGGAAAACAAGCGAAACTTGACTTAAACTCGTAATTAAACAACGGTGGTTGAATTAATCACAAGTTTACTCTAAATGAACTTCCCGGTGGTTCCATTCAAATAGAGGCATCTAAATGCACTTGGTGGAAAGAGAACGAACTTTCAGCTTAACTTATGTTAAAAACAAGTAATGCAAAGTTTAAACTTAACTTATATGAAAACAATGCAAAACTTATTCTTAATGTATACTTATCTTAAAATAACATGGTAAAACAAAAGCATTTAATAAAAGACTTATTCTGAATCTAAAACTTAAACTTAAAAGATACTTAATGGTAAGGAAAACTGTGCAAGAAAATAAATAGATTGCACCATAAATTTATCATGCTCATGAAAAACTTAAAACTTTATTTTATGAGCGCATTAAAACTTAGCATTTCTTAATTGCATAAAAGTAACATGCAGAAAACACGACATAAAACTCTACTTATATATATATCAGTGCATAATTAAATAAAACTTAATTTGCAATTAAGAAATAAACTTTCACTGAAAATAATGAGCCACTGAAAACTGACAGGTCAAAAACTTAAATATACATCTTAAATAAACAGTGTAACTTAATGCTTAAAATTTCTTATGTAAGAAATAATTTATAATTTATACTTAATGCGGAAGCAATAAATTTAAAACTTAAAACTTAGGGCTTAAAACTTAAAGTTTAAATCTTAAATCATGAAACTTAAGAACTCAGCTTACTAACATTTTTAGTGACATCATAAAAGAAACATCGACAACTTAAAATAAAGTTGACTCACGTAATAATTAACTTAACTTAGTGCTGAAATAAATGTGAGCTTAAAAGAAAAGGGGCTGAAAATCTTAAACAAAAGAGAAACATAATTTCAGCCCATCACTAAAAATGGCCCAGCAATGGCCCACAAAACGTGCGCAAAAGACCCTTATTTCGTGCGGCCCAAAGCGGCCCATCACGCGCTCTCGCGCGCGCGCACAGCCCAGCTCACGGCATAGTGGACCGCGGCCCATCTAACGTGCGTGCGGCCCACCGCGCTCAGCGCGGCCCAGCTCGCGCAGCGCGCTCCTGCAGCGGCTCGGCTCAGCGTGCTCGCGGCGCGACGCGGCCGGCGCAGCCCAGCCCTAAAACAAAGCAGCCCACGCGCTCTCTTAACGGGCCTTCAGCCCAGCACATAGCGGCCCAGTGCGGCCCAGCACATCACGTGCGCGCGGCGCATCGCGGTCCAGCAGAAACGGTTGCTGCTCAGCAGCTTAGCTTACGGCTCGGCTCAAAACGTGTAGCCCACTTATTCACTTGATGGGCCTGGAGCCCGACAGCCAACGAGCGGGCCGCCATTTTGGCCCAGCTCGTGGCCGCACCCTGTGCCCCGCGTCGATCTCGACCGCTCGTCCGATCGGACGGCTCGGCTCGGCCGCAGCTCGCTTAAATAGCCGAAATCGGCGGAGGGGAGGGGAAACCCTAATCATTTTCTCCCCTCTCCCTCCCCCGAGCCCTCAGCCAGCAGCCGACGGCAGCAGAACCGCGCCGCCGCCCGCCGCCGCTTTCTTCCCCATTTCCGGCGAAGAAGAACGATCCGAAGGACTCAGGCTCCCCCGGCGCTCCTTGTGCTGCCTCTCGCCGGAGCTCCGTGGGGCTTCTCTGCGGCGCCGCGTGCGTCACGCGCGTGGCCCGTCGAGGAGCTCCGCCGGAGTTCATGGACGGCGGCGACGCGAACTTATGCGCCGCCGCTGAGGAGCCGACGCACACACCATGAAGGCGCACGCGCGGCCGAGGCGTCCTGCTACGCCGCGACGACCTCATGTCGCGTGCGCGAGCGGGTGCCTTGGCTCGCCGTAGTTGGGGACGGCGGTCACGCGCGGCGCGTCTTATGCCACGCGGGGCCGCCGAGGCTTGGTAAGCCTCTTACTCAGGGTTAGAGTTCTTAATCTTAGATCTGACTTAGGGTTAGGGTTTTGGGAACCCTAGATCTCTTTTGGATTCGTGATCTGATTTCTCTGAGTTTATCCCTCTAATTTGCTTTGGGTTGGGCTGAGATGTGCTAATGTGTGCATGAAAACGACTTG
This sequence comes from Urochloa ruziziensis, assembly GCA_015476505.1. Classification (NCBI taxonomy): domain Eukaryota; kingdom Viridiplantae; phylum Streptophyta; class Magnoliopsida; order Poales; family Poaceae; genus Urochloa; species Urochloa ruziziensis. Next base: position 55,086,544 of record CM027118.1, read on the forward strand.
AAACCGAGGGGATTTGGGTTGTGATGATATATTTGCATGAAGTTTGACCCAGAACTGAAGATGATTAGGGTCACTGGGTGATGAAAAACTTGCGCCTTAGGGAATTTGATGCGCTTTTTATGCCGGCCAAAAACCCTAACTCTTAGATCTTAGTCTAAAACATGAAATTCGCCTAAAACTTTGACTGATCTATTCTTGTAGGCATGAAAACTTCTCTGACTTAAAAGAAACTTAAGTGAAACTTAAGCTAAAACATGAAGAACATCTAGAAAGCCTTACTGATCTAGTGTTCTAGCCTCACTGACTTAATTAAAAATGACTAAAACATGATCTTAGGTTGAACTGAACATGAACAGAGGCTTAGGGGATCAAGACAGACTAGATCGGCTCTGATACCAATTGTTAGATTATGCTAAACATGATTAACAATACATAAACCTCAGGATCTCTAGTCTAGATCTAGATCACGCCTAACTCACTGATTAATGCGGAAACTTAGTAATCTTAGGACTTACCAGTAGATCCTCTGTCCATGCTTAGGCTTGACGTAGAAGTGGATGACGAACTTGACGTAGATGTAGAAGAACGGACACCGAGCTTCCACGCCTTCCAGCACCTTAGTGATTGATAGGATTAGGGTTAACTGGAACCCTAAATGCTAATTCGTGATTAACTCACGGATTAGGGAAACCAGGGGGTTTCCCCTTAGTTATATAGTGCTGTAGACGTGGGGCCGGGCCCTTAAATGGGCTGAGTTTGCCTTCCAATCAAAGGCAACTAACAGGGATTAGCCTAGGATTAGGCTTGGGCCCGAAGGCCCAAATAGACTGACCGAGGTCAAATCCAACAAAGGTTGCTTAAGAACGTGTGCTTCCCACCTTGGACAATTTATGCCGTTCTCACTGTGGGGCCGATAGGAGCACTGCAAAACAGAGGTAGGAAGGTCAGAATTGGAAAATTCATTACGTCTTCATTGTTTTTCCTGTTTTCTTTTGCAAATGGGGGTCGCAAACGAAACCCACGAGTACTGACGGAGGCTACAACTATATTTTAGGGAAATATGGCTCGGAAAAACTATATTTGTTTTATATATAAATATCAATTTTGTATTCGTATTTTTTAATGAAGAATGCATATTTTCTACGAGTTATAAACATGTGGAACAAATTCTACAAACACGTCGAACAAAATAATCGTACACACAGAACAAATAATATATACTCACTGAACAAAAAGATATACCACTATAACATATTATACAAACTGATAGAACAAACATATGTATACTCGAAACAAATTAAATAAATTTATTGAACAAAATAATTATTGATACCAAACAAATTGTATACACTCACAGAACAAACACGTATATATCTAGAACAGATTGTATAAATTCACAGAACAAACACGTATATACCTAGAATAAAATAATTGTTCACACAGAACAAATTGTATGTGCTCACAGAACAAACACATATATACCTAAAACATATTGTATTAACTCACGGAAGAAACACATATGTATCTAGAACAAAATAATTATTCATCACAAACAAATTGTATAAACTTACACAACAAACACACGTATACACCACAACACTATTTTTTTTGCTGAATCTATGCTATAAAGGACGAAAGAATTGATGTCAATTCTCACCAACAAATCTACCAACATACCCCTCACGTTGACCCCGCACGTAAGGTATGTTGGACCCACCTGGTGTAAGCGAACTGGTGAAAATGGAGGGAGAGATTCACGCCGATGTGTATTTTCCCACCACGATCCGTTTTTTGTCACCTTGCGAATTCTTTACCCACCCGTGTACCCATGGTCCCACGCCAATTCAATCAGGCAATCACCCTCCCTGCTGCCCCTCAATTTCGTTATACTTATCTCCTTCGGTGCTTGCACGTAGACGACTGATTAGCAAAGAGCCCTTTTGCATTGCGTGATTAAGAAACAAAAACCTCTTTCTTCTCTCTTTCCGTGATTGGATGGAAAGAATCAGCCCTAGCCCTTGCATGCACGCGATAATTGGAGACCTACCCTATGTGCGCCGCCTCTCCTGACCTCCCCGTCGCCCGTGTGATTGGCGGCGGCGTGGCTGTCATGCTCACCTTCCACGTCGTCAACTTTAATTTCACTCCGTTGTCGAGTTCGTGCTCTTCTCCAGCGGCTTCCGGATGCCGTGCAAGTGCTCCGGCGCACTCCACTTCACCAACCCCCCACCAGGCCGCTCCATGGCCACCCCTCCAGCACCGACTCCAAAGCCACATCGGTGAGCAATTCCCACCGCGCTTTGATTTCCTTCAGACACTAACACATGGTGGCTACAGATGAGGCTTACTTGTGGGTGAGCGGCAACGGGAGGCCGCACCAGGTTAACTACGGAACTGGCAAGTTAGCTACTTCTCATCAAGTCGCAAACTCGCGATCTTCACGCTGAAGGATATGTGCAGTGAGTACTGATCGTGTGTTTGATTCTGGGGTTCGTTGGACAAACTTATCCTCATGTAGGTATCCCCAGGTTGCCAAACCTTGCCAAGGATTTCTCTTACCGCAACAGAAGTTAAAGTTCTCTTGTGATCCTTGCAACGTTCAATAAGTAGCACATGAGAATTAGAAAATGCCATGGATGTCATCAGCAATATTCTGACAGCTACCTGACCGAGACGCTTCATGAGTGATTCCGGTGGGTTGGAGGCGAGTGACACAAACAAATTCAAAACTCCACCGGCTGGGGGTTCAGACGAGACATTCTTTGTGATCTAGGTGATACGGGGAAGGTGCCTCTGGACCCATCAGTGGAACACTACATTCAGGTATACGAATGTTTCCTCTTCGTGCAAAAATTGCTTAGTGTCTGATTAATTGTATGCATCACAGCTTCCACATTAGATACTCTGAATTCTGATCACATTGAGTCTGAAAATTACATGCCAATATAAAAGGTAACGCTCATGGGTCATGATCATGTCACACATTTGCAGCCTGGATTGATTTCTGCGACCAAGGCAGTGGCTAAAGAAATCAAAACTGGAAAGATCGATTCGATTTTTCATATAGGTGAAATCAGCTATGCTACAGCCTACAGGCTTTTTGGTTGAATGGGACTTCTTCCTTCACCTCATCAAGCTGCTTTTGTACATGGCCGATATTGGTAATCACGAAAAGTGAACACTTGCCTTCAGAATCTTATATTGCCAACACAATCTGACGTGTATTTGCATTGCGAAATGCACCATCATTGGCCATAAATTTTTTATGTCTTTTCAGGGACTATGCAGAATCTGGATCTGTGTATGGGACCCAGATTCAGGTGGTGAATCTGGGGTCACATGCCTGTTGTTGCTACGAGTCCTACTTCCACATGCCTGTTGTCACTAAGGATAAGCAATGGTATTCAATTGAGCAAGAGATTGTTCCATTTGTTGTGATGTCGACTGAGCATGACTGGTTAGAGAAGACATAGCAGGTATATAATTAATGACATCCTTTATTTTTTTTCTTCTGACTTCTATATATGTATTGTGTCTCTGTAAAGCTTTTTTATACTAAAACTTGATGTTTGATTGTACAAATAGATGAATCGAGATTTTTCATTAGTAAAATAGATCGAGGACGAAATGAAATCACCTACGGCAATTAAAATTGCAGGCACAGACCGATGTACTGCTCCTCTCATATCCGTATAGCAGTTATTGTAGATTTATTTGCAACCTCTGTCAAGCCACTATTGCTGAAGTACCAGTTAAGAAATCGGTGTTTAGATGTCATATTAATTTTTTTTGGAGCATGTTCCCTCACATGCATGGCATATTAAATGTAGTCGAAAAAATAACTCATTATATGGATGGAGTGTACGTCGCATGACGAATCTAATGAGCCTAATTAGGTCTTGATTAGACAATAAAATGCTACAGTAAACATGTGCTAATGACAAATTAATTAGACTCATTAGGTTCGTTTTGCGATTTACTGACAAAATCTGTAATTAGTTTTGTAATTAGTCTATATTTAATACTTCAAATGTATGCCCGACATACTCTAAATTTTTTTCAAGGTCCATCTAAATTTTTGTAATTAGTCTATATTTAATACTGAAAGTTGGCTGCACCACACTTTTTTGAAAAGAAATGGCAACAACATATGCTGACTATACTAGCATGTTTCGGTTTTGTTCCTTAAATCTTATATTATATTAGTAGCCACATTTCAGTGTTCCCGTTAGATTCTGCCAAGATACTACGAAATGTGATTTATTAAGCCCACATCCTTCACTTGCTCGCTCGTGGTTAGGGATCGGATCGCGGAGACACAGCTGCCAAGTGGACCAGATAGGTGCATCGTTGTTGTCATCGTTGATAACTCGCCCAAATCCCTTCATCGTTCAAAGATCGTTGTTGCGTCAGGGATTAATATGGTGAGATTGGAATTGGAACTTTGGTGATCCTTGGTTGCATGGACTTGTTGTGTGCATGCGTGCCATAGGGATTGTCGTCTTCGAGAGCTAGCTCGGGATGGACCGTGACAAGGAGATGGGCCACGACGACCAGTCGCTGCTGTTCATTGGCAACGAGGGTCGGACACAACCTTGGCACCAACCAGTATGGCGGCTCCCCGACGAGGGCTCCTTCCTAAGCGGAGCAACAACGACGCGACACCTGGGGTGGCGAACAATGAGCGGGGCGATGCGCCCGATGATGGCAAGAAGGAGGTCACACATGCGTCTGATGACCGCAAACTCACACAGGTTCGTCGACCGACCAATCGCCTCTCCTCCCATTGACGACGGCTAGAAGGGTTCACTTGGGGCTATGAATTAAGTTTTATATATTTACTAAATAATTTTAGTATGAGTGATGCTAAATTATTAGTTACTGAATATAAAATTATGTTTGCTAAATGTACATATATATTATAAATATTAATTATTATTTGATTAATTTATAAATATATATAATTATTTACTGGATTTTTTAAAACACGTGCCATAGGCACGTGCATCTCCGCTAGTTTAAATAAATAACTAACGTCCTCACGATTGGGGAAAAAATTGGAAAAGAAAAAGTCGCCGATCTAAAAAAAGAAAAATTGGAAAAGGAAAAAGAGAAGGAAAATTTTTGAAAAAGAAAAAACGATCGGAAAAGAAAAGGAAACAACCGTCAGCGGAGAGAGAAAAAAATCGGAAAAGGAGTCAGCAGAGAAAAGGAAAAAATTTCGGAAAAGAAAAAAACTTCCGTCATCGCAGCTGGAAAAATAAAAATGGAAAACAAAAAAAAAGAGTCGACAAAGAGAAGGAAAAAACTTCCGTTCTCGCAGCGGGCACGAAAAAAAGGGAAAAAGAAAAGAAAAAGTCGGCGGCCACCAACAACCAGTCCGTGAAAGGAGAAAAATGTTGTGCTCTGCTGTAATCTTTCTACTATTTTCTTTTGAAACGTGATCTGATTTGTTGTTCTCCAATTGTTTTGTTGAGCAGGTTAACGTGGAGTTAACGGCAGTGGTAAAAATCTATACCTGAACAATCTTTGGATGCTATTTTTCTATAGCTTTTAAGTGAGGATCTTTTAACGGTACAGATCCAATTTTCCCTCCATCAACCCTAGGAGCAGCTAGAGAAGCGATGGCCGGGCTGCTGCAGTTCGTGAAGAACACTTATTTCAGCACCCCGCCTGCCAAGGTTTGCCGGATTGCTCCCGGAAACGGCTTGACTGCCGTTTCCAAAATCTTCTTCTTCTTTTCGAAACAATTCTTCCTCAAATCTTCCGCGCTTTGTCTCGGTGGGGTTTGATGCTGTCTGTGTTGCTTGCAGGGCGTGATCCCAGATCTGGAACACGCCATGCTGACCAAGGTAAGCTCTCCTGCGAGAATCCCCCCCACCCCCGCGTCTCCTCCTCTCATTACATCCCCACAAACCCCAAAAATGGAAAATCTCATCCTTGTTGATCTGTTGAGTTGGATGCTGTGGCTGATGATGCAGGGTGGCTTGACCAAAGAGGAGGACACCACGCTTCGTATTGTCAATTTCCTTCCAACTGCGGCTTTCGTTTTGTTCTCAGGATTGGGCAACTATGCAGGGTGGTTCGGTACAGGCCTAGGTTCCTCCCTTCCCCTCTTAGATTGATATTTGACAATGTTACCCGATTCTCTGTTTGGAGTCGCCTTAAATAAGGAACATTCAGTAAGAAACCAAAAGTATGCCTGCCACCTATAGTGGGCGCCATTCCTGAATCCTGGTAAAGCATAACCTTGTGTCAATAATTAGGAGCATCGAATTGTGTTGAAAACATGCCAGCAGCATAATTTTGGAATTGTGTCAATGTCCCATTGTTCTATTCAATTCAATAGCCAAACTTGTGCAAAGTATACAGGTGGTCAAGGGCCATTGAATGTTAAAGTTCAAACGTAGATAACACGTACTGTTATTTTAAAGAACCCTGTGTCACCTGATGAACAACATTATTCATTTCTTATGGTCGGTATTTCATAAGCTCCTTCCCTAAATGTTCTGCCATGAATGTTGCTGTTTTTGCTGCTATCCAGTGCGCATGTCAGGGTAATAACATGATTGATATATTCTTCGTTTGCTATTAGCTTTTCAGGGACATGTTTATCCTACCCTGCACTTGCATTCTTCCATTCTTATCACTGTTCAAGGATATATGTATATACCTATACTATGCTTGATTACTAGCCATCATGAACCTGTTACTTGTGGAGCATTTTGGCTTAGTTTATGTTTATGATAAATTTGGCTATCTGTTAATATTTGTGATCACTAGGGCTTGAACATTATAGTTGCTGTTTCTTTACGAGTAACACATGTCTCCATAACTTATGGTCTATGCGATTATTGGTTGAGGCATTAGATTTTGATTATGGTTGAACTGTTGATGCAATTATGTGTTATATAAAAAAATCTGCAAAACTATCATTGTTAAATTTGCTTTCCAAAGGATTAATGTTGGTATCTTGCTTACAAAATTCTGTTGTGCAGCAAAGAAATTACTTGGGCTTCCACCTCGATACGGAAGGTTTTTTATGGCTACTGGTAAATCTCAAGACTATTGAACCTGGTAGTGATCCTGTACAACTATGCATGCAAAAGCATAGTCAAGCTTTATTTAGATGAGAAAGACAAATCAATAATTTTTACTTCTTTGATAGTGAATGTAGCTCTTTTGTATGGATGAATCAACATGACTAGAAAATATCTACAATGAAACCAACACAATTTACAAGGAAAATGATTATTCACATCTCTAATTTCTAACTAATACTGTACTGGTAGATCCAGATGAACAGTCATGAATAATACTGCTGTAAAAGTGGAGTACAATTTTTTTACATCCAGTACTAATACATTTAAAAACACACCCATTGGTCATGTGTAGAACACAGTGAAATTTAAATGTATGTTACTTATTCGATTTTGTAAGATAGTTTTTGTGTTCCAAAATCATGCACCTTCTATTTTTGTCACCATTAGTTGAAAGGAAACAGATAGCATTAGATGGAACCATTTGGCATAAAATATTGGACGCATTGACCCTTCAACATTCATACGGTGTTTAAGAATCCATTTTCATTGGAAATGTGAATTTATTGAAGCTCTACTTCTCAGCCGGCGCTTATATCCTGGGAAAGGGCATGTATTGTGAAACCTTGCATGGATGTCCTATATCGCTTTTAAACACTGAAGAAGGACGGATGAAGATGGAGCTAGCTAACATGTGTGGTTTGTTAACCAGTCATTCTTTCTCTGTGGCATCAGGTGTTCCAAATAATTACTTGTTTCATTAACATCGATACTTGTTTTTACTTGCCTCATTAACAGAATACTTACTAAGCATAGTGATGACGAATACCTGGTCGAAGCTGTAAAAAGGCACTTTTTTGCTGAGCATCTGTTCGATGACCTGCATCAAGATCAACCACTTTTTAGGTGGCACCCACGCCGTTCATATACTGACAGTGCCTTTGTAGAAAGAATGAAGGAAATTGAAGCTATCAGCTCTTATGATGAGGTCAGATCTAGAGAGACAACTGCAGACAATGTGAGTAACTAGTTTACCACTATGTCTATAATTAGTCTGAAACACATCTATACTATTTTTCTAGATGCAGTTGACAATGTAAGTTTGTGAATATTTCTCTGTTATGCTTGCAGAGACCATTCGGAGACCTGATGGTGGATCCACTTGCCTGTATACTCGGTTCTCCAGGTGACGTGGAAAGCAACAATCCCCCTAGAAACACCAGCACTGTCCTGAAGCGGAGTGAGCTGCGATACCGCAGGAGAAGTCACGACATCGTCGCAATCGGCATGCTGAGGACAAGTTTGCTGCATTATGAAATGGGTCAAGTCAGGAATGCAGTGGAACACTGTAGACGCTAGCATTAGCATTTTCTTTGAATCTCCTGCCGTGAGAAATTAAGATTGCTGGAACAAGATGTTCATGCGCGCGAGCAGATAATTGAAGTACTATGCCTCATGCATGGTCAAAATTTGTATGTGAGGAGAGATTGGGAGCGTATCATGATGGTGCAGGTGCTGCATTGCGATCTTTGCATTCTCGCTCAACATATGAAGGCTGCTTAAGAACGTGTGCTTCCCAGCCTGGACAATTTATACCGTTCTCACTGAACCGATAGGCGATAGGAGCACCGCAAAACAGAGGTTGGAAGGTATTCTCAAAAAAAAAAAAAAAAAAAAAAGAGGTAGGAAGGTCAGAATTGGATGACGTTGTTTTTCCTGTTTTCTTTGGCAAAAGGGGTCGCAAACGAAACCCACGAGTACTGACGGAGGCTACAACTATGTATTAGGGAAATATGGCTCAGAAAAACTATATTATTTTTGTATAAATACCAATTAAAAATATTTATGTAGATGCTATTTAAGGGAACATACATGCTCCGGCGCGCCATATTGCCGAAACAGGCACAGTAGGTGCCAATATATGGGCTTCAAGCTTTGGGCTGCCGTAGGCCGTAACGGAGGAGAGGGAGAAATGACATTGACAGCGTGCCACCACCGTGCTTCGTCGGGCGGTCGCAGAAAGCAGATGGCGGAGGCATACGTGACACTGGGGAAGACGTGGTCCAGGGCGAAGGACAAGGTATCGTTCCCCCATCGGAATTACCGCCTGCGAAATTACCTCCCCCTCAAGCGATCCCTCTCCTCTCGGTCGGCACACTGCTCGTCCTGATCATGCATCCTCCAGGAACGCGTAGTGTATATATATCCGGTGATTCTGGTCGCCAACCTTCCATGCTTCCAGCTCAATCAACTGCATTTGTTCCATACCCTTGTAGTCTACTCATTAACCTGATCGATCCCGTTCTTTCGTCTCCGTCGATCGGTCTTACACTCGTCTGAGCTGTGAATTCAGCGGCTGATCTGCCATGGATTCCGAAGCCCGCGTGTTCGAGGACTTTGTGCCTCCCCACAGCATGGTCCGCGAGCCGGCCACGCACACGCTCTCCGTCGACCTCTCCGCCGCAGGGTACAAGAAGGAGCACATCCGGGTGCAGATGGTGCACAGCCACCGGCGCCTGGTCGTTCGCGGGGAGCGCCCCGTCGCCGGCAACCGGTGGAGCCGCTTCCGCCTGGAGCTCCGCGTCCCCGACGGCTGCGACGCCAAGGCCATCCACGCCAGGTTCGACAACGGCTTCGTCCGCGTCACCATGCCCGGCGCCGCGCCGGAGCCCGTCAAGGTCGACACCGGCGCCGCCGCCACGTCCCCGCCGGCGGCGAAGAAAGACAACGGCGCCGCCGCCGCGCAGCAGCAGCAGCAGCAGCAGCAGCAAGAGGCGCGAGGGGGAGAAAAGGGCAACGAGGGGGAGAAGAAGGACGAGCCGGCGGTGGAGCGGAAGCAAGAGGTGAGGCAGCGCGTGATGAGCTCCCCTAATAAGGACGGCGGCGACGGCCGCGAGGACGGCGACGCGAGTGGGGCGGGGGAGGTGGTGGCGCCGGCTTCGCCGTCGCGCCAGCAGGAATACCGATTCCTGCATGGACGGAGGAAGATGGCGACCACCGTGCTCGGCGTGGCGCTCGCCCTGATCAGCCTCGGCATCTATGTCAAGTACAGCGTCTGGCCATGAACAAATAATCGAGAAATCGAGTGTTTCATCATGGTATTTGTCTATTTGGTCCTCGCCTGATGATTAACTGCTGCCGCATGTATCGATGAACCTGCCCTGCCGGTCAGCAAGCATGGCAGGTTGATGTACTGATGTGTATCATGATTTTTTTATTTTTAACTTTTTTTTAAATTTATTTTATTATTAACACCTCAGAAGGATATTTCCATCTCATGACCATTTTGGCCGCTCCGGCCCGCTTGGCGCGGCAATATAACATTGACGCGTCGCATGCATCGGCGCGTCAAGTAATCCAGCGCGGTGTGATCGGACAGCGTGGACATCCTTGCCGCGCAACATGTGGCGCGGCAAGGGAGCCGTCCACGTCGTTGTCCAGAAGCAGTGTTAAGGCCACTTCAAGACATCGCTATCAATTTCTGATTCATCTCCGCCACTGCTTGTGTCATTGCTGTATTGTTTCTCGTGGAGCGTGTGAGGCAAAATGATGATTCCTGCCTGATCAGCTGCTCCATTTATTTTTTTTTCTTCTTCAGTAATTATCATGGACGGTGCGAGTCGCGGCAGCCGTGACAGGCTAGCAGCAGCTAGCACATGCCCGCCCGTTCGCGTGCATGCTCCAGCCATGTCCCATCGGCCATCAAACGCGAAATTTTTTTCTGCCGCCTCAACAAGTGCAGCAGCACAAGCCTCAGCAAACGTCTGTGCCTTCTCCAGATTGTTTTACCTCTAACTCGCAGAACGTGAGTCCCCTTGCCGCGCAAGGACACGCCACGTCGTCCTGACACGCCACGTTGGTCATGGGATGGAAATATCGGAGGGTTAATAATAAAATAAAATTAAAAAAAGGTTAAAAAAATTCGTCATGAGATGCTGAGTGAACAAAAGGATTTCTTTGGTGTTCCAAGACGATAAGCTCTGTACAAAAGGTTGACACGCGTGCTCAGATCAGATGTTTCCAAGAACAAAACTTCAGAATTTCACTTGCCGTGGATGCTCAGCTGCACGTTCATAGTCTCAAAGCTAGCCGTTTCCGTACTTTTGTCATCTTGAATTGCGCGATGATTGTGCCTTTGCACCCACAAAGCCACTACCACATATCCCATACAAGGTCAACACTATAATTTAAAGCAGTTTTATACACAAACATAGATGCATAACTCCAATTACATTACATGAAGAAGAATCAATCCATATATAAAAAAAAAAAGTAGATGACGACGCATGGCGCCCATTTGTGATGCAATTTATTCCTCATGAGGAGCAATCTAAGCACAATGAATGAATGAATGGATTAGTGAAAAGGCAAATAATAACTTCCGTAATCTAAATTCTCAAAGCATAAAAGAATCTAGCATACCACAGGTTTTTAGACACTAGAATACGACGCTTTTTATCTCTTCAAAATGTTTTAAGATTTTATTTTTCATTGCTAATGCTTCTAAATATCCCTTCCCTCGGTGTACCATATCACATGTGACACGCCATCATCTACTCCCTCTGTCCCAAAAAATAAGTCATTCTAGGCGTTTTAGGACAAATTAACACAAATGTAAAATGACCTTGATTGCCCCTATCCTTTAGCCAGATTTGGTACTAACCGATTTGTTGCATGCCTGCATGCACATGCAAACCTGCCAAATCGGTAAACGACTTATTTTATAGGACAGAATTTAAATAACAGAACGACTTGTTTTTTGGATGGAGGGAGTACACATCTTCAACCTCCAAATTCATTTGTAGCCCCTCGTACCTTTGCTCCAATGGTAGGGTCGTTGTTGTTGTTGGTGTGTGTGGTGGTGGTGGGGATGGGGCCCCCTCCCCACCCCACCTCCCATCGCTAGGGAAAATTTTTATTTTTAACTTTTTAAAATTATATCATATTATTAACCTTCTGGAACTTTTATTCCGCAGGGTGACCCTTTTGGCCGTGCCGGGCGTGTTGGCCCTGCAGGACCGAGCCGCCGCTCCGATGCATGTGGCGCGGCAGGCCTGTCCCGTTGGCTGCGGCACTGGCCGGCATGGGCCGGAGTGGGGTCGAGACTGCCACGCCAGCGCCGACGGCGCGGCAAGCTACGCCCCACCACGTGCCACGCTAGCCGCCCGAGCCAGCTCAGCCTGCGCCCGTGCCACGGTGGCGTGCCTGCCGTGCCACATGCACCAGCGCAGCAGCGACAAATTGCCTTGCCAACGCAAGCGGCACGGCCAAAAGGGTCTCCCGGTGAAATTTTGTTTCCGCCGGGTTAATATTATAATATAATTAAAAAGGTTTAAAAATAAAAAAAAATCTCGCTAGGTCTATTTCTGCTTCCCACGTACTAGGAGGTTGTGTCATTATTAGACGGTGACCGGTACCTATATATGGATGAGTGTTTTAATGATCATTTCTTTAATATTGAAAAGTAAAATCGACCTTGCTTCTAGCTCTTTTCCCTCCCTTAGCATGCCTGGCCCATCGAAACCTACGTACATAAATTGTGACTTAGTCATGAGTTAAATATTGTCTGAATTCACCTAATTGTGAGGTAACTAAGCTAGTGTTCAACAAATCTGTACCATGGTTTTGTATTTAAATTTTTTAACATATTATTTGCTGCAATTGATAGTACTTAGTAGTTATTTCTACATGAATATACATATGTAATATTTTTTTCTCCAAAACATATAGTACATATACACACTGATCTCTATGAAAGCAAGCACCCCCAAAAGAGTGGGTTGTGGATATTAAGATTTATGAGATCGACTTACGCGCTTCGTTATCGACAAACATGTCGCCTACTAATAGAATGATAATAGAGTTAAATTTTAAAATAAACTCAAAAAATGCGAATAGTTGTGCTGAGTCTAGAATAAAATTTAGGTGAACATGCTCTGCCAGTGGGTTGAGGTTGGGGAAACAATTTTGGGCTTAATAGGATTTTAGAATCCCTGTTCATCATTATTGGGCCAAGAGGGCACAACCTGATTTCACTTTAAGCACTATTTTTTTAGATAATGAATAAAAATATTCAGCTTTGACATTTAAAGAAGGCTACAACACCTTATTACACGGATTGCAGTACCTCCGCCTGCTCAAATGCAAGGAAAAAGGACAAAGACACACGCCAAAGTTCGAACAGGGGTTTAAACAAAGGCAATCCTATTACTAAACCGTCATCAATGGTGTGCGAAGATCTGCATAACTAAAGCCTCAAGACACATGCATACATTTAAAAGTAGATCCTTGTCCTGCTCACGCCGTTGCATTTGACCCCAGAAGCAGAGCCAATGTGTTCCCCTGAACAGAACCTGCATATATGTTTCCATAGTAGATTTGTCAAAGACCATATCATTAATACTAAGCCAGATGGCCCAGCAAAAAGCTGATGCACTTACTAAAATTAAGTTCCTGAGCTTGGCTTCAACCCCCGTGAGCCATGTACTAAACATGTGCCTAATACTACGCGGTGGGCGCAAGCCTAAACAAAAGTGAACTATCGAATTTGGCAAAATGACAATCAAGAAAAAGATGTTGTATTGATTCATTATAATTACAGAAACAACAGTTCAAACTACCATGCCAATTTCTTATAGCGAGGTTATCCTTTGTAAGAACCACGCCTTTCTGTAAGTACCACATGCAAATCTTAATTTTGAGAGGCATCTTTAACTTCCAAACTGGTTTAAAGCAATTAACACTTCCGTTATTCATGAGAGACCTATACATTGAGTGTACTGAAAAAAGACCAGATTGCGTAGCATTACACCTAAAACAATCATTTGTATTGTTTAACTGGACATGCATAATTCTAGCAACCAAGTTATGCAAAGAGTGAGGTTTTCACCAGAGATGTAATCATCTTCCTAGAATCTCTTGTCCCCTTCCCCTACCCTACTCGAAACTTTCCTTTCTAGGAGATAAAAAACTGAAATTTATTTCAAGAAGGACATGAATATGCATCATCAGCGTCCGTTTGAAGCAAAATCCAAGTGCACCACACAGAAGCAATGCATGAGACCCCCCTTGTTACCCAACAGCAGGCCCCGTCGATGAGCATGCTGCCAGGGTCAGGTATCCTTTGCTTTCCTTCACCTTCTTCCTCGATAGGCCGGTGACATAGGCAGAGCCGCAGAGGCATGCCTTCCATCTCACGCCCCAATTTTTTTACTACCCCGATGCAATCCCCGCCCCCGCTATATAAACTTGGTGCTGTGCCCTGCTCGTTTCTCATTCAAGCGACAAACCAGCCGCCCAAGCCAGCACACAGCCAAAACGATCAAGCAGAGAGGAGGAAAATGGAAGCGGTGCGCCGGCCTCGCGTCCTCGCCGAGATCGACCCGCACAGCGAGTGGGTGCACGGCAGCGAGTTCGACACGCTCGTCGTCGACGTCACAGGTACACGACACGACCGGCAGCAGTCTTGTCAACTGGCTATACATTTTAGTACTAGCTAGCAGAGATGTGCTCTATGATACTCTGAATTCCTGATCCGAGGATTGTTGCGAATGCAGGGTTCGGCAAGGAGCACCTGAAGGTCATGGTGGAGCCGACGGGGACCCTGAAAATCAGCGGCGAGCGCGCCGTCGACGGGGGCGGCAGGCAGTGGTGCCACTTCACCAAGCGCTTCGACCTCCCCGCCGGCTGCGACGCGGCGGACATCAAGGTGCAGCTCGACAAGGGCATGCTCTACGTGCAGGTGCCGCGCCCGGTCGGCGGCGGCGGAGGCGCCGCCGGGCCGAGCGGCGACGGCGAGCAGCCAGAGCACTACCCGGCGGCGGCGGTGGCCGAGACGTACGAGGACGCGCTGCAGGGAGAGTGCGAGATCGGCGACGGCGGAGGCGGCGGCGGGTGGGACATCGGCGGCCGCGTGGCGCTGCGGCGGGAGGAGCAGCACCCGGTGATGCGGCTCGCCAGGGGACTGAACAGGCACCGGCAGGTGGTGCTCAACGTCCTGCTCGCCGTCGTCCTCTTCTGGCTCGTCGCGTTCGGCAGCAAGAACGACTGATCGAAATCAAATTGCGTTTTCTGTACAGTGAAAATGGAAGCAGTAAATAAAACACCTATGCAAATAAGCAAGATCGGGATTTGGCTCAATGTGTATCATCAAGTATACAGTACTGTCACAGGAACCCAAAAGCAGTGTATGAGATACTGATGTGTACATACCACATTCACAACTTTAATTGCTGTCTACGCAAGGAATCCATGGTTCACTTTAGAATCCAAAAATCATACCATCTGAAAGCATATCTGACACCTCGTTTATATAATCGGAAATATGCAAGATCCGAGGCTTAAATTTGTAATTTTTTTTACTTGCAATGGCAATTGGCAAAGTTAATGTCCTCTGTTCTATGCCTGCTACCAACAAGCACCATGCATGTCTGAAAACGCAATGATCATCTAAGAATCTAGCAGGAAAGAAGCTAGAAAATGGCTGGCAAAGCTTACTGAAAGAACCCATCCACATTTGCCTCCAGAAGAAATTGGCCCTGCCATGTTGGCACCTGTTTGCACTCTGAAAATCCATACAAAAGGGACACAACACCAAAACTGATCCATCATAGTACGTAGTTATTCAACTGCAGCCTTTTTAACTTTCAGTTAAGATGACACAGGAGTCCAGAGCAGTGTATGAGATACTGATGTGTACTACATACATTGAGAACCTTTTTTTAAAAAAAATAAAAGCAGGAGCACTCCTAAATCATTGAGAACTTTAAAGGCTAAGATGACACAGTCCATGGTTTACTTTACAGTGCAATCCATACACGCATCTAGGAGCCCATGGACCATGGTGTACTACTTTACTTATATGATGTGAAATTAAAGGGAATGGGAACATGCAAGATCCGAGGCTGTAAGTTGTACTTGCAATGGCAATGTATTGTGAAGTTAATGTTCTCTGTTTTATATAAATTTTAGAAGAAGATAGAAAATGGTTGCCGAAGCTACCGATGTTCATTGCTGACATGTTGGCGCCTGCAACTGCAATGTTTGCCCTTTAAGGGCCTATTTGGAATGGAGGAATTAAAAACAAAGGAATTGAAAAAAAAATGCAGGAAAGAGATATGAGCGTAGTTGCAAACAGAGGATAGGAAAAACGCAAGAAACATATGGGTAGAGGTGTTTGGAACGCAGGAATGTATAACATAGGAATTAAATAACTATATAGATGGCAAAAATTTGTTAGTACTCAATCATGGATTAATCAGCTAGCAATTTTACTGTGATGGTATCTCAGTAAATAATGGCCCTCTTGCACGTGAGACCGTGGTACCCATATACAGTAGGATCACGCCATGGTCGTCCTTGTAAAAAGAAAAGAAAAACTTGATTAGCACAGGAGGACCATGGCATCTTTCCGCCGGCCGGGTGGATTGGGGCCAGGCTTTACAACTTCTACAGGTCCATCTAATCTCCCCGACGAGATGTGTTTAGAACTTTAGATGCGGCTGCCTCGGCTTACGCCGCGATCCCAAAACTGCGTCCGACCGCACGGTCGGCGTCATGCGGTCTCACGCCCACGTCGGTGGACTCTCTTCCCACCGCGCGCCCCAGACGCACGGAGAGAGGGACGCGGCCCACACATGTATTGCTTTTCTTTTTTTCTTTTTTTGAGAAAAGTTTGTTGCAAAATTTTTCTAAAAAAGTTTTTCGCCTTTTTCTCCAAATTTTGTTGCAAAACTTTTCTTCAAACTTTTTTCCTTGCAAAAGTTTGCTCAAAATTTTGATGCAAAATATTTTTTCCAAACTTTTTATTCGTTGGACAATTTTTTCGCAGAAAAAGTTTCTACATTTTATTTGTTGCAAAACTTTTTTCCCCTCTGAACAATTTGCTGCAAAAAAAATTTTGCACAAAATTTTATTGCAAATTTTTTTTCTAGACAAAGTTTTCTCTCTCTGGGACAAAACTTTTTCCTGGACGTGGACGGAGGGGGGAGGGCTGGAACCGTGCAGCGGAGGTAGGGCCCGCCGCCTGGAGGGCGACCGAGCGCAGGGTGCCCCCCGTGCAGGCGACCGCAGATTAGGGAGGCCGGGCTTACGCGCCGGAGGAGAAAACCAGAGGCATGAGTGGAGGTTTTTATTCCTGTGAAATCGTGTTGTGGCTACAGCGTTCCATAGGAAAGGGATAGCTCACTTCCTTTGTTCCAAACGTCCTCATCTCATTCCTTTCCTCCGTTTTAATTTCCTTCACTTTTCCTTTAAAAATCCTTTATTCCAAATGGGGCCTGAAAGTCCATACAAAGGGACCTAACATCAACACTGATCCAGTATGCAATTATTCAACAGCAGCCTTTTTTTACTTCCAGAAATCTAATGTCACGCATTGATTCTGAAACTATGTTCGTGTTTAGTTCCTTTGAAAATTTCCATCCAAATGTCACATCAAATCAATTTTACATGCATAGAGTATTAAATGTAGACGAAAAAATTAGTCCATTACATGAATGAAATGTATGTAGCGAGACAAATCTAATGAGCCTATTTAATGCAAGATTTGCAACCGGAATGCTACAGTAACATTCGCTAATTATTGATTAATTACCCTCTAATTACCCGTCATTAGATTCGTCTCGCGATTTTCTAGCTAGATCTGTAATTTGTTTATTAATCGTCCACGTCTACTACTGCTAAATGATACATTTTCTTTGATGTGACATTTTCATCAAAAGTTTTCTACCCATCTAAACACCTCTTTTTACAGTGTTCAATTGTTCATACACGAGTACACCACAGGCTTCCACACGCTTGTTTAGGGGTAGGCATTCGGGTAATTCGGGAATTTCGAGTCGGGTAATTCGGATAGTTTAAAATTCGGGTTTTCAAAATTGCTACCCAAACTTTCTCCTGAAAATTAGCTACCCGAATTTTCGGGTACCCGAAATATCGGGTTCGGGTTCAGGTTTTCCCGAATTACACAATAATGCGTACTTTTTTCATCTCTCCCTAATAAGCAACAACTCAATGATGCAGGGATTAAACAAAAAACTCAGATCATCATGTCATAGATCAAAACATACAAGTAAATTCATAGATCAAACAAACTATCAATGCAATATGTTAGCTTTCTTTGATGTAAATGTGAAGATTGATTAGGTTTTTAGTAAAGTTCGGGTAATTCGGGAATTCAGGTTCCAGAGATTGAGACCCTAATTTCCCGAATTGAACTCGGGTTCCTTGACTTCGTACCCGAAATATTGATTGGGTAAATTGGGTTCGGGTAATTCGGGTTCAGGAATTTGTGCCCACCCCTACGCCTGTTTGTACTATAGAGGAAACCGGCTCGAATCCGTGGCTCGACCTAACCACACCGCGCAAACCCAACCGGTCCCGGGCCGAGTCGGGACCGAACACAAGGCGCCGCACCATAAACCCCAACCGGTTCCTCTTCCTCCCACATCCGCCTCGCCGTCACGGAACACGAAACCCCCAAAATCCCCCAAATCCCCACGCCGAGAAGCAGAAACCCCCGCATCAATCCATGGCTCCCCCTGCCACCACCGCCGACAAGCGCGAGGGCAAGCGCCCCATGCCCCAGGAAGACGACCCCACCGCCGCCGCTGACGGAGCGCCGGCGGGAGGGGCGGAAGGCGCCGAGGCCGGGGCGTCCGGCGGCGACGACCTCGTCCTGGTGGCGGACTGCGGCACGGAGGTGCGCCTCTCGCGCTCCGCGGCGCGGATGTCGACGGCGATCCTCCACGTGATGGAGGACGGCTGCGCGGAGGGCCGCGTCCCCGTCATGGGCGTCGACGCCGGCGTCCTCCGCCTGGTGGCTGCCTACTGCGAGAAACACGCGCCGCACTACGACCCCGTGGCCTCCGCGGCGCGGCTGCGCGACCCGTTCCCGCCGTTCCCCATCGACTTCCCGCCCGCCCACCACGCCATCAGGCCCGTCACCGACCCCGGGCCCGACCCGCACGGCCTCGAGGCGTTCGACCAAAAGCTCATCCGCGACCTCCCCGACAACTCCGCCCTCTACGCCGTCATCCTCGTAAGTAACCGCACCCATCGATGTGCGTTTTGTTATACGAAACGAAATTCCCAATTTGGTACGCGTGCGTTTTGAATTTATCTGAATCCTGTGCAATTTATTTACCACTACAGGCTGCCAACTACTTGGGCATCGAGGACCTGCTCGACCTGGGCTGCACGGCTGTGGCTGACAAGATGAGGGGCAAGACGCCCGAAGAGATCCGGATCGCCTTGGACATCGAGAACGACTACACGCCGGAGCAGGAGGCCGAGGTCAGGAAGGCGAACGCCTGGGCATTCGAGGACTGAAGTGCGTGCCCTGTTCCTTGAGAAATTGCCACTCTAGTTTGATGTCAAGTAGGCAGATCGATAGATGAGTTTCTGAAAGGCTGGCTGGTGAATACCCTGTGAAGCGAGCTTCTGACACTGCACGTTTTGGTTTGAATTGTGGACCGGTCGATGGTTTCTTTTAACTGGTTGTTTATCAGCAGAAATTGGTATCATCTTGCACATTGTTCTCAGTTGAAGGTGTTACTGGTAATTTGCAATTGCAAATTATGTTCAGTTAGTTTTTTTTAAAAAAAATTCTGTTAGCTTACTGGCTGCTTCCTGCACATTGTCGTCAGTTGCCTTGAATGTTCTGCGCCCAGTTTATAGTTTTCAAAATCTTGATTTGGAGCTCAGTTTACCTGAAAAATATGTGCACGGCATGATGTGAGCCTGTGACAATGGCTGGCTAGAGTTGCTGGACACCATCCAGCCGTTGTTAGGGTACTATCGTCTAGCCGCTGGCAGCCATGGTTCTTCTAACATTTTGTTTCTCTTGCTCGGAATGACAATAGAAACTTCAATATTAAGGACCACACAATATATAGAAAATCAGTGAAATCTGTATAAACTATTGTGATTTCTTTGACATGTACGGAGTAGTATAACAAGTAAAATAATCCTTGGACAAAAATCACACAAAAGAAATGCAGCTACATGAACCAACGGCAAAGGATCGCAAAATTTCAATATAATTCAAGGCTATCAGTCAAAATGGTTATTAGCTGCAACCATATTGCAGGAGTTAACAAGTGATCAACAAGACGAAGAAAACAGAGCAGAAGACAGCTCACACACCCAGAAACAAATATACTGCGAGGATGGAAGATCACATGAACCATGACGACCGCAGAAACAACGCAGGCGCCATCTTTTCCCCCATTTTGGCATACACAAGTCCTGGCTGCAGTCTTGCGCCCTTGCCAAGGTTGAAGTTGAGGTACCCTTCCAGGTCCAGGTGCTGCAGATGATGCGTCTTCCCTTCAGCAGTGCCACCCACTCTCACACCCCACCCAAGTTCGTTCTCCGGGATGTCGGACAATGAGAAGCCCCAGCACAACGGTCCATGGCCGGGCCTCTCCATCTGAAACCAGCCTTCTGTCTTGAGAGTCTCATAGAGCTCGCAGTCCAACATCAACGCGATCGACTGCCCTAGATGTGCTGTGCGAGAGGCACCATGCACTGCCACCGTTGATTCAACGGTGTGCGAATTGGCACCAGCATGATGGTGAAACTTCACACTCAATTCTGTCTGTTCTTCTGGAGCTGTTGCAGCGGGGATTTCTTGTTTCAGGCTGCCTAATGGAATAGCAAGAATTCCAAGATTGTTGAACCGGCGCGACAACGAGCGGACCTGCCAGAGCCCTGAGAAACCGAGCTTGACATCGTCAGCTGGTTTCCAGGACACTTGCCCAAATGTTGTCATGTGGTTAGTTCCTCCACCCCCGCTGTCTAGTCCTCCTGAACCGAAGATTAGCTCAGCAAAGGAGGCAGTGAATTTGGGTCCTTCAAATCTCATACCGGCACCACAGTTGTGATGTTTGAAAAGTGAAGGTGGCCCATCGAAAGAGGCTTGGGTCCGCAGATTCTGAAAATAATTTCATGGTTTTGTCAGTTAAGTTACATGGTCAGCAATGGAAGTAACTAGTAAACCAATGCTTCCAGTAGAATGTCGGGGACACATTACCTGAACCATGTTTGAACCGTGCAAGAAGTTGTTGCATTGGGCTCCAAACGGAACTAGGATCATTGACAGCCATTTGTTGATACGGGCGTTGTACTGCAGTCTAGTGAGCTCTACAGGCCTCCCGATTACCTCCCCAAGATGAGCACTGCCTGCTTCGAGCCTAGTTGAGAGCTCTGCAGCAATGGTGTCTTTGCCCCTGGTCTTGGACTCGAAGACGAACCTTGAGCTGAGGCCTGTCCTCTTCCCCGCCGTGTCGAGGGTTGCTTTTGCTTGTTCGAATTCATTACCGTCGACAAGAAACAGTGCCCCAACTGCATCAAGTGCTATCTTCACCTGGATGGGGAGATGTAGGAACTCGAACCCCTTGCCACTTTTATATTGGGAAAGGATGTGGTCTATCTGATCGTGTCTCTCCTTGAACTTCATGACATCAGAAAATGTTTCACGTTGCAAGCGCTTCATAATATCAGCCTGCCGTCATGAATATCAGTTAGCCATTTCTGAATTAATTGCCCAGAACACAAAGGAAGGTATGATCAGTCGGGCTAGCTGATGATGTTGAGCACAAGTTATGCAAGAAATAATCACCTGTCCAATTTTTTTATTTAGAAAATCACTTATCCATGGTTCCAATTCATGCAAAGCTGATATATTGTTCATCTGATTTAATGTCAAAGGTACACAGGTTCTTAAACAAAACTCTAAATTATATTACTTCCTCAACAATCAAGTGAAAAAATGCAAACAAACCAATCTGCAAAGCTGACATCACTTTAAATTTGATAGTGTTAGCAACTTAGCATGGAGAGTGAAAACTCGATGAGTAGTATGTATGTAGAGCCAAGCATGCATCTTGCAGTAGTCAGTTCTCTCTGCAGAAATAGTGATTAAACTTCATAAACTTGCCTGCTCATATGGAAATTTTGCAATACAGACTGTTCCGATTTTACAAAAGCTGTACCATGCAAATCTTATGAATTGCAGTAGTGAACAGAGAAGGAACTAATTTGCTTCTACAATGCCCACAAACTACACAAAAAACTGTAACTCTGACGATGAATAGGTGGAGCAATATAAACCATGTCAACTTGTAAGTGCAGAGGTAAGTTAAGCTACTAGTCATCAGACGAACAGAACCATGCGTGTCAAAATGCCAGATGTTTGAATCAATTGGGCTGTGGCATGAACATTAGTGAGCAATCATCAACGCTAATCACTAATCACCAGTACTCATCAGTTTCACGGATCGTGAAATTCCCGAAGAAAGAAAGAGGGGCGGCAGCAGGGAGCATACAGGGCGGTGGTGCTGCTGTTGCTGCTGCGGCTGGTGGTGGTGGAAGTGATGCTGGTGGTGCTGCAGATGAGGGCGCGCGTGGCCGGAGGCACCCCGGAACACGGCGCGGATGAGCGCCTCGCCGGACCTGAGCAGGCCACGGACGCCGGTGCGGCTCGGCCAGGACATGGGCATGGCCTCCGGCAGCAGCGGCGGCGGAGGCGGCGGCGCGGGCTCCGGCGGCGGCAGCAGCAGGGGAGGCGGCTGAGGGGACACCGGGTTGGACGGAGAGGACGAGGACGACGACGAAGAGGCCATGAAGCGCCCCGGCTACCCACCGCCGCGGCGGGACCTCAGTGACAAGTGGAGTGCCGCTGGAACTGGAAGACAAGCAAGAATACAAAGCTGCTCTCTGTTGCTAATTCTGGGAAGGCGAGAAGGTTGAGGAAGCTGGCCCAGGCGCTTCCCGCCTTTTCTTCCTTTCCTTCACGAGGCGGGCCTTATTCTCGACTGACTTTGGCCTTTTGCTTTTGCTTTCCGTTTTTGGTTTTCTGTCGGCATTTTGGCTTGAGGTAGACGAGAGGGACCATGGAGAGAATGAAGAAGGTTCTTTTCTTCAGGAGCTGCGGACATCGCAATCGGGCCTCGGATTCGATACCGTTTGCTTTTGATTTGTATGCTAATCTGAAACCTGTACGCTCACCTTTGCCTCCCTCTTCGCAGATTCTCGGCGTAGACTGCGCCTGCACAAACCGTTGCATGCTTGCAGTTCCAAGGTGGTTCCCGTTCAGTTCCCAACTGGCGGCAACGCCGCGGTGGTCACGGGATGTTTGCTTTGAGGCCGGTGGAATGCTCACCTTCTTCCGTTCTTCGCCGGCAGCCCGGCACCCCGCCGCGGCCGGACCGGCGGGATGCTTGGCAAGAAAACTGCGTTCTGCGTGATTGAGGCCCAATTGAGCACGGCCCGCTTCACTCCTCAGGGTTTAGGGGTAAAGGTGCATAGAGTAGTATTTTGTGCATAAAGTTTAGGTCTCCGAAAATATTTTCAGTCGTAATTCAATTGGAATTTCCTATGTTACACTATAGCGGACAGTAATCTACCTCGGGCACATTTAAAGCGTACAGTATATAAATATGCAGTGTTAGGGCAAGTACAACAGTGTCTATGACTGGTGTCTGTTCAGTACAAATAAACAGCTTGAACAGACAGCTTGTACAACGGGCTGTCTGTTTGGCTGTCTGCAGGATATTTAATTCATTCTTTAACACACAAATCATGATGATCTAGTGCATACTTGATCTTTGTAGCTGTTTTGTTGCATATATGAGGCAATGCACAATTTATTCAAATATTCCTCTCTTTCATCAATTTTCCTTTTTCTTTTCTTTTCTCTATCTCTTATTATTTTTTCTTTTTTTCCTTTTTTAATCTTTTTCCATTTCTTTTTTTCCTTTTATCTATCTTTTCTTTTTCTTTTTTCACCGCTAGACCTCCCTTTCTCTCTCTAGATCCTTCTCCACTCTTCTTCTTTTTTTTTCATTTTCTTCTTTTCTTTTTCTTTTTTCGTTTTCTTCTTTTCTTTTTCTCCGTTATCCTATCGTTCTCTCCGCCCGACTCCTCTTTCCCTCAGATCTCGATCTCTCTCGAAGACTCGCCGCCCGCACACGCTTCTCCCCCTCTAACGGCGAGCCTCTTCCCTCGCCGCACCTCCCTCTCTCGCCTTGGTTCCTCCACTTCCCCACCACCTGTGCGGACGCAGGCCTCGCCGGAGCTGCGACTCTTTCTTCTTCCCCGGCGTGAGCTCTCTTGTCTCTCTCTACTCCAGCGCGAGCTCGGTGGGAGCGGCGGCAACACGAGCAACGGCGGCAACGGCTCCTCCGTGCGATGGTGGAGAAGGAT
The DNA here is from genome assembly GCA_015476505.1 of Urochloa ruziziensis. Classification (NCBI taxonomy): domain Eukaryota; kingdom Viridiplantae; phylum Streptophyta; class Magnoliopsida; order Poales; family Poaceae; genus Urochloa; species Urochloa ruziziensis. Next base: position 55,110,792 of record CM027118.1, read on the forward strand.
TTGGGGAAGAGGAGTAATAGGATTTTTTTCTCTTCAATTCGGTTTTCGTGGCTGACGATTATGCTTTTTTGAGCTCGATTTGATCTTTTTTCGAGCTTGATTTGGTCTTTGTGCTTGTGAATTCGGCTGCCGCTCGCCATGGCCCCTATAGCAGCGAGCTCGATTTGTTTTTTGTCTTCGATTCGGCGACGGCGGCACACCTCCTCGGCTGTCGGCGCAGCTCGCTGAAGAGGAGGAAGAGGATTTGGGAGGGGATTCTGGCGCGAACATTGGGCGGCAAAGCAATCCTTCCCGTGCGCGCGCAAGGGATCCCCACCGCCGTCATCTCCTCGCAGCGGTTGCTACAACGCCCGCCGAGTCGTCGCTCGGTCCTTGGAGCACGAGCGGAGCTCGTAGACGAACGAGACGACGACGCGGTCGGTCGCGGGGTCACAGAAGGGGGTTTTTGCAAAATGTCGATGCATGTCTACGGGAACCGACGGCCGTTGTACGTGCTGTGGGTTTAGTGTCCATAAATTGTATAACACACACACTCGCATCAATCTAGTTTTTTTTTTAAAAAAAACTTTTTGAAGAAAACACTGTCTTCCGTTTGTTAAGTAACCGTCTGTTAGTTCCGCTGAGCTGGGATGAAAAGACTGAGAGTAGAATAATCCGCTGAGCTGATTAAATAGTATTCTGTGAAAAAAATAATCTGCTGGGCTGGGATGATAAGTTTAAACGAACATGGCGAATAATGGCAACATTTCGTAGCCTAATATTTTTTTTTTCAAAAAAGAAACGCCGTCTTCCTTTTACGAATGAAATGGTGTTTTTTTTTCTTTCATCTTCACGAGCAATCCTGTTATGATCTCTCTCGTTATATTGCTATTGAGCATGTTAGGATTGTTAGCCTAATCTCTCCATCCAGCTCCTTGCATTCTCGGAGGATCCCTACCATTGTGGATCAGTGGGTATCTAATCGGGTGAAAAGTTGTGTACCCACATGGCGGTGATACTACAGAACTTGAACATGGTGATTCATTATTGCAAGAACACAATTGCCAACGGGTAACATTGCGTGATTCCAAGCACGACCGTTGACAGCACCTGTTCGATTAAAAGGGCTGAAAGGCACAACAACATCATCATCACTGAAATTAAAGCTGGCAAATACTAGAACAATTCGCAACCAAAAGTAGCAGTACGGGTGCCGACGCCATCTCGAGTGGTCGAGTGGATAGAGCTTCACGCACGGATGCGCTGGCAATCGTACTCGGCAGCTGGCCCGCTCCGCTCCGGCTCAACACCCTCGCCCCGTACAAATCCCACATCTCACGTGTGAACCGTTCCCAAAAAGAAAGGCGACAGGCGACTCGACGGTAGGGCCCGTTTCCGTCCGTCGTCGGCGTTTAGCCGGTGGTCAGGGAAGCGGGGGTCCATCGTTCAGTAGATCGAGTACTTAATCGAGTCATAGGTCTAGGATTTGTTTATCGTCGATGTTTGGCGGCGGAACTAGGGTTTGTCGGAGGAGCGCGACTCATATGCGGCTTCTCGTTCCTGGTGGCGTCGGCGATGCGGAAGCGACGGCGTTACAGGGGAATAATTTCTCCCGGCTTCTTCCGTCTCCGGTGGCGATATACTCCGACGTCAATGGAGAGGTGGGAGAGATCTGTGTTGGAGTCCAGGGCTAGCGCGTCGTCTTCTTCTTCGGGTGATGATGTTGCTGACCTGTTTAATCATGAGGAACGTGATCTTTGGTGGAAATCCGAGTTTTGCTCGGGTTGCCGGCGTTGGATTTGAAGGTTGCGTCGTGGGTGTCGGAGTTGGCCGATGCGTTTGGGAGGCAGTGTACACGACATCTGCGCCTAGCAGTAAGCCCTCCTCTGCGGCCTCTACTTTGTGGAGTTTGGCTCTGGCGTCCGGCGACGATTGGGAAGCGGTTTGGACGGCAGTGACGAGCGGATCCCTGAAGTCGTCGAGGAAGATGATTAGAAGTTTTCAACTTTTTATAATTTTCATTTTTGCTGGGTTCTCGTTTGTAAAAGAGCTGATGTGCTGTAATAAGATCAATACACATGCCTTCTAAACACATCCACGTCCCGTCGGCACGCGCAACTCAAAGTGCTCACCAACACCACGACACGATCCCCTTGGCACACGATGGCAGGTCCCAAAGGCCAAAGCCCCGCCGCGCCGACGGAACGGAGCGGAACCCACCCGAGCGAGGGAGACGAGAAATTTAGAATTTTGTCATTGTCAAAAGTAGGCTTTGCCAGAATGCCATTCCGCATTTGGGTTTCGCCAAATTGTCATTATCAAACGTTGGGCACGCGCTAGAATGCCATTTCGTCCATTTCTAATTCATTAGCTCTTTTTTCCTCCACTTTTGGCACTGAACGGACCATTGTGCCCCTTATCCTGCTCACGGTCTGTCGTCTTTTCGCTCGCCCGTCTCGCGGCCATGGCCGGCGACAAGCGCCACCACACGCGCAACCCCACCGGGCACCGATGGTGGGCCTTGCCGCAGCGCCAGCTCCGGGGGAAACGCCGCTTCCTTTTTTTCTCCTGCTGTGACACCGGCGCAAACTCTGGCCGCATCCGTTCTCGAGGCAAGCAGCTGCCTTCCCTGCAGATTGAAGCAGCCTGAACGAGAGGTACTCCGTGTTCTTGACCGCCGCCGCCTCTGCACAGCTGGCTATCGGCACTCCTTCCAGCCAAGGCCGATGGCTCCTTCCAATCACCATCTCCTTCCAACTGAAGCAACACCGTTTTGCATTTTTTCCCTCTTTCTTCCCAACGGAGCAAACGCAGGAGGAGCTACCAGTTTTGGCCTGGATCAGATCACAAGCAAAGATGCAACATCCAAGTCCACAAACGGCAGCGACAGTGGTAGCACATGAGCTAGCATCGAGCCAACGCCCCTGCGTCGGATGGTGCGGGTACAGGGTACCCCTCTGCAGGTGTCCGCGCGAGGTCAACGCGCTCGTGCCATGCGTGTGCGAGAGGCCAGGGAGGCAGCGAAGAGGGCGAAGGTGTCATGTTCCTGCAGTGCGACACGAGCAAGCTCCCCTGCTGCGCCATCTCGTCCAGCTGAGGATGAGGCTGGCAGCGTCGAGTTTGAGCTCGCCGGAGGAAACATGGTCAGGAACAGGATGACGCGAATCGCGAGGAGAATAGACAATAGCAAAGGGGCACAATGGTCCGTTTAGTGCCAAAAGTGGAGAAAGGAGAGCTAATGAATTAGAAATGGACGAAATGACATTCTAACTTGAGGCAAATGTTTGATAATAGCAATTTGACGAAACCCAAATACGGAGCGACCTTTGACGACGGCAAAATTCTGATTTTTCCGGCGAGGGACTGCGCGGATGCGGCGGGGAAGCGAGAGAATCGCCGAATCGGATCCCGCCGAGATACCACAGAGCCGGTGGGCCCCGCGGTCTCCGCGCCGCAGACACCTGCACGCCGCGCGTACCGGCGCAGCAGCCGCCATCGCCCCCGCCCCTGGCACTGGCTGGCTGGCACCCGCACCCTGCAGGCTTGCACCACCGTGCACCCACACATGTGCTGTGAACACGTGGGCCCACCTGGTGCCACTGAAATGCCACCCCACCACCGTCCACCGCCGAGCCTCACGTCACGCCCCAAACAAACGCCGTCGAGCGCGGGGCCCGGTGGTCAGACACAGATGACCCGGGACGCCGACCGAGCCCGGGCTTGGAAGGTTGCCGTCTCGCCTCTCGCGGTCTCGTCGCCCATCGGGATTCCCCGCGCGCGCACGTACGTACGGTTTGGTCCGCGCCCCGAGACCGCCGCCCGCGCACGGGCTCCACGCCTCCCGATCCTCCCGCACCCCACGACCCCCACCTCTGGCCGCGGGCCCCACCACTCGTCCTGGCTGGCGTCCTCTTCCTCTCGCCCTCCCTCTCCCGAGCTCATCGTTTTGGCGCCAAGCCCCGCCGAAAATTTTCGGTTTTCCCTCCACGGCTCCACCTCTGGCCCCCACTTCCCCCCGCCCTCATACAAAACCCAACCCATCGCGCGCGCTCTCTCTCTCACCCAACCAGCTCGATTCTCGATTTCAGCTCCCGGCCAGCCAAAACAGGGCAGGAATTTATTGCTTTGCCGCCGTGGGAGTGCGGTTGCGGCGCGCGCGGATTCCTCCTCCGATCCGGTCCGCCCTCGCCGGCGGCGTGGGTGAGAGCAGCCACAAGCCGGCCAGCAAGCCCTCTCGCGGCAGCCTTGACCTCGGTTCCCTCTTCGCGCGTCATGGGACCTGCTGGGTCCTGAGCTGCGTGCGTCCCCTGTTCCAGGTGAGCTCGCGCGTATGCCCCTCCTCCTCCTCCTCTTCCTTCCTCAAATTCCGCGTCTTTAGCTGCGTTCTCCTGCCGTCGCGCGCCTTCCGCTGCCCGTGCCTCCGTGGGATCAGGGGGAGGCCCGTTAGCGCTAGCTCGCTTCGCGCGTGATTCCTTTGCTCAGCGGATTGGATTCGCCTGATTTGTGCTGCTTCACGAATCACGGCTCGTGTCGTGTCCTTGTAGATCTGCTGCTGCGCGATAAGTGGCGGGGCGGTTTCCGCCGCTTCTGTTGCAGCTGTGCTCATGCTTGCGGTTGCGGGTGCGAATTCCATGTGGCGTTTAACTTGGAGCCTGGTGTTGGCCGCCTGGATCTCTGGTACATTTGGGGTCCATTTTTTTTTTGGGCGCCCAGCAAATCGTCTCCCACAAATTTTACCCTGCTGTTTTGATGCGAGCTGTTTGTAATGTTCTTTACTTGCTGTTGTAGATGCTAATGAGTCATAGCAACCTCGTGTCTTTCCAACCAGTACACTAGAGACCGCACATCTGATTAGTGCTGCAAAAATGCATGATTTTGTACTAGACGGCAGGACTCCAGTGCTATTTAATACTACTGATATTAGTCAGGGATTTAAACATTTAATCAATGCTACAACAGTTACTGTACAACTATTTGGCATTGGGCAAAATTTCAGTACTACTGTAGTACTTAATACTACTACTAGCCAAAAATTTAATCGATGCTACTACAATAATTTGCAAGATTTCAGTACTGGTACTTACTACTACTGGTTAGGTAGTAATGGATGCTACATACGAATCTCACTTAGAAAGCTTTTACTTCTTGTAATATTCAATCAGCCAAAAGCCTTGATTTTACACATTTGTCTCCGCATGCATATATCTTCCTCCTTCAGTGTGCATAGGCACTTGAGGCAGAATAAAATGGAAGGTATTGATCCTTGGTATGTTCTTATGTTGCGCCTGATACAAGAACATCCAGATTTATCCCCTCCCCAAAAGGAAAAAAAAAATCCCCCTAATAAGCTTCAGTTAATGAAACAAGCATGCATCTCATGTCCTTTAAGTGTTTTTTTGAGGAGAATGTCAGGGGGATCCCTACCAATTCCATCCAATGGGAGGGAATGACTCACTTTGTCCTTTAAGTAATCTGCAAGACTCTTCATTTGTTGAATTTGTTTTTGAGAAGAATTCATTTGTTAAAATTTTGATGTTGTGTCTGATGATTTGTTACCATAATCTCTACTTCTGTTTAGCTATTTCAAGTTGATTTTGGTAAATCTAATGCAACAATATGAAGCATTGATTCCCTCTCGACCCCACATGGCAGTGTAAAACTTTGGTAAACATGTTGTTTCTTTAAAAGATAAAATCCAGAAAAGGGTCTTCTTGCATCATAGTTTTTTTTCTTCTTTTTTTTCTTTGTTTTTGCAGGCATTCTTGCATCTTAGTAAATACAGATAATGTGTTCTGCCTGGGTGTTTTTTTTCCAGGAATGTATTGATTGCTTAAAATGCTGTGACACTGATAATTTTTGTTCTTACCATAATTTTGTATTTCTCTTGTACTGAAGCTGAGAGATGAAACTGGACAAGAATCGAAGCTCTGCAGCACCTGACACTTTCCATTCAACCGTGAATTGCAATCACCATGGGGTCTGGATCAGTTACTCTGAAGCAAAAGAAACGAGTGAAACATGCAAAGAACAAGTACTTAAAACCTGGTGCCCTGGCTCAGATTCGTTATAGTAGGAGTACAAGCAGGGACATAGGGAAGAAAAGGATTCTGTTGAACGCGAAAGATGAGCTGGAGATATCGCCACAGGCTGAAATTCTCATAGAAAGCACTGCACCCATTTTGTCCCCCGCAAGACTCACTTTTGAGCCATTTGGTAGCAATAAGGGGCAGCTATTGCCAAGGACTCCTAGGACTCCTGTTGCAGCTGAGTTTGATGGTGATTCAAGACTTGAATCGCTTCCACTTGATTTGCTGGTATGAAATTGAAACGACCACCTTTTTGTTAACTTTATGTGCATTATGTTTGTGGTAAGCCTGATTTCCTTCTCTCTTTTTTTTTTGCAAAGATCAAGATCATGTGTTGTTTGCACCATGACCAACTGAAGGCTGTTTTCCATGTTTCCAAAAGGATTCGAAAAGCAGTGAGTATCATATTTCAGTTGTTGCATCCTTTATTTGTCAAGTAGGAAAATGTTTCCTTTTTTCTCATTTTCTAGTCCCCTTACAAATTTTAGTCCTCACTAAAACCATAAAATATTTTCGAAGCAAAGTAATTGATGTCAGCTAGATGTGGAAACATATAGTCTTAGTTTTTGTATACTTACCTTATTTTCTACTGACTGATGATGATCAATGATGGTATCTGGTATTGCAAGAGCAAACAAATGTTGCTTTCTCTTCTGTTATGAAATGTCACCATTTTGCATGAGCTATGCCGTTTTTTGGTTTGTAATCTTGCCATGTTGGGATAATGTAATTGTGAATTCTTACACTGTTGTCAACTCTGTCACTGGTTTTGTATGCCCAACAATCTATTTATTGAGTTAATTTGCATGCTCGACAGCTTACATGTTTATTTTGCATTCTCAGCTTGTGCTCTACTCCCTCTTATTTCTATCGCTGAGCTAACTTATAAGGGTAATGCCAACTAGGTTCAACTGGCGAGGCAGTACCATTTCAACTATACTACACCAGATCGAAGCAGGCAGGAATTACTCCTACACAAGACTCCTCTTCCAACAGAGCATTGGCCTTTCTTGAGGTAGCTGCATTTTATTTGCTTTACAGGTAGTGCTGATTTATGTAGCACTCTAATCTCTTCCGATAATACTGCATGTTCAGCAGAATTGATGGCAAAGATGTGCGTGTCTCCACCCCAAGGACCCCACGGGCCCCAAAGCATGCTGCTCGCCTTTCACGCCTCAAACTGGTTGATGTGAAGCCGATCACAGCTGTTCTTTTCCAAGAGTCTTCTACTTCATTTCCTTCAAAGCGTCTCCGACGCTCAGTGCCACCAGGACTGCCAAGGCCTGTATCCAAAGCTGCACCCTCGCCAAGAGTTTTACGGTATGAGGAGGAGCTTTGCGAAGCAGTGGCACAGAATAAGCTTCTTTGAAGATCCATCAAGTGTATTGCTTTCATCCATAGTGTATAGTTTATCTGTGTCAAGCCCGTTGGTATGAGTTTTGTGTGCCAGCTGCTATCTGGCATCTTAGATTATTGCGGTCAGGTTTAGGTTTTAGAGTAGTGTTAGACTGTCATACCCTTGTTACAAGTATCCAGTTTGCTTTATTCCATGGTTTTGTATATATCACATAATAAAATGGAGCTTTTTATGTATTTATTCATACCGTTTTCCTTTTACCTGCAAAAGTGGTGCACTTTCGATATTGATTATCAATCAGGACTGGTGAAGGCATTCCATTTGTGTGTTTCGCATTTCTTCAGTTGAAATTGGGGTTGGAATGGATCTTTGAAGAGCAGAGGATTTGTGAGGTCTGGATGAATTCATATGTATCTGTCAAATATATTGTGAGCTTGAGTGACAACCTCGTCAATTACCGTTGCATTTTGTTCTGATTTGAGATTAGTATCGCTGCAGCAGTTTTATTACAAAGTAAAGAAAAACACAGACGGCCGATTGTGTTTAGATACTGTTTTCCAAGTTTATCATTGCAATAGAAATCAGCAATTAGGTACTGGCATATTACCATAACACAAAGTGGGGATAAGATACTGAAATTGCTTTAGCCGTAGTTCAGCTACAAGATTGAAAAACGCACTCAATTCGATCAGAACACTGAAGGCTCAGCAGAAGCCTCTGAACTCTTCAAGTACAAAGCTGGGCCGCCGCCGTCGTAGTAACCGTCCGTAATCTCCCCCCCTTCCAGTGTGGTGTCATGAAATCCGTCTCAGAAGAGCCCGTATCGGTTTATGATCTGCTCCATGAGCAGGTCGTAGCCTCTCTCGGTGAGGTGGTAGCTGTCCCAGAAGAGGAACTTGGTGGGGTCCCTGCAGGCGTCCGCCGTGTAGCGGTTGCACGTCAGCGTCACCTCGAACACCCCCGTCCCGCAGCACCCCCTGTTGGTCACCTCGAATCCGTAGGCGGCCGGCCGCGTGATCATGTCGAGCAGCGGCGTGTAGAGGTCGATGTACTTGAGCACGGATCCGGGGAGCTCGGCGCTGCCGTTGAGCCGCTTGATCTCCTCCTCCAGCGCGGCGTTGTACACGACGGCGGCCTGGTTGTAGAGCGCCACGCACTCCCGGGCCAGCCCGCCGGCGTTGGTCCGCTGCGACGGCACGCACCCGACGGGCGGCGCGCCGGTGACGTTGATCCGCCGCGCGCCGTGGCCGTACAGCTTCTTGACGAACTCCGAGGCGCAACGCACGACGAAGGCGATGTAGGACTCGAGGTCGTACTCGCGACGGAACGGCGTCGTGAAGTAGGTGTTGGCGAGGTCGTCGGTGCCCGTGACAACCATGTACTGGCTCGTCCTCACGATCTCGCCGGCGCGCGCCGCGCCGGCGATGCGCGCTAGCTTTGATTTGTACTCCTTGAATAGGTCCAGCTGGTTGTCCATGGTCAGCACCGACTGGTACGGCAGATGGCAGATGGCACGGCACGCAGCGTTTCAACTTTGAAGCCAGTGTGATAACGAATATGGAGTCAGAAATGTGAAAGATGCAAGAGTTGCAGGTGCGTACCACGAGCTGGGCGGTGAGGGGGTCGAAGCCGCAGCCGCCGGAGGCGAAGTTGACGCCGGTGAGGAGGTCCAAGTCGCTGAGCTCCGTGCCCAGGTACGCCGGCACGTACTCCTTGATGCCCAGCCGGCTGGCTGCATCCAAGATCCAACGACAGGCTTGTTTAATTCACGACACGGTCGTCATGATCTGCCTGCACTGTCTACGCAGTAGCACATATTACCGAGGATGTCGCTGGGGACCCTGCCGTTGCTGAACCTGCCGGTGGCGTTGTGGCCGGGGAAGTCCTGGCCGTAGGGCGGGAAGTTGCAGCGGATCAGCGTCGTCAGGGCGTTGTTGTTGCCCGGGTCCACGATCGAGTCCCCGAACACGATCAGCGCCGGCGGCCGCGTCTGGTTCCCCGCCGGCGGCGCAGCAGCGGCGGCCGTCGGCGAAGCATCAACGGCGCAGCAAAGCCGGCGCACAAGCACTGCCATCGCGATCGCGACTAGGAGAGATCGTGACACCGCCGCTCGTTTGCTCGCCATGCCGGTGCTGTCTGTCTCTGCCTGTCGATCTGAAATGCGTGCTGTTCTTGTTGCAGACGGTGCAAATATAATAGCAGAGGAATTAAGTTGGAGAGACTTTTCTGGCCATGGCTTGTGCGATCTCCCTCTCCATTTCTTGCACAACATGGTTTTGCTGATAACAATTCACAAGTTTAGGCAACTCTGCCATCCTGGTTCTCTTGGAGTGAGGCTATCCGTATCATTCGTCTCGTCTGGCCCGTTCGACTGAAATTGACAGCTGGAGCCCTGGAGGGAAACAGTGATGGCGTACGTGGCAGCTCACTCAGCCATGAGGGTGTTCACGCTAATTCTGGCTTGGTCCACTGTGACCGGCGTCGTCGATCCAGTGCTGTGGCTATCCGGAATAAACAATGCCAACCAAATTTCGGACGGTGGACGTGTCGGTCCGACCGTTGCATGACAGCAACGGACGCGTGAATCTTCTTACCGAACCCATCCACCTCCCAGCTCGCAGCAAGAACAAGAGAGCGGAAAACGTCATCCGCATTTCTGTCAGAATTGATCAAACAAAGCTTCAAAAAGAAACCAATGACACAAATAAGTATTTTCTTGCATTTGCTTCTTTATCTCTATACAGAAATTAATCCACACTAATATCACATTACCACGAACCTTAGTGACCCCAAATGTCCTAATCATTGGCAAGTAACACAACCATAAACAAATTAACCGACAATTGATTTGACACAAAATCTCGAGAAATACGCTAACTCAATTTTACTAAATTCGTGAAATGGTACACTGGTAGGGAGGAAGGAAGCAGAGTTTCACCAGATCTGGACATGCTGGGAGAGGACAAGGCGATGTGTGTGCCGCGTGCCTATCAGGGTGTGTCTCCTCCTCTGGCCGCTCCTACCCCCTTCTCTGACTGCGCCGTCGGACCTGCCCCCTCCTCCGACCGTGGCCGGGAGTCGTCGCCGCTCCTGTACCCTCCTCTGGCCGCGTCGCCCCCTTGCTTCGGGCTGGCCAGGCTCGACGGCTCGGCACCAGCCCGATGGGCCCGCCGGGCCACCGTGCTGGCCCGACACTATAAAATGGCCTTAGTGCCGGGCCTGTGCCGTTGGGTTGGCACGGCGGTCTGGCCCGGCCCGGCACTAAAGGTCATCGGGCCTCGATCGGGCCAGGCCGCGTCATGCCAGGCCAGATCAGGCCAGTGCCGGGTCGCCCATTTGAAATTCTATAGGTGTGTGAGAATGTGTTTATTTTTTTTCCTTTGTCAAGGGCCGGTTCCTTTCAATATACACGTGTGAGTTTTCATAATGAAAAACTTTGGACTGAAATAAACAAATGTTTGAAATTTGATTTTTTAATCACCATTTAAAACCGTTGGATCTAAATCCCATTCCTTCTCTTTTATTTATATTGTTCTTCTTCCTCCTCCCGACACCCACTCCCACTGACGCCGCCGCCGCCGACCTCGCCGCCCCGCCGACCACCACCGCCGTCGGGCCGGCCTTCCGCCGCCGGCCCTCTTTCTATGGCCGGCGGTGAGCACCGCCCCCCCGGTAACCCCGAAATCCTAACCCGAACCCTAGCCTCGCCGGAGCTCGTCGGAATCTCGCCGAGAAGAAGAGAGGATGAAAGAGAAGGAGGTTAGTTTTTTGGGCGATTGAGAGATAGCTAAATTTCAAGCATTTGAGGAAGATAAATCTCAATAAAATAGTACCCTCCACAACTATATTAGTAGGCAAATTACAGTTTTAGAGAAAATAAAACTAATCTATAGATAGATTCACTCTAGCTACCGACCGTCTATCTAAAATGTCCTTTTCTCTTTTCCTCGATCATATTTGTAATCAAGATTGTCGTACTTAGTCAATGATAAATGGGCCCAGATGTCACACCAATCATTCCGTACGTGTCATTTAAGCAGTCGGTGCGTACATGTGCACTATTTCTTCAAGTACGTAGATTGTAGAATAGCACGTATTGCTCAGACGTATACTCCACCAGGGTTCCTTTTGTCCATATTTATGTATAAGAAATGAAAAAAAGATTACTTAGTATGTATGCCAAATTCGAGGTAAATTGTATGTCGTTTGCTAAGGCCTAAGGCCCCGTTTGGATCTACTAACTAAATTTTAGCTAGATAAATTTAGCTGGATCCAAACACCCCGGCTAAAAACCAGCTAAACTTCTCCTAGCTAATGTGAAAGACCATTTTTCTTTAGCTGGTTAGGAGTAGCTAAACCTAGTTAAAATTGTTTAAAGACCAAAATGCACGCAAAGGTTTGACGAAAAATCATCCACTGCCACCGCAATCTCCATCCCCTCTTGCACCCGGAACTAACATTTAGCTAGAGGGTCCAAACATCCTCAGCTAAAGTTTAGTTAGCTAAAAGAAGTCGTTACATTTTAGCTAGCTAATTTTTAGTTGGGATGAATCCAAACAGGACCTAATTAATTGAGTCAAGCAAAAATGGCTAGCACCCAGCGGCGGAGCCAGCGTGGGGGCAGGGGGGGCTCAAGCCCCCCTACCCCAAGAACTCCATTGAAACTATGAGGAGGAGGAGGGAGAAGGAGGGAGGAAGGAAGAAGGGAAGGGAGGGACTGGAGGAAGGAGAAGGGGAACGAGCCCCCCAGACCTCGTATCCTGCCTCCGTCACTGCTAGCACCACTGCTAGAATGCCTGAGATACGGATTAGAGCAGGAGCAGTTAAAATTGTGCAACATTTATCTCTTTGCATATCAACAGAATAGAAACTAGTGAAAGGTCCTCTAGCCTAGTGGTCAGAGCACTTGAGTAGCACCTAGCAGAATCAAGTTCGACTCCCCATGGAAGCGAATTAGTATAGTCTAGAATAAAAAAAATATGAAAAAAAAGGTTGAGGCTTCCCTTGCCGTCGATCAAAAAAACAGAATGGAACCTATGTATCTGCAGAGTTTTGGAACATTTAGATCTCATTTACTAATTTAACCATAGTGACAAATTGGGATAAACGGCTATTAGGAGTTTATCCAGCGCTTAGCACCGACAAACGCCACGTCGCCGGCGATGGAGGCCTCAAGAACGCACACACAATATATGACACAAAGTCACGCGAACACTGTGTAGAACACAGTACCACAGGAGACGCGGCCTTTTCTCTCATCGCACATATAAAGCAAACGGACTACAGAAAAGTAACCGAGGCCATGCATATAGAATCCCCGCCACGCACGCCATACTCCACGCCACGCCACCAGCGAGTGCCATCCCAATCGCCTGGAACCGTGGCGTACGACGCGCTCCCATCATGCGAACGGCACACACCACCATATACGGCTAGAGATCACCGGCACGTTTTCGTACTAGCTAGTATACGTTTAATTTCATTCCGCCACGTAGGCGGACGGCAGCAGCCTGGGCTCCGGCGTGACCATGAGCGGCACGGCGCGCTGCAGGGTGAGCCCGTAGGCCTCCTCCATGTCGAGCTTGTCGGCCGCCACGCCGCCGGCGAGGTGCCAGTCGAGCGCGTGCACGAGCGCCGCCGTCATGAGCGTGACCATCCTCAGTCCCCAGCTGAGCCCCGCGCACACCCTCCGTCCTGCCCCGAACGGGATCAGCTCGAAGTCGCTCCCCTTCACGTCGACGCCGGCGTGCGAGCCCCCCTGGAGGAACCTCCCGGGCCTGAACTCCAGCGGGTCCGGCCACGCCGCCGGGTCACGCGCGATCGCCCACACGTTCACCAGCAGCGTGGTGTTTCTCGGGATGAGGTAGCCGTCGACCTCGCAGTCCTCCGCGGCCACGCGCGGCAGCGACAGCGGCGTCGACGGGTGCAGCCGGAAGGTCTCCTTGATGACCGCCGTCAGGTAGGTGAGCCGCGGGAGGTCGTGCTCGGAGACGAGGCGGCCCCGGCCGACGACGGCGTCGAGCTCCTGTTGCGCCTTGGCGAGGACGTCCGGGTGACGGATCAGCTCCGCCACCGCCCACTCCACCGTGCTCGACGTCGTGTCAGTCCCCGCCGTGAACAGGTTCTGCGGTCACGTATGATGTCACGGTCCAGAAAAAAGTGCACGAAAGCAACACAGGCAACTGGGTCAATTAATTGATTAATCAATCAATGGTACAGTAGTAATGGAAGCTAGGATGTCCCGATCGGGGCTGTATGTAGACGTCGATCAGAGAGACGAAGAGCTAGTGATAGGGTAGGGAGGGACTCACGAGGAGGAGCGCTTTGATGTCGGTCTCGTTGATGGTGCCGTCCTCGCCGTCGGCGAGCGGCTGCTTCTCCCGCATCCTGGCTAGGAGGACGCCGAGCAGGTCCCCGCCGCCTTCCCCGGCGGCCTCCCGCTCCCTGATGATGCCGTCCATCATGCCGTCGTAGCGGCGGTGCAGGCGCTTCATCCTCCCCACCACGCCCTGCGGGTCCAGCCACGCCAGCGCGGGCACGAAGTCCCCGACGTTGAACACGCCGGCCAGCTGCATGAGCTCCACCACCATCTCCTTGAACTCCCTCGCGCCGTCGTCTCCGCCCACCGCGAACACCCGCCGCCCCACCGTCGCCCGCGCCAGCGTGTTGGTGGCGCACACGTTCGCCGCCTGCCCCAGCGCCACCGCTCCGGCTTGTTGCCTCGCGAGCTCCCTGACCAGGAGCGCCACCTCGCCCTCCCGGACGGCGCGGAGGTCGTCGAGGGCACGGGCGGAGAAGAGGTGGAGCGCGCAGAGCTTCCGCAGCGCGCGCCACCGTGCGCCGTAGGGCGCGAAGACGAGGTCCTGGTAGTTGTACGCGACGTGCTCGGCGCCGGAGTTGGGGGGACGGTTGCTGAAGTTGGCGTCGTGTGATCGCAGGAACTGCGCCGCCACGGACGCCGACGCGGCCACCACCACCTCGGCGCAGCCGAACCGGAGGCGGAAAAGGGGCCCGTGCTCCCGCGCCATGGCCGCCATCGTGTGGTGCGGCTTCGCGCCCAGCTGCGGCAGGTTGCCCAGCACCGGCCACCCGCGCGGCCCGGGGGGCAGAGGGCGCCGCTGCTTATTCCCTTGGCCGCCGCCGCGGCGGAGCAGGAGGAGCCAGGCGGCGGCGAGGGCGGCGGCCGCGGTGCCGAGGAGCAGCAGCGGGAGCGGCACGTCCACCATGGTGACCGTTCGGTGCACAACGTTGGAGTGATGAGAGCGGTTAGCTACGGAATAGAGGTTCAATATATACACACACCCTTGGGCGCGCTGTACCTACCCGTCCGAATAGTTGCCAGTGCTGACACACATTTAAAGTATTAAATATAGACTAATTACAACGTTCGGTGCACAACGTTTTTTTAGATGTTTCTCGAAAAAAATTTACAGTATGTCGGACACACATTTAAAGTATTAAATATAGACTAATTACAAAACTAATTACAGATTCTGTCAGTAAATCGCAAGACGAACCTAATGAGTCTAATTAATCCGTCATTAGCACATGTTTACCGTAGCAATTTATTGTCTAATCACGACCTAACTAGGCTCATTAGATTCGTCTCGCGAAGTACACTCCATCCATATAATGGGTTTTTTTTTGACTATATTTAATATGTCATGCATGTGAGGGAACGTACTCGAAAAAAATTTCGCGAAACATACAGGACCTTTCCAGAAAGCGGCAGAATTTGTGATGGAGAGGCGAGCAGTGCGATCGTTTCGTTTGACTTGTGACCCACTGCTGCATCCTACAGTAGTTCGTTCCCTGGTGCCCAGGGATCGGAGATTGTGGTTTCAGCCGGCTGGGCCGCACGCTCCAGCTACCCGCTGCAGCGTGCGTGCATGCCGCGGCCGCTCGTTCCAGCTACCACTCCCTCTCCGGCTCTCCCCCAGCTCTCTCGTGCACCTGAACGGCTGAACCTTCCGAACACGTGTTCTGTGGAAGGGAAGAAAATGAACGCCATCGGCGATGTGGACAACTGTTGACAACCTAGTATGTACGAGGCTAACGACAAATATTCATATATATGTACTATAATTAACTAGGAGGATCTCAGAAGCTGTAGAATCGTCAGAGCTGTGGTTGTGAAGTGAGTGGTGCGTTTCTTTTTGTAATCACGGCTCCGATTACTAGCTAGTAATTAAGATAATAACCAGAGCTGTGGCAGATCTTGTTCGCACGACAGTGAAACCCGCCGTGTTTAGACTTTGGATACCACATCTACAATACATCTATCTACTCCCTTAGGTCATTGTGTGCATCCAGTATATATGTTATATATAAGAGCAAATTTCACTGAGGGTCCATTAACTTTTACCCCGGTCCCAACTAGGTCCGTTAACTTAAAAAACTGGTCATCTGGGTCCATAATCTATTAATTCGTCTCATCTAGGTCCAAACCTCCCCACTAATACAGTATTAGCCTATATTTTTACAAAACAGCCTCCCATCTCTCATTTCTTCTCCACTCCACACCCCTCCTCTCATCCCTCACTACCGTTGGGGCAAGTTTGTTTCTTTTCTCTTGTTTTTTCGTTGGTTGTTGGGTGTGGCTTTGTTGTTTTTTTTTCTCTCTAGCTAGTTTTTGCTCTTTTCTTTTCTCTCTTTTCTATTTTCTATTTTGTTCTATTTTATGACCGTGATTTTTTTTTCATTTTTTCTTGTTTTCTGTTTTACTCATGTTTTGTTTCTCCTATATAACATTTTGTTCCACTTCAACTTCTATTTCATTAGTTTAGATGTTTTGTTCCACATGTTAATATTTATGTTCCTTCTATACGATATTTTTGTTCCTCTAGTTACATGATTTGTTTTACTTTTAACTTTTATATGATAATATTCTGTTCCACTAGATGATTTGTTCTGCATATTAATATTTATGTTCCTTCTATGTGATATTTTTGTTCCTCAAGCTACATGATTTTGTTCCGCTTTTTAACTTGCTTTTTAACTTCTATATGATAATATTATGTTCGACTAGATGATTTGTTCCACATGTTAAAAAATTAAGTTCCTACCGATATTTTTGTTCCACAAGGTTAAAATATTTGTTCTGGTTGTTAAAATCGTACGAATTGTTCCCCTATTTAAAAAATGTTCCAATTCTTTTTAATTCCAAACATAGTCAAGTGCGGTCTAGTTTTGAAGATTTCGTGATAAGAAACCTAATGGTCAAATCGGATTTTGATTTCGATCACTGATTCATGAGATATGAATTGTTTAAAAAATCTTTTCTTGTAGGGTCCACGAATCTGACACAACTGCCGCTAGGCAGGAAAAAGGCGTTGGGCACCAGCGGTGTGCGGCGTTGGTTGTCCTGCCGCAGCTGCGGCAAATAGTCGCCCCCGTAAAAATCTGGGCCAAAATTCAGCATGTTAGAGCAACTCCAGCCCAGCCCTCAAATATGGGCCTCTATTTTGCATTTTAGTCAGGCCCGTAAAATTTAGAGGCTTCAAATTCTTTTCCTTCTCCAGCCAGCCCGACTAAATGAAGCCCTAAATCATTGGGCCCCACCTCTCCCCCATCTCTCTCCCTCCCGCAAGGGCCGCAACAGCGCCTCTCCCCCGCCTGCCGCCTCCCCCGCGCCGCCACGGCAAGCACCCCGATTAAATGCCCTGTCCGCGCGCGTCTGGAAGCTGCTCGCCGCGGCCGTGGGTGGGTCCAGCACCCACTTTCGCATGGCGTGGCCCGTCGACGGCCGGGCGCGCTGTTGGCACTCCTTAGCCTAACTAAAAATCCGCAAGCGCACGGAGTCCGATGTAGCCTTTCACCAGGGGAGTAAGAACCTGGATATCGAATCCAAGGAACGGTATACGCGACTAGCCTAGAACTTTTCCAACCGGACCCACCAAGGAGCAAAAGGATAAATGGGTAGAGAGCTTGACTTTAGTTAGCTACTCGTTACCCCAGACAAACTATCTATATCTAACCTGAACTGCTTCGACGGCTAGAACGGGAAGAACTCAGAACGGGATGAGAGAGGGGTTCTTCCGGGCTCAGCACTACTGTTATGAGTACACCCGAACGTGGTGGAGTACAAAGGACGGACAGGGCTGTCACCACCTGCCGCCTACCACTGCAGTTCCGTGGGGTGCAACACAACCTGAGGTGACTAGCCAGCACAGGCACCACGCCTAAGCTTTCAGTCACTGACCTCCACCCAACGCGAAGGGCTATAGAGGAAACCCCAAACAAGAGTCGCTGTCACTCGCGCAGACTCAGGTACCCGCAGATCAAGATAAATACGATAACTTGCTGAAAGTATGTTTTAAACTAGCGAGGTACTAAATGCAAGAGACCGAGGACTTACTGAAGATAACTCTTGAATATATTCCTCAGGGGCGGAAATGTTGAGACGAGACCGAGGGAGAAATCCCGGACTCTCTCTACAGAGCTCGGCTGTCACCCGAGCAACTCACCCACTCTCTCCCTACTCTAACTCTAAAGATGAGAGCAAAAACCACTAAGCTACTCTTCTCTCCTTTGGATGGTTTGATGGATGCTTTCTCAAGGTGAAGGGGGGTCCCTTTTATAGCCTTCAAGGGCGGTTGCAGGCGTCAAGCTTAAGCTAACTCTCTGCTTAACTGCCACGCGAAGGGGGGACAGGTGGCGTTCCTCTGGGGGAGGCCGGCCAGGCCTAGGCCAGGCCGATCGGCCTGGTCTAGCTGCCCCGTGTCACCGCCTTCCTCAGGGACGCTCTGGATTGATCCTTGAGGTCGGTAACAGTTGCTTTGGATCAAAGCTGTCCGAGAATCCAATGTTGGTGGGCCCTTCAATCCATGCAAATGTAGCTTAGGCCTTTCGGGTTCTTGGATCAAACCGACGTTGATCGCACGTCTCATGATCATTTGTGTTGTGTTTGTGATCTCCTGGATCAGTGACGTGGCAAGTGGCAACAGAAGGGGGCCGGTCGGCCTGGCATAGGCCGGCCGGCCTGGCTTTGTGCCCAATGTGGCTCATCTTTTGCTTGGTTGCTCCTGTACTCACAAATTATACAAAACTTGTGGAACTCATTAGAAATAATCAATTTCACTTTGTTATGAGCAGGATGAGCCTGAAATGTGACGGAATGTTGGTGGTGAAACCGTATCGTAACGACCACCAACACGCCCCCTACCTGAACTTTGCTAGTCCCTTAGCAAAGAATGAATTAAATCACCCGAACTTTAGCAAGATCAGGGTCATGAGCTCAAGGTATACACAAGTCATATCTCTGAGTTTTCTTTCATACCTTGGATTCTGGTGGCTAACACTCTCATCTTCATCAATTGAGTCTTAGAACAACTCATTGATTGGTCGAGCACTTTTTTCTCTTGGCATTTGGAGTTTTTGATAATTTTATAAAGGAAACGAGGCATTCCCTTGTTATTTCTCAACATCTCTCGATCACTCATAGTGTTTGGATCCTCCCCTGGGCTTAGAATCAAGCCTCTCTATGTTATAAGGTGGAGCTTTTGAGATGTTGCTCACTCTTCTTTATTTATTTTGCAAGATCGAAGAGCTTGTCTAATCATTCCTACTACTCATACATCTTGGCCAAGTGCATGTGTACTATGATGTTTGAGTCCTTGTTCAAGCATCTTTCATCTTTCCCCTTTCTCTTTCTCTTTTTTTTCTTCTGAAGATAAGGAGTGTATCATTCCTTTCTTCATTTTTTCTTTTTTTTTCAGGGGGATGAAGAGCTTTCGACAATTTGGACTTTATTGATGCTCGTGTACATGGATGGCCATGATGAACAAGATAGCACGAACGTGAAGGCAAGTAATTCGAGCAAGCTCAAAATTTAGAAGGTAGCTATGTAGAAACTTCAACTTGAATTTGTTATATGGCTTTGGATAGGACATGTCAGGTTGATGATAACAAGGGTTGCCTTAAGTTTTACTTTCAAAAACAATCTCCAAAATCTTGAGTCAGAAGGCTCAACTTCTCAAATCATCATATCATAAGAATCAATTAACGAGAATCAGGCAATCCTATCAAAAAGTTCCAAGGAAATGAAATACTCTGTCATGAAATATCACAAGTATATCCAAGGTGCCATGCGCAGGGGTTCACTTTCATGAGTTTTGATCAAGTTTTAAAATTATTTAGCCAGAAATTTTATTTAGATCAAAATCATGAAAAGATCAAATGTAGGGGTTGCAAACCGTGTCCTGCAGTCGAGTCGACGACGACGGCCACAGGCCCAGGCCGATCGGCCCAGTACAGGCCGGCCGGCCTGGCCTTGTAGCCAGGCGTTCCGATTCAGGTTTCTCGTTTATGTGATTCGCGAGATTACGCAGTGGGCACGGGATCTCCTCGAGCGGCTGCAGTAGGGGGCCGGCCGGCCTGGCCTAGGCCGGCCGGCCTGGCATTGTGCCAGGTCGAGTCTTGCCTTGGCCAGCAACCAGTACACCTCCTGTACATCAGTGTTTCTGCGTTCTTCACTGAAATATCAGTCCGAGGGGTTGGTTGGCACACAAGTGTGCACCAACCATTCACTTTTTTTTTCTTTTTTTATATGAGTCTCTTCTTTCAAATAAATAAATTTATTTTATTCCAAAATGAAGGGAAACAAACATGGGGGTGCTGAATACAAAGGGAAATTTGAATGAAATGAATCAAAAGGAAATTTAAACTAAGCACCCAAAAATCTAAACTATTCCTAGCCTAAACTACTCCTCCTTCGGGCGGTAGAGATGCTCGTTGCCGGTTGCCTTCGCGAGGCGCTTGACCTTAGAGGCCATTGCCTTGCGAAGGATCTCAATCTTGTCGTCGGCCTCCATCTGCCCGATCACCGCCTCCGCCACGCGCTCGTCCATGTTATTGACCTTGAGCTGCAGCGCGGCGAGCTTCCTCCTCAGCTCCTCCACGTCCTCCTCCTCCTCCTCTTCCTCGGACCACTCCATCTGCCCGGGAGGTCCTTGGATCGGAGGGGGCATCATGAAGCGCTTCCTCCCCTCGTCGGGCTTCTTAGGGGCTAAGAAGAGCCCCTTCCCGATGCCTGGCCCTTCCCGGCGTGGAGGGCTAGGACTTCCCGGAGTGTACTGCGGAGAGTACTCCGGCGAGGTGGAGATGAACAGCGGCACGATCTCCTTCTTGAGCGACGAGGCGCTTCCCGATGGCCTTCTTTGGGGACAAAAGTCCCGTAGTTGGCCTTCGGGGTGACTTCGGCAGTGAACTCCCCTGACCCTCCTCCTTAGGATCACGGAGGGAGGCTCTGCCCAAAGGCAAGCCAGAGACGCGGCGAGGGGAGGCCGGCCGGCCTGCCCCAGGCCGATCGGCCTGGGCAAGGGGCCGCCGGGCCTCCGGCTGCGCGGCGACGGCTTCGACGAACGCCGCCCTCTCGATGATCCTGACGCTGCTGGTGTTGGAGGAGCTGGGTGTCCCTTTCAAGGACTTGGATGGAGAATGGCTGCCTTGGGAGACCGAGTTGGAATCTTGGTGGCTTGATTGGGAGGCCATGGCTTGGATTTCTCAAAGGAGGGGAAGTTTCTGGAGAAGGGAGGCTCGAGAGTTCTGAGGGAGAAGAAGAGAGGGGCCTTTCGATTTAAAACGACGCTCCTCTTTTCAAAATCCCACAAATTCTCGGAAGGATAGCAGGGAGACCAATTCAAACAAGGAGCGTCCCAAGACGAGCCAGGGCTGGGCCGGTCGGCCTGGGTGAGGCCGGCCGGCCTGGCTCTGTCTCGAGGGCCTCTGAAATTTTTCATGTGTGCTCCCATTGCCCCTCTTTCAGAAATTCTTCAGGATTTGGCTAGAAAAAGGTTTAAGAAAAAAAGGAAAGGAGAATAGAAAGGGAAATCTATCCTAGATAAGGGCCATTTTTAGGTCCTGCCCGGACCTGGACTAGATATCTCGGTTAGCTCGTAGACGTCCATCTCTTTGAGCTCCGGCATTTCGGATTCGAGAAATATTTTCAATCTTTGGCCATTGGCCTTGAAAGTATTTCCGTCATTATCCTGGAGGGTTATCGCGCCATGATCGGCGGCATCTAAGACTTTAAAAGGACCTTCCCACTTACTTCTAAGCTTACCATGACCAAACAAGCGAATACGGGAGTTAAAGAGTAATACCTGATCTCCCGCTTTGAAATGCTTGATCTTGATGCGCTTGTCATGCCATCTCTTTGTTCTTTCTTTATATAGCTTGGCGTTGTGGTAGGCCTTTTCCCTCCATTCATCCAGTTCAGCCAATTGCATTCTTCTTTTGAGTCCGGCTGTCTGGAGATCCATATTCCACCTCTTGATCGCCCAATGGGACTTGAATTCTAGCTCAACCGGTAAGTGGCATGTCTTGCCGTATACCAGTTGGTAGGGAGTCATCCCTATCGGTGTTTTGAATGCTGTTCTATATGTCCAAAGTGCTTCCGGTAGCTTTCGCTTCCACCCCGTCCCCATTGCATTGACCGTCTTTTGCAGAATATTCTTGATTTGTTTGTTTGATGTTTCTGCTTGCCCGCTGGTCTGGGGGTGATAAGGTGTAGCCACTCGGTGGTCCACTCCTAAGTCGCTTAGGCACTTCCGGAACGTCTTGTCGATGAAGTGTGATCCTCCATCACTGATCACGACTCGGGGTACTCCAAAATGGGGAAAGATGATCTCTTCGAACATCTTCCTTGAATTCTTCGAGTCGGCTGCCGTGCACGGAAGTGCCTCCACCCATTTGGAAACATAGTCGACTGCCACCAGGATATATTCACACTGCTCGGATGCAGGGAAAGGACCCATAAAGTCTATTCCCCACACGTCGAAAATCTCTAACTGGAGGTTACTTTGCAGTGGCATAGCATCACGGGCGTTGATATTCCCGTGTTTCTGACACCTGGCACATCTCCGTACGAATTCCTTAGCGTCTCCATACATGGTCGGCCAGAAGAATCCACTCTGCCAGACCTTTGCATGGGTTCAGAAAATTCCGTAGTGTCCTCCGTACGGTGATGAATGGCAACGATCAAGGATCTTGTGTGTTTCCTCGTGAGGGATGCATCGTCGGAGTAATCCGTCAGCACAAACCTTGAACAGATAGGGGTCATCCCAAAGGTGAAATCTGCTGAGGTAGATTAACTTCTTCTTGTCTTCTCCTGGAGGCACATACCCAGTCACCATGAAGTTTACCAAATTTGCGTACCATGGACTGGATGTGGTGACCTTAAGGAGAGTATCATCTCTGAGATAGTCATTGATCGGAAGATCCGACCCTTGAACCTGCATTCTTGAGAGATGATCCGCCACACAATTATCTGTCCCCTTCTTGTCTCGTATTTCTAAATCAAACTCTTGAACGAGCAGAATCCAACGGATGAGTCGTGGCTTGGCATCTTTCTTGGTCAAGAGGTACTTTAGTGCAGCATGGTCTGTGTATACTATCACTTTGGCACCAACCAAGTAAGATCTGAACTTGTCCATGGCAAACACCACTGCCAGGAGTTCCTTCTCCGTTGTCGCATAGTTTAACTGAGCTCCGGTCAATGTCTTGCTTGCATAAGATATAGCGTAATGCTGTTTATCCTTGCATTGACCGAGCACTGCCCCGACTGCATAGTCGCTAGCGTCGCACATGATCTCGAATGGAAGATTCCAATCGGGCGGTTGTATGATGGGAGCTGAGATAAGTGCCTTCTTGAGGGTGTAGAAGGCGAGAAGGCAATCATCGTCGAAGTTGAAGGGTGCTTCTTTAGCCAGAAGGCTTGTAAGAGGTCTGGCTACCCGAGAGAAATCTTTGATGAATCTTCGGTAAAAGCCAGCATGACCCAGAAAACTTCGCACACCCTTGACATTCGTCGGGGGTGGTAGTTGCTCAATAACTTCTATTTTTGCCTTATCAACTTCTATTCCTCTTTCTGACACCTTGTGTCCCAGCACAATTCCTTCTCTGACCATGAAGTGGCACTTTTCCCAATTTAGGATAAGGTGATGCTCTTCGCACCTCTCGAGGACTCTTTCCCAGTGCTCGAGACAGTTGTCGAAGGTTTTACCATAGACGGTAAAGTCATCCATGAATACTTCCATGATCTTTTCGATCAAGTCAGAGAATATCGCCATCATACACCGCTGAAATGAAGCAGGTGCATTGCATAGGCCGAAAGACATCCGCCGGTAAGCGAACGTTCCGTAGGGGCAGGTGAAGGTAGTCTTGCTCTGGTCATCGGGATGAATAGGAATTTGATGATAACCAGAGTATCCATCAAGGAAGCAGAAAAATGAGTGGTTTGCCAACCGCTCAAGCATCTCGTCGATGAAGGGGAGAGGAAAGTGATCTTTACGGGTAGCTTTGTTAAGCTTCCTGTAATCGATGCACATCCTCCATCCAGTAACGGTCCTCTGAGGGATAAGTTCGTTCTTCTCGTTCTGGATAACTGTCATTCCACCCTTCTTCGGCACAACTTGAACTGGGCTGACCCATTCACTGTCTTGCACGGGGTAGATTATACCCGCGTGCAGAAGCTTCAACACTTCTTTCTTGACTACCTCCCTCATCGCATCATTCAGCCGTCTTTGATGTTCTCTAGACGGCGTATGGTCCGGCTCCATAGGTATGCGATGGGTGCATAAGCTGGGGTTGATCCCCTTCAAGTCCTGTAGAGAATACCCGAAGACAGACCGGTGTTTCTCTAGGACTGTGATAAGCTGCCGAGTCTCATTCTCTGTCAGTTTGTCACTGATGACGACTGGCGAGCGTCGGTCGTTGTGGAGGAAAGCGTATCTAAGTCCAGGAGGCAGCGACTTCAACTCAGGAGGGGGGTGTTGTGGCTTTTCTTCCTCGTCGAGTTTTATAAAACCGTCCGTTTCTGCCTCTTGGATGAAATGGTTAGCCTCTTCAGCCTGTGAGGACTGAGCTTGCTCTTCTTGAGCAGAGCTAACTGCTTTTTCCACTGGGTCTGTTTCGGATCGGGCCTCTGCGATAGTGTTCACTGACCGCACAAGGCTGACCGGGATGATCTCTTTACCAACCTTGAACTGTATCGTTGCTCGATCATGGTTCGGGTTGGCAAGGTGCTCTATTGGCTGTCCGATTAGGAAGAAGTTGTCGCCTCTAGGGATATCGAAAATGTGGAAGTCTAGGAAAATCCTGTTGCGTCCCATGTGTACGGGCACAACACGGATGATTCCTCTGCATTCCATCATTTGGCCGTCGATCCACTTGAGGTGCTTACGGGAGAAGGACCGGGGTTCGTCTGGTTGCACTCGTGATGCGAGTGCACTTGATATGATATTACTCCCGACCTTCGGGTCGTAGGCAACTTCCTGAGAGTCAGTTCCCTCAATAGCGCAATGGAGTACTCTGAAGTTGCGGGTGGTTTGGATGATGTCTTCGCAACTTTCAATTTCCTCCGTCCATTCCTTGCTCATGATCGCAGATAAACCCTCGATCTGCGGTACGGCTTCTGGAATGAACGCCTTAGACCTTGAACTTGCGCACACTTGTTCCATGGGCATACGTGATGTATTGCCGATCTCCAAGTACTCTTCTTCTGTAAAGAGCTCGGGAATGAAGCGCGGCAGATCGTCAAGAATATTTTCTTGGTCTGAGGACTTGGGGTGTTCGAGCACTTCCTCTATGATCGGAGGAGGCGGATCGAATGTGAGGGCGAGAAGTGGCTGTTTGTCTGTGGGGGTTGTTGGTGGTGTTGGTGGGTCGTCGAAAACGCCAGTGTACTCGGTAGAGTTGAGAACTTTTTCCAAGATCTCTCGTACCTCATCCACTATCTTGTATAGCACTGACCCTGCGGAGGTGATGTTCAAGAACTGTGCACTCTCCGGCTTCAATGCACCAACAAAATGCTGCATAAGCATTTCCTCTGGAATGTTATGCAGTGGCCCTGAGTTGGCCAATTTTATGAACCGCTCCCACGTGGCTCCAAGTGACTCATCGCCTTGCTGATATGTCATCAACTCAACTCTGAGCTTCAAGATCTTGGAGACAGGGTAAAAGAATAGACAAAACTCGTCTTTCAACTTGATCCAATCTCCGCTAAATCCCCTTGCAGTCCGGTCGTACCAAGATTTTGCATTTCCCATCAGAGAAAATGGGAAAAGTTTCCATCGTATAGTGTCTTGGTTTACGCCGGGTATAATAAGAAGAGAGCAATTCTCTTCAAAAACCTGCAAGTGAGCATAGGGACTTTCGTCCTTCGTTCCACCGAAAGACTGTGCACGAACCATGGCAACGAGACTGGGACGGATCTCGAAGCCATGAGGTGGTATGGGGTGGCAAGATGAAGGCGGTTCCAAATACTCGCTAGATGGAACCGTCAGGTAACTAGGAGAAAACTCCATGTGGTAGATGGTTATGGGGGTAAAGGTGTACGGCTAAAAAGATCCTACACTAGTGTTGCTACCGTTCCCCGGCAACGGCGCCAGAAAAGCTTGTTGGCACTCCTTAGCCTAACTAAAAATCCGCAAGCGCACGGAGTCCGATGTAGCCTTTCACCAGGGGAGTAAGAACCTGGATATCGAATCCAAGGAACGGTAGACGCGACTAGCCTAGAACTTTTCCAACCGGACCCACCAAGGAGCAAAAGGATAAATGGGTAGAGAGCTTGACTTTAGTTAGCTACTCGTTACCCCAGACAAACTATCTATATCTAACCTGAACTGCTTCGACGGCTAGAACGGGAAGAACTCAGAACGGGATGAGAGAGGGGTTCTTCCGGGCTCAGCACTACTGTTATGAGTACACCCGAACGTGGTGGAGTACAAAGGACGGACAGGGCTGTCACCACCTGCCGCCTACCACTGCAGTTCCGTGGGGTGCAACACAACCTGAGGTGACTAGCCAGCACAGGCACCACGCCTAAGCTTTCAGTCACTGACCTCCACCCAACGCGAAGGGCTATAGAGGAAACCCCAAACAAGAGTCGCTGTCACTCGCGCAGACTCAGGTACCCGCAGATCAAGATAAATACGATAACTTGCTGAAAGTAAGTTGTAAACTAGCGAGGTACTAAAGGCAAGAGACCGAGGACTTACTGAAGATAACTCTTGAATATATTCCTCGGGGCGGAAATGTTGAGACGAGACCGAGGGAGAAATCCCGGACTCTCTCTACAGAGCTCGGCTGTCACCCGAGCAACTCACCCACTCTCTCCCTACTCTAACTCTAAAGATGAGAGCAAAAACCACTAAGCTACTCTTCTCTCCTTTGGATGGTTTGATGGATGCTTTCTCAAGGTGAAGGGGGGTCCCTTTTATAGTCTTCAAGGGCGGTTGCAGGCGTCAAGCTTAAGCTAACTCTCTGCTTAACTGCCACGCGAAGGGGGGACAGGTGGCGTCCTCTGGGGGAGGCCGGCCGGCCTAGGCCAGGCCGATCGGCCTGGTCTAGCTGCCCCGTGTCACCGCCTTCCTCAGGGACGCTCTGGATTGATCCTTGAGGTCGGTAACAGTTGCTTTGGATCAAAGCTGTCCGAGAATCCAATGTTGGTGGGCCCTTCAATCCATGCAAATGTAGCTTAGGCCTTTCGGGTTCTTGGATCAAACCGACGTTGATCGCACGTCTCATGATCATTTGTGTTGTGTTTGTGATCTCCTGGATCAGTGACGTGGCAAGTGGCAACAGAAGGGGCCGGTCGCCTGGCATAGGCCGGCCGGCCTGGCTTTGTGCCCAATGTGGCTCATCTTTTGCTTGGTTGCTCCTGTACTCACAAATTATACAAAACTTGTAGAACTCATTAGAAATAATCAATTTCACTTTGTTATGAGCAGGATGGGCCTGAAATGTGACGGAATGTTGGTGGTGAAACCGTATCGTAACGACCACCAACACGCGCCTCGACCCGTCCGCCGCGCCGCCGACCTCCAGTGCCACCGCGGGCTCGGGCGCACGCCGTCGTGCGCGGTTCCGTCGAGATCCTGCGCGTCGCCGCCGGATCCGGCCTCTCCGACCCGCGCGCCGGCCGCTGGCGGCCCCCAGCCGGGGGAGGCGCCCTGTTCCGGACCTGTAGGCCATGCTCGCCGCAAGGCTCCCTCAGCCCGCCGGCCGCTGCGCGACGACTTGGCCCGCGCGGCGGACATGGAGGCCATGCTCGCCGCGACAAGCGCTGGCATGAAGGAGCTCTGGCTATGAGAGATGTACGTGCAGCATGGAGGAGCTCCGGCATGGACGAGCGCCGGCATGGAGGAGCGGTCGGCGCGGCCAGGAGGACGAGCAGCGCGAGGAGCAGGAGCCCGGCCCTGCGGCGGCGACGGAGCAGGCGGTGGCGCGCGGGATGCCAGCGGCGGCGGCGGCGCGGGAGGAGCGAGCGAGCGGAAGGAGAAAGGAAAAAAAGACGTGGGGCCCACGGTTGGGTGGAAATGGAGGGCCTTCAAATGTTGGGGCTTTGGACCAACATTTGGAGGCCTCCACAAAATAGAGGCCCATTTAGAGGCCCGGCTAGGGCTAGTTTTTTTTTTTTGCACTTGGGAGACTAAAATAGGTATATAGACCCATTTGGGAAGGGCTGGGCTGGAGTTGCTCTTAGGGCCGAATGGGGCCCGTGTCAGCCCGCCAGCGTTGAGGGGTGGTAGCTGCCGGAAGCCCCCGGCCGGACCGAAGTCCGAATCAACCACACCAAGAAAGAGCAATGAGGCGGACGGCGTCGATGCTGTTCAGCCACGCCGGCGCCGGCGCCGGCCGCCGGAGCATCCCGCAGGCTCTCGCCGACTTGCTGGTTTGCCCCCTCTCCAAGAAGCCTCTCAGGTAGGCGAGCGGGCCAGAAAAGCTGGCTTACTAGTTTGTCTTTGGGCCCCGCGCTCCCTCGATCCCTCCATGCTTGCTCAAGTGCCTGCCGTCTGCCGAGCAGGTACTGCGAGGCCAGCGGGTCCCTGGTCAGCGACGCCGTCCGCGTGTCCTTCCCGGTGAGTCCTGTCCGCTCCTCTTCCGATTGTCTGCTGTGTAAAAAACCGTACGCCGACGACCTGTTTGATGTATTGCCCGAACAAAAGAAAGCGTTCATGAAACGGGGAAAGAAACAATGATTTTCTAGCAGTATCGAGTAACAAAGAAAGCGTGCCTGCTAGTTGGCTGCAAACCAAAGCTAGGAATCGGCGGTTGTTCAAGGCCCTGTATTTGTTCAGAGCAGAATTCATTTCAGCAGGTTCAGGTCTCATGTAGTATTTTCAGACCGAATTGGGAATGAAATTTAGTGCCTGTACATGGATAACCCTTCTCAGAACCAAGTGTTACTGCCAAGTATCTGTGTGGATCGAGATGTGCTGCTTATCGTGCTTGTTGGGATAAACTAGATAGGGAGTGTGGGAAATCAAATGATAAGAGTGCACACAGCAAGGAACACAATCAACTGATCACATTTGGAAAAAGGGGGAACTGATAAATGAATTGCATCGTCTTTTGTATGCTTAGACAGAAACTTGAAAACTAGTGACTGTTGGAATCTGTGAATGTGCTGTTTCTAAACATATCAAATCCTCACTTATATCACATAAATCGTCTATCTTGCACCCCTCTTTAACTGTATAGCATTTGATCCTGTCTCTACTGATTTACTGATAACTTTTCCCTTGACTCTTATTTTGTGCTCATGCTGACTCTAGATAGAAGATGGGATTCCTTCCCTTGTTCCAAAAGATGCGAAGTTTCTTGAGGACGACATGGAGAAATCTGAACAAGGGCAAATCCCTAGGGATTCTTCTGGCTGAGTTAGACAATCGAATCGAAGACAGCCTTTGTCGTAATGCCTGAGAGAAATTATTTCTCTCTTCCAATTTGTGCTTGTTGTAATAAATCACTGACGTTTTTGCCTTGCTCAATATAATGAGGTGGATACGTGATTGCTGATGTTCAGTTGAAAAGGCTATAATGTTTCATCTCGAATAGCGCTATGCAAATGAGTTTGGCAATGCTGTTCTTTTTCAGCCATCCAGTTTCAAGTTACACCAGTTATCTTATCTGAGCATTTGAGAGTTAAAAGAAGCCACCATGCTTGTCCTATAAAGGGTTAGAAATTACCACTTAATTAGGGGAAAAAAGAAGCTCCACCATTGATTGGTATGATCATGTAACAACCTATGCTAAATTAAAGAGCCAATGACAAATACAAACAATAAATAGAAAAAATCGGAATTCAAATTAAAAAACAAAGAAAAATTAATTTTCCATTTGAATGCAACTAACAAATAGCTAAATTTGTTTATTTCAGAAAATATCATTTTCACCAACTTATATTGTGTGATACTGTTGGACTCGATTCCTTTGTCTTGCACTCCCCCGTTTCTTGGACTAGCCGTCTTGTCCTGAATGTCATAATAAGTACCTCTATATCGCTAGGAGGTTTGACGCCCTCCCAACGATTCGGGTACTGTAGCATCTTTTTTTATTCGGGTACTGTAGCATCTTTTTTTATGTTTTATTTTTTGTTTTTTTATACGAGCACTATTTCAATTTTGTCTTTGAAAAAATAAGTAAAAAATAAGTACATCTATGTTAAAAAAGATTTTTTTTCATATGAGCACTATTTTGATTTTGTCTCTAGAAAAAATAAGTACATATATGCACTAAAAGAAAGCGTGCCCACCTAGAGTTAGTGCATACTCACTTGCCTCGTCGTTCCAGACTTTCAACGTTGCGCCTTGCATACGAGCGTCACGCGTGCTGGTATCTTGGCATTGTCTTCAGAAGAAATAGGTACATCCATGTCACCGAAAGAAAGCGAGCCCATTGAGAGTCGGTGCGTCTTCACTTGCCACGTTGTTCCAGGCTTCTAGCGTGGCGCTATTATGCAATTGCTCGGTCGACACGCATTAATATTTTATATCTTGCGCATTATAAAGCCGTCATTGCCTCTCCCCACGAAGTTGAGAACAAGATACAAACATTGCGCTCATCAGCTGCTCACCTAATTTCTCCCTCATGTGTCAACTCGCCTTCTCTATCCTTCGCTCGAGCCCCTACTCGGATCAGAGGTTGTGTCTGCCGTGGAAGGAGGCACCACCCTCCTTGTGTTCTTCAACTTCACGTGTGAAGCTCGCTGCCACCGTTTTGGAGAGGATGCGTTCGCTAGACCATAGTTCCTCCTCTCAGGTTGTCCTCTCTGTTCTCTTTGTTGTCGCCGGCTAACAGGTCACCAATGTCGCAACGCGTCGTTCCGGTCCTCTATTTTCAGGAACTCTAGCGCAGCAATAGAAGAAGGCCCTGATAGGTGCGCACTTTGTGTCAACACGGCCACACTCTCTATGGTCGAGAACATCTGCGTTGCCGCTATCTGAATTTGTCGAGGGGTCATGATAGAATGAACCATCACTATCCATGATCGCTATTTTGTGCCTACCTTCTGTACACATTACCTACTACATTAAGTAGCTGGTCACCAAAACTAAATAATATAGAGAATTCAGAACCATCTATTATCTTATTAAAGCAGAAGCAAAAGAAGCCACCAGATTTACCGAGAGGGTCAAGAAAATCCCACGTTAATCCAAAAAAGAGAAAGATTTAGACCGTTGGATTTAATGACGATCTAACGGTCTACATCATCCCAAAGAGTCCACCTCCAATACAACTAATAAATATATATAAATTCAGAATTAGAAAAAACCTTTTCCTAAAAAAAGAATTTTAAAAAGTCAATTAGTATTGTACCACAAGTCCAAGTCGGATAGCTACCCACAACGTGTAATTTCTCCTTCCGCTAACCACCATGTGTAATATAACCAATACGCTTTAGTAGCAATTATGTAACTAGAAGGAGATGGTGGTGAAATACCCTTACTTCTCTTTTTTTTATTACTAGGTACTTTTAACGTTTATCCTTCTTCTAGCAACGTGTCTTGGATATGGACTTTTAGCTATTATGTACTTTTATCCACGTAATTACAAAAGACTTTAGAATTTATGTAATTTAATTCTACCTCTAGCAATTCAGATTAGAAATAAGTATATTGTTTTATGAAACACGTGTATATGTTGATGCTTACGCATGCATGTAACACTTCCGTATAAGAACCCCGAAAGATTAATGCCATATTTTTATATTAACAAAGTCATCAAAGGTGTCGCAATGTTAACGAGAACATGAAAATTAATACCACTAATTTCTATAACAAATCCAAAAAAGTATGAGGAACCTATGCTGAGTCGAGGACTTAAATCCGGGTAAACAAATTCCACAACAAGAAAACAAACCAACTGAAATTATTTATTTATTTATTTATAAAAAAGGTGAATTATCACCACATATCCCCTATTTGTTTTATCAAAATATCACCAGTATGCTGAGTCGAGGACTTAAACCTAGGTAAACAAGTTTCACCGCAAGAAAAGAAACCAACTAAATTTATTTATATATTAAAAAAGTGAAAGCACAACATATCCTCTATTTGTTTTATCAAAATATCACCAATTATTATCTTGGTAAGTTGCAACGCCTCCCCTGATTGTAAGCAGGGAACAAATGAAGTGGCTTAACATAGGAAGTAGCTAGAAAGTAGCTAGCAAAACCCGATGTAATGATGGTCATACAAAAACAAGATCGATGAGATGACCAAATATCTGTCCATTAAATTAACATTTATCCATGGTCGAATGCACGCCATACACTACACAAGGCAAATGAACCACTTAACTTAGAATGTGGTGAGCAAATTTGCATATGGAAGTTGCTACCAAATCCCAATGCAACGGTGGTCAACACAAATCGCGATCTTAACCTAGGCTTATTTGCAGGCTTAATCACCCTCATATGTCAATAGAGGTGGACCTAGGGTAAAACATGAAAGAGTCTACGTCCGCAGGGCTAACAAGCAATTTCAGTCTACAAAGTGATGAACCGACAAGAGTCGCTAGACATGGAACATGCAAGAATAACTAACGACAAAAATTAGTAGTATTGCTAATAATAGCATGGCAATCTAGCCATATCATAGCCACGACACATCATCCCAACTATTAGGTTTTATGGGGTAGAGTGTCACTCTAACGCGGACAACAGTGTTGCTATCCCAAGGCATGGCGATCACCACAAGCTACAATGAGAAGCACCAAAAAATAGTGATAAATTGATACGTAGCATTGTGATTAGTCGGTGATGGTCGGGAAAATTTTTTGATAAATGATAATTCAATCACGAAAATCAATGTTTGACATGTACGCCCGTCCATAGCAAGACACAAGTAACGATCTCCATGAGTGAATGATGTATCGTGGGTGCATCTTCTATGACCGCGGTATAATGGGTACATATCTATACCTAAGACAATATGGGACCATATATTTATGGAGCCATATCTACGTAAGATTGGAAGAAAAATAGAAAGAGGATTATTATTTCTGATGGTATACATTAAACTACTTAGTTAGATCTTTTTTTGCGATTCTAAGAATAGTTTATCATGTATTTAACTCAAACTGTGTGTGTATATATACACACACATATACTACACCCCCAGTTAAAAATCTAAAAAACATGTTTCTTTATAAGGAAGTATCTTTTCTCATAAATTTATTTTCTAAAAAATATACATAATATGAAAAATATAAAAATGACAACTCGATATGAGCCATTAGGACAAAAGAATTACAATGACATAATTAAATAAAACTATTTACATATATTTATTTTTAAAAAGTTATTTACATCCATTATTGAAGTAATAAATTTTATTATGGTCAAATAAAAAAACTAGCTACCCGCGCTAATAGCGCGGGCCACCTTACTAGTTTATATAATGACAAGTGATTATATATATGTAATCTATGACAGGCGCGGCGTTAGCGCGCAATCTTTCCTAGTATATATAATACGGAGAAAAAAAAGAGGGAGGGAGAGAAACTACTTGAGGAATGAGGACCGCCTAGAGAGATCAGAACAAGAGTCTAAGCACTAAGCGGTAGGGATTATTCTGGTTGAATTATTGTAATCTTGTTTCTACTCATCAGCCAACGAAATCACTATGCCGAAGGATGAGATGACATTTCAAGAGGATAGTTAATCCGTATGGCAGGTTGCCAGAAACAAAATAAGCTACCACTCGGTCCGCAAACTACTTAGTTTATAGATCCAAGTCTTTGAACTTGTTAATTGTGTCATTCAAAGTCCAACTGTTAGTAACTATCATACGATTTTTACCTATGTGGTGTGCCGCGACCATGCATCATAAATAGAATGGTGATTTTTTAGGGCAAAGGCAATGGTGAAAATGTTAGGAGATGGCCTCATATTGGAAAATTTGAAGCTTTTTTTTTCTATACTATTTGTTATGACGTGAGGTGACATGGATGGGTATTGACACTAAATACAGAGGTTTGAACCTTGAATGAACCACATCTGTTGGTCTCGTAAATTAGGATTCAAATATGTAAGTTAACAGTTCGAGGACTTATGTGTAATCCCCAAATAATTAAATTAATTTAGGGACTGTTTGGTACATTCCGTCACTTTATAAGCTATCGCAATCGTCAGATTCCGCTCCAGTCCCTCACTTACCACTCGTGTCGCTGCGAACCGACCGGCATACTTGGCGCCTGCGCTGCGCATCTGCGTCGTACAAACAAGACGGTGAGCCAGGTGGTACCACGACGAAGCAGCTGAATTGGGCTGGATACGGTCCGCCAAAGATTTGTACCCGCGGTGGTTTCGAATGGCGGCCCGGCGCCCACCGGACCGGGCTCAATCAACAACTGTTGCCCAAGCCAAATCTCGTCGGACGGTGGCATTGCTGTCGAACCACGCCGGCGCCGGCGGCCGCAGCATCCCGCAGGCGATCGCCGCCGCGCTCGTCTGCCCCCTCTCCTAGAGAGGCAAAGTGGTTTCCATCTCCTTTTCCGCCGCGGCGCCCGCGCCCTGCGATTGCCCTCGATCCCTTCCGCACACTTAGTCGTGTGCCGCATGGTGATGCACAGGTACTGCGAGGCCAGCGGGTCTCTGGGCAGAGGCGCCGTCTGTGTGGCCCTTCCCGGGGTGAGTCTCGGTCGTTCCTGCGCTAATCTCGTGGGATATTCATGTCTGCCGGCAACCTGTTTGTTGTATTGGCTAAGTGGAAAAAAGTCAAAAAAAAAAGGGGGAAAAGAATCACGCTCATGAATTGCAGCCCAAAGTTTCATACTTACACCAAAACGTGTGTTTTAAGCTCTGTATATATCATTTTTTATGTGGATCTTAATAAGATTGGGTATTAAGGTCATTGTGCTTTCTAGGGAATTTCAGAACAAACTGAGATTGGAATTTAGTACTTACATATGTATAGCCATTTCAGGACCAACTTTACTGCTAGAATATTGCATTGCATATGTGAATGTTGAAGTGAGTTTTGTGGTCGGGACAAATTAGATGGGTGGTGGGAGAAGGGAAATGATTAAAGTGCTCACCAAACGGCTTACACCCAACAACTGATCACATTTGGAAAAGGGGAAACTAATAAATGATTTGTGTTAGCTTTTGGATGCACAGAAGATAAATGCTTGAACCACCTATCCAGCGGCAGGAATATATAAACACGCCATTTGTTGAAACATTTCAGTTTTTATTTTTGAAATAACATTTCAGTTGTTTCTCCTTGCATGCATGAAGCGATCGACGAACCATATAGCTTTTAATTCAGCATCTTTATGCGATCAGTTGCTCCTGCCTCTGCTGCGGTTCCATCCATCATTTTCTCTAACTCATGTTGTGTGCAGAACTGCTGATGTTGACTCTAGGTAGTTGATGGAATCCCTTCTCTTGTACCAAAAGATGGAAATTTGCTCCATGACGACCAAGAGAAATCGGAATGAGATTCAAGAACCGAGGATTCTTCTGGTTGAATTCAATAGCATCATTACATAGTAGCAACATATCATCTGTTACCAACCAGAACTATTGGTCTCCCCAGGTAGGTGCTTGTTGTAAATCATCATTGTCCTGTTGATTCGATGTTTGCTTTTGTTTCTCTATGAAATGAGAGTAGTTGCATCACATGATTGCTGTTGGGAAGGCTAATATGGTTCTGTCTTCAACAGCAATGAGCTAGCATCATGAAAATTGTCAAACAACATAGTTTCTGCTTTATTTTCATTTTTGCTGGAATAACTGTATGCATAGCTTTGATATACGAAATAATGGGGCTGGATCCCAAGCTGTGACGTCCTGAGATTAGCCATTATCTGAACCTGCCAAAACATGTTTCTGATCTTAGCTAGTGGACAGGCCAGGGCTTCTGGTGGTTGTGGGCGTGGGGTGGGATTCCCTGGTCCTAGACACCAGCCACTGATATTCTATTGCTAAAAAAAAGTGAACAAGGAAAGGTGCTTTGGCAGGCAAAGAGAGGGCTAAAGCTAGTATTACCATCCTTAGAATTAATGGTACCCAGAAAACGCAAAAGAAATCCAGCATCTCTGTCCGGACGTCATTCCAGAAAGGAATGATAGGACTGAATAATGTTGGGCGACATATACTAGCTTGTAGGACAGGAATGCGTTGTATGTACACGCAGCCGTGATCGGTCTTGCACGGCGTCCAATCATCGCTACATGCCGATGCCACATGCCACTTCACAAAATATCCAAGGCCATGTGTAGTAGACAGACACCGAAGAGACTGATGTCATGATGTGGCAATTAATCTGCTGTCTAATTAAGTCTCTCTGGTGCATAATAATGGAACCAGTCTCAAATTAAACCAGGTGTAACGATGGGAATTCGATCCAAGGACACAGGGATGATCCCTGACGCTGACGTGCCACGCTGTGGCCGGCCGGCGACGGCTCACCTCGGGCCGCCACCAGCAGCAATCTGTCTGCACAGTGAGGATCCCTAGCTCTCCGTCCTGCCGGCCGGCCGGTCAGTGTACCTAACCTACTAATCGTCGCGCAATCTCGCTCATCACTCATTTCTCCCCGGCCGGGCGGTTCCTTGCAGCTCACTGAAGTTGCGTAGCCATGGGAAAGCTAGCTTGATGTGCTGATGAAGCAACAGCCTCACTGTTCACAGTCAGGCAGCCTAGCCTAGGTCAGGTCGGCCGACACATCCTCTTGTTGACTGCAGCCGCCAGCCCGGCATGGCCGGATGTACGTACTGGATGTACAGTACGCAAAACCCAGTTGATCGAGTTTGTTTATGGATTGCTGGTCGTTAAACGATGCTTGGAGGTGCGAGAAAGATGTCGCTTTTTCCACATCCGAAGCGTCAACGGATCTCGTTGACGGGGAAATCTGAGCTGTGCCGATCCTGACCGTCCAAACACAACATCAGATAGATTACAGTACGTAGCGCATTGTCGATCTCGATCGGGTGATGGCAGCTTGTCAGCTTGACGATGAGCTCGAGTACGTTCACCTCAGTTAGGTCGTGGTACCTCCTGAAAATGAAAACTCGTTGTGGGACCTGTAGATGCGACAGTGCCCAGCCGTTTCGCGTCGCAGACGCTTGGTGTCCAAGGAAGATTTAGTTTACAAGACATGATAGGGGGGAGGTTAGACGACGCTAGCTGGAGTATTAGGTGCACCTTCTCTGTCCGCTTTTCCACTCGAGATCGCCCCCAAATGATTCCACACGATAGATATCATCTTTATAAGCATCACAGTCCAGCAGCCTCAGAGATCCCTGGTCCACACTCTCTCACTCCCTCACTGATCACACTCGCGCGCAGAGTCTTCTATGCGATGCTGGCTGTGACGGTGAGCCAGGTGGTGGCGCTGCTCTCCTCGGCCCTCTCCGGCGCCGTCGAGGTTGGTACGAAGGCGGCGGCCGACGGCGAGCGGTGGCGACGGTGCCGCGGCGGCGGGCACGACCGCGCGGCGGCGGCGGGGTATTACTGCTGCGTGTGCATATCGGCGTGCCGCGACGGCGAGGAGATCCGGTGGCTGCCGTGCGGCCACGCGTTCCACCGGGACTGCGTCGACCGCTGGCTGGCGCGATGCCGGCGGACGTGCCCGCTCTGCCGCCTGCACGTCGGCGGCGCCGCCGTGGGTTCGGTCGACGAGGAGCAGCAACACCTCAGCGAGGACCTCGTCATCTGGTTCTCTTCCCTCTTCGTCGCCGGCTTGTAGGATTTATTGGCGCCGTAGGATATATCGGATAAGCTATAGCAATGTGCCTCTGCCCTGTAAGCGTATAAATACACGTGCAAGTAGTGTAGGATCGGCTTCGTAGTTGCTTGTTTAAGTCCTCTGCTGGCTCGCCTCTTCGGTTCTTAGCTTTCTTCTTTGTGATAAAAGCTTATTCGAATTGAGGATAAAAAATTCTTCGATCTTGCTAAAATATTTGTATACCAACTCCTGTCAAAACCGTCCGTACAAACGCATTATTTGGCACTGGAGGGCATTATTGCTCAAATGAGAAAAAAGGTAGACAAGTTGCTTAAAATATTTTGTAGTGACTGTAAAAGGAAAAAGAGAAAAGGCTGTGATAAAAAGTTTCTAACCATTAATTGATTATTTTTTCCCAATGTTTTCAGCCGCTTTTTCTTCGGGTCTCTGCTAAGTGGAATGGCTTTATTGTTTAAAATCTATTGAATGAGAAAAATAAAAAAAGTCTTCTTGATGTAACTTCTGGAAAAAATAAAAAACATGGGTCATTTTATTCTATCATCCGACGAGTCTATTGTGTGTGGGCTGATATGAAATTTTGGCCTAATTATAGTGCATGAAAGGGAAGAAATACCGGTGCACACATGCAAGATTAGAGACAAAATTGCTGATATCACTCACATGCATGCAAAATTTAAAATAAAAAAGCCATAAATCTTAATCAGGTGATCCTAATTAATTTCGACCATCATCTTTCTTATGTTAAGATGTTCAAAGTAAGACTACGGTTGACTATATTTGGATGTCATATTTTTTTACAAATATTTTTTTGTAAGTTGTTTTTTTTCTTCACAAATGCGTCCATATCATGAACAAAAGTATTGTTATAAGTGAATACTTTATTACTATATAAAGTGTACAAATAATTTGATGTCACAAATAATTTATTAGTTTACAAAGTGAACAAGACTCAACTCACGAACAAATCGTTTCATATGAATGACAAAGACGTCTACATTGTGAATAAAATATTCTCTTAGATGAAACAATTTATTGAAAAAAAGAAATAAATAATTTAACATCATGAAAAATATAATATATCAAAGGACAAAGAGTCTCCAAGTAGCTAGAAGCTAACATAAAAAACAAATGAATAGGAAAAAGGAATAAATAACCAAAATAGAAAAAGAGACGGAAAAGAAAAGAAGAAGAAGGAAATGAATAGAAAAGGAAAGAAGCCCATGACTGGCTGCCCATGCTAAGCCTGCTAGAGAAGAAAAGTCATAAGGCACCAGCAGCTAGCAAAACCTTGGGTCGAAATAGTTATTGGGCTAAATTAAAGCAACCTGAAAACCTTGAGGCATGATAGCGGCCCATTGTGGCAAAATCATCACAGCATCAGCGAAGTGGAGGCCTGCGCCAACACAAGCTGCTCCGTGATTTCTCCCTGTCCATCCGAGTAAATGATTTTGTGGCTTAATTTTCTTATCATTTTTATTAGTTGAAATAATTAAAAATAATGGACTGCATCACGATCAGTGGCCGCCTTTCGCACTTGATCTTGTGCTGGGATATCACCGCTCGAGCGTTTAGCGGCAGCATCAAATAGTCACAAGGCAACAAAAGCAACCGAAAAACCCTTGAGACACGATTGCGTGCCCAATCATCACAGCATCGGCGAAGAGTGTGGATGCATCAATGGCCGGCTGTTGCCGCCCTTCTCAGCTGCTCTTGTGCTCGGATATCACCGCTCTAGCATTTCGCGACAGCATCAAATCCAAAAGCATCGTTTTTACTGCGCAAGTGCCTGCGTATCGAGCGCATCGAAACAGTATCGTACTCATCTAAAAAGAGTATCGTACTCATCTAAAAAAAACGTATCAGTATCGCAGTCCCTATGGAAGAGCCACATGTAGATGGCTGCACACGCGCGTATTTAAACCCCTCGAGGCACACACACCTGATGCACACGCGCAAACCGAGTGCAAAGGCTACAGCAGCAGGCCGGGGCCGGGGCCGGGGAGCTGAGCTGAGCACCCTGACAATAATGGCGAGCACCAAGGTCGCGGCCATGGCAGCGCTCGCCCTGCTCCTGCAGGTGACGATCTCCGCCCGCGTGTCGTCTGCCGTCGAGCAGGTCCCGGCGGTGATGACGCTGAACGGGTTCGAGCGCGGCGGGCCGTCGGAGTGCGACGGCAGGTACCACGACGACAGCCAGATGCTGGCGGCGCTGTCGACGGGGTGGTACGCGCGGGGCGTCCGGTGCTTCAGGCACATCCTCATCAGGAGCGCGCAGACCGACCGCACCGTGGTCGCCACCGTCGTGGACGAGTGCGACTCCCGCCGCGGCTGCAAGGACAACATCGTCGACACGTCCCCGGCCGTCTGGGCGGCGCTTGGGCTCGACTCCAACATCGGCGAGGTGCCAGTCACATGGTCCGACGCATGAACGAACACGGCCGGCCGGCAAGGAGATCCGGTGGTAGTAGCTTTCAGCGCCCGGTGGTGACCTTCTTAACTAAAGTTGTTCCTACATTTTGTACAAGCTAAACTAATATCGTATATTTAAAAACCAAGAGACTGCACGACAAAAGAAAAAAAAACTTGCTTCAAAGTGCAAACACGCAACATTCACCGTGGACTCCGGCACCGGAGGACGTCCTCAGATCAGACGCGGTGATGAACGGCGCCGAAGCGCGTGCGTCTGTGCAAGTCGGCCATGCATTGCCGGCTGCTTGAGCTGTACTGTTGAGTCGGTTATTGTGAAGGCAACGGGCGTGCAATGGCTAATACAATCACAGGGGTCGGGTTAAGCTAAAATGAAACAAAGAGCTCAACAGGGGCCAACTCCCGCTAATAAATACTCCGTAATAGGGTGTGACTAATGAACCCTCTTCCAGGTATCTAAACAAGGTGGATTTTGGCAAACTTATTTCATTCCACCGAGCAATAGGTGAACAGAAAAAATAGCCTCTAAATGTTTCACATGTCTAAAACTAAGACAGGTTCATCAGCATCTACCATTTGACACTTAGAGCGTAAACATCGAACCAAGTTATGAACAAAAACTCTGGTGTTTACAAAACAATAAATTAGACAGAATAGTGATTCTAATTCTAAATGAGATCCAAATCGATAAGACACTATTCTTGCTCTCCATAAAGACCATGATGCGGAGGCTATAACTCCCAGCCTTTTGCCATGAACTTTTACAGTGAAGTCACTCATATGAAGGCTATCAAACCAATCATAATGAATATGTTGAAGAAGAAACTTAAAAACGGTGAAAAAAAATATTAAGCACCGAAAATCATGACACCGTCATAGTACATTGAGGAGATACTCTGTGTCCAACCAATAAATTCCTGATCCTCCTATAATGTTACCTACATGTCTCTGTTTGTAGTTTGTTCAAGTGTATGTATCTCAAAAATCATAATAAACCCATCTCGTAGTAAATGTGTCTTGTCTGAAAAGTTTGGTGAATGTCCCTAGAACTTCTCGCATTGGCTTCACTTCATGCTTGGGGGAATTGGTGGGTACTCCTCCCACCCTACGCGCTTTCTGATTTTCCCATCCTATATATAAAACATATGGAAGTATATAAGATATATTTAAATAAATTTAAGATGCTAACCAAGGATTGAGAAGCATTGAGGATGATTTGGCGTCTCTTATATAGAAATAAGAAATATTAAATTAAAGCTTCAAAGTATTGAAAATGATTCGACATATCTTATACATAAATAAGATGAAAAGATAGAGTTTGGAATGACCAAGGTCTTAAACATGAACAGTGCTAGTAGAATGATTAAAAAATGCTAACATAATAGTAGAGCCATCGAGAGTAGGCTGACAGAACAAATACACCCGTCCATATATACTTGAAACAAGTAGGCCAAGTTTACCATGTTTTAGATACT
Source organism: Urochloa ruziziensis (assembly GCA_015476505.1). Classification (NCBI taxonomy): domain Eukaryota; kingdom Viridiplantae; phylum Streptophyta; class Magnoliopsida; order Poales; family Poaceae; genus Urochloa; species Urochloa ruziziensis. Next base: position 55,152,097 of record CM027118.1, read on the forward strand.
GTTTGTGTTAACAGTGTTGATTGATGATATAATATCTCAAAATTCAGATCCATAATCAACATTATAAATAAAGAATTACAAAATAATCTTGATCCAAGCGAGCGGCTTATGTAGAGAGAGAAAGAATTACCTGCACTTCAACCTCAGTTGATGGTAGGACAGAGTTAAGTATGAATTCTATGTCCTTAGTTTTCCTTGAAATCTGAAACAGATAAAAAGAATCAGAAGAGATGAGTTCTCATGAACTTAGCAAGAGAATAGTCACTACCCTTAAGAAGGAATAAGGTGAGCAGGAAACTTACTTTCCAAAAGCTGGCAATAACTGTCAATGGGACCCAACCTTGCTCATCCATATTTCTCCTCAAGAACGTGTCACCTTCTAAATTTCCAGCACTGCCAAAATGGAGAAGAGCAAAAAAGCCAATGAATTGACCCAGACAGTACATTTCTTAAAACGAGTATTTGCTTGTAGGAATAATTACCTAAAATAGTATTCAATCTGTTGGCGAATTTCTAGTTGCAGCTCCTCTGGATTCAGCTGCTGTTCCTGCGCATGTAGCTGTGGAGCATGCTCCTGTTGCTGCTCAAAATTTGCATGCATCAAGTGCACCTGTGGGCCTATATAGTACTGCATGTATGGATGTAGAGCTTCTGGCATGAACTGTGGTAGAGGTAGAGCATCTTGTAGGGGTGGAGCGAAGTACCCTGGGACAAATTCTAGGAAACACAAGAAAGAAGATGAAATCAAGACAGATCACTTAATACGACCCTAACATGGCTGCTCAAATTAAGGCGACACCTACCTTGATACCCATACGGCAGCCCATAGTAGTAGGAGTACGGCATTGGTGGAGGAACCATAGCACCCATGAACTGCTGCGGCGGCAATGGCGGTGGTGGATGCATATGATGCGGCGGCTTCGACGTAGCCCATCGGAGGAGGACCCAGTGGCCTGTGCTCCGGTCCATGTTGACCCCTGCCGCGTGGCTGCCCGTTGAACCCTCCACGGTGCTCATGCCCGTGCCCGCCGCCGCTGCCTCTGTTGCGGTAGGCATTGCCGTTGCCATTGACATTAACGTTGGTGTCTCCTCTGATGCCGTTGGCACCACCAACCGGCCTCCTGTCTCCTCCCCTGTTGTGCCCTTCGCCGCTGCCGCCGCCTCGGCCGTGGGGGTGCGGCACGAAGTGGCCGTTCTGGTTGAGGTGGCCTCGAGCAGCTGCATAATTGTTGTTGCTCCGGTGGCTCGGCGCGTGCATCGGCGGCGGTTGCCTCGGCGCAGCGTCACGCCTCTCCCTGTTGTTGTTCTGCATCATGTTCATGGGCAACGGTTTCATGGCAGAAGACGGGCCGGCACGATCGCCGTGGCGGCTAGTGAAAGCGCGGCCGGGGTTCGTTTTACTGGTTGCTCCCTGCTGATACGGCCAATCAATCAAGAGTTTCAAGACACGATAATCATTGGAGTACGTCGTATATATGGGCACATAGACATTTATTAGAAAACAACGACGAACGTACCTGTTGCGCAAAAAAAAAAAAAAAAAAAAAAACAAAACAAAAAAACAACGAACGTACCGGAATTTGTTCAGGGAGAGCAGCCGTGGTTGTTTTAGGAGCAACAGGAGCGGTGGAAGAAGCCGGCGCCTTCCCCTTCCCCTTGGTCGACGCCGCCGCGCTGCCAAGCTCCGGCCAGAGCTCGGCGGCGCCCAAGACGGGCATGCAGGCGTCCGCAGATGGCAATTCTTTCCAGCGGAACGGAGCGGGTTCGTTCCTCTTCGCTGGCGGCGCGGCGTCTTCCGCGCCGGTCTTCAGTGGCAGCGCGGCGTCATCTGCAGCTATCTTTGGTGGCAGCGCGGTGTCATCAGCGCCGCCGGGCTTCGGTGGCGGCGCGGCGTCGTCGGCGCCGGTCTTCGGTGGCGCGCCGTCGGAAGCCATCTTCTGGGCTTGGAACGGCGACAGGTGCGCGAGAGGTTACTTGCTTTGTGCACGGTGGCTCTCGTCTCCTATACCGGCGGCATTGGGGGTAGCTTGTTTTATTGGACGAGAGATTGAATTGCAGTAGGAATCGGGTTCTCTCGGTACTCACCGCGAGACGGTCGGTGTTAGGATCGGAGTCGGAGACGGCCGGCCCCGGCGTTTTCGCGGGTCTCCATGAGCGCCGGCTCCTGCCGTGCCTTCCTTTTCGTTTATGGGATCTATCTGTAAACCTCCGGCGTCTTTGCAGATACTATTGGTCTGTTGGTTGAAGAGTTTGATTCGGTTACGCAGTTGATATCTTTGGTACGTACCTTAGTAGCAGGGCCAAATTGAACCGAACTTTCATGTACTCATCGGCTGCTTCAAATAACTAGTTGAGAGATACTTGTCACAGGCACGTGTTTTTAAAGTAAATAATAGTTTTATACTTACAGTATAGATGCACATATATTGCAAGATATATTTTCAGACCCTATTTAAAACAAGAATTTATATTTATAATAATCTAGTAAATAAAAATTTTATAATAACCCACGATGTATAACAATACATATGCCCACAATTCTATCTACAACACACACTATTTTCATTTATTATTGATTTTGTAATGTATAAAAGGAGAAAGTAATTGACAATCAAAACAAATAAATAAATACTAAGAGGATCCATAAGTTGATTTCATATATCTACTAAGCAATCAAATCCGATCAAAAGAAAGCATCATTAAATTTGTATCCATATCATAGTAGGAAACATGTCATCCATGACGCATAACAATACATATGCCCACAATTCTATCTACAACACACATTATTTTTATTTATTATTGATTTTGTAATGTATAAAAGGAGAAAGTAATTGGCAATCAAAGCAAATAAATAAATACTCAGAGGATCCATAAGTTGATTTCATACATCTACTAAGCAATCAAATCCGATCAAAAGAAAGCATCATTAAATTTGTATCCATATCATAGTAGGAAACATGTCATCCATGACGCATAACAATACATATGCCCACAATTCTATCTACAACACACATTATTTTTATTTATTATTGATTTTGTAATGTATAAAAGGAGAAAGTAATTGGCCATCAAAGCAAATAAATAAATAAATTAATACTCAGAGGATCCATAAGTTGATTTCATACATCAACTAAGCAATCAAATCCGATCAAAAGAAAACATCATTAAATTTGTATCCGCATCATAGTAGAAAACATTACTACATACATCCTCTACCATTCTACGGGTTCAACCATAAATTCAAATAGGAATATATCCTCCATCCATCTTTTTTTTAAACCAGATGCGCATACAAGAAGCACACTATCATCCTTGCATTTTAATATTGTAGAGGAGAAGCATATGCATGATATACATATTTTTTAACCAAGACATCACTGTTTTTACTATTATTTTCAAAAATGTTAAATCATACATGTAAGATACTTATGATGTGCAGTTTGTTCCAATTATGTCTTAATTAGTACATATTGACATCTTCTTTCATCAGTCCCAAAATTGTAGCCCTCTCAATCTGTAACTATATACCGACGGCCTCTTTTTGAACAAGACAAGTAGGAGCCACATGCAAGTAGCTACACGACATTTTTTCTGTCCCTAAAATTGCAGCAATCATAGTCAAAATTGCGGCGGACGTGGACGAAGGGTATGCATCATGGAGGGTGAGGTGACAACGGTGATGTCCTGGTGCCGTGGACGGGAACCCTCCTGCGCGAGTTCATCCAATTGGTATGAGGATGGCGACGGGGGTGTTTACAAATTACAATGCTGCAACCCCCTCGGAGGATCACGCTGGTGGCCAGGATGACCGTGGAGCGGGCTCGGATTAGATTAATCATGGGAGGTCTCCATCACGGCAGGGCCGTCCCGGGGAATTTCTGGGCCCTGTACAAGACTTTAAATGGGGCCTAAAATTTAAATGCTAAAATAAAACAATAATAATGTGTTATTTTTCAAGTCTCTCGGTAACTTCTTTTGAAATTGAGTTGATCCTCTATTGTTTGTTTCTTTTACGTTTTTATATGACCAAAATTCATAGTTCTATCTTGATTTGGAGAAGACATATATCTTTTGCACGATACACATGTACATAACAAGTGGAAAGAGAAAAAAAAATGGACAAATAACCTAAATTCCCTGGTGTCTGATCAGTAACGTCCCTTCCTGACCATGAGAACAATGTGGTGATACAACAATCCTGTAGCAGTCGACGACGCGGAAGTAGACACAAGATTGCTAATTTCATTGTAAAACACCTTCATTTGTCTGGCTCGGAAGGTACGTGAGATTAGATGGTCATTAGCAGGTGTCCTTGGGGGCCACAAAATTATGCTGTTGTTAATAAAAACCAAGCACAATTAGCAGTGTATACCCTGTAACTAAATCTAACCGGGGGGCGGGGGCCCTTGGCAAGTGGGGGCCCTGTGCAGTCGCACTGGCCGCACTTGCCTCGGGACGGCCCTGATCACGGCGGTTGGCAGAATTTTCGGTATATATTTTCTTTCGTTCGGCTGTTTAACGTGAAAGGTGGGCATAGTGAGGTGCAAGATTGTAAGATTGATCATCAATTCTTTCGCTCTTTTGTATAGACATATATGGAGTATTTGCTATTTATCATAAGTCCGTGTCATGTAATAGTAGCGCCTTTATATGTATGCATGTGTTGGACTTTGACATATTTGTACTCGCGCCTACCGGAACAAGTTGATCTCTAAAACAACTTGGGCATATACAGATGACTAGTGTAGTTTGAAATTCTTGACGATTCAATAAAAATAATGTTAACAATTTTACATATATAATGAGAATGCGCCGGCAAGCATGCCTCGGCCACGGTGCGTCGTCGGCGCTGAAACTCCGCCAGCCTAGAACGAACCACGAGATAGCTAGCACGTAGGCACTCGCCCTGTGCAGACGATACGAGTAAGCCGACAAGCAAAGAAACAGATTACAAAGCTCTGCTCCCACTCCCATCGATCGGTCGACAGTGATCAGTCAGTAGTAGAAGTTCTGGTAGGTGCTGTAGGTCTGCCCGAACTGCCACCACGCCGGCGCCGCGTTCAGGAACTGGATGTACTGCCCGCCTGTGCTTGTCACGGCGAAGCTGAGCCCCTGCCCGACGAGCCCGGCCAGCGCCTGCCAGTTGGCTCCCCAGTTCCTGGACATCTGGATCCACCCCGTCTTGTCTCCCTTCACCCAGGCGGCTCCGACGGCGCCGCTGCCGCCGAGGTTCTGGACGCTGACGAGCAGGAAGTAGTTGGAGCCGGCGATGCCGAAGCGCACGCCGCCGCTGCGCGAGCACTTGACCTGCTGGTACTGGACCGGGACGATGCCGGCCTGGACGACCCCGATGTTCGCCCACGCCGGCTGCGACATGTCGAAGTGGGGCCTGCCGGGCCCGCACCACCCGCCGCCCGGGAGCGCGTAGTTTGGCGGGCACAGGTTGGTGGCCGTGACGGTGACGGTGTTGCCGGGCCTGCAGTACTGGCCGCCGGAGCGTGACGTGTCGCAGGTGATGGCGTAGCACTGGCCGCACGACGCGCCGTCGTTGAAGAGCACCGTGCTCAGCGCCGCGTTGTTGACGCCGTACCCGGCGTTGTACAGGTTGCCGTAGCCGCACGCGCCGCCCATCGTCCCGGACCCGTCCGCGCCGCCGTAGAACGTCGCCGTGCCCGGCGACCAGGCCGACGCGCCGCACGCCGCCAGGACACCCCACAGAGCCAGCAACAACCTCGGGGCCATGGCTGCTGCTGAGACCTTGCTTTGCTACGAGTACACGAGAGCGTACGACGTGATCAGAAAAGGAATGGATTGTCTTGTCTTTTGTGATCTGCTGTGTGGTGGGTGACCTACCTGCCTGCAGGTTCAGTGCTTAAATAGGAAGAGGAACTGAAGTAGGCTGGAGATTGAAGGAGCTGGAGCTGAAACTTGTCCACTAGGAGAAGATCAGATCAGCAGCGATAATGTCGGTGTCAATCGATGCATCTCATCTCATTCTCATGTCATGGAACACGTAATGCGCGGTACGAACGTGACTGGGAGCACATGCTGCTCAGATGGAAGGCAATTGCTTGTCTTTGACTTTGATTGCGCGCCCACCACAACGGTTGATCAGAGCGTGGGAGGCTGATTTTTTTTTTTTCCAACTAACACATTCCTTCCACACGTAGGCGCGGCGCTTAGTTTAGTGCGTGGATCCAATCAGCCAGCGTTCGTGGACAGAGGATGCGTTTGTGGCAGAGGATTCCGGCTCAGATTAGGGCCGTCGCACGATGGGGGTTATTCCTGCAGACGGTATCTCAGTCGTGATGGTACGATCGAGCATGTGCGTTTGTATGATTGGAAGGGACAATGCAGCTAATTGTGGACTTCCTGAAACTGTTAGTATTTACAGTACTGTTATTATTATCGGTCCAGATTGGCGAAAAGCCTGGATTCTCTGATTCTCCAGCAATGGGGATACAACAGATGTTGTGCCTTTTGTTCTTGAATAGGTTCTTATACCATCTTATATGCTAGTTGGAGACCTGCGCGAAAGGCGGGCCAGGTTGTTCGTTAACCTTATACTGTTAGACAAAACAGAGCATGCTTTTGTTCTTGAGCATTTTGCAGGCTTATCAAATTATGGATTTTGACAATGCCATAGCTTTCAATTCTGAGTAAGGTTCCATTTTGCCAAGATTTCAAGACCTTCTTCTAGAATAAGCGCAATACAATTACCACAGGAAAGGCTAAACACGAGGATTTTTATTTTTACATTCTGTTTCATGCTGTCTGCCGACGAAATGTGTCATAGATACCTGTTGTTAGACCTTAAGGGCATCAGCACATGCCCATAACTTCCAGGCTTTGACTTGCTCGAGCTAATGATTGATTCCCAGGCATGCATGCGTTTTCATTGCTCTAGCTCCCCCGGTTCCCGCCGTTAGAATTTCGTAATCAAATACTAGGAAATAGCTTCAGTTCCCCACGTCCAAGCAAATCATGCTAGTGATGAATTCTCCACATGCTTAATCATTTTCCGGTCTGTTAAACCGCGTAATTTTGGGCGACATGTACCGATGTACGTACTTGTGTAATCGACCGCTCCTTGACATGCTTGATTGTTTTGGTTTGGTAGAGCAATAGCAGAATGTGAGTTGGTGAATAAATCATTGTAATATACGTACAAATCGATGATAAGATGTTGCAATGGTCGCTTTCTGATAGTTGGATTTAGCATGGGATCCATGCATTACATCAGAAAAGGCTATTTAGAGGCATGATATCATATATTTAACCAAAAAGCGCATCTTTGGACGTGTTGGAGGTTCCTCTCTCTGTCCAATATGTATAGCTTTATTTATTTAGCTAAGTGGGCGCTGAGCAACCAACCATGAGCCTTAATTAGTAAATTAGACCAACTGATAAGATAGATCATGTGACTTTGTTCTCCACTGAACACAATGAAATAAGCTCCAACGAACTGGTCCGCCGTGGAGTTGGCTCCGATAGCTCGCTGTCATGTGCATCTATCAAGTATTCAAGTCCCATGCAGTATGCACCTCGGCCGAGAGGTGTCGTTCCATATACTGCGGAGATCACTGTGGCCGTAACATAATCTGACATATGGACTCTTGTAAAAACTCTGTTTTTTTTTCTCTCAATGAAACATGTGCAGCACACGTCATCAGAAAATATAATGTGTTTTGTATCTACAGGATTGAAAAGCAATGTAGGCCTCAAGCTATACGTGTCATCCCTTCTTGCTTCATCTGATCCTTGCCATTTTCCTGCAGTCGGACTGTCGGAGCATCACCTAGTGGGAGCTGATGCCACGGCCAGGCGGGCGATAGCCAAGGAAGCCATGGCAAGTGCAGCCACTCCGCCCAAATCACGGCGGCAACGCACACGCCATTTGGCCAAACCGAACCGCAAGAAATGGCAATGGGGAATCGGGGATCGAACACTCTGCCGCATGCTTGCAAAAGTAGTTTCAGTAGTAGAAGTTCTGGTAGGTGTTGTAGGTCTCGCCGAACTGCCACCACGCCGGCGCCACGTTCAGGAACTGGATGTACTGCCCGCCGCCGCTACTCACGGCGAAGCTGAGCCCCTGCCCAACAAGCCCGGCGAGCGCCTGCCAGTTGGCGCCCCAGTTCCTCGACATCTGGATCCACCCCGTGCCGTCGCCCTTGATCCACGCGGCGCCCACGGAGCCGCTGCCGCCGAGGTTCTGGATGTTGACGAGCAGGAAGTAGTTGGAGCCGGCGAGGCCGAAGCGCACGCCGCCGCCGCGCGAGCACTTGACCTGGCTGTACACGACGGGGATGATGCCGGCCTGGTACACGCCGATGTTCTCCCACGCCGGCTGCGACATGTCGAAGTGTGGCCGCCCCGGGCCGCACCACCCGCCGTTGGGGAGCGCGTAGTTGGCCGGGCAGAGGTTGGTGGCCGAGACGGTGATCGACGTGCCGGGCTTGCAGTACTGGCCGCCCGGGCGTGACGTGTCGCAGGTGATGGTGTAGCACTGCCCGCACGACGCGCCGTCGTTGAACAGCGTCTGGCTCAGCGCCGCGTTCAGCACGCCGTACCCGGCGTCGTACAGGTTGCCGTACCCGCACGCGCCACCTGCGATACCATCCAACACGTTAGCAACAATGTGAGATGGATTATAGCTGTTCTATCGAAATGCGAGAGGCTTGCAAGCTTACCCATGGTGCCGGAGCCGTCGGGTCCGCCGTAGAACGTGGCGGTGCCAGGAGACCCCTGGGCCGCGGCGAGCGCGAAACACGCGGTAAGGACGACTGTGCGCAAGATCAGGGGCTTGGCCATGTCCATAGACAACAATGCAGATCGAGGTAGCTGATGAAGACAACGAGATGGCAACTGAAGATGATTGCGTTGGTGGGGATGAGGAGGCGGCCGGGCAATGCAATGGAGGTTAACTGGTTTTTGAGCTTGCGGAATGAGATGCATGGCGCAACGGACGCCGGTGCTTAAATAGGAGAGCAGGCATCGAGGCTAATCGAAGAAAGTAAGATAGCTTGGGGGAATGATGGTCGTGCCTTGCGTCAGAATGTAGTCAGAAATCAAGGCATCCGTGTTCCACTTCCATCAAAGCAAGCACATGCATCCAAATGCATAAAACGGAACCGCACTGGCTGGCAGTGGCAGGCTAAGCAGGGCCTGAGACTTTGATACTAATGATGGATGCTGGCTGTATTTATATATTTTTCATATGCTAATTACCTTAATTTAGCTATTCCATTGAGATGATTGGTTCACATTGCAAGGAACGATCAATTAACCTGAATTTACTGCACATTAGTAGAAACTCTGCTCGTCGCATACTATGCAATTTTGGAAGGTTGCAACCCATGGAAATTTGTATTTGGTAACCTGAATTTTCTCTGTTGTTGACTACCCAGGAGATGCGTCACCTATACCTAGCTCGTAGCCTTTGACTCGCGCGAGCTAGTGAGATGGGTCTTCAACTGATTGTTCCCTCACCTCTAGCCCATTGAACTTGCTTAATCTATCACGTAAACAACTTCAGGTTTTGCGACCATGCATACAGATCATCATGACCTAGTAATAATGAACGTTCTACTATGACTACAAATCATTTCCAGTTGGTTTAACTGCGTAAGTTGGAATAGTTCCTATACTACTATAATCTACCATTTATTGACAATGTCAGCTAAGTTAGTTAGGGACGCAGCTTGATCATTTTGGATGAATAATAGAACTAAGAATATGAGGGCAAGTACAACGGGCTGTTGTTTGCCGTCGCCATGCACCTTTTTTTACAGAAACACCCCTCCGTGTCCGCCTGGCCCACTGCGTCGTCGTCTCGCTCGTCTACGGCCACGGCTCGTGCTCCCATGCCCGAACGACAACTCGCCACGCGTTGTAGCAACCGCTGCGGGGAGAGGGCGGCGACGGGGATCCGTTGCGCGCGCGGGAGGGATTTTTTTGTCGCCAAAGGTTCGCGCCAGAACTGCTCCGCAGGCGTGGTGAGGCCTCGCCGCGCGGGAGAGCTCCGCGAGCTCCGCCGCCGAGCTCGCCACCGGAGCAAGAGAGGGAGAGTGAGAGAGAGAGGGCAGAGAGGAGGACGACACCTGCAGGGGCCGCGGCGGCCGCGCTCCGTGAGCTCTGGATCCGTCTGCCGCCGCACGGGAGAGATCTACGAGCTCTGCCGCCGGGCTCGCCACCGGAGCAGGAGAGGGAGAGTGAGAGGGAGAGGGCGGAGAGGTGGCTGCGCTCCGCGAGCTCCGCCGCCGGAGAGGAGCCGGATCCGCCCAGCCCCTGCTCCTCCACCGCACCGGATCGCTTTAGGGGGCTGCAGTTGCTGCTCGCATGCCGTCGTGCTCGCCTGCTCGGCCAGAGCCACCGCTCGCCTTGCATGGCACCAGCGCGCAGGCATCGAGCAGCTGGCTGGTGGATGCGTGGCTGGATGAGCAGAATGGCCGAGAAGCATCGAGAAGAAGATAAGGCTCAGCACTTTTCTATTACATGTGGGTCCCACGAGCAAAACCCAAACCCAACACCGTACGGGAAAAAGAGAAAAGGAAGGTGTGGGACTACAAAGATCAAATATGCACGAGATCATCTTGATTTGGGTGTCAAATGATGAATTAAAACACCTAGCAGACAGCCAAACAGACAACCTATTGTACAAGCTGTCTGTTTAGCTGTCTGTTTGTGTAAAAAGACAGCAAACTGTCTACACCGTTGTACTTGCCCTGAGCTGGTGAATCAATCATTAATCATTGCAATGTGCGAGTCAAAGCTTGGATGATGTTGCGGTGATCATGTGCTTTGTGATCATTTGATTGAATTATTGCATTCCATCACGAAAGGCAGTGTAATCTCAGTTATTGCTTCATCAGGAAATGGATTGTGTACCTGAGCACATACATATATAGCCAAAAAGTGTATCTTTGTAACTAAGAGAGTGCGCGTTGGCATTTTCTCTGGTGTAGGTTGTTAATTTAGATCTGGTGTAGGTTGTTAGTTTAGAACATTAGATAAATGCTGAACCAGTCGTCTGGTTCAAATACCAAAGTTATACTAACTAATAAGACCATGTGGTTATTATCTTTTCCACCTAGTAAGCTCAAGAGAAATCAAAGGAAGTCAACACTGAAACAGCATGTTATGCCTACATGGATTGTGCACTTCACGCCTTAATGAAAGAGGACAGAGGTAAGAGTATAAAGGTTTTTCCTTTTCATTGGAGAAGTTCAGTGCAAAACATGTAGGTTTCTCGTGTTCAAAAGTAAGCACAGTTTTTTGTCATCTATTATATCTGACTGACATTTTTCTTAACTATAATTAAATAAATCTATAAGGAACATTTGCAATTTATTTGTCTTTTGTATTTGTTTGGTAGTTATGGTTGAGTTCATTGACATATATATTGATATGAATTTGGCTAGTACTTATAAATTTTCCCTAGTTAGCTAGGAGTAGAACTTGAACTGAAGTGTACCCAGCTGCATAGTTTGGATGACTTGTACTTTTAGATTGGGTGCAAATCCACCTATATTTATTTGATGATTTCAGCTAATAAGATAGTTTATTTAGATTGGGTGCAAATAAATAGTGTTGTTAGTGAAGAGTTGCACGATTGTTTTGGACAAACCAAACTAGAATAATTTGGTTGGTGAATCAATAATTACAATGTACAAGTCAATGCTAAGGTCCGGTGCTGCAATGATCGCTTGTGATAGTTGGATTGAATTGGGATGACGTATCCCATTACATCACAAAAACAACATAGACAAAAACAACATAGACACACCTTACATGGCAGCCTGCAGTTTACCTAAGTACATCATTATTATACAACTGAAAGTTGCAACTAAAAGGGATGGAGTTGTCTCACATTGTTAATTAGCTTTGTGCTGAACAAACTGTGTGCTTTGATTACCGAGTTAGAGTGTTAAACGGTGTGGTCATGCGCTTTGAATTTTATTCACCTATGAGCCCAAATGGAAATTAAGGAAGATGTATAATCTGAAACATGTGATTTTGACATCTCAAAGAAGGAATTTTCATGGAGGGAAAATGTGTTACAGAGTAGGGAATTCAGAGGAAGTAATGGTAAGCAGTAAGCACCTTAACTAATGATGTCAAATTTGTGCCTTACATGGGTTTGAACTTGAAATTATTTTTACTTTTTGGCAACAGCTGTGTTGAAATTTCGATAGTGGCCAGGCTAGGCAGAGTCCAGCTGCCCATGAATTTCATGTTTTTGAAATAAATGAATTTGATGTTTCCATCTAAGGAATAGCCCGTCCGATAAGAATCACCTTCTTTCTTTGATTTAAAATGTAGCAAAAATTAAAAATGTATCAGCATAAATAGAGACACTTATATTCCCAAAGAAAAATACAATGTAAACTATTATATGTCATCCTAGACAATGTAGATAGTAAGATTGGCTGACACTATTTTGCACTATTCTGTGCAGCAGTGCAAGGGGTGCTGGGCAGGAGAACACTGACTCTAAGAGTGCCACAAAGCAAAATACTGTTGAAACATCCATAGGTGGACGAGCTGGGTTTATGTATCCAAACGGGGTGCATGGAAATAATTCTATGTGCCATTACCTCAAATATTCAGAAGCCATAAAGACTTGTCATCGACTACCTCGTAAGTTTAAAATACTCAACCGCCATGAAGTTACAACTGGCACGTTATTAGCGCCGGCACTTAATTCTGAATTAGTGAACCGTATGATCTCTCTCCACTAATTGGGCAGAGGGATACGATAAAGTATGTTTCTTCATAGGATGCATAATTATTAAAAGTTTTCAGATTCCTTCTTCCATTGTTTGGAATGAACTAACCAATTTCAAATTTTGATCGATCGGTTGCTCAATCAACCTTCGAACCTCAGAACATGCGCCTGACAGGCTTTCAACTAATCTGGAAGGAATTTAGGTTAGTTGATCGTTCGTTGCCGCGCAAATCTTCTCGACAAAACAAAGTTAGCACCTCTCTTCCTCCCCTATTTAAGCATGAATCCCATCCCAAGAAGCTCACAGCCTCAAACACAGTTAACCTCGATTGCCCAGCCACATTGCCAACACGCACCTTCACTTCCATCTCGTTCTGCACAACAATCTCTGCATTGGCGCCCATGGAAATGACAAAGTCCCTGATCTTATTCTGCACAGCCCTTGCGGCGTGCCTCGCGCTCGCCGCAGCTGGCTGGTCTCCGGGCACCGCCACGTTCTACGGCGGCGCTGATGGCTCGGGCACAATGGGTAAGCTTTGCTTCATTCATTTCCATACAAGAACAATCTACACATCATTTCCCAAATGTCGCTAATGTATGCAATATACAGGCGGCGCGTGCGGGTACGACAACCTTTACAACGCGGGGTACGGCGTGAACAACGCGGCGCTGAGCACGACGCTATTCAACGACGGCGCGTCGTGCGGGCAGTGCTACAGGATCACGTGTGACCGGTCACGCCCGGGCGGCCAGAACTGCAAGCCAGGCAACAGCATCACCGTCACGGCCACCAACCTGTGCCCGCCAAACTACGCGCTCCCCGCCGGCGGGTGGTGCGGCCCGGGCAGGCCCCACTTCGACATGTCGCAGCCGGCCTGGGAGCACATCGGCGTCTACCAGGCCGGCATCGTCCCGGTCCAGTACCAGCAGGTCAAGTGCTCGCGCAGCGGCGGCGTGCGCTTCGGCATCGCCGGCTCAAACTACTTCCTGCTCGTCAACATGCAGAACCTCGCCGGCAGTGGCTCCGTGGGCGCGGCCATGGTGAAGGGCGACAAGACGGGGTGGATCCACATGTCAAGGAACTGGGGCGCCAACTGGCAGGCCCTCGCCGGGCCTCGTCGGGCAGGGGCTCAGCTTCTCCGTGACCAGCACCGGAGGGCAGCGCATTCAGTTCCTCAACGTCGTGCCGGCGTGGTGGCAGTTTGGCATGGTCTTCTCCACCAACAAGAATTTCATCCACTAGCTAAACTGTGGAAAGCAGAGCGTGTTTCTGTATCTCCTTTTGCCATTTCATGCTGTTCCGTCGAATGGCGAGTGCGTGCTATAGCTCTTGATTTTGAAGGAGCTTTGTGCACTTGTGCCATTGCATCCTAGTTGGCCACATGACTGGCAGTCTGGCATATCTCCTATGTGAAGCTCCGACTGCAGGAGGAAATGTCAAGGGTCTTTGGAGTAAGAAACAATGTCACAAATACCTTATATATACTGTTACGGCTTACCTTTGTGTTTCAATGCTGTAGATATACCACCCGTTATGATTTCCAAGAATGTGCACACTGCATATGTGGCATTATGAGAGAGAGTGTTTTACTGACCATATGATGAGGAGGAGCAAGAATTATTGTTTAGTACGTGGCTGTGGCAGCCATCTCCGGGATTTGCCGCCGGCCGTGAAGCTCGCAGCGTCCGTGCCGATTTGTTGTTTATGCGGAGGGAAAGAATAGATGGGGTCGCAAACCTTTCTCCAACGGCGGCGGCGTCTAGATCACGGCTTCCGATCCGTCACCGCCGCAACACATGAAGAATCCATCAACTGCAATCCTTATCCGATCAAGGACCCTTCTCGATCACAATCTCACCCTCTGCGTGCTGTTGTCAGCAAAAAAGAAGAAAGCAGCAGAGCATTATTGTTGTTGCCTGCAAGACCGAGCTAAGAGAAGGAGGAGAAGCTTGCCCCGGTGCTTGCCGAATTGAGAGAGGACATGGAGATGCTGCTTGCTGTGCTTCGCTGAAGAAGAAAGAAGACCTGGAAGTGCCAGTGTGAGAGCTTGGATTCAGTGGCTTACACATGAAACATGTACCCTGATCTTTCCAACGTGGTGGAATATACTTGAGGTGAGAAGGTACCATTACAATGATGTGCAATGAAGCCAATGCTAAGATATTTCAATGATGGCTTGCGTTGCGTTGTTACATGCATGATCCCAAAGACTGTCCAGAGACGTTGCAACCAAGATTGCATTGTACACAGGCACATTATATAACCAAAAGGCACGTTTTGGAAGTAAATAACGGTGGAAGAAACGCATAGATAGATCATTATTTATTTAGCTTAGTGCTGAACCATTCATGGTTATGTCCACTTAATTACCAAATTATAACATGTTAACTTGTGCATGTATGTTGGGTGTGTGATTTTCATGCCTCAAAGAAAGCGGGATAGTGTAGAAGTATATTCGGGAGGCCTGGCGTTTGCCGTGTGCCTCCAGCACACTGCAAAGACAGAAAAGCACACGGCAAAGCCTTTGCCGTGTGCTTTCTGCTTTGCCGTGTGCAAAATGGCACACGGCAAACACAACGACGGCAAAGAAAACTTAGCCGTGTGCCACATCACGGGCACACGGCAAAGATCTTTGCCGTGTGCAGCGTTCGTTTGCCGTGTGCCATGGGTCCCACACGACGAAAAAAGGTAACTGACGGCGGCCGGCAAGGGAGCGGCTGTTTGCCATGTGCCACATGGGCTTTGCACACGGCAAACTATGGGTGTTTGCCGTGTGCAAAGTTTAGGCACACGGCAAACATCCAAGTTTTGCCGTGTGCAAAGTTTAGGCACACGGCAAACATCCAAGTTTTGCCGTGTGCAAAGTTTAGGCACACGACAAACATCCAAGTTTTGCCGTGCGCCAGGACTTTGCACACGGCAAACAGCCTTCCCCGTCCAATTTTTTGCTGATTTTGCTTTTAAAAGTCCCCCCCAAACAACAAAACAATCACAGACGGTTCATATGCATCACAATTAACATCTCAGGCAGTTTATATGCATCACAGAAGTTCATATATCGCTTCACCAAGTCACAAACACCATAAGCCATACACGGCCACAGAAATTCATACAAAGTCCATAAACAAGTTCATCTACATTCCTTATGAGTCCAAAGTCTATAAACAAGTTCATACAGAGTCCATACGAGCCATAGTCCAGAACCAAGTCCATACAAAGTCGATACATAGAAACCAAGATACATACCACTCACTCGTCCGCCAGCGGCGGAGGCGAATGCGTCTGCTGCGTAGCTCAAACCCAGGGCGGCATCTGCGACAACGACAGCGGAAGCTGCAACGGCAACGACTGAGGCGACGCCCACTGAGGCGGCGCCCCCTGCCACGGCTGAGTTGACGGCCGCTGCCACGAGCGAGCCTGCATCCCCTGCGGAGACGGCCACTGAGCCCACGGAGGCGACAGATCTGGATTGATTGGCCCTTCATTGGATGCCGCCGATTGATTCTGTCCAAAATTGAAGATATTGAATGTGTTAAGCTAAGTGATTTTACTAAGTCATTTTAGTTTGTATACTAAGTCTTTGTACTTTATATCCTAAGTTTGGAAAGTGCTAAGTCACTATAACAAATGAAATTACACGGCTATGAAGTCACTTACAGGAGTCGGAGTACCGGCACGAGCTACAGGTGGTGGACCGAACGGTGACAGCGGTGGTTGCGGAAAGCCCAAGGACTACATGTACTAAGCATAGGTCTCCCATCTCCTTGCATTCTCCTGCTCTATCCGCTCTCGCTCGGCCCGCAACTGCTCCTGGACCTGCGCCTGGAACGATGCCTCCATCTGGGCCCACAAAATATGATGCATGGGTTAGAATACAAAGCTAACATGTGTAAAACTCAATGAACGACGAGTTCAACTAAAATAACCTTGAATTGCTCCATCTGTATCTGTACAGTGCTTGGCCGCTGGCGTATAGGGGGTGTGGAGTCGGTTTGCCGAGCACGAAGCTGCGAGAGAGTGGGAGTACTGGCCGTGTTGATTGCACTGTCAGCAATAACGTACCGCCCATGCCTCTTGCCTACTCCCACCCTCATGATGACCTCTGCATCAAGGGGCTCCGTGTGTGGATCGAAATCCGGCCCCCTCACCGCCTTTCCCATCTCGGTGTAGTCACTCAGGCGGCTGTGGACAGAGGAGTTGCTGTATGCCGGGGGGGGGGGGGGGGGGGGGTCATCCGGGTTGTACGTGACATCAGAGGTCGCCTTGCCCTTTTTTGAGCAAGCATAGGCCTCTAGGATGCTGATGTCTTGGCCATATACCTTCGACTGCTAAAAAAAGAGCAAATTTATTAAAAATTCTGCAGAATTTAGCGTTGAAATAAATAAATGAATACATATACCCATTTTTCTGTACGCCTTGAGGTTGCGGTTGCCTTGGTGGTGTGATGATCCTGGCATCATCCCTCACCGCACCTGACCAGCCTGACGCTTCTCCGTAAAACCCTCCGTGAACCACTTGTCCACCACCATAGCCCAACACCGATCATTGTTAGCTAGCCACCACGGAGGCACCTGCACGCCATCAAGTACGACATATAAAATAAAATCGTGTGTATTAATCAAACGAATTATATGTTGAACATTTACCTGTAGAAATTATTCCTTTGTCAGCATCATTGTTCTCGCCTCCACTTTCGGCACGCTCCGCCTCTCACGTCTAGGCGCAAAGTTAGCCCACCACTGTATGATGGCACATAGTTTTGTCTCGTACCACATATCGGCCACCAGATTGCGGCAGGCCGTGTCAGCCACCTGGATCGCCTGGTTCATCGTTCCATCCAGCGGCCTGTAGAATTCCTGCACAAATCACATGATGTATTAGGAATTTCAAAAATGATTGATGAATGCGATGTATTGATAAATGTAATACGAAGAATACTTACAAACAGTTCGGTCACCACCCGCCACGCCTTGCTCCCATACACCTGCCCATTTTCATCTAGTTCCAAGTCCTGCGTGGTCGCGTAGTCCTCCCACGACCATGCCGGCTACTCTCGGCCCTCTTTCTCTATGATGCGAGGGTAGCGCATCCTGCAAAGCTGGCCCAGAATGCCATTGGAAATGCGAGAGTGCGCACCTGACTCCACAATCTCAAAGCTCCTACCAAAGGGAAAAAAAGCAAATTTATTAGTTTCAATTATCCATAAAAACATGAGAACAAACATTAGTAAGAACATGTCAAGTTAATTACCTGGGAGGGTCGGGTGCAATAACCGGCCGTTGAGCCATAGGTATGGGTCATCTCGAGAGGGAAGAGGGGCCTCGCAACCAAACTTTAGGTGAGTCGCCTCCCTCCTCCCCCTCCCGCTCCGCCTCCTCCTCCCCCTCCTCCTACTCCGCCTCCTCGTCCTGCTGTCCCTGCTCCGCCTCCTCCTCCCGGTCGTCCTCCGCACTAGAGCTGTGCGCAGAGGGTACATGCGAGGGCGCCCTCCTGCGAGTACTCCTCCGCGGCCTCTTCACTGTAATTAAAATGAGTTGTGTGTAAGTACAGGTATTAGAAAGACCACTGTAATTAAAAAGACCAAGTGTAAGTACCTGCAGCCGCCGACGAACTTCCTGAACCCTTCCCTTTTCCCCTGTTGGCCCCCTTGGAGGACTCCGCCGAACTGCTACCCTTCCCAAGGAGAGAGCTGAGCGACTTCATCACAGCTCTGCCGCCCCCTACCATATTTGATCAATCACCTGCAATAACAAAGAGTAAGTAAGTACAAGTAATAGAAATAAATTCACGCGTATTAAAAAATAAATTCAGAAAATATAGATTTAAAATAGATTAGTACACATATCTTACACGAATTAGAAATAGCCATCATGATCCACATTAGCTGGATCACATGTCTCATCATCGCTATCACGCGTGTCCATATCTTCAACACCGTGCTCCAAAGGAGGTTCGTTGTCAGAATCATTGTCGTTGCCTATCGTAGTTTCTCAAGTAATTCTAAGTCTTTCACATTATAATCACATCTCCGGCTTCCTCCTGCTCAACTCTTTCATTATCTACTTCCATTTCGATCGCTTCGCTGAAGTCTATCTCAAATGTCCCTTCTAGCCCATCTTCTTGATAAAACTCTCCGGCATATGTGTTTGGGTCGATGTTGTAATCTTCATTGTTTGGGACAGGTAATTTGTCGTGTGGTGATACTTTGTACACAACATCCCAACCCAGGAGACGTTGGTCGGTTTGACATGGGTATGAGAGATAATAGACTTGTGTGGCCCGTTGGGCCACAATATAAACATCATCTCCTCTGTACAAGGAGGACCGTCGAATTTCGACTAGCCCAAGTTTTGGGGTCCGTCTCACAGCTTGAGGATCATACCAATGGCATTTGAATATGACAGGTTTCAGGGGTTTCGAGCCATGAAAGTCCAGTTTGTATATTTGTTCAACTATTCCATAGTACTCGAGTTCATTGTCTCCTGGAGTGAAAACTCCAGTATTTGTGGTTCTTCGATTGGGGCGACTCTGTTCGTGGCTTGTTGTGTGAAAACGATACCCATTCACATCATAAGCGCCAACCTGTTGCAACTCAGCACTCATAGAAGTATCTTTTTGAGCCTACAAGTTCAAAGTAGGATACAATTTCGTCAAATTATAGGGGAGCAACTTGTAATGTCATACTATGAACTACGAATGAGCTAAATTGGACATTACTTTTTGTGAGAACCAAGAAATGAAATTAGGTCTTTCATTTCTCGCACCCTGCCTAAGAAGGGTTTCCATTTCTGTAGGGTAGGGGCCCTAGGTCCGTGCCAGAATTCCCCACGAAATTCCCTGTATAACAAAGAGGAACAATGGGGTTGGATGCAGAACACAAAGTATTGAAATACTAAACGCTTGTTGAAAACTTACTCTATGTACGACACGACTTCTTCAAGGTTGGTCAACACATATAGCTTGATTTTGCTCCACTCTTCATGGTTCAAGGTCTTGATGGTTGAACTACTTGCACTTCCGAGTTGCCCTCGGAAAAGACTGAGATTCGATTCATGCTCGCCAACATTGTAACGAGGGGGTGGATTATGCACACTAGAAGGTTGTTAGCATAGTATTTTGATGTGAAGTTGGAGACCTCCTCTAGAATGTATGCCTCAGTAATAGAAGCTTCAATTTTGCATTTGTTTTTACATTTAGTTGAAGCACTTTTTGGCATCTCTCAATAGAATAGCACCAACCTGCTTGCATAGGCCCCCCCCATTCGTGCTTCGTACGGGAGGTGCAAAATCATATGCTCCATCGGATTGAAGAAGCCAGGTGAAAAGATCTTCTCCAACTTACAGAGCAACACAGGCGCCATTTTTTCCATTTCCTTGATCACTGTCACAGATAATTCCTTAGCACAAAGCTGGCGGAAGAAAAAACTCAACTCTACAAGCACTTGCCAGACATGATCAGGAACGTAGCCTCGAACCATCACCGGAAGAAGCCGCTCGATCCATATGTGATAGTCATGACTCTTGAGCCCGTTGAGTCGCATAGTAGTCAAGTTCACCCCCGCCTCAGATTCGCTGCGTACCCATCAGGGAACATTAAGTCCTGGATCCAGCGTAGTACTTCCCTCCTTTGGTTCGGCGTTAGGCAGAAATCGGCCATTGGCTTCTTCCACCTCTTTCCCTCTTGGGGAGCCGGAATGTTCAACTCTGGTCTATTGCATAACTCTGCTTGATCAAGTCTAGCCTTAACGTTGTCCTTTGATTTATCAGGCCAGGCCATGATTGAACCCAAGGTCACCTCAGCGACATTCTTTTCAGTGTGCATCATATCAATGTTATGTGCTAGAAGGAGGTCTTGCATATAGGGGAGCCTCCACAAGCCACACCTATCCGCCCAGGCATGTTACTCGCCATATCCCACAAATCCACCATCTTCATTCATCATGAGGGCTTCTAACTCAGGCACGAAACTCATCAGGTGTCATCATGTGTGGTATAGGGTCTTTAACTTCGACGCCTTTCGTAAAGTTCTTCTTATCTCGTCTGAATGGATGGTCAAGAGGGAGGAATTGTTGATGTTTGTCGAACGAACAATATTTCCCACCCTTCTTCAACGAAATGAACCTCAGACGCGCCTTGCATATTGGGCAAGGGAACTTCCCGTGCACACACCAGCCAAAGAATATCCCATACGCCGGCATGTCATGCAGAGAGTAGTGGTACCATACATACATTTGAAGTTTGTCTTTGTAGCTCGGTCGTATGTCCAAACCCCTTCCTCCCAAGCACGGAGCAAATAATCAATCAGAGGCTCCATAAACACACTCATATTATTCCCTGGGTGTTCAAGAATTATCAACGACAGGAAAATGTTCTGTCGTTCAAAGATAACGCCAGGGGGGGGGGGGGAGATTGAGAGGGATAATGAACACAGGCTAACAAGTGTATGGGGCTGTCAACATTCCGTAAGGATTGAAGCCATCTGTCGCCAACGTAAACATGTACATTACGAGCTTCAGCAGCTTTAACATGGTGGATCCCATCAAAATGGGTCCATGATTCAGCATCGGATGGATGTACAAGCTTGTCTGGTTTGTATCGAGATCCATTTTTGTGCCATGTCATCTGTTTTGCGGATTCCTCGCTCATGAATAGTCGTTGGACCCTCGGTATGAATGGAAGGTACCGTAGGACTTTCGCGGGGATCGCGAGCTGCCTCTTCTGACCATCGCCAGCGTCTACCTCCAAGAACCTCAAGAACCTTGAGGGTTTACACTTTGGACAGTACTTTGCTGACGCGTGTTGTTTTCTAAATAAGATGTTGTTGTTAGGACAAGCATCAATCTTCTTGTAAGACATCTTAAGTGCATGAAGGACCTTTTGTGACTCATACATGTTCTTTGGCAGAATGTGACATTCCAGAAGCAGGCTGCCAAATACCGTCAATATAACATCGAAGGCGTCTCGACTCGGTGCAAACTGGGACTACACGGCCATTAGGCGCCCAATAGCATCCAATTGGGAAACCTTGGTATGCTCGTGAAGGGGTTGACCAGCTGCAGCTAACATGTCGTAATACGCCTTCGCGCTTGGCTCTGGCTCATCCTCCCTTCCTCCTTCATCAAACTGTGCTTCCTCAAAGTCATCTAACATATCCGCCACCCCGGCATCAGAATCAAGTTCCTCAATGCGTTGTCTCACGACCTCATCTCTTCTACGATTATTGAATTCAACATAGTAGGTCCACCGGGTTTGGTCTCTCGTAAATCCGTGTTTGAAAACATGTCTTGTCATTTCTTCCTTTGTTTTTCGACGCGTATTCCCACATTTATCGCAAGGACACCAAGTGGTCTTGTTTCTTCCTTTAACCTTTGCAAATGCTTCATCTATAAAAGCCTCGGTCCTCCGAACCCAATCCACAGTCACATCACCCCAGGCTTCCAACCCGTGAGCATCCAGGTACGGTCATTCATCCTCTATGACATCGGCAAATGAAAATGAAATTCTTTTACATGTACATAGTGTAGGTCCTACACGATGTCTATACTCTCTAATAGGTGAAGATAGGTCCTAATCCCACCCAAGGATGCGTAGCTCGGTTAAGTTTCCATAGTCTACTCCGATCTGGGACAGAATTTTGGCAGCACCTCCCCGCTGTTCTCCAAATACACGTCTCAGAGGGAGATTGTGTATCCGGAGAACACCGGGGAGGTGCTGCCGAAATCCTGCCCTAGATCGGAGTAGACCATGGAAACCTACTCTAGCTACGCATCCTCGGGCTGTCCAAATAACGTGGACAATTCGAAACAGATACGGTCGTAGATATGCAACGTTCTGCATATTTTCAACCGTATCTCTTTCGAACGGGAGACGCCTAACTAGGTTACGTGATCTACGAACATGCATGTAACGCGAGCGTGATTGCGGTGCTTACGGTGGGTCGGCGGTGTAGGCGTGGCCGGCGTGGTGTAGACTCGCATTCCGGCTTCGGATCCAGCTACGGCTCCCGCTCCCACTACCGCTCCGGCTCCGACTCCGGCTACAGCTCCAACTCCTCGTCGAATAGGTGGAAGCGTGTTCCTGCAAAATTCAATAAATGCTTATAGCAAATTCAAAATTTCGCCAGCACCTCCCCTATACGGTGAGAGTTTCCAAAACCTGTAACAAAAACCATGACATGAAGGTCGGGCTACACAGATGTTTAAGCCCACGGCTCAATGGCCGGACACAAGGTTTTAACCACCGAAGCCACAAGGCTCACCTAGAGGCTC
Organism: Urochloa ruziziensis; assembly: GCA_015476505.1. Taxonomy (NCBI): domain Eukaryota; kingdom Viridiplantae; phylum Streptophyta; class Magnoliopsida; order Poales; family Poaceae; genus Urochloa; species Urochloa ruziziensis. The sequence continues at coordinate 55,175,095 of CM027118.1, forward strand.
AACGGCGACGAGGCGGAGATAGGCTCGTGTGGACGGTGGCTTCCGTGTTGGCGGTGGAAGAGTGGCGAGGACAAGCGACGATTTCTGAAAGATAATAGTGTGAATAGCAAACCAAATACTTGGAAATTAATAAACTAAGTATATCCTAACTAAAGTAACAATATAACCACATTGCACTTTTAGCAATAAAAACTAATTAAACAACTAAGTATATGCTAACTAAAATAACAAATTAAATTAAACAACTAATTATAACTAAGCAACTAAAATAACAATATAACCACATTGCATTTCTAGCAATAAAAACTAATTAAACAACTAAATATATGCTAACTAAAGTAACAAATTAAATTAAACAACTAATTATAACTAAGAAACTAAATAAAAAAACTAAAAAATTGCATATACTCACCGGCCGGTGGAGTTGCCCGGCCGGTGAGGTCGTGGTGGAGGTGGCCGGCCGGCGCGGCCTCCTCTGGCGGCGGGCGGCGCGGCCTCTCCCTGGCGAAGGGCGGTGCGGCCTCCCCAGTGGTGGGGGACCAGGAGCCGTGGCCTCCCCCGGCGGCGGGGGCCGGGGAGGCGCGGTGGCGCGGCTCGGGGAGGCACGGCGGGGCAGGGCGTGGGGAGGCGAGGCGCGGCGGTGCGGCGTGCGGCGCGGCGGCGCAGAGCCGTGTGCGTGTGTGAGTGGCATGTGTATGTGTTGTGTGGGTGGCCGGAAACGGCTAAGTCTAAGAGACTTTGCCGTGTGCCGTGGATCTGGGCACACGAAAGAGCCTTTTTTTCAATTATTTTGAAATTTAAAAAACCGTTCCATTGTTTGTCGTGTGCCCTGGATCTGGGCACACGGCAAACACCTGCCCCACCTTTGCCTTGTGCCCAGATCCAAGGCACACGACAAACGGCTTCGCCGTGCGCCGACCCAGGGGCACACGACAAACAGCCTATGCCGTGTGCCTCTGGGCAAAGCACACGACAAACATTTTTCTGCCTAAACAAAAAATTAAAAAATATCAAACGGATTAAAAAATAACCAAATTTGGGCATTAACCTGTCTAACGTGTATGTAGACTATACAAAATGAGTTTTGTTGTAAAACTTAATTTCAATTGTCACGTTGCTTCAAATCACAACATTTCTTTCACAACTCTTAGGATCTTCTCCCGAGAAGGTTCGGTTTGTAAAGAGGCAATGTGTCAACTTGCTCGAAACCTTTTCAATTTTTTACCATAGCCTCTACGTATGAAAACATGACATCACGCCAAAGTTTATAAATTTTTTGACTTTTTTTGCATTTTATAGAATTTTTAAATGAACCGAGTCCAAATTTGGGCACACGGTAAGCGAGCAATATATTCAAAATTTGATTCCATCTAATGCATATGGCATCATATTAGTCTAAAGAATCTGAATAATATTTTTTCAAATATTACATTACATTATTCGAAACACTTACAGTTCAAATTTGCCTTATTGGCAAAATTAAAAACAATGAAATAAAATTTTTAAATATAACAAACAGACCGGAAAACATGCACAAAACTAACATGAAATAATACATCGATAAAGAAGTTAGCAAAAAAATGTTTGGTGGTAAAATTCAATTTTTTGTAGCCTGTTTGCCGTGTGGGGCCACGTGGCACGTCAAAACTAACGGCCGGGGCCACGGCCGTTTGGGGTGCCTGTTTGCCGTGTGCCTGGCCACGTGGCACACGACAAACATGAGGCGTAGGCACACGGCAAACAAGCCTCTTTGCCGTGCGCCTCATGTTTGTCGTGTGCCACGTGGCCAGGCACACGGCAAACAGGCCTCTTTGCCGTGTGCCGGCCTGTTTGCCGTGTGCCTACGGCGGACCGCCGTGTACCACGTGTTTGCTGTGTGCCACGTGGCCAGGCACACGGTAAACAGGTCTGTTTGCCGTGTGCCCGTGATGTGGCACACGGCAAAGCCGCGGGCACACGGCAAACAGGCGATTTCCCGTGGTGATAGAAAACTTGTTATAAAGACACCTCATAGAACCTGTCTGCAAAAAAACCTCTAACATTTGAACATTGCTTATCCTTTTTTCTAAAATTGTAATTGTACTACTACTTCAAATATTCCAGAATCCATATTATTCGGGAGATATTAATAAAACTGATGCCGGCCACATATATCTACTAAATTTCGTAACCTGTCTACATACAGCTTAATCCTGAAGTGCAGATATTTTTGAACCCATGAATTAGTGAATCGTTTCACCTTTCAACGTTAGCAGTACTCAAATTTAGTAAGGAGATATGCAGGTCCTGTTTAAGCCCATTATTGTAAATGAACTAACCATATTCATGCTTGGGATCCGGATCGGTGCTTGACGTTGCATCCACAGAACATGCGCCGGTGAGGGTTTCAACTAATGCAGATGTGCAACTTCAGATGGTTGAGTTCGTTGCAACCCGAATCTTCTTGACGGAGAGGTAGCTAACTCAGACAAATTAACATATGAAAACGGTTGATGATGATTAAGGTCAGCATCGCCATGATTAGTTCCAACACCAAAGTCAGAGGCCTCGGTGCCTAGGCTTGTCCGTCCGTGATTCATCGCCTGTGCCTCGATGGAACACGGATTCTCGTATGTTCTGATGATGAGTAGCTTCGGACACAAGGCAAAGATCGACAATCATTCCCCTAGTCCCTATCGACAATCATTCTCCTAACTTCCGTAAGCCTTCCATTTGCATCCTCTCTATTTAATTAAGCAATGGCATCCCAAACTCATGGCATCATCCCTCAATATCATCTGCTATTCTACTCAATTACCTTACAAACACACCTGACTCCCATCTCGTTCTCGTCAATGCAAATGGCGAACACCCTGATGCTGTGCACGGTGGTTGCTGCGTGCCTCGTCGCACTTGCTGCCGCCGACTGGTCTCAGGGAACCTCAACATTCTACGGCGGAGTCGATGGCTCCGGCACGATGGGTAAGCATATGCACGTGTTTCGGGTACACCGTACAAGATCTAGCTAGCTCAATTACGTTGCCACTAATGCATCCATATGTCCATGACGATGCACAGGAGGCGCGTGCGGGTACGATAACCTGTACAACGCCGGGTACGGCGTGCTCAACGCGGCACTGAGCCAGACGCTGTTCAACGACGGCGCGTCGTGTGGGCAGTGCTACCTCATCACCTGCGACGCGTCACGACCGGGTGGCGAAAACTGCAAGCCCGGCAACTGCATCACCGTCTCGGCCACCAACCTGTGCCCGGCCAACTACGCGCTGCCCAATGGCGGCTGGTGCGGCCCGGGCCGCCCTCACTTCGACATGTCGCAGCCGGCGTGGGAGCACATCGGCGTCTACCAGGCCGGCATCATCCCTGTCCTCTACCAGCGCGTCCAGTGCTCGCGCACCGGCGGCGTGCGCTTCAGCTTCGCCGGCTCTAACTACTTCCTGCTCGTCAACATCCAGAACCTCGGCGGCAGCGGCTCTGTAGGAGCCGCCTGGGTCAAGGGCGACAACACGGGGTGGATCCAGATGTCCAGGAACTGGGGCGCTAACTGGCAGGCGCTCGCCGGCCTCGTCGGCCAAGGGCTCAGCTTTGCCGTGACCAGCACTGGCGGGCAGTACATCCAGTTCCTCAACGTCGTGCCTACCTGGTGGCAGTTCGGCATGGCATTCTCCACCAACCAGAATTTCGTCTACTAGCTAAACTGCGCAAGCCAGTAGAATTCTTGAATCTTGATGTCCTTTGCCATTTGTTGTGGTTCACTCGAGACGATAAATGCGTGCTCTTTGTTTGATGGAGCTATGCACTCGCGGTTTATTCAACACTATATATAGATATATACTATAGTACTTTATGCCGAGGACAATTGTTCTTAACACATCTTATGATAATATTGTACACGGAAGATATATAGACTAAATTTCAAGTTCTTTCAACACTGTATCATGGACTGTCAAATTTGAACAGTGATATACTATAGCGTTGTCTGGCCAATATTTGAAGTTTTATAAAGGGAACTTCCCAGTGGTAGTGTAGCCCTATGTCACAATTCTTGGATTTCTTGGCTCCATATGTACCCTAATCACACATGATAGCTGCAACAGAATTAAATGAGCTTAAGACAAAGAATTCTATAGTACGCAAAAATAAGGGTAATGTTGTATCTCATCAATAGCCTAAAAATTGTGTGTTGCGAAGCAAGTGAGACCAAAAGGAGCTAGCATAGATTAATTACATCTGGCACATTTTAAAACAATAGCTAAGTTCTGAATTAGAGGATTTTTTTAACAATGTATAGGGAACCATATGATATTTCTCCATTATTCCAGTACGACAAAGGGATACATTTAATTGTATTCTTCAAAAGAAAAACTATTATTTAAACAACTATCCATACTCCTAGTGTACTTTGAATGAAAACATCATGTTTTTACTCATATTTTTTGTAATAACTGATGTAGAAGGAATTTGTGCTAGCCAATCGTAAGTTGCTGCTAGGAAGTTGTATAATAGGTTGGTAGCTTAGACTAATTAGAATTTATTTAGGTAATCAAAATGCAACTTCTGGCATGCACTCGTGTCTAGTTTCAATGCCACAGTCTAGAGCCCTTGAGGTTATGAGAATGTTGTGTCCAGAGTCCGATGATATGCATGATTGATGCATTCACATGCATATGTTTGATGGAATGTGGAATTTCTTGGTGTGTTCTGTTTATATCATTTCTATAATCACCCACATATCTCTTCTATAATTACACGATTTTTGGTTGGTTTAACCACTTAGCTTAATACAGTCTGGTTTGGAGGAGTTGAGCTTACATATAGTCTGCTATTTATCGTTAACCAATTCAGCTTACTTTAGTTTGGGGAGATGATGAGACAGTTAGAGAAGTTAGTTGATCATCTTGGATGAATAAAATTAAAATAATTTGAGTTGTTCAATCAATCATTGCAATACATAGGTCAATGCCTTGATATTGCAATATGTTTGTCCTTACAATCATTTGATTGAGCAGAGTCATTAGACTATCTAGCTAGCGAGGCGCGTTACATTCCATAGTGTGTTTATCTAACTACATGATTAGTGACCTAAAGATGTCACATTATTAATTAGGCTATATATGTCATGTTAGATCAATTAGGATAGCGTTAAGTTTCTTCGAATTCACTTATCACCAACAAATTCAAGATCAATGTCAGTTTAGTTTGCAATAGTAGGATGGAGGAAAAAAATCAATATATGTCAAGCTTCAGAGCAAGATTTTAACATTAAAACAAAAACTACACAGCTATGTGAGTTTTCAGACCAATCACAATCACCGCTCCTTGGATAGTCACTCATAGCACACTCATCCACCCGTGCAAGGAGGTGGCATTGCTGATTGGGATCCGAGTCGACAACGTTAGTCGAGGAGAGGAGCAAGGTGCCTTGTCGAGGATGACAAGATTAGAGGTGACATTACGACATTCTACGAGATGATTCGCCCAAATCCTCGAGATGGGGACGAGTCACTCGGTGGAAAACGTGAGGGTCGGGGTCTTCAAAAGGCACAGGTCCTCAGCCCAGGTCTAGTTTCCACATACTTGGAGAAAAGGCCGGAAACCCAACGGGAATATGGGCTTCCAAATTAGCCCTTAATGTTGCAATGATAATGAATTTTCCCACTTTAAATTGAACGACAATTCTAGACGTATTGCATTACATCACAAAGACAATCTAGAGAGACATTACATTGTAAAGTGGTACATTTTTTGATCTATAAAGCATGTAGTTTTCTGCTACAAATTCAATCAATGTGCATCGACTATTTAGTTAGAATAATTGATATCATCACATACTTCTGTCTTCCACTCCCCCTCCCCCCCCCCCCCCCCCCCCCCCCAAAAAAAAGATGTCTACAATCTGATGGAACGTATTATATAAACATGGAAATTTTTTATGTTCTCAAAGAAACCCGAGAGGGGGGTGTTCAAGAAGTAAAACAAGGAGAGGGGGTTTTCCCTTCTCAGGGGAGATGTTTACCATAAAAATCAGGATCATGTGTTAAATAGTAGGGAATCTTCATGACCACATTTCAATTTGTCCGGAAACAATTATTAAACTAGGACCATAACAGGTGATAAAACTCATAAAACACAAAAGCCACCTCCAATGGTTGAGCTAGTGCTACTGCACTAGCTCTAAGTTTTTCCACCTCATATAAGATATAGAAAAAAGATTACATCTCCAAATTTATCTAAGAACACATTGTTCAAAACATCTTAGTCCCACAACCTCTCCCTCATCAATAAAGCGTGGTGGTCACTTGAAAAGAGATAGTACACATACTCTCTTCATCTTCTTTCTCTTCCATGTAACCAAAATGAAGAGTTGAACTCCTATAAACTAGCTAAAGTGCCATTATTGGATAAGATTTAAGCAAACCACCTCATGAACCATGCAAAAATCATCCGCTTCATACAAGATTCTAATAATGTTTGATTTTGTTTGCCACCTTTTTCTATTTCTAACTTTACAGTGACAATTATGCTCATTGAAATTAATATATGGTTATAATGAATTTAGATATTGGAATAATACTGCACAAATAGAAGGAACACGATATACAACTGCTTGTACCTAGCTAACCAGTTCAATTTGGATGTTTTTTATTATTATAATAATCAACCACTCTTTGAGCTAAGGTAGTTTGTATTGGGTGAAAATGATGGGTTAGTACCATTGCATATAAGTTCTGAGAATGTATTTTATCTAGACAATTCTGTATTAAAAAATTGAAAACACAGTGCTTCTAGAATTTATACATAAAAAAGAATATATATTGAAAGATGAGCAATGGAAGGACTTAGTGTGTGTTGCGGATTCTATACACTGAAAGACTATAGGTTGAAAGTCTTTCTTGACAAAATTCAGCTACAAGATTATTAGTAAGTCATTTAGTGTTATCACGACTCAAATACGATGACTCTTGTTCTTTAGAAATCATCAAACTATTCAACAACTTTAAATGAAATCACGAGTCGACATTATGAAAGAAAACACAATATCCTAATATAATGAAAGTTTTATAAAATATCAAATAGAATAATTATACTAAGTGGTTTGCTGCTAATTATGTGTAGTACATAACCACCTTTAGCATATATAATTGAATTCTTTTGTTGATTTTTGACAGCTAATTAATTATTTCAATATTTTCAACTCGTCACGCATATCTTTCCTTATTACCATTGATCTATTCATAATCGGCTTTATGTTTTGTTCATGCAAGTTTTGATATAGGTCCAAGAATGAATATAGGACAAATTAAACTTACTTGTTTTATTTATTAGTTTGGATTAACCATCATAAGAATTTTAGTTGGTGAATCCATAATCAATGCAATATCCAAGTCAGTGCTTTGATGCTGCAATGACATATGTGTGTGCTTGTGGTTGATACGTTGAATATAGGGTCTGGATTCTATACGTGTAGTGTACTTAAATTTAACATTAATTTCATAAAAGGGCAAATTTAAAAATAAATGGCTTGAGTTTCGTCCAATGAATCTTACTAATAATTTAGGTAAGTGCTTTTGTTTTACACTTATCCAAGTTGTAACACAAGTTGTAATATTTATACTACTACACGGGTATAATTTACACCCCTTAAAATAACTCCAATGTTTAAAAGAAGTGAACTCAATAAAAGCTGCAGATAAAATACCATACGAGTCCTGTAGAATTCGTGGGTCCCAAATATCATCTAGTGTTCAAATAAAACACTAAACAAAATTCATGACCAACATGGATTAATATAATACAACTTGCTAGTTTTACTAGGTAACTCAGTTTTGAATTACTGGATTTCTTAACCATGAATTAGTGAACCATATGGCATTTCTCCATTATTCTAGTCCGGCGTAGTGATGCATTTATTTGTATTCATCATAAGGAAAACTAATATTTAAACAAGTATCCAGACTCCTAGTGTAGTTAACATCATTGTGAATGAACACATCACGTTTCTGTTCAGTTGCTTGATTTTAGACTGGTTTTAACTGATGTAGAGGGAATTTTTGTTAGTGTTGAGGTTGCTCTTAGACTACTAAAAATTTATTTAGCTAGATGATGAAAATGCAACTTCCGTATGCACCCTTGGGATTAGGGGAATGTAGGTTGTGCCTGAAGTCTGGTGCTATGCATGGTTGATGCATTCACATGCATATACTCGATGGAACCAAGAATTCTATCTCGTGTATTTCCCTATAGCTTCTGGCACAGGTTATTATCAACCACATCATTTCTATAATCTCTCGTGTCTCTCTTTTATGTTTTTTTGGTTGGTTTAACGACTTAGCATAATGCGTTATTGTTTGGAAGAGTTGTGCATATATATAATCCGTTGTTTATCGTTGACAGTTTCAGCTTTGTTTAGTCGGAGGAGATGATGAGACAGTTAGGGGTGTTTATTGATCATTTTGGATGAACAAAACTAGAAGAATTTGAGTTGTTTAAATCAATCATTGCAATATGCAGGTCAATGCTTTGATAATGCAATGTGCAGGTCATCAAAAAGACTACCTTGATCAGGACGTTTACATTTCATAATGTGTTTACAACTACACTGTTAGTCACAAAAAGGTGCATCATTAATTATATAACCGAAAGGAACATTTGTTGAATAAAGATAGTTCAATCCAATGAAGCTTGCAAATTTAGTTACGTGCAAAACCAATCATTTTTCTTGATTATTAACTGGTTATATTGACATATGATCAAGGGTGGTGTCCCGTGTTACATACACCTTTATGGGTTAATCTAATGTGCACACCTTGTAGACATTTTTCCCTTCTCATGAAAGAATTTGAAATATGGGTCATCTGTTGAAAAGTTGGGAATTCATAGAAATTCGGATACAAAACGCCAAATGAATCATGTCAAATTCGTAGATTCTAAACAATGCTCCAGTGTTTGAACTTAACCTTTTTTTTTCTTTTATTCCATATGGATGCTTGCGGCCTTTGATAGTTTTTTTACCCAAGACGACCCTCAATATTTTAGAAGCCATAAAGTTAAAAGAAAACTTATAGCATATTCCTTACCTATGGAGTTACAATAATTACAACGACACATTTGAGCTTATAGTCCCAAATTATTGAGCTTTTTCAACCACGAATTAGTGAACCGTACAATCATTCTCCAAGGGATAGTTTATTGTGTGCTTTCTTATTGAAGAACTAATATTTAAACAACTGTTTAGGCTCCTTGTGTTGATCTCACTCTGGATGAACTACCAGACGATGCTTCTTTTCGGTTGCACCGCGCCTTCATGCTTGGGACAGGGCTTCAACGTAATTAATGTGGAAGGAATTTGTGTTAGTTGATCGTTCGTTGCCCTCTCGAATGTCTTGACGGAGGCAGCTACTTACACTACGTACGTACACTTAACAAGTATTTGTAGAGGATAAACAAATACAAATCGCCGCCAACATCCATAATGATTAGTCCGTTGCAACGTACGTAATGTCATATTCAGATGCCCTGGAGCCTATAGGTAGTTCGTACGCATGGCCTTCGATGGAACACGGATTTTGGTTCTGTGAATAGCTTCTGACACAAGGTATGACCATCATTCCCTAATCCCCCAGCTGTAATGATTAATAAACTCTCGTTCCTTCGGTTAGTAGCTAGCCTCCCTACCCTATTTAAGCAGCGTCCCAAATGCCTTGCATATCATCCCAGATCGAGCTCAAACTAATCTGCATTGCCAACGCAACGTTCGATCTCCACACTCTTCAGCAAGAGCTACATTGACGTGCAAAGAAATGGCCAAGTCGTCCCTGATCTTCTGCACAGCCCTCGCGGCATGCCTCGCGCTCGCCGCCGCCGACTGGTCTCAGGGAACGGCCACGTTCTATGGCGGACCTGACGGCTCCGACACCATGGGTAAAGCTTTTCTAATTAATGTGTTGCATTCTGGTGCAACTGTGCAAGAGCTGCTGCTATGCACGTTATTTTTGCAAACTGCTCATCTTGTACTGACGGCATCGCTAACAATGCATGCGTATGTGTGATACATGCAGGCGGCGCATGCGGTTACGGGAACCTATACGACGCTGGGTACGGAATCAACAACGCGGCGCTGAGCCAGACGCTGTTCAACGACGGCGCGTCGTGCGGGCAGTGCTACGTCATCATCTGCGACGGGTCACGCCCGGGCGGCCAGTACTGCAAGCCAGGCACGGCGATCACCGTCTCGGCCACCAACCTGTGCCCGGCCAACTACGCGCTCCCCAACGGCGGCTGGTGCGGCCCGGGGCGCCCCCACTTCGACATGTCGCAGCCGGCGTGGGAGAACATCGGCGTCTACCAGGCCGGCGTCATCCCCGTCCTCTACCAGCAGGTCAAGTGCTGGCGCAACGGCGGCGTGCGATTCAGCTTCTCCGGGTTCAACTACTTCGTGCTTGTCAACATCCAGAACCTCGGCGGTAGCGGCTCCGTGGGAGCAGCCTGGGTGAAGGGCGACAAGACGGGCTGGATCCAGATGTCCAGGAACTGGGGCGCCAATTGGCAGGCTCTGTCCGACCTCGTCGGCCAGGGGCTCAGCTTCGCCGTCTTAAGCACCGGCGGGCAGTATATTCAGTTCCTCAACGTCGTGCCGGCGTGGTGGCAGTTCGGCATGGCCTTCAAAACATACCAGAATTTCGACTACTGAGAAACTTACAGGTAGCAGAGTAATCGTTGATCGATACCCCTTATAACCATCTCTTGACTCTTGTGGTTCAATTGGGTTGTATGGATGGTGTAGTATCTCTCCTACGTGGTCTCGCTCGGAACTGCCACCAAGATCTTAAGGGTTCTTCAAATTTTTTCCTCCTGTGATACAACACATTAATTATGCTTTCTTTTTTTTGTGAGAATTATGTTTTCCAACACGTACTGTACATCAAGTTATAAGTTCTGTAGACGACGTGTTCTGTGTAGACTTCCAAACTTTAGTGGTCAATACATATTATATTAATTGCTGTATCTGAATATATTTCCATCCATATATTATTATAACACATAATTAAGCTAGTGACAAGCAAGAATCAAGAGAAGCGTGTTATGCATGTGTGTCCACCACATCAGAGATTCGTGCTTCTTTCTATCAGTTAGTCTGCAAGGGTGTTTACAGTTTGGGATAGGACTTTCTGTTGATTAAAAGGATTACCAGAAAGACCCTCAACCTTGCCTCATCAATGCTAGTTCAAAAACAGCGTGATACTACCTGCAGGTCAAAGACTGGCTGTGATATTTGAGAAGAAAATCAGAGGGAAAAAAGTTCAGTGATAGTTGTCAACCAAAAATCATAGCAAAAGATCGAGAATGGCAAGTCATGTAAAATTTTTACATGAAATGCGCGCTCGTTTGGTCCAGGGTCAATTCAAACCATAATCTCTAGCCCCACGAGCATTAATTGCCTCCTTTTCCATCCAAACTATACTTCATCTGAGTATTTCTATTCATTCTTATAGGGTTATAGCTTGAGTCGTCCCACCAAGCACATAAGCCCTAGGCCTCATTTCTGAATAAGTGCTTGCTTTCATCATTAATTAATTAGTGAAGAAAGCCCCGGAGAGGGTTTTCCCAAAAGAAAAAGAAATGGAGAGGTTTCACACACGTGTATCCACCGCCCCATATATAGGTGGGTTTGAATTGGATTTGTTACGGCGATCTTAGTACAGGTTGTAAATAGTATCATAGCATTAACCCTAACTGCACATTGATACGCCAAAGTGAGTACGTTCGTGCTTGGACACAAGCCCATGTGACCATCGTGCCCCTTCAAAGAACCATTTCAGGCATCATCTCACCTTGGGATTTATCTCCCATGCACACCACGGTGGCTTGAGGTAGGTTTCGCTAGTTGTACTTACCTATAGTGCTTAATTATTTCCATTCGGTTTAACTACATATAGCTGACTGCGTAATTTGGATTGACTCCTACATTTAAGGAAAAAAAGTCAATTTTACTCCTCTCACCTTTTCGCTTTGTCCGCTTTACCCCCCAAACAAAATTTAGTCTCATTTTCCTCCCCCAAACTATTTTCATTAGTCCAATTTACCCCTAATTAGATTTCTCTTTTTTTTGTTTTTTTCGTGTACAAGTTGAGTTTTAATTCCAAACTTTGTTAGTTAACTTGTAACATGATGGCCTACATTAGAAAAATACATTAGGAATTTTCATGATTATTTTTACAATTTTGTATATCTAAGATCAATTTTGTATTAACTATTCTAACCTATGAAAATAACATAAAAAATTCAAAATATTTTTTAACATTAGACGTCATGTTATGTACCTACTCACAAAATTTGAAGTTAAAATTCAACTCATACATGGAGAAACAAAAATGCAAAAATGCATTAGGGGTAGATTGAACCAATTAAAATAGTTTTTTTTTGGGGGGGCGGGGGGGGGGGGGGGTAAATTGAGCCTAAATTTTGCTTAGGGGTTTAAACGGACAAAGTGAATAGGTTAGGGGTATAAAATGGACATTTCCTACATTTAATGATGAATAATTAGCTAAGCTGGCTAGTATAGATTGGATGATGAAGCAAACATCATGTGCTTTGTAATCATTTGATTGAAAAGGGGATTATGTACGCAAAAGACGATATAGAGAAGTATTGCATCACAAAATGCGTTGCGCCTGAGCTCATTCTTACATAAGCCAAAAGGCAATGACACAGGAGTGTGTTTGACTTCTTTCCAGTGTACATTGTTTATGTAGCAACTAAATCAATCATGTGCCTTAACTGCCAAGTTAGACTTAACTGATACAATCATATGCTTATGTTTTCACTTAGCGCAGAAAAATTGAGTAAGATCAATATAGTGTCACATTAAACAACATGATGCATATATAGTACATTTTGAGTGAAATGATGCATAGTACGTGGGTTTGCTTTTCACTACACGTCAAAGAAAAGTATGGGTTTGTCAAAAAAAAAAAGGATATTGAATGTGGATACTAAATAAAATTTCTCTAGTTTGATATAGGGGTCTAACATGCATGCAATTGATTTTGTACCTAACCATGTAATTTGGAGACTTGTACAAGTATAATACAACACTATTTGATAATTTCAGCTAAGCTAGTTTAGATCGGGTAGAGATGATGCGTTAGTTAGGGACGCTGCCTGATCACTTTGGTGAACCAACGAGAAGAATTGGATTGGTAAATCAATCATTGGAGTGTGTGGAAGTCAAATCTTGGTTGTATTATTGAGTAGTGGTTGTGTATCGCATAACCTTGAGTACATCAGAAGCTGTATTAGTCTTGCCGTAGATTAGAAATCTTGCCACCTTCCTTTGTACATTCAAACTTCACAACCGACATGTGGCATTGCAATTGGCACATTGTACTTCCTCCGTGCCAAATTATAGATCGTTTTAGGTTTTTTAGGTTCATAGGTTTTGTTATGAATATAGACATAACGTTTATCTAGTTGCATAACAAAGATTATGAACATAGAAAAGCTAAAACAACCTATAATTTGGAATGGAGGTAGTATCGTGGTGGCACCGGCCACCGGCAAGGCAAACCTAGTGAATTTGGTGAACTGTACTGCCACTATCATCTTTCTCCAACGAGTTCAGGCTTAATTGTCTCGCAGGATAATGAATATTCAAATAACTTGTTGTTTGGAAGTTGGAATAAACAACGTTTTCATCGGTTGCTCGATTGGTCTTCAGAACAATCTGAAACAGGGTCTCAACTATATGTGGAAGGAATACGGGTTAGTTGAGAGTTCGTTGCTCTCGCGAATCTTGCTGACGGAGATGGAGGAATCAACACATGAAAAAAATGTATAATCTAGGCGTGCATCCATGATTAGCTCCAACGCCAAAAGTCAGAGCCCTTGGAGCTTAGCATCCATCCTGACGATGCACCGTACCGTACGTCCAGAGTCCGGACCCATGTGATGCTTCGATGGAACACGGATTTCCTTAGACCTGAAAGGCTGAAACACGGCAATTGCAAGACCGTTATTCCCCTGTTGTGATTAATATACTCTTGGCCCTTCCGTTAGCGCGCGGCCGCGCCTCATTCGATCCCTATTTAAGCCCCGGCCTCCCTGGCGCTATGCATCTCATCCCACAAGCTCAAAAGCAGTTAGCCTCCATTGCCTGGCCTCCTCGTTAATTTGCTTCCATTTCCATCGCATTCTCTGCATCCACCTCTGCATTGGCGTCCATGGAAATGGCCAAGTACCTGATCTTGTGCGCAGTCCTAGCATTGTGCCTCGCGCTCACCGCCGCCTGGAATCCTGGCACCGCTACGTTTTACGGCGGAGCCGACGGCTCCGGCACCATGGGTAAGCTAGATTATTGCATCGCATTTCAGTAAAAGATCACATCTTGCATTGCTTACTCGCCACACGTACTGATCCAATGCATCCATATATATAGGTGGCGCCTGCGGGTACGATAACCTGTACAACGCCGGGTACGGCGTGCTTAACGCGGCGCTGAGCCAGACGCTGTTCAACGACGGCGCCTCCTGCGGGCAGTGCTACGCCATCACCTGCGACACGTCGCGCCCGGGCGGCCAGTACTGCAAGCCCGGCAACAGCATCACCGTCTCGGCCACCAACCTGTGCCCGGCCAACTACTTGCTGCCCAACGGAGGCTGGTGCGGCCCGGGGCGCCCTCACTTCGACATGTCGCAGCCGGCGTGGGAGCACATCGGAATCTACCAGGCCGGAGTCATCCCAGTCCAGTACCAGCAGGTGAAGTGCTCCCGCAGCGGCGGCGTGCGCTTCAGCCTCGCCGGCTCCAGGTACTTCCTGCTCGTCAACATCCAGAACCTTGGCGGCAGTGGCTCCGTGGGAGCAGCCTGGGTGAAGGGAGACAAGACGGGGTGGATCCAGATGTCGAGGAACTGGGGAGCAAACTGGCAGGCACTGGCCGACCTCTCCGGACAGGGCCTCAGCTTCGCCGTGACCAGCACCGGCGGGCAGTACATCCAGTTCCTCAATGTCGTGCCAGGGTGGTGGCAGTTCGGCCAGACCTTCAGCAACAACTACCAGAATTTCGCCTACTGAAACTTTCGACCAGGAGAGTGATGGGTCTCCTTCGCAATTTTCAGTCGAATGGCGAGTGCTCAACTTGTCATTGCATTGTTGATGATGACCGCCTGTCGCCTGACTCGCATATGTGGTACTCCGACTGTGTAGATACAGCATACTACACATGCTATTGTTCATAACATCATCTTGTAATATATATACATATATATGGATAACAAATTTGAAGCTCTTTGTT
This sequence comes from Urochloa ruziziensis, assembly GCA_015476505.1. Taxonomy (NCBI): domain Eukaryota; kingdom Viridiplantae; phylum Streptophyta; class Magnoliopsida; order Poales; family Poaceae; genus Urochloa; species Urochloa ruziziensis. The sequence goes on from CM027118.1 coordinate 55,190,381, forward strand.
GAACACTGTTGTAGGCTTCAAACTTGAGTAGTCGATAACTTTTATATAGCATCGTCTCTGGCCAAGGATTGAGGCCGTTATATTCTTGCAATTGTGGGATCTAATCTCCCAGTATTTTTAGAGGAATATCGAATCGCCCGATTATGAGGTTTTGACTTGTGCGGTCTAGTTTAACTATCTGTTGCCTCTTCTCTAGATAAGTTTCTCCATCTACATTAATTAATTTGGTGTCCATGCAAATCAAGATCTATTATCGATGTTCCACCATTGGTAACACTGTTTGTTTGGTCCATTGCGTAGCTGCTAGCCTTGCAATTTGGAAGAAATGTATCGGTATATATCGTTTCTTGACAAGTCAGTTAAGCTGGCTTAGCATAAACAAAAATGAAGAATTTGGGTTGGTGAATCAATCAGGGTATGTACACCAATACCTACACAAGGAATTATGTCATTGGTACATGTTCTTCTTATCTGTACTTTTTTAGATAAAGGAAGCTTGGTGTTAGACAACTACATCAAGGTAACATAATAGCTCCAAGATCATTACCAGCCTCTGCCTTGATAGGAAGCCCACCAGATTATTGAATATAATGACATGACATATCCTATATAGAGATCCCCACTAAGTATTTCTCTCAACTCTCATGAAGCCACATCATCATCTCCCACTAAGATGCATTAACTCCTTCACTAAGACGCATTAATTAATTCCTTCATGCCACGCATGGGCATATGTTAGCAATGTTTTCTTTTTTTTTTGACTTTTTCCTATTTTCAAGATCTTCACTTTATGTTTGGTAATGGAAAGATTTTCTTTTACGTAATCAACATCCACATTCTACTATATATAAAAAATAAACTCATATTATTTCAACAGCGAATTTACATGTAGAAGCAATACCATAACTCAAACTTTTCAGGGTTGATTTTTTTGATGCAGTTGTACTGTAGTAGTTTTATTATTTGAAGAATATTGTCATATCTATAGTTAATTAGCATAAATAATGTTTATGTATTATATGCAATTTTAGTTGTCAATTTATCAGTAGCCACAAAATGTTATGTACTTATGTTTCTAAAATGAACCGTGTGTATTCTTCAAATGATCAATATTTTTTTCAAGATTTTAGTATCTCTCGCTCCATGTTATCCTTTCTCTATGATGTGGTACAATCTCTACAAGTGCACTATTTTTACAAGCAACGAAACAATCACATTGATTCATAGTTTATCAAAAAACTCTCTCAAATTCTGCAGCAACGCACGGGGAATCACCTAGTATCATGTTGTAGAAAGCAACAACGCACAACATAATCTTTATTTTCATGTGCCACCATAGAACCACTTCGACCATGAGGAAGGTCCTTCAAAAGTGACGGACACGTGGTCCAACCAGTAATGGACAAACTATAGGTTTCACACCAGAGAGTAAATTCATCAGACTCTACAAAATACTTTCAAAAATAAAAACTAGACCCAATTCGCTCCTATTGGAAGTCGAACCTAGGACCTAAGGAGTACTACTAGGACCATCTAACCAGCTAATACTAGAGGTCGTTCGCAAAATTCTTTCAAAAATAAAGAGACGATAATGCCACCATTGCTATGTACAATCAACTAAGGACAAACCTAGGGATTTCTCCCCAGCAGTTGATACCAAAATAGGAGCCACCGCGTTGAAGTCTCCTAATGCTTCATTGCTCTCCTTTCGAAGCTAGTCTTGGCCAACTATAATTAGTCATGAACTCTGTGACTTGCAAACATTGTTTAGTCGTGCTATCCCATGAAGCCAATAGGCACACACCAAAAATCTGATGCATCCATCTAAATCTAGGATAAATGGCCCAAGTAAGTGATTCCATGACGTGATGCCAAGATAAATTCAACCTCTGATCTCATATGGAAGTCTTCGAATACAGATGAAGACGTGAACGGATGAAGATTATGTAACGAGGAATTGCTGCACTGCCATTCATGATCTGACTACTATAGATGAGAGCTCATAGTATTCGCCAATAAACAAATCGCCTATGGCCATCCACCAAGCCACACTATCAACATGGACACTGGTTGCCTTCCCATAGTAGATAAAGTGCCCCTGCATCAGGTCTAGAGAATGGGAGCAACAACAATGGAGATTTGGTAATCAACACATCGCCATTGCACAAGCATGATTGCCAGTACCTAGAGCATGCAGAATCGGGTCTCTCACACTCCAGCACCAGTTGCCACCGTCAATGAGTATATGGCCCCCATGAGAAAGAAACTACATAGCCCAAGCAACGCACCACCTCCATCCATACTTCAAGTGTGTGTTGTCATGAAGTGATGCACAGTGGCTATGTTGGGCCTAAGAAATAGACTAAATTTGAGATAAAGAAGAGTCAAACGTAGGTGTTGAGAAGTATACTGACATAATGTTTCATATTAACACAGGTCATGATCTAGTTACGAATGTGCAATCCAGTTGGTTTAACCGTGTAGCTGAACATCCTATTTAGATTGACTTGCTACCATGTCCAAGTCTTGACTGGAAGAGCAATGCATTAGTGTTGGACTTACGGACCGGCAATGCATTAGGGGGTACCCAAGTGGTTGATTTATCGGTGGAGGTGATCGCAAAGATAGTGAGCTCGAGGTTAAACAAGGGACACGGGAATTTATACAGGTTCGGGCTACCCGAAGGTATAATACCCTACGTCTTGTGCTCGGTGGTGTTTGTATTCTCTTCTCGGCAAAGCTCGGGGAGCAATGGCGAGTTTGTGGCTACAAAGGTGCGTAAAGATTGGAATACCCTCGGGGGGTTGACCTAGGTCGCCTTATATAGGCCGATGATCTAGGGTTTACAGGTCGGTTGAGATCTAGTCCTACCGATTTACAACAGGGAAACTAATCTGAGTCGGTTACAACATAATCTCCATGATCTCCGAGCGCGGGCCTCCTGCCAGGTCGCGCGTCTTGCGGGCCATGTCGTCATCAAGGTTGTCCAGCAAGTCGGTGGTTCCTTGTGGGTCACCTCTTGGTTGGCCCACACCCTTGTCGGTGGTCGACCCAGGGGTAACCATATCCCACAATTAGTTATGGAAGTTGTTTAATTGATCATTGTGTATGAACAAAAGAGAGGAATTTGATATAGTTAATAGATCATTGCAATATGCAAGTCAATGTTTGGATGACATTGCAGTTTTGCACTGATCATGTGCGTTCCTACGATTTGATTGATGAATGGTGTATTATATATTGAATTACATCACAAAAGACAATCTAGAACCACTGCATCACAAAATGCATTGTACCTGAGCTCACATTATAAACCAAAAGGTACAATTTTTGGAGCTAGATTGTTGGACTTATCTCTAATATAAGCTAGCTGTTTACTATTTAGCTAAGTACTAAACCAATAATTTGCCTTAATTACCAAGTTAGACTAACCTACATGTACCATCATTTGCTTATGTTTTCCACTTAGCATAACATAAATTTGGAAGATTGACAATCTGCCACAACATGTATACATTTTTGTGTTTTTCACACTTTGAAGAAAGAGGCCATAGATAAGAGTGTTGGAGGGTTGTTCCTTCTCATATGGGAGAAATTTATCACAGAATTACGGTCTCGTGTTGCTAACAAAGACATTTTCTAAGTCATCCTTCTATTGGACATGCAATTTTATACTTTAATTTGAGCTCTAGAAAGTAGAAGCTATAACGGACAACCATGAGTCTTATCAAATTGGTTCACTCTGGATAAGCAATGATGTCTGAAATATGTTTGCCTTTTCAATTAGTAATAGAGATAATTGGGTTCACAGAAATAATTGGCAATAGTTCTTTTCGATTTGGATGGTACTGAAACTTTCTCCACCAGTACGTAGGTAGAGTACAACGTGCAACTGAAATGTACCTAACCGCGTAATTTGGATGACATGTATTCTAGTACTAATACATTCACCACTATTTGATTATTTCAGCCAAGCTAGTTTAGATTGGGTGGAGATGCATGATGTGTTAGACTGTTAGCTAAGGACGTTGCTTCATCATTTTGGGCAAAAAAAAGGGGGGGATTGAATTGGTAAATCAACCACACTGGAATGTTGAAGTCAATGTAGGGATGTTGCAATGATCATCATGTGCTGTACTGTGTGATTGTCAGATTGAACAGGCTTCGCGTGTATCGCATTACATATTAAAGAAAATTAATGGGAGTTGTATTAATATTACACTTTTGCGATAGTTAAGGGATAAAAAAATACACTTATTCCTTTCAATTACTAATTGAGATAATTGGGTTCACAGAAATAATTGCATTAGTTAATTCTTTCCGATTTGGATGCTACTGAAACTTTCTCTACCAGCAGTACCTAGGTAGAGTACAACCTGCAACTGAAATGCACCTAATTACCGCGTAATTTGGATGATATGTACTAATACGTTCACCACTATTTAATTATTTCAGCCAAGCTAGTTTAGATTGGGTGGAGATGCATGATGTGTTAGCTAACGACGTAGCTCCATCATTTTGGGCAGAAAAAAAAAGGAATTGAATTGGTAAATCAACCATTGGAATGTTGAAGTCAATGTAGGGATGTTGCAATGATCATCTCATGTGCTGTACTGTGTGATTGTCAGATTGAACAGGCTTCGCGTGTATCGTATTACATATTAAAGAAAATTAATGGGAGTAGTTGTATTAATATTACATCAAGGAGTGTTGGAGTTTTCTCCAATTTAGGTTTTTAATTTAGCAAGTGCTGATCCAATCATGTGCCTTAACTACCAAAGTTAGACTAACAGCGCCAAGATCATGTGCTTCTGTTTTCCACCTAGAGCAAGAAGAAGAAATCAAGGGAGATCTGCACTCTATCTGACAGAACATGTTGTGCATACATATGGTGTGACCTCATGGGAGAAGTTTAATTAGCGCAGAAATATGAGCCCTGTGTTAAAAGGTAGGGAAGTAATATATAGGAACTGCAGATAAATTAGAACATTTCATAAACCCTGTAAAATTTATGTGTTAAAAATGTACCTCCAGTGTTTAACCTGGACTTTGTTTTTTGTTCTTTTTTCCTATATAATAAGACGGTTGAGTTCGCTGAACTTGCGATATTCCCTCGAGTGTTTCTCTCCTATTATTCTTGATGATTGACATCGTGTAGAAAACATGCCGCCTCGTACATTCGAAACTCCCAACCGACAAGGCATTACAATGGGCACGTTATTAGCGCTGATTGAATCTGTGGGCTGTACTGCTATCTTTCTCCCTTTTCAGCCGGCGGCAGACTGATGATAAGTTTAATTGTGTTTTTTCACAAGATAATAATGAATATTCATATAACTTGTCGCTTGGAATGAACCAACAAGTTCACACGTTTCAATCGGTTGCTCGACCGATCTTCAGAGTCACAGAACATGCGCAGGACAGGGTTTCAACTAATGTGGACGGAACGCAACTACAGTTAGTTGAGTTCGTTGCCGCGCGAATCTTGTTGATGGAGAGGTAGACGAGTTAACTCCCCATGACAGAGTCAGAGGCCCCAGCGGTTAGCAGGGAATTAGCCTCCTCGCCGCAGCGGTGCATATGATGCATCTGCAATTCTGCATGCATGTGCCTCGATGGAACACGGATTTCCTGCGTTCTGATTCTGACACACGGCAAGACCATTATTCCCCTAATACCCTACCTACTGTAATTAAGAAACCTTAGCTCTCTATCAGTTATTAGGCACCGCGCCTCGTTCTGTATTTAAGCACAGGCCTCGACGCCATGCATCTCATCTCATCCCACAAGCACAGAAACAGTTAACCTCCTCGCCTGCGCCTTCCATTTCCCATCTCGTTCTCTGCAGCTACCTCTGCACCACCCAACTACGCGCTCCCCGCCGGCGGGTGGTGCGGGCCTGGCCGCCCCCACTTCGACATGTCCCAGCCAGCGTTCGAGAACATCGGAGTCGCCCAGGCCGGCATCATCCCGGTCCAGTACCAGCGTGTCCAGTGCAAGCGCAGCGGCGGCGTGCGCTTCGGCCTCGCCGGCTCCAACTACTTCCTGCTCGTCAACATCCAGAACCTCGGCGGCAGCGGCTCCGTCGGAGCCGCCTGGGTGAAGGGAGACAAGACGGGGTGGATCCAGATGTCCAGGAACTGGGGAGCAAACTGGCAGGCGCTCGCCGGGCTCGTCGGGCAGGGGCTCAGCTTCGCCGTGAGCAGCACCGGCGGGCAGTACATCCAGTTCCTCAACGTCGTGCCGGGGTGGTGGCAGTTTGGCCAGACCTTCGGCAACAACTACCAGAACTTCGCCTACTGAAACTTACAAGCAGGAGAGCACTTAGTAGTCTCCTTCGCCATCTCTTGCAATTCGGTCAAGGCGAGTGCGTGCTCGTGATTTTGATGGAGCTAGCTCAACTTGCCATGGCATCCTTGGTGGCTGCCTCACCGGCATCTGTCCTAGGTGATGCTCCGACTGCAGGAGGTGCGCGCCATGTATAATTTCAAATTTCGGCATGTACTATGTACTATATTTCTCTCGCATTTTTTCCTAATGCTTTTAAATATTGTGTTACTAAGTCTTAAATATACATGTAAATCTATTCAAATGAATTAATGGAGATTCACTATTGTGTCATCAAAAAAACCATATCCTTGTATTGTATACATGACAATGACAATATAGATTTTAAATGTGCCAGTACTGCAATCTATTTTGGATGTTGGTAGGGTGCTTTGACCACTGATTTTTCCATATACGGATATAATAATCATAGCCTCGTTAAATTGCAAATTTTAAAATAATTTCACCAAAAATCTGCTAGAAAATAAGATTTCATATGTAGAAGGTAAGCATGCATAAATATATAGGTAGACGATGATTGCAGCATCCAAAAACATCCTTATCTTTTACTAGGAAAAGGTACTAAAGCGTTTCACCTCACTTGGTTACCAAGAAATTAAGCAGTAGCATGTCAAGTATGGCATGAATATATCATTGAGAAAAATGCAATGCATATGTCGAGGTCATTTTTATATTTTGCGAGGAAATATGTCGAGGTCATTCAGATTTAAAAGATCAACAATAATGTAGTTTTTAGTATTGGAGGCATGGCAATTTCACGGTAGACTGTTAAATAGGTACTATGTTATTGTTACTAGACTTTGCGAATACATTGCAGATGATACAGCATACAGGTGAATAGATTTTTTTTTCCATTAACAGATTCTATTGAGAATTAAATCAAAGTTTTCTAGAATCGGCCTCAACTTTATTTTTGTCGATAATAGGTCTTGTTGCTACAAGCTAGGGCAAGTCATGAGAAATATGCATTTTTATTTTATTTATATAATGAATCATTTTTATGATAACAGCTAACTAAGCCTATAAATTATATTCATGTTATACATCTGAAACCACATGTCAAGATATAAATCATATACAATACATAGAAGAGTTATTCCCACCAGTGCCGAAAAATGAATTTCAAAGTACTCACCCATATGTACCATTTGGAACTAATAATTGCTCGGTATATTTCCATTGAAAACAAAATGCTCTCTGTTCTAGTGTCAGATGATCACTAATAATCAGCATCTCATGAGGCAATAATTCTGTTGGAGTTTATTAATTGGTTGGTTCTGACTTTTTTTTGGGTGCATCACATGCTGGAGGAGTAATTATAAAAGGAAATAATCGCTGTCAATATAGTATAGATTTTCTCATGCATTTGTTGTGTAACGCTAAGCACCGGCAGCAGGAATTTCAGAAAATAAGAGATGGTTGCTGTCAACTTACTGTATATAGAATGTTCTGGTAAAATTCCAGAGCCAAATCAAAATGGAGAAAAAATAATATATATATCAAACGACAACAAATCGATGTACATGTACAGGTAGAGCAGTAGAAACAAAATCGACAAAATGTACGTGATTGCGGATCAAAATCCCCACCGGATCAACCCGCATTACGCACACACCATTAAGTCAACTGATGTATTAATTAATTTAATCCCAGAGCCAGAGCCACGCACATGCAGTTATGCGCTGTACGTGGAACGAACTAGCGGTAGAACTGGACGTTGCTGGCGAAGGTCATGCCGAAGGTCCACCACGCCGGCACGATGTTGTTCATGTACACCGTCTGGCCGCCGGTGGAGGTGACCATGAAGGAGAGCCCCTGCCCGACGAGCGCCGAGCTGCACTGCCAGAGCGCGCCCCAGTTCCTTGTCATGGCGATCCACCCTGTGTTGGCCCCCTTCACCGCCATGGACTGGACGGAGCCGCTGGCGGCGACGTTGGTGACGAGCACGAGCTGGAAGTAGTTGAACCCGGTGATGGTGAGCCTGACCCCTCCCTGCCTCGCGCACGGCACCCGCCTGTAGAGCACCGGGATGATGCCGGCGCGGTAGACGCCGATCTGCTCCCACGCCGGCTGCGACATGTCGAAGTGCGGCCGCGGCGGGTTGCACCACCCGTTGATGGCGTAGTTGGGAGGGCACAGGTTGGTGGCCGTGACGGTGACGGAGTACCCGGGCTTGCACCACGCCGACCTGGTGGTGTCGCAGGTGATGGCGTAGCACTGCCCGCAGGAGGCGCCGTCGTTGAACAGCACCTGGCTCAGCGCCGCGTTCAGCACGCCGTACCCGGCGTTGTACAGGTTGTCGTACCCGCACGCACCGCCTGCAGGATCGATCATCAGTCAGCAGTTGTTATTGTTACAATCAAGCACGTACGAGAGGCTGGCGATCGACGCGGCGTTCCGACATGATTCTGCGGCATATATACACATATGAGTATAGAACGTACCCATGGTCCCGGAACCGTCCTGGCCGCCGTAGAACGTCGCCGTCCCGCTGTTGTACTGCGCCGTCGCCGACGTGGCGAGAAGCGCGAGGACGGCGATGAACTCGAGCACCATCGCCATGGTGCTGCCCATCTTGTTATTGGCAGTGATGATGGCACCTGATCGATGAGCTGATGAGGAGGATCTAGTAGAGAGGGACAAGCAAGAGAGAAGCTGGAAGTCGATCGATAAGCGAGTGATGGATTGTTACAACCACGACCGGCAGTACGGCTTAAATAAGAGCAGGGGAATTGAAGCTCTGGGGCTGATATCATGGCAGGGAATGATGGGAATGATGGTCGTTGGCAGGGAATATAGGGCAGTGATTGCCCGGCGGAGACCCTCTTAGCGCTAGCTAAGCTCACATGCGTGTGCATGCAATGCAAGGCGCCATGTCAAAGCCTTGACATTTGGGCGGGCCGCCATGCATGTTGCGATAGAAGATAGAGCTCTCCACGCTGGACATGATATGATTCGTGCATGATTATTAATCCCTAAGTTGAGACTAGCAAAGTTTCGTTAAGTAATGGGTATTAGTAGTTTCATGCTGTAATGTCCAAGGAATCGCGAGCAGGGGGCCTCCCAGTTGCAGGATTAACAACGGATTATAAGGGCTCAGGTCAGGAGGAGAGCATGGCGAGATAAAGAGGAGAGGAAGGACCCCACATGGGGCCACGAGAGGCAGCGAAGTGGCCACATGGACGGCCGTTGGGGACGGGGCACGGAGGACGACCGCGGAGAGGAGGGGTCGGTACGGTTGATTTTAGCGCGCCGGCGCCGTGCGCATCATGACGAGACCCCCTCGTCATTGGCGAGTTCATGAGTTCGCTTGCCACCCCGTTCACTTTCAGCCTTCAGCAGCGAACACGAAGAGGGGAGCCATCATCTCTCGACGGCCGTGATTCGCGCCGGCCCCGCAGCGACCCCTGCTGTATTGTACGGCGTGTCTCGGAGTCGGCGTAGCGAAATGGCACGGCTGAGAGATAAATGGCCTAGCTAAACAAGTAAAGCGATGGGCGGCATGGGCCTTGTTGTTGTGTAGTAAAAGTTAGAGAGACAATGAAATGGATGGAATGGAATGGATTGTTTTCATTGATGGGGGACTGTTTATATATATATATACAGGATGAAGGGACACTTGGCCCTTTGGAGGCACCCCCACAGGGGAGGTCGGTTCCCCCATTTTCCTAATTTTCACTAATTACATAATTAACCACTAATGGTAGAAATTGATCGCTAATTAATCTAATTAATTTCTCAACACTCCCTCTTGATCAATTGCTTCTTGAGATCTTGTAAACAGTCCATGAGTGATTCTTTCGATCTTCATGAATTATATAGGAAAACTCCTCCAAAAACCCCGTGGGAAAAAACTTGAGGAGAACCTAATTTTATGTGTATATGCCATCAAAACTCCTTTAAAACCCGATGGGAAAATATAAGGAGAAAATGATATGGCATATATGTGATTATTGTCTCATTGTAAACTTATATGAGGAAAACCTTGAAAGGAAAAACTCATGAGAAAGTTTGAGATCAATAGTATGATCTGTGGATCATATTTGAATAATCTCCTCCAAAACCCAGTGGGAAAATATGAGGAGAAAATGATATGTCTTTGATATCTTCTTAAAAACTCTTTTAGAGAAAACAAAAGATATGACATGGAATATGTCTTGAATATCATCCTTTAAAAACCCTGGTGGGGAAAATAGGTGATATGACATATATTCTTGTACTGATATTGCCTCATTAAAACCTTTATGAGAAACCTTGTGAGGAAAAACTCATATAAAAAAAGAGTACAATATGATGTTTGAACAGATTAAAATTTCAGGAGAGTCTCCCCCTGAGCCTTGCAAAGTTGTTACTTTCCACTGTTAGTGGACAAGGACTTTATGAATAAATATGTGAGGTTCTCACATATTTGATTTTCAAGATGTTTAATGAGATTAAACATGTTGGGAAATATACTTGGTGATATTGCTCTTTGAAATCTATTATACTTATGCAATACAAGCAACATTATCTATGTAGATAAGTTCATGATTCAGAATAATCTAATTTAATCATTCAATACAGTCATCCACATATGTGGTACTTTAGAATGATGGATCAAAATAGTTATTTGAGTCTAATTTTGATGACTTCATTAGAACTATACCATCATGATATCAGTTTATGTTCTAGCAAGATGGAGATCATATAGCTAGTAACTTTAAATCACTATGGTTATAAGTTGATTGAATAAATCAATCTCTTTGGTGCCATAATATATCTGTAGATATATAATTTGTCTCCTGCCAAACCGCTTGATAGAGTTGCGCAAATTAAGCTATAGCAAATTATTTGCAATTGCAATGTTTGGCCATTTTGCAATTTGCAAAATTTGAGCGCTTGCATGGCACTATAGTTGTTATCCCAGGGTCTAGATGATTATTGATCCATCTTTAGAGATTGAACGACCATAAGTGATGATTATCCAACATTATTTTGATATTGATGAACAATATCTGTGAAATGATATATGTGGTTAAGTTGTAAACTTAAGTATAATTTGGTTTTAACCAAATATGTCATCTCAAATTCCGTCTTAAAATGATTGCTTGTTTGTTTGTGTGTTGAGATGATGGAAAATCCAGTTTGGATTATTTGTGAACACACATATGCAATCATATTGATTGGAGTAACTCTTCTGCGAAAGAGACTGACTTAGTCAATTGTACCACAATCAACTTGACTATTTCAAGTCATGGAGTGACTTGAGTTTATACACAATGTATGTTGCGGTTTGTACTTCAATTAAAATATAAAGTCTAATCATGACTTTATATGACTGAGTTTATCCAATTTATTTGATCTGCCAATGATCGAATGAAGGAACATAATTTTTCACATATACCATCAGACGTATTGCTTGGTTTTTGCGTGAAACCATGTGCTACAAGCTCTTGATATATCACCACCTTGCTTTTGCAAAGAATGCAATGTGAGAAGAAGATATTAATGTGGTAAATACTTCTCACTAATGAACAAGAGCAATTCTCCTTTATTGCCACCTTTTAATATGACCCAATTTGAGTGTTGAGACACTCTGCCTAGGACTTTTGATCTGGATCCAGTTAAAGGTGTATGACAAATTTGACAAGGAGTACATGTCGACAATTTGTAGTCTTAGAATGATTGATTAACGAAATCAATATATCATGTGAAAATAATAACCTTTTAGAATTCCATGTTATTTCCCACAACAATGGAATTAGGTAGTTCCAATGATCCAGTGCCTAATTTTATGTGCACTTATACTAGACTTTTGAATGTTTAACATTCATAGGCTTTGGATTTGAATATCCATAAAGTGTCAGACAACATTCTTGATGTTGATTTGCATTTACTATCTTGGAGGATGTCTCCCCCTGTTTCCGCGGATTATATTTATCCATAGTGACCATACTTCTCCCCCTCTTATTTTAATTTGGAAGTTGAGTGATTTTTATATGGTACCATCACTCTTTCTGGTACATTAATCCGTAGGGATTGGATATGATGATACTTTTATTAGCAAATGCATTTGGCAGGCTATTTGTAATATATTACAAATATAAGATGTTCTAAAATTGTTAGTTTATATATTCTTTCGTACGTGATGTGAGGACTGAATGTGATTAAATATTCTAACTCCTGGCATTCTTTTATGTGGTATTAATCTCCCCCTAATGTCTGGAATTTTCCTCAAAATATAATCAACATACGGGCTTGTCTAATATCCCCATAAGAGACCTTAGGTATTATCTGAATGACGGATAATAATACCTTTGTGATGGTCCTTAATGCCCATGGATGTATGTTGAGGTGGTGATATTGGTATATGCGAAGCATATCCAACATGTAATGGGAAATTATTGGCTGAAGCCAAATTTTCACGTAAGTACTGCAACGAAGGGAGCCGTATGATTGCAGTTGAATGAATTTTGATTAATTATGTGGTGTGTAAGTCCACACAGTACCAACGAGATGTTGGTAAATTTCAATTCTATTTTGTTGGTCATGCAAATGATTTATCTCAATAAGATATTTAGTTAAGCCATAATTTACGTGGACATATATATGATACTTAGTGCTATAGTTCCCCAAAGCCAAATAACTCCAAATTATTAGATTTGATCCTGTGTTCAGGATAAGTTGCTCTAGATTGACAATCTGAGCAATGAATTTGGTAAATTGTGGTGCCTTATGAGTAAGGAACACAAGTGGGACTATTTGTTAAATGCATCAATTAGCATTTTTAAAGCACTTAAATGGTCCATTTGGTTGGCCAAATACAACCGTATGCTTGTCTTGAATGTGTTCAAGAACTTGGCTCATTATTTGAAATTTTAAGGTAAGAGGGCCTTAAAATTAATTCTCTTTGTGACACATGCAGTGCAAATTAAATCTGAAGATTTCGAGAATTTCAACTATGACCAATGGAATCGACAATAATTTTTCATATTATTCATATGATAGAAATGACGAGGTCAATCATATGCAAATGCTTGATTGAATCAAGACTGAAAAATTATTTTGTACGCAACATGTGATAGGGATTGATGTATCTTGAATACATCCCAAATAATATCAAGGATTTTTCAAATGAGTATTCAGTTTGCATATATCCATTATAATAAATTGAGTGCTAATATGTCATAATGACTCTCAGTAATAGGTTTCAGTATGAAACCATAAAATGAATATGTTGAAAACATATTTACTTGATGTAGATACATGAGTGTATCTATGGTTAATAATTGAATACTCATGAGAAGATTGAAATCTCTCATATTTTGATAGTGGTTCTTTTGATCCACTAAATGAAATTCCTTTTCTCATTGGTTGAATCCCTAATGGTCATGTATATAGAGTTTTGAAATACTCTAGTACAAGTTTTGACTTGTATGACCTATGAGTATCATGTACGATATACATGATATTAATGATGGACAATGTACTACACATTACAGTATAGTTTTAGACTAATGATAATTCTAGGGATAATTTGGAGACTTATGGAGGTCTCATTAGCCAAAGTGAGCTTCAAACTTAATCTCCTAGAATGCTCTTATCTCCGATGGAGTTGAGGTTTTCTTGAACCAAATATTTGATTTAGAAATAATATGTACATGAAATGTACAACCACACTTTAGACAAACTTGAAATTTGTCATTATGATCACTTTTGATAAAATGACATTTTATGTATGCGATCCATTATGTTGGATATTGCCATGGACTTGAAAGTCCTGATAAAGTTTGGGCAATATTTATTCTTTGTTGATAACTCAAATGAGAGTTCTAAAGAATAAAAGGATCTTCCTCATTTAGATACTCAGTTTTGTAAAACATGAGTGGAGGAAATGTAGTCACACCCAAGGTGTATGTGTGGTAATTTCAAGGATAGATTGGGTACTTTGATTAGGGAAGAACTAAAGTGGCAATGATGCCATATGTCTCCCAATGATATTGTTGATGTCAGATACCCATATTGGAGAATAAATTGTATCCAATGAGAATTTGAAAATTCTATTTCAAAAACATTAGTCATGTCCTACATGAGTAGATCATGTATTTTGATGAATTTACTCGAAGAGTAAATTATATAGCATGAAAATATTGATGTGCAAATTATTGATGCAAGTTGATACTTGATTATAAGTGGACTATTCTAAATGTGACAGGCGACAAAATTGTTGCACATGTTTTGGACTCCATTCTTGTGAGAATAGATGATCGAAAGATCAGTATCCAAAATATAGTCTCTATCTTTATGATAGAAGATAGTCACTAAAAAATATTGCACAATTTTCTACTATTTATTTAAGCAAACTAGATGCCCTTGATTTGTGAATTCAAAATGAGTCTTGAATTAATATACACAAAATTTTATATCTTGGAATTGCAAGTAGTGTGGGCATCATATTTGACAGGTGATGAAATCACTGCTATTATCAAGTGTGAATTGTCACTGATATAGACTCTATCATTGTGTACTAGTGTCTGAACATATCAAAAGATAGTCACCAGAATGGTGTGCATCTTAAAGCAGTGGACGAGAAACTCGTTGCTATAGGCATAGTTTGGCATGATTGCGCTAGATGCCTTAGACTCCACAGCCTCATGTGTTACACTAGGAGGTGATCACCATGTTGGTGTAGGCCTTGTTTAATTCATATTTAAAATTTGGTATGATGAATCACTATGCGATAGTGTATATACCATAGTAGTATTGTGATACTACCTTATGTATGGCCAATATGAAATATGAATCAAGGTAATTACCGAAATAAAAGGTGGAGACCTTTGACCATTCCAAATTCTAATATTTGGTATGATATGCCAATTTTCTGTATAACTTTAATTTACTGTGGTAAATTAATAATATTGGTGCTATAAATATGCAAAATATTGAAGGCAAGATGATTCTTGCATGTATTAAGGTATAAACAATGTAATTGTTTTAGTGGTATTCCTGTGGGAATTGATGACTTGATAGTCACATATTATACAATTGTTATTTTATATAAAAATTTGGAGATATACTTTGGAGGTAATCATCACAAGATGTAGACCTCTTAGTGATGGGCACAAAAATTGCTTCCTAAAAGCCTAGTCTCAGGGCAAATAAATTCTTATAGAACTTGTTACAATTCTATATAATTTATTGTAGTCAGTGCCTAGGTCTCCATCATTTTGTATAGAATATTTTTGGATATACACTTTGTAGGTAATCATCATGAGATGTAGACCTCTCAGTGATGGGCAAGTGATTTGCTGTCTAAAAAGCCTGGTCTCAGGGCAAATAAATTGTTATAGAACTTGTTGCAATTCTATATAATTTATTGCAGCCAGTGCCTAGTTCTCCATCACCTTGTGTTATTCCAAAAAATCAAATTTATATACCTTAATCTTTATTTTGCATGTTACTACTTGACGTAGAATATGATTTAAGTGTCATGTAGTAAATTTTAAAATAAATGACACCTGAAAATTTGTTCTGAAATAATATTTGCATAACGATGTGAATCTGCGGATCACATAATGTATAATTACAGCGGTAATTATAGTACGTTGGTACTAAACTTGATAGTCTAGATAGCTATTTATAATAAATATGCAAATATTACAGAGTCTGAGGACTTAAACAGAACAATCCTGGGACTTATTTATGAACATGTAGAACTAGAATTCTAAAACATGTAAATATTGATAAGTTTAGGGGCCTTATTGTAAAGCTACGGAGGAGAGATAGGCGCAGCCCATCTCGGTGGCCTGCTGCAGCTTGTGGCCTGGCTCGGCTGGGCGATGTGGCTCAGCCCGGCCGGCTGGTGCGGCCTGGCTGGCGGCCCAACACTTGGCCCGCTTGAAGGCCGCCCACGACGGCCCGGCCTGGCCGGCCTGTATAAGGCGCGTGGGAGCGCGGTTAGGGTTTCCCTAACCTCGCCCCCATTCCCCAGCCAGCCAGCACTGTCGCGCCTGCCGCCGACCCGCCGCCATCGTCGCCGTTCCGCCGCCGCCGGAGCGCCCCTCCGCCTCGGAAGCAGCACATCGCTCCTCCTCGGCCTTGATGCAGCGCTACTCCCCCTCCTCCCTTTCTCTTGGCGCCCGCCCCCGATGCGTCGGCTTGGTGCCAGGCGTCGGCCGGCCTTCACTGGTTGGAGGGGAGGCCCAGCGCCACCGGGCTAGTGCCCCAGCGCACGCCGGGACGGCGGTCGATGGCCACCCGTTGATGGAGACGGCGGGCCATGAGTGCCGCACACTCTGGGTCGGGCGTCAAGGCCGGCGCCTCCATGGTGAAGGCCGGAGGGGATGTGGATGCGGCCGCAACGGCGTTGGTGTTGAAGAATGGATATGCTCCCCGACGAGCCGCCATGGTCCCAAGATGAAACTTGGATGCACCACCGTTGAAGGTCCGGCAAGGCCGGAGGCGGCGTTTGTAGCCGTGAAGGTGGTGATGTACGGGTTGCCGTTGTTGTTTCAGTGGCTCTCACCGGGGCTTGGCGTGGTGCCAATGAGGGGGTCCAGACCGCTGGTCTGGGCTTCTCAGGATCGACGACCGTCAGCGTCCACGGCCACCTTGGAAGCGGCGACCGCTACGGCCATCACGACGGCCATGGTGACGTCCTGCAGGATGACGTTCATGGCGATGGAAGAACCGGCCGCCTCTGGTGCAGAAGCGAAGTCCAACGCGACGCCTAGGATAGCAATGATGGTGGTGGCCGGTGATTGGAAGGTCCAGAAACCCATTCATGATGGAAATGAACGGTAAGTGGTTCATGGTGCTTACGTTGGTGAAGACCTCACTACTACAAAAAAAACATTTTAGGAGACACTGCCAAAACAATTTCCGAGACGTTTACAAAAAATATCCGTCTCTGTTAATGGGAATGATTAACCGAGGCGGTTACATTCATTTTAAGAGGCGGTAACATTTTACCGTCTCCTAAAATCGATTAACAGAGGCGGTTATTGTAACACAACCGTCTCCGTTAATCGACCATTAACGGAGACGGTTGTGTTACAAAAACCGCCTCCGTTAATCGATTTTAGCAGACGGTAAAATGTTACCGCCTCCTAAAATGAATGTAACCGCCTCCGTAAATCCATTCTCAAATTTTAAATTTGAATTTTTCAAACGATCTTGGATAGAGAAATGACCAACATGAAAGTTGTAGATCTCAAAATGTTAAGAAACTTTGTAGTTTGCAACTTTTTCATTTGAAATCATCTTGTCCACGAAAAATATATTTGAATGTTGTCAAATTTGAAATTCAAATTTCGCAAAAGACCTCAGATGGAGAAATGACCTATATGAAAGTTGTAGATCTCAAAAAGTTAAAAAACTCAGTAGTTGACAACTTTTTCATTTGACTTCGTTTAAAACTTCAAAAATACAATTTACACTTGGTTTTGTATAATATGATAGGAATCAAAACAGAGCATGTACACATGAGAGAGTGTGGTGTAGTGGTAGAGCGAGGCACGCGTGAGGTAGAGGTTGTGGGTTCGAATCCCGTCAGCCGCATAGTGTCAAATTTCCACGAAAAAAAGTGTGATAAATAGTATGACAAGTGGCTCGCTAGTGGGGGCCTCCCTCAATTAAAAAAAATTTGCAATTTTTTTGGCATTTTTATTTTCGTCTCGAACGATTAACGGAGGCGGTTATTGTAACATTAACGGAGACAGTTGAAAATCCGCCTCCGTTAATACCATTAACGGAGACGGTTGAAAATCCGTCTCCGTTAATGCCCGATTAACAGAGACCCCAGCTCAGAGACGGTTGCAAAAACCGTCTCCGTTAATAGAAAAATACCGTCTCCGAAAATGATTTTTGTAGTAGTGCCTGGTGGCCTATCTTCTTTCTCTGTACCGTGCGTGAGGCCTGACGGCCTCTATTCCTTTCCCTATACGCTCAGGAGAGCAAAAATGACTGATAACGTGTTGTGAAGTAAAAAGTAGAAGGGAGACAAATGAAATGGATGGAATGGAATGGATTGTTCTCATTGATGGGGGACTGTTTACATATATACACGATGAAGGGACACTTGGCCCTTTGGAGGCACCCCCACAGGGGAGGTCTGTTCCCCCATTTTCCTAATTTCCACTAATTACATAATTAACCACTAATGGTAGAAATTGATCACTAATTAATCTAATTAATTTCTCAACAGGCCTTAGGGTAGTGCTAGTGGGAGGTTTCATTTTTGTGTTTCCAAGAATGCCACATAAGCAACAATATATTAAATTGATGGATGAAATAGGTTGCATAATGCATTGCTTCATGGTGGTGTTTCATAAGCAATACACGCAAGACACAAATTAGTTGGAAACCGTGCATACATGATTTCATCCCCCATGAAACTCATTTCATCTCTTTCCTCATTAACTTCTTGCCATATCACCAAAATTGTTAATGTGACACCCTATTTAATGTGCATGAAACTGTTGGGGATCGGCCTTCGACAGGCAAGGGCCTTGGCTCCCCTTTTGTACAAAATAGGCCCAAATGAGGTGTTTAGGGACTTAGATGCAGTGTCTAGGGGCCTCTTTGTGAGATCTGAGGACCTCCCTGTAATATTTCATCCCACCGATGGAATAAACATAAACAACCACAACCACCCCTCCTATAAATAAGACCCTAAGGGGTAGGAAGGAGGGGTTGGTTGGCTGGACTATTTTGGCTCTTGTTCATCCTTTCTCCTAGGGTCTCTATAGTCTCTTCCTACCCCCTTCTATGCTTAGGATTCTAGATCCCAACAGAAACCTTATGAAACTCACCACTACAACTGGCCTTATGGACTATAGGCCTGTTCAACGATGGTTTAGGCCTGGTTTATGATGGTTTTTCAACCCGACTCGTAGATGAGCGGTTTCGCTCGGTTAGTCTGGTTCCAGCAATTTGTCCTAAATGTTGTGCTAAAACCGTTGTGCGATAACACCCCTAATCCGCCACGCCCATGACAGGTGGAGCCGCCGCCTTAGGGTTCTGGAGTTAGGGTGGGCTAGAGCTCCTGGCTCTAGAAAGGAATTTGAGGGAGGCCGCTGGCCCGACAGAGGTGGCGGGCAATGGATGGAGGGCCGGCCGGACGATGGGGGCATCGGATGGGCAGATTAGTGTGTGGGTGGGCGACGGGCGACAGCAGAGGCCGCCAAAGCCAGGGAAGGAGCTGGCGACGGGGGCGACGGGCCCACCCGTCAGCATCTCATCGGGGAAGAAGGGTGTCACATAACACCGGTTTTAGCACATCCATGTTGAGCAGTTTGCAGAGATTGTTTTGCCGGGTTGGTTTGACTTGATTACACGGTGTCGACGGTTAAACTAGTCACTCATCTCTAGACGACGAAGACGTCGGCCATCACTGCAGATCCCGCGTCCCACCACGACCGTCGTCAGCTCGTCGCCGCGTCGACCGCTCGCTGCTACAGACCACGTCAGCTGACCGTGGCAAACACATGCACAATTGTATATACTCCCTCCGTTTCAAAATATAAGACATTCCGACTTTCTTGGAAAGTCAAACTTTCTCAATTTTGACCAAATTTATACAATAAAGTACTAACATTTATGATATCAAATAAGTACTATTAGATTGTTCATTAGATATATTTTCATAATATAACTATTTGGTACCATAAATCTTTGAAGTCATCTCTATAATTTTAGTCAAAGATAAAATAATTTGGCTCTCCAAGAAAGTTAGAATGACTTATATTTTGAAATGGGGTAGGATTCTTCCAGCAAGACGTACGAGCATCTTTTGGTGCTTTATCAGTTACAGGCAGCAGAGCAAGTCGGGCAATTCAGTTAATATTTCCTTCCCTTTTTAAGAATAAACAGTGTTTACTTAAATTAATGTCTTTACTAATGTAATGCCCAGGCCATTTGCCATTAAGGGGTCCAAATGTGTAGTGACATCTAATACTAACATTATGCACTGTAAAATAAAATTATTACAATAAATAACCATGTTTTATGTCAGTTTAGCCATCATCTTGTTAAATGGGATACTTCAGTGTTGCATGTGATTAAGCTAAAGGAGATACTTCTAGTTTAGCGTATTCACTTAGTAGGTGAGTGACAGGAACAAGAGTACATCTTCATTTAGCCTATAAGACAATAAAAACAAACAAGACAAGCATGTTAGAGTGAAGAACAAGAGTCATCTCCAAATGAAAAGGGCAGTGAGTCAGGCTGAAGGAGGCTGAAAAACATCTCCAAGTAATCTCCAAAATGTGTTTCATCAAGAGTGCAAGACAGGGATGTCCGTGCGTACATGGATTATATTATAGAGAATAAATTTCAGGCATTCAACGGAGACAAGCATACCTCTTATTTCAATAAATAACAGGAAGAAACTCTAGTCTCCGCAGTTCAGATCTGCAAGCTCTACAATTAGGTGATTAATGTAAGCTAAACCAAAATGGGTTGACTAACAAATATGATTGTTACCTTCTTCAAGTGATTCACTGATTTTTAATTCTCTTATGATTTCTTCTAAATCCACATTCTTGTGCGATGAGCGTATCCAGCTTTGTCCACATATAAGTGCCTCAACCATCTTCAGTGACAAAGTGCTCTGAAAAGAAAGAAATAATTCGACCACTTGTGTTGAATGATGGCTCTGAAGGTGGAACAGTCATATCTTTGTTTAGTTTTGACAGTACATGATATTTACTAGAGTTCACTTTCCACCAATTCAATATATCATACTACTCAGTGTTCTTCTCACAATTGTCCTTTAGAAATCTTGATAGCTCTGAATTGGTTTCGTTGGTTTCGATCTCTTTGAGGTGAAGAGAAAACTATGATGCCAAGATACTAGAAATGTCATCCGCATGTTCTTCAATGTTAATTGGAGGCTGATAACTTTTATTTCTAGAACCTGATGTAGTACTGGCAGCAGTCTCAACATAAAAATAATATAAGCAGGTCGGATCAGCTTCAATTGCGCTTGTAAACTCGTTTGCCTTCACTCTGTCATATAGAACTATAAGAAAAAGTCTAGTAACTTCAACTTGAATCTTGAGTCCGAAGTGACGGTCATAATAACAATGGATTCATGGCAGCAATATTGCCCCAATATTTGTCAAATT
The DNA here is from genome assembly GCA_015476505.1 of Urochloa ruziziensis. Lineage (NCBI taxonomy): Eukaryota > Viridiplantae > Streptophyta > Magnoliopsida > Poales > Poaceae > Urochloa > Urochloa ruziziensis. The sequence continues at coordinate 55,211,836 of CM027118.1, forward strand.
TATCCTTCATTTGAACAGTCATCATACTCCAGCTATGGTAATTTGTTCCAGAAAGATTCTCTACCTTATCATGGATTGAGATGAAATCATAAAAAAAGAGACTCGATGTCACATACTTTGTCCCAGAAAGTCGTACTATCACATCGCAAAATGGCTTCATTACCGCAATGAAGTCTCTTGCATACTACCAATCCACTGCACTTGGAGCACTATCTGCACCAAAATGGCCTTTTAAAACTTGTGTTTTCTTTAGCTAATTTGAAGAGTGCCTCCTCAAATTTAACCATAGACTCCAACATAAGATAAGTAAGATTTCGTTTATTTCAACATCTAATGAGAGGAGGCTCCGGTCAAAGATTTTCTAATTCTCTAGACACTTCTTGAACTAATCTGATCCTCCTAGAGAGGATCTCACATACATAACAACACTTCTTATTTTTTTCACAGAGTCACTAATGAATTCCAATCTGTTCTTTGTAAGACATATAGTATAGGATACGGACTTAGAGTCCTAAACCTCTTTAATTCATGTACTAGTTTCCTACATGGACACCTCTTTGTATACTATACTTGCCGGACTGTTTCTGGCATATATAATGAAGCACCAGCGCCCCTTGTAGGGTAAGCCGTTCCATTGTATTCTACATGGTAACAGAGCCACCTTCACCACAAAACATCCAGTTGCGCATTGCAACCTCTTTTTTCCGTCGAGTTCCATGGCGTCCACAAGCTCAATGTCGACATCCATGATATTCAACATCCCTGTCTCGGAGAAGCTCAACCGTGACAACTTTCTTGTGTGACGAGCACAAGTCCTTCCAGTAGTTTGAGGTTCTTGCCTCATGGGCATCCTCGATGGGACCATTGTCCAACCGGCAGCAACTATCCGTGTTGCCAAACAAGGTGGAGGTGAAGAAGACGTTGAGAATCCAGCGCTTCGCACATGGATTGCTCAAGATCAGCAACTCCTTGCATATCTTCTCTCCACCATGTCCAAAGAGATCTGGGTTCAAGTCTCCTCATATGATCATGCGGCTCCACTTTGAAAGCTATTACTGAGATGTTTTCCTCCCAATCCCGCTCCAAGATCTTGCAAATTCGCTCTCGGCTTTCACGTGAGAAGAAAGGAGATTCCTCTATCGCGTCATACTTCAGCAAGAAGACGGGGCTTGCAGATGAGATGGCGGCTGCTGGTAAAAAAATTGAAGATGACGATCTCATGGGCTATATCCTCAATGGATTGGATTCCGACTACAATGTCTTTATTTCATTCGTATCAGTTAAAGACTCACTTACCCTTGGCGATCTCTACTCCCAATTCCTATCGTATGAAGCTCGCCTTCAACAACAGAATCTTGAAACCTTTCGCTCTTATTCCTCGGCTAATACTGCTTCACGTGGACATGGTCGTGGTGCTCCTCGAGGTCACGGTCGAGGACCCAACCCTGGTCGAGGAAGTTCAATGCCTTCTTATGCTCGTGGGCAAGGCAATTCTAGTTCTGCTGATTCTGAGGAGGCTTGCAAATTATGTGAGCGCGTAGGACACATTGTCCATGATTGCTGGTATCGTTTCAATAGGAAGTATGTCACACCGCGTGATGGTGGACAAAAGACGATCAGATCTGCTCCACAAAAGACAGCGTCATCTGCTGTGAACTCATATGGCATCGACACAAATTGGTACTTTGATTCTGGTTCGACAGATCATATTACCAACTCTCTTGAGCAGCTGTCTACTCGAGAGAAGTATAATGGCCAAGATCATATTCATGCAGCCAAAGGCAAAGGTATGGGTATTAATCATATTGGTAAAACTGTTTTCCATACTCCCAGCAAGGATTTTTCTTTTAATAATGTCCTACATGTTCCTGATGCCACCAAAAATCTAATTTTGGTCCACCAATTTACATCTGACAATGATATTTTCCTTGATTTTCACCCCTCTTTTTTCTATGTTAAGGACTGGCTACGAAGACCCCTCTCCTTTGCGGTAGATATCAAGATGGGCTCTATCCTCTTCCACCATGATCTGAAGTTCATCATGTCACCGCCCCAACCACTTCACATTGGCACCATCGTTTAGGTCACCCAACATCTTCTATTGTTAGTCGTATCCTCAGGGATCATAGTCTTTCCTTTAAAAAGGAGTCTAGTGAATCGGTTTGTGATGCTTGTCAACAAGCCAAGAGTCATCAATTACCCTACCCTAAGTCAGATAGTGTGTCTACTTTCCCTTTACAATTGGTGTCTTCTGATGTTTGGGGACCTGCACCAAAGTCAGACGGTCATTATCAATACTATGTAAGTTTTATTGATGATTTTAGTAAATTTACATGGATCTTTCATCTTACGAACCGATCTGATGTTTACCAAGTGTTTCTTGACTGTCAAAGGCTCGTCTTGTTGCTAAAGGCTTTAAACAACGGTATGGGCTAGAATATGAGGATACTTTCAGTCCTGTTGTGAAAGCTGCTACAATTTGTCTTGTCTTATCTTTGGCTATGTCAAATTCATGGAGTATTCGCCAACTAGATGTTCAGAACACATTTTTACATGGTGTTCTGGAAGAGGATGTCTATATGAAACAACCACCTAGGTATGAAGATGCAGCATATCCAGATTATCTTTGCAAGCTTGACAAGTCACTATATGGTCTCAAATAGGCGCCAAGGGCCTGGTATTCTCGTCTTAGTACGAAGTTACAACAACTTGGTTTTCATGGATCCAAGGTTGATACATCTCTATTTTTCTTTCATCATGGTAATGGTGTTATCTACTTCTTGGTCTATGTGGACGAAATTATTGTGGTGAGTTCCTGTGATTCTGCGGTTGATCATCTACTTGACAAGCTACGTGGTGATTTTGCTTTGAAAGACCTTGGACCTTTACATTATTTCTTAGGCATTGAGGTCTTGACATTGTCTGGTGGACTGTTGCTTACACAATCTAAGTATGCACGCGAGTTACTGCTTAAAACTGGATTACGAGATTGCAAACCTATGCCTACTCCTCTTTCTACTTCAGACATGTTGTCTCTTGAGAGTGGTGATCTTTTGGATGATGCTATGACTACCAGATATCGTAGCATTGTGGGTGGCCTTCAGTACCTTACCCTTACTCGACCTGACATTGCATTTGTTGTTAATAAGGTTTGTCAATACCTTCATCGACCCACTTCTTCTCATTTTAGTGTTGTCAAGAGAATATTGTGGTATATCAGTGGTACTGTTAATGTTGGCCTCAAGATTGTTCCATCCAAGTCCTTGTTTATTAGTGCCTTTTCCTATGCTGATTGGGTTGGCTGCTCTGATGATCGTAAATCTACGGGTGGTTTTGCCAATTTTCTTGGTGCTACTCTTATTTCTTGGCAAGCAAAGAAACAATCTATTGTGTCTCGTTCGAGTACTGAAGCTGAATATAAGGCATTGGCCAATGCTACTGCAGAGATCATCTGGGTACAGTCTCTGCTCAATGAATTAGGCATTATGCAGTCTCGGTGTCCTATTTTATGGTGTGATAATATTGGGGCTACATACTTGACGGCCAATCTAGTACTTCATGCTCGTACCAAGCATATTGAAGTGGACTCATTTTGTCCGAGAACGTGTTGCTCAAAAGCTCTTGGATGTTCGTATTATTTCTACTCATGATCAAGTTGCAGATGGATTTACTAAAGCTCAAACACTTCGTAGTTTGCAGGAATTTCGGACCAATCTCAACCTTGCTAGTGGCTAATTGTGTCGCATGGTTTAGATTGAGGGGGATGTAAGACATATAGTATAGGATACAGACTTAGACATGCAGTCGGCAAGAGCGCGTTTTGTGCGCGAAGAAGTCGGTGTAGCCTCCGAGAGTAACTGCGTAAATCTTGTTGAGAGGCATACCCGAAAAAAGTAGTCGGCGCTTGGCCAATCTTGTTAGAACAAGATAGAAAATTTAATAAAAATAATTGAAACAAGTAACTTAGCTTGTTTGTTGTTGTTTGTCGATGAAGCGGATTAGTCGGAGTTGATTCCGACTAGTTTGAGTGCGTGAGTACCGTCGCCGAGTAGTTTTAGGTTCAACCGAGTAGTTGATGTCGGCAGCAGCGCAACTTGAAGTAGTCGAAGTTGTCGCTTGCATGTTGACGGCGCGAACTGAGGTCGCTTTGAGTACTTGTGGACGTCCACGATAAATTCATGTGAGTGTCACGGCATAGTCGAGTAGTTGTATAGCATGTGCGCCCGCGATTGGAAAATCTTCTCTCTTGATCAGGACAGCAGCAACACCGTTACTTTTGTAGATGGATTTGACCGATCCTGACTCGGAGTCAGCCAAACAGGCGGTCAACTTCTTGAAATTGGTCATGTAGTTAATCTTATAGTTAAGAGCAAACTAGAATTCAATAATAACTCTGTGAATAAAAGTTTGAGTTCCTTTGTAGAGAGTTGGTCTCACACATCGTTGTCTAGGTGAAGGTCTCCACAAAGTAGTGTGGATAAGAATCCTTAGAAGGAGTCGGTGTCAAGGTTAGAGGCGTCGGTTTCTCAACAAATTATTCTAGAAGGAAGCTCAAATATCGGTTCAAGCGTATTGGAGTATTTCTTAAAGCCTTCATCTTCTATAACACTAAAAGGCATTTCGTCAACTATGATCATCTCACAAAGTGCTCTGCGACAATTTTGGATACTGAAATGGTGCTTTGGTGTGCTATGCTCTTGTTGTCCAGATATCTTTCTTTATTTTTTAGGATCTGAAAATGGAGACAGTTTGCATAGATGCATCACATGTTTGTGCAGTGTACTTGTGCCATGCATAGATTGGTTGTATGTATAAACTTGTTGATAGTAATTGTAAACATTATACCATCTTGTGATTCGAGTGGTGTGAAATGTTTCAAACATCAAAAGTAGATCTAGAGCTTTGCCTTCTCTTTATCTTCAAATGCTTTATGATTTTCGCAGGAGAGATCTTGTTAGCTGTGCTATTGGACTTCCCATCTATCTAAAATAACAACAAGCATACAAAAATTATCCTGCTAATATAAACCATTTAATTAGAACTAATTAATAGTAGTAGGCTAAGTAGATATTCAACATAAGAGATAACAAAAATCAAGAAAAGATCTATCTCACTGGTTTGGTGCAATGTTCGAAGGTTGACCCACTGGAGATGGTGGTGTAGTTGTTCATGTCCAATGGGTGTAGTCTCCTGATCATCATTCTATAGTACAAAGGATAACATACAGTTATATACATATTAAAATATATTGAATTAAGCACTAAAAGAAGTGTTGTGAATGATCAAATGTGAGAAAATACCTCATTTAAATGGAAAGACCTGACCTGTGTCTCTAGTTTAATCTAAGATTCCTTTGCATTGCAATGCTAGTTTATGATCTTATCATCAGATCTGATGAAAGTTGCTAAATATTGATATCCAAAGATTGTGATTCCATTGTCCGGGCCAAAATATTATTAGTTTGTATAGCTGGAGCGCAAAATTTTGATTGCTTTATGATGTTTACCCCACCATCAACCTCTTTCTCTGAAAACAGCTGCAGAAATACAAAGATAAGTGTTTATGTCCTAGCTAAGAACTCATTGACAACAACTGTTGCACAACACTGCAACCTCCAAAAGGACACATCAAGAAAATTAGCGCTCATGGAAAGGAACATCTCAAGCATTACTACGGCCATACTCATCAAGGTGGTCTTATGTATCTTCTTGGCGGCTACTAATTGCTAACGTCTCCTTGCAAAGAACACGGATTGATCCTTCAAGGGATAACATTTATCAGTCATTGTGATCCAAGGGAAACTATGTACTCAAATTAATTTCATATGTGTTTTTCTACCTAATAACATCTCAAGAATACAGATCCATTCATTGAGGGATTGGATTCAGCAGAAGAAAAAGTGGATCGACCCCATCCACATCCTCGGCCACAGTGTATAGGTCGGCCCAACGGTTGTCACTATGAATTTTTTCTTATAGCATCTCAAATCAATGGATGGATCTCCAATACCCCCCCCCACCCCCCCCCCCCCCCCCCCCCCCGCACACACACACCACCACCACCACCACCCAAAAAAACAATTCTAACTATGAATCTGGACACACACAAAAATGTAATTCTGACTATGAATCCGACAAGCACAACATGAAAAGGATGTTGAAATCGGGTTCATAATTTTAATGAAATTTTACCAAAATTTTGGGGAAAAATATGTTTTTTGTCAGCTCGGATGAACCTTTTAAAACGTAAAACCGGCTTGCAATGCAATACTGACAAAAGATAACTTGATCAAAAGGAAATAGACTGGGGATATGAGATGCAGTTTCTGTGATAAGGATGAATCGGTGGAACATTTTTTCTTTGAATGTTCCTTGGCTAAATATGTGTGGAGCCTGATCGCCATGATAATTGGTGCTCCATGCAGACCTTTCTCCTTTGAGCGGTTCTGGGAATGGGTTAACTTGTATCTGAGAAAATATAGATAAATTCATATGGTTGGCCTAGCATCCATTTGCTGGGCAACCTGGTCATCTAGAAACTTAGTTTGCTTTGAATAGAAACTAGTAAAATCTCCTACTGAGATTATTTGTTTTGCATCATCCACTCTACTTTATTGGGTAGGTCTACAAAACTCGGAAGGCAAACAATTGGTGAGCAGGGTGTTAAAGCAATGAAGGTGACGACACTCAGCTTTCACCCCCAGGAGGCTATGGCTGATGACATAGGCATGGTGCTCCTATGCTGATGTCAGGGAAGACTTTGCAAAACAAGGAAAGATCTGGAAAACAGGAGGAGAATGGAGGAGTGTGATCCCTTTTGCGGTTTCTTTTGTTTGCTTGGTAAAATGTTTGCCATTTTGTAAATGGTAGATTTGCAGACATGTCTTCAAAAGCAGCAAGCCCTGGGTGCTTGGCTGCATGAAGGTTCGTTGAATCTTAGCTGATTGTCGCCTTTACTCTGTACTTGTTGCAAACTATGGTAGGATTCGATTTAATTTTGTTACTATAAGTAATGAAATTCATGTGCAACCCTTAATGGAAAATCAAACCGGCTTGCAGCATAGTGGTTGGAGGTCTCTTCAACCCCAATCAAATCCTTGGTTATGAATCTAGACACATCAAAAAGAATGCAATTCTGAGTATGAATCTGGACAAGCATGGCATGAAAAAAACATAAGTGTGTGTTACTCATTGCTTGAAAAAGGATCTTGAGGTAGGGTTCATAATGTCGACCAACTAGCTTGTAGTTTAGTGGTTGGAGGTCTATTCAACCCCAATCACGTCCTGGGTCCGATCATTTTTTTCTAGCATTGACTAGTGGCCTAGGTGTCCTTTTGGATCTTTAAAAAATAAAAATGTGCTATACGGGGCTTGAAACCGCGCCCAATGCCTTCCTAGAGGAAGGGCAAACCACAAAGGTAGTAGTGAAGATGTGAGCACTATTTGTATAGGGCCATGTTTTAAATATTTTTAAATGTTTTATAAGTTTAACCACCAAGTTTGGTTGAAATTTTATCAAAATTTCAGTAATTTTGGTGACCGAAAAAAATGTAATTGAAATTAGGAACCCTGTGCTGAATACTCTCTTGGCATAAATCTTCAAGTGCACAAATAGATTGAACTGGAAAACCATGTATCAATATTTTTTAATAGCGAGCGCCATCAACGATAGCCTTCAGAGTACTCGAAAACTTGTTGCAAACATCCATTCAGGAGCGGAATATTATATTTCGTAGAAGGCATGTGAAAACTTGTCCAGATTAGTCAGATTTGAATCTGTACGGAGATAGTATTATATTGGAAGAGACTAAACCAAAAAAAGAGAACTTTTGGCTTGTTATTGCATTACGGCCAATGGGCCACTGCTTTAGAAGCCTATAATAAAGTAGCTAAATGGGTTCAGCCTGACACAAAATAGGAAGGAACGCAGGCCCACTCGTTGTACCTATTTTAGGCCCATTGCATTTGATCACTTTATCGCAACAGGCACAATTATCTCCATTATTATTGTCCGGTTTAGTTGCAGCGGTTCTTCATCTCCTATATCTATTGTTCGTTGTGCAGGAATACCTGATGATTAGAAGATAAACATGGGCATTTCACACTACACACTTTTTTTTCGAAAGCAACAGGGCAGAGCTCACCCCACCTTCTGCCACTCATCGCCCCTAGTCGCCAGCGGAGACGATGCGGAGGGGTATGCGGAGAGGCACACTATACACTCTTAATTCGTTCCTTTGTGCGAATCTGAAACGAGTTCAAAAATTGTAACCAGAGTGTATGGGTAGCTATGCGCTAGCGTGACGTGGAGTCTGAATCTGAATTACTGCCAATCAAGTTACACATACACATACAAACTGAAAACGAACATATTTGCATGAACACAATGCCATGCTCCAGCCGGAGAGCTTCGTCCAATAATCTATCTACTGACGGCCTGATGCTATATATAGCCAGTCAGAGAGCTCCCTCTCCTAGCTAGGCTCTAATAAGTGAAGTGATGCAGCAGGGAGGTGATATGATAATCCATCAGTAGGAGAACTGCAAGTTGCTCATGAACGCCATGCCGAACCTCCAGTTGGCCGGCACGACGTTCTGGAAGACGATGGTCTGGCCTCCGGTGGTGGTGACGCCGAAGGTGAGCGCCTGCCCCGCGATCCCGGCGAGCGACTGCCAGTTGGCGCCCCAGTTCCTGCTCATGGGCACCCGGTTGGTGCTCGTGCCCTGCACCCACGCGCTGGCGACCGAGCCGCTGCCGCCGACGTTGGAGATGAGCACGAGCTCGTAGTAGTTGAACCCCGTGATGGTGAAGCGCACGCCGCCCTGCCTGGCGCAGCTCACGCGCTGGTAGAGCACCGGGATGATGCCGCCCTGGTAGACCCCGATCTGCGTCCACGCCGGCTGCGCCATGTCGAAGTGCGCCCGCGGCGGGTTGCACCACCCGCCGTTGTCGCTGGGCAGCGCGTAGTTGGGCGGGCAGAGGTTGGTGGCCGTGACGGTGACCGAGGCGCCCGGGAGGCACCACCGCGACCCCGCCGTGGTGTCGCAGGTGATCTGGAAGCACTGCCCGCACGACGCGCCGCCGCTGAAGAGCGCCTGGCTCAGCGCCGTCGTCGCCGTGCCGTAACCCGTCGCGTACAGGTTGCCGTACCCGCACGCCCCGCCTGTGTAGCGTTGGCATTTGGCAATACACGTCAATTATATGCGCATGCGCCGTGCAGGAAGAGTATTAGTTATATATGATACATGCTGCCACTCCACTGCAATACTTGAAGCTAGCTAGCTGTGCGTCAGTCACACGTACCCATTGTGCCGGAGGCGTCGTTGCCGCCGTAGAACGTGGCCGTGCCCTTGGACCAGGCCGCCACGGCGGCCGGCGAGGCGAGCAGCGCGACGACGGCGAGGAAGGCCGCCACAGGTCTGGGCGCCTCCATTATTGCCGCTCCCTGCATGCGTGTCGAATAGTAGGATGATCGACCAGACCACACGAGGAACGAAGGTCAGATCACGATCGGAGGATCAGGGAGGAACTGTTGACAAGTGGTGGTGTGCGCTACTGTTGCTCTACAAAGTCACTAGCCCCGGCCCAGCGATCGGTTCTTAAATAACAGGTGCTCGACGATGGAGCTGACCAGCAGCTGAGGTTGACTAGGGATCGTCGTCGTCAGATCGTGAGAAGCAGCCTGCAGCAGGGGATCGATCGAGATCGATGGGCGCACGAAGTACGGCACGTGAGCGCGCAGCTACAGTTGCGCATCTCGGTCAGATCGGCGGTGCAAGTAGTGAACTGCATCGAGCGCATGGACGCGTTCCAATCGGTGTTCTCGATCGATCGAGCTCGATCCGGGGCTTGTTAATTCCGGAACGTAACATGCATATGCATGGTCATCCGGAGTATAGAAGATTCTGATCTGCAATTACTCCCATTATATTCCGTGTCTGTCGACCGATCATATAGTCAGCTGCTCTGACAGCAGCGCGCGGCGAGTATTATACAAGGGGTTGAATTCTGCGGACGGAATGATCGGAGATGATGAACTGTCGGTCGCCCATTGGACGCGTTGATAAGTGACAGGCTGATAAGCAGGAGCTAGCTCGATCGACAGATAGTATCTCAGCACCTGCGTGCATGGCTGCATCTGAGTCTCTGACGAAGCTGCAAAACAGCTACACCCATTTTGTTATTCGAACACCACATGCCGGTCACGTGACGAGGAGCTGAGACGATCGACCGACCCGGCGGCCGGCGGGGTGACGGAGACCGAACCCCGCCACGGCGCAGTGGGATCGTGCCGAGATGGTGGGTGATTAAGTAATTATTGATATTGGTGGTGGTGCTAAGTTAATCTAAGGAGTTCAAGTCGGCGTCGGCGTCCGGCCGGCTTTCACGTCTCCGCAGCTAGCGATGTGGGTGCCGTGCGCCCCGCCTTGTTGTGCTTGAGAACTGAGATCGAACATGCGCCGTGGGAGGAGGATCTCGGGTGGGTCTCGCCCAGAACGCGCGCGGCACACGACATGCATGCGTCACGGGTGAGGCCAACTGTGTGTGTGTCGGGTGAGGGGCCAAGTGTGTCGTGCTGCACGCGATTACAAACTCGACCAACGCCGCTTGAGTCTTTTCCCGCAGGACCTGCCACACATGAATGGGCCCACATAACGAGAAAGGTGTTAAGTTGTAGGCGTCGATCCCCTGATCCACGTTCCCTTCCCAGCAGCGGATGAGGCGTGGAGAAGATGGTGAATGCCCGTCTCCCTTCCCTGATCCCAAGCGCAATACGAGATGAACACCAGAGAGACAGCAAGCGTAGATGGAACAGATTTCTGAATAATAGATGGGTACAAGTTCCATTATATAGAGACAAAACGCTAGAAGGGTATCTTTGGTATAAGCCCATAATTATCTGTAATGGTTCTTAATTTAATTCTTTTGATTAGGGACTCGGCTAGCCCATTCTGAGTGTGAACATGGGGTATAGAATGATCTACATCAATGCCCAATGCAAGACAATAGTCATTAAATGCTTTTGAGGTGAACTCACCAGCATTATCCATCCGTATTGACTTAATGCGGTTCTCCGGAAACTGGCACGCAAACGAATGATTTGGGCAATGAAATTGGGGAAAGCGTGGTTCCGCGTAGACAACAAGCATACTCGACTCCACTTTGTAGAAGCATCTATAAGAACCATGAAGTATCTAAACGGTCCCGACAAAGGATTTATTGGACCATAGATATCACCTTGGATTCTCTCTAAGAAACCCAAAGACTCAGACTTAACTTTTAGGTAAGAAGGCCTAGTGATCAGCTTCCCTTGTGCGCAAGCAGTGCACAAGAAATCTTCAGGTTTAGGAAACTGAGTTGTTTTAATGCCATGGCCAGCAGACACTACGGGAAACTGGACATTTGCCGTGTGCCAGGGCACACGGCAAAGCCTGAAAGGCACACGGCGAAGTTGTTTGCCGTGTGCAAAAGGCTTTGCCGTGTGCAAAATGGCACACGGCAAACCCTACGACGGCGAAGCCTTCTTTGCCGTGTGCCAGATCACGGGCACACGGCAAAGCGCCGATCTGGCACACGGCAAAGAGCGACACACGGCAAAGTTTTGATCCCGAAAAAACGCAAAATAAAATAGCAAAACATTTTATTTTAATGGGGGAAGGACCCAATCGGCCATGTCCCACTGTCCCACGTCAACAAGTCGCGCATCGCGCTACGCGGCCAGTGGGGTTCGAACCCGCGCCCTCCCCTTCGCGCGTAGCCTCCTCTACCACTGCACCACTCGAGTCTTTGCGTCCATATCCCATTTTGATTCCCCTCATATTAAACTTTTCCGAGTGTAAATTGTTTATTTGAGGCCCTAAATGACTTCAAATAAAAAAGTTGTGAACTATAAAGTTTCATAACTTTTCAAGATCTACAACTTTCGTTTTGGTCAAAAGTTCATCCGAGGTCGTTTATAGAATTTGAATTTCAAAATCTACAACTCTTTGCCGTGTGCCCAGATCCAGGGCACACGGCAAATAGTTGTTTGCCGTGTGCCGTGGATATGGGCACACGGCAAACATTTTCTGCCTAAAAAAAATTTAAAAATATCAAACGGATTCAAAAAATAACCAAATTTGGTTATGAACCAGTCTAAGGTGTATGTAGACTGTACAAAATGAGTTTTGTTGTAAAACAAAATTTCAATTGTCACGTTGCTTCAAATCACAACATCTCTTTCACAACTCTTAGGATCTTCTCCCGAGAAGCTTCGGTTTGTAAAGAGGCAATGCGTCAACTTGCTCGAAACTTTCTACATTTTTTACCATAGCCTCTATGTATGAAAACATGACATCACGCCAAAATTTTTAAACGAACCGAGCCCAAATTCGGGCACACGGTAAGCAAACAATATATTCAAAATTTAATTCCATCTAATGGACATGGCATCATATTAGTCTTAAGAATCCGAATAACATTTTTCCAAACATTACATTACATTATTCGAAACACTTACAGTTCACATTTACCGTATCGGCAAAACTGAAAATAATGATATGAAATAATTAAATATAGCAAACAGACCGAAAAACATGCACAAAACTAACATGAATAATACATGGACAAAGAAGTTAGCAAAAAAATTTTGAAGGCAAAATTCAAATTTTTTGCAGCCTGTTTGCCGTGTGCCTGCATGTGGCACACGGCAAACAAGCCTATTTGCCGTGTGCCTGCATGTGGCACACGGCAAACAAGCCTGTTTGCCGTGTGCCAGTTGTTTGCCGTGTGCCACGTGTCAGGCACACGGCAAACAGGCTTGTTTGCCGTGTGCCCGCGAGGTGGCACACGGCAAAGCCCTTGGCACACGGCAAACACGGGATTTCCCGTAGTGAGAACTATTAATAATATTACGCATCATTCTTATTCCATGGTGACCGAGCCTCTTCATGCCAGATTCTAAAAGATTCTGGATTTTTGAAAATGGTAGCCATCGCAACATATTCTGGTGGGGGCTTAATTTTTGTGTAGTACAGTCCTGAGGAGGTGCAAGGCGCTTTCTCGACCACCTTTATCTTCGTGTGATCAGGCTCCGTTATGTCAAGGTATTCAGTACCGTTTTCGCATGCAGTGGTAATATGGTAACCACTATGACGGATGTCTTTGAATGTAAGAAGATTACGCTCAGCTCCCGGATACAGGAATGCTTCATCTATGAAAATTCTAGTATCATTTGGGAGGACCACAATGGCTCGACCGGAGCCAACAATGCGGCCATTGCTTCCAGCAATCGTGAGGACATTTTCAGTTCGCTTCTGTAATGTCTGAAAATATTTCGTATCTCTCAAAATCGAGTTTGTGGCAGCGCTATCAACTAGGCAATAATCCTCTTCTTCAGCCTCCATAGGACAGCACGTCACCTCTCTTGTTCTATTAAAGTATTCAATGATTTAATTCACCCCGTAATAAAAAGTGATACGGCATAATCCTTACGGGATAAATAAAACATGCGTGCGTAATTAGCCAAATGATGCACGTAATAATAAGGTAGGCCACACACACAGAGAAAAAACACTAACCAATATAGTATTTTAATGCTAATGGTTCAAACAAAGCAAATAACGTAGTTTGCTCAACGGGAGCATCATTACATCACGCCAAAGTTCTTCTGGAAATAAACCAAAACTGACTAATGAAAACTAAAATCCAAGCAACCTAAGCAAATGAATCATGACTCTCGGAACTACTCCATGTCCCCAAAGTCATCGTCGAGGGTGTCTTCTTCATCAAGATCATAATCTTCGTCGCTATTCTGGGTAGGTTTGGCTGAGGTACTGGTTGTATCAACCTCCATGGCAGTGTGAGCATCCTCTGTCTTCTGGACAGATTGAGGCAACTCAGCAACATGTTCTCCAGTAGCAGTATTGACTGGTGCCTGAACAAAATGTGCCTCTCTGACGCTTCTTCCAATCTTGATACATCTTGACCAGATGTGGTTCAACTCTACATTGGCGAGACCAATGGGCCATTGATCCACAGCGGAAACAACCCTTATTCGGGTGCTAAGTCTCCTCTGCATCACCTTTCTGACCTTTCTGGGCCTTAGCATTTCCTTGGCCATTAGGCTTCTGGCCTTTATTGAACTGCTTTTTAAACTTCCCATCCTTTTGTCCTTGCTTTTTATTGTACATGCCTTTCTTGAAAAAGGTCTTATTTTTCTTATGAAAACTTGCATGTGCTTCAGGCAATGCATTTGCGCCAACAGGGCGCATGTTATAATTTTTCATGAGGAGCTCATTCTGAGTCTCAGCAGAAAGAAGGACATTGATCAGTTCAGAATACTTTCTGTACTTATTGTTACGATACTGCTGCTGAAGTACCATATTTGCAGGATGGAAAGTCTCGAGGGTTTTCTCGATCATCTCGGCATCTGTGACTCTCTGCCCACAGAAACGAAGTTGGCCAACGATACGGTGAAGTGCAGAATTATAGGCCTCCACTGACTTAAAGTCCAGATAGCGTAGCTGTGCCCAATCTCGCCTAGCCTGAGGAAGGACCACCGTCTTCTGCTTTCCAAAACGCTCCTCGAGCGCCAGCCACAACGTGAGCGAGTCACGCACCTCAAGGTACTCCTGTTTGAGGTCTTTGTGAATGTGGTGCCTCAGGAATATCGAGGCCTTTGCAATCTCATGCTCTGGAACAACAGGAGCATTCTCAGCACGTGGAGTGATCGTGTGAGTCAACTGCATGGCCGCCAAGTGGAAACGACAATCCACAACCCAGGTCTGGTAGTTCTTGCCATTCAACGTGAGGCATTCGAACTGCCTTGCTGCGACGTCACCCATTGCCTATATGATCATGCAGCACACTTCAGGTAAGTATACATGAATATGCCTTGGATTAGTCAGTTTAATAGGTGTATGTAATTTTTCTTGCTATCACGTGCATATATATGATCATAGTAAAAACTATATAATCAGAGACCTAAAAAGATAACCACACATACTGTACTGCAATGCCAGTATATCGCTTCCTAATAAAATCATAGGACTAACAAACACTTCAGGGTTTATTAAATTGTAAACAGTAACTGGGGGTACTGCAAAAGGGGACTAACAACTTCAGGTGTGAGCTGATTCATGCGGACGCGTATGGCAACAGCGCCGCATGAGTTTGGTGAGACCGACGACTGGCGGCAAGTCCCATGGTCGCTAGTCGATAGCAGCGGCCACGACGTCGCGATTAAACCAGCAACAGGCAGTCTGCAATGCCAACTTCAGGCGGCAGTGCAGGTATGTGCATCCAACAGGTAGCGCACGGTATGCACGTGTGTTAGGCAGTACATACATGCAATCTGTAATCTATACAAGCGATAGACATTACCAGAAAGAAAAGACATCTACTAATAAAAACGCATCTAGCACAGAAGCTGCAAACCACGTAGAAGAACCAATCTACTGGGTTAAACTTGCTAGATGTTAAAAGAAAACTGGGTGCTACAAGCCAATCTATGAACGACAAAGGACCAGCATACTAGATATCATCTATAAAGAAATAGCAAAAACACCCAAGAAACATGCAGCGAGGTCCACATCTAGTCACGTAAAGAACACATCTACTAAGCAAGCAGGCTAGATGGATATGATCTCGCTTGAGCGGTAGAGCTGCTGATAACGTGTTAAGTTGTAGGCGTCGATCCCCTGATCCACGTTCCCTTCCCAGCAGCAGATGAGGCGTGGAGAAGATGGTGAATGCTCGTCTCCCTTCCCTGATCCCAAGCGCAATACGAGATGAACACCAGAGAGACAGCAAACGTAGATGGAACAGATTTCTTATTCATAATGGATGGGTACAAGTTCCATTATATAGAGACAAAACCCTAGAAGGGTATCTTCGGTATAAGCCCATAATTATCTCTAATGAAAGAGATATCTTAACAAGAGGAATGCTCATGTTTGATTTCGGCCCTTTGCTTCCACTCTTTTCCTGGTCCACATGACCAAAGTCAGCTTTCCTTCTACTTTATATGTGGGCTTGCTCGGCCCAAAGTGCTTTGATTTTCTTTTTTCTCATTAAGTCTATGGTAATAAGAATAGAATTTCGCCATCATCAAAATCATTTGTTCGCCTAAACGGTCGTTTAGTCCGTTTAAACGGTAAACAGAGGTCGACTGTGTCGTTTAGTCCCTAAACAGTGGATTAAAGGGTTGGACCGTTTAAACCCATTTAAACCGTTTGAAATCCTCTAAACCATCTAAACACACTCGGGTTAATCGTGATTACATAAGCTAAATGACCATTAAATTCATAATTTAGTCAATAGGATGATTACAACTACCATAATGAACTTCGAAGTAATTAAAATTGTAAGTATACAAATTGTTGTAGGATATAGATTTCTTCCAAAAAATATTATTTGGTAGAATACTTACTTTTTAGATGTGCAAATATATAGAACTTCTAGCAAGTTTGACTTTTATGTACACAAATATGTATATTTTAGTGTTACTATGCAAAACTGTTTAGGTCGTTTAACTCCGTTTAAACGGTGTTTAAACTGGACTAAACACTAAACAACTGTTTGCCGCTTAGCGTTTAGGATAACATTGTCGAAATCTAGATTTCAACCAAATGGCAATTCAAACTTCAAATTCATCTAAATATATGTCATAATGAAACTGGAGCAACATGCTACAATGTTATTTTCTCGATTCATCAACTGAAATCTCAATTCTTCTATGGCATGTGAACAAGTGTGGTGGCTTTCTTTTAACATGGTGGCATGAAGAGACTTTTGGTGCATTGCTTGTCTTTTGAACATTCCAAAAGTCAAAAGCTGAAAACATTGAGTAGATGCTTCTGGCTTTGGGCTTTTAGGTCATTTGGCTTCTGGACATGAAAACAGCCTAAAAGTGACCAAAAGCTCAAACAAACAATACCATAAGTAAAATCTTACCGTATCTTAATTTTTTAAAATTAATGGAAAGGTGACCGCATATCTGCCCTGTTCTACTGGTAGAAAATTCGGCTGAGTTTAGTTGTTTCAATAGTGTTCTGTGAGGGAGAAGCCAGAACAAGGCAGAATAAACAAGCGAAACATGGTGATACTTTCATCTTGATAGATTTTGACCTGGTTATGATCATTCTTTCGTGCTCCATATTTCAATATTGCTTAACTTTTAATAGTACACATCATAACACATGTTAGAAAATTACCCCCTAATTTTTTCATTATTTTGATATATTAGGATATTTAATAATAAATTAATCTTTGGAATACAAAATCATATAAAAATAACAATGATATATTTATAACATTTTTTTTGACATGCATTGTGATGTTCACCACTACCTTGCAAAATATGAAATTAAAATTCAACTTGTGTATGGATAAACAAACAAAATTATATTAGGGGTAAATTGAACCAAATGATATAGTTTAGGTGGTGAATTGAACCAAGTTATAATTAGGGAGGTTATTTAGACTTTGGCTATACCCAAAAGGAGTAATTTGGACTTTTTCCTTTATCTTAGCTTTGTTTTTCTATCTTATTTCCTCTGTATTTTGAAATATAAGGCATCGTAGCTTTGGCCGTGTTTAGTTCATGAAAGGATTTCGTGAAAAGATTTCGGGTTTTGATTTTACCGATTTAAGGGTAGTAAATATAGACGAAAAAGGTGGAAAGTTATATGTATAGGTTGGAAATCTCGAGACGAATCTAACGATGGTAATTAGAGCGTAATTAATCCATAATTAGCGGACGATTACTGTAGCATTACTGTTGCAAATAATGGAATAAGTAGGCTCATTAGATTCGTCTCGCGATTTACAGTCTATCCATGTAACTTTTTACCTTTTTCATCTACATTTAATACTCCATGCATAAAAGATTCTCCTTTGATGTGATGGTTGAAAAGATTTCGGGTGGGAACTAAACAAGGGCTTTGTCCTAAGTCAAATCATCAAAGTTTAACCAAATTTATAGAAACGAAGAATAAAATTTACAATGTTCATTGGACACCATTAGATTCACTATGACATATATTTTTATATTTTACTTCTTTAACGTGGTGTATGTTAATATTGTTTCCTATTAACTCGGTCAAACTAAAAAAGTGTGACTTAGGATAAACTTAAAATGCATTGTATTTCGTTACGGAGGGAATCATGTTGCATCCCAGGTTGGACCACTGTATAAGCAAAATTCGGTGCAAACTCTATTTATTTGTTTTCTTCTGGAAAACACACTGTTTTTTTTTTGTTGAAGTTCGTTTTTAAAAGGGGCTTTGGCGTTTCTGCCCTCGTTTTCACTCGAAATTGTGATTTTGCCTCTCTTTTTTTCACTTTGTGATTTTACCCTCGCTTTTTCCAAACGAAGATTTGGTTTGCCCCTGTTCTGTTAGGAGGGCTTAACGGTGTGAATTCAAGTGTAAAAAGACAGATATGCCCTGGCACCACTATTACTCCTCTTTATGCCACTGACATGTGGGACCCACCACTATTACTCCTCTTTCTGCCACTGACGTGTGGGACCCACACGTCAGTGCCATCTTCAACCTCGTCCCGTAGCACGTCGCCACCACCTGCGACTCTGCCGTTCTGGACGCCCGACGCCGACTCACTGCCGGTCGCGCCCCTCTGCTTCTTCCGCTGGCGCGACGTCCTCGAGCTCGCCCCGCCGCTCCGCCCCTACACGCGCTCCTCCTCCGAGCTCTGCATGCCGGATCGAGCGCGGACCTTGAGCACGGGCCCGCAGCGCCGCCGCATCGACCTCCTGCCGAAGGGGGAGATGGGGGTAGCGCTCGGCCTGCTCCTCCTCCGCCGCTGCGTCCATGGCCGGCGACCGGATCGAGCGCGGACCTCGAGCACGGGCCCGCAGCGCCGCCGCATCGACCTCCTGCCGAATCCCCATCCCTGTGCAGCCGCGGGGGAGATGGGGACGGCGCTCGGCCTGCTCCTCCTCCGCCGCCACGTCCATGGCCGGCGTCGGCGCGGGCGGATCTGGGCGAAGGCGAGGAGCCGAGCCGCCGCTGGAGGAGGGAGCTCGCCGCCGGGGAAGAAGACCTCCGTCGCCCGCCGGTCAAGGAACTCTCGGGGAGAGAACAGAGGATCGAAGGCGGCGGTGACTCAGCGTGCTCCCGCGCTCCGCTCCGCCGCCGCTCCTCCGCTGGCGTGCCCTCCTCCGCCGCCGCTGGCTGCCCCGCGCTCCGCTCCGCCTGCGGGCCGCTGCCTGTCACCATTCGTCGCGTTGGGGAGAGGGGGAGAGAGCATACATGAGGCCGGATGGGTGGGAGGGAGAAGAGGAGGGGTATTCCCGGCCTTTCCTCTATTTTTAGCAGTTATTCTTTTTTTAAATTCATTTAATCGGGTCCCATTTTGCCGGCGTCAAAACTAGGGGTAAACGGAGTGTTCGTTATGAAAAAGCGAGGGTAAAATCACAAAGTGAAAAAAATAGGGGTAAAATCACAATTGGCATTGAGAACAGGGGTAGAAACACCAAACTCCCTTTTTAAAAGGCTCCCGTACGGCGGTATGGTATGGAACCGCATCATCTGTCTGTTACGGTAAACAAAACAAGCAGACAAGGACCCAATAGGGCCAATACAGAAGACCGAGACCCTTTTCTTTTCTAGGGTTTATTAGTTCTCCTGCCTCCCTCTCCGTTCCTCGCGCGCCGTCTAGGGTTTCGCCGCCGCAACCAGATCCACTCTAGCGCCGCGTTCCGCACCGCCGCCATGGAGTTCGACGAGTACGAGTACCTTGAGAAGGCGGTGGAGCCCGCCGCAGCGCCGGCCAACGGCTCCGGCTCCGGCGAGAGGGACCGCGGCTCGCGCCGCCGCGAGGGCGGCGAGGACCGCGCGTCGAAGCGCTCCCGCTCCGGGGAGGACCGCGACCGGGAGCGGAACCGCAGCAGCCGCGAGCACCGCGACCGGGACCGGGACCGGGATGACGGCAAGGATAAGGAGAGGAGCCGTGACAGCCGCGGGAAGGACAGGGACAGGGAGGGGAAGGACCGGGAGAAGGAGAGGGGGGACCGGCACCGGCCCAGAGATAGGGAGGTGGAGCGGGAGCGGAGAAGCCGGAGCCGTTCGGAGCGGCGCCGCGCCGAGGAGGAGGAGATGGTGAGGGAGCTGGAGCGCGAGCGAGAGCGCAGCGAGCGTGGCCACTACCGCGACCGTGATGTCAGGTGCGATTTCCTGGTCTCTCCTTGTGCTATATTTCTATTGGGACAGGTCCGATGCATCAATAGCCCTTTGGATTGCCGATTTTGTAAGGCTGATGAGATTCATAGAGGCCAAATTTCTCGTAACAAGCCCTTTGGATCCTCATTTTCCAATTGTCACTGTGGGGCTTGTCCTCATAAGTGCGTGCACACATTAAGAGGCTATATAGTTTGGTGTTGGATTTGTTTGGTTGAGTGTGCATGATTTTCTATTTCTGTAGGAATCTTGTAGCTATATGTATGTGTTGTAATATGCAACTTATGACTGTAGATCTGCTTATAGATGACTGTAGTTTACTGCTAGTGTCATCTACTATTGAATATTAATATGGGAACTCGCAGATATGAAGTAGAGCTCTCTTGAGAAGGTATCTGCAATTGGGCCTGACTCAAGATATCAGGTCACCATTCTTTTTTCCCCTAAAATCCTTGTGGAATACTTGCAAATTAACAAAAGGGCTTATGTTGCACAGTTGGGGTGCTTGAAGGCATTTCATGGTTTGTTTTGTACCGGAATTGTAGATTAAGAAAAGATTATGTCATATGTAGTGGCAGTTCTGCCTGCTTTTTACTGTTTTATGCATTGCTTATGCAGCTTCGCTAAATCTCTTTTGTTTTATTGCTGTTGTGCAGACGTAGGAAAGATGATGGCGCAGAGCCAGAAGTTGATCCAGAAAGGGACCAGAGGACTGTATTTGCCTTCCAGGTTGAATAAGATGCCCTAGTTTGCTAGTTTATACTTTGTATATGTTCAACTCGTTAAGCTAATGTCTGTAAGCATCACCACAGCTATCACTGAAGGCAGACGAAAGAGATGTATATGAGTTCTTCTCAAGGGCTGGAAAGGTGAGAGCATACTGGTCTTGTACTACTTTCTGATTATATAAATGTTCTTTGTTTTGTTATGTTGTTACTAGGTGGGTAAATGGTAATCATTTGATGCAGTAGGCATTTCTATGCTGTGTCTTTCATGAATTTGAAGTCTTAAACAGATGATGTGACACATACTGCTTTGTTTTAATGAAATGCAAATTATTGTTAGATAGATAACCCACAGATGAGACTAATGTCATATCAACTGTCACTGCTGCATGCTCACATGTGTCTGAACTCTGTGAAGGAGGTTAACGTTTTACCTATTGTATGCTTTGGGATTTTTGATAGATTCTTATTTTTTGGTTGTGTTGCAGGTTCGTGATGTTCGCCTTATTATGGACCGAAACTCACGACGTTCTAAAGGAGTTGGGTGAGTACTATATACCTTACATAATTCAGTTTCTGTTTTCTTTGATGTACAGATCTATTCTGTGTGTCAATGTTTGCGGCTAGTATATTTGTTGGTCATTGTCAGGAATTTAGCTTTGTTCTGTCCAGAATCAGGCCACCAGAAAGGGTGGGTTAGGGATTTTGATTGTGTCCTGGATGACCCTGAGCACATACTTGTACATGAAATCCATAAAAAAATATATATACAGTGGAAAAAAGGATGGATGCTTGTCACACATCGTTAAGTGGTAGTTCTGTCATGTGCACTTAGACATCTTTTTAAATGATTGTCCTACTCTTTTGGTTTTAGGTATATTTTACTTCCTGCAAAGGTACGAAAGCATGAAGTGACTAGGGACATTGTTGTTGAGAAACTATGCATATTGGGGATTTGCATCTATTAGAATAGATATCTTATTTTCTGACCATTGCCTTTGAATTTAGTTAACTTAGTTTTTATTTATGACCATATGATTGCATGAGCATCTTTTGTAGTACATATTTGGCATTTTCCTGGGGATCATTTTTCATCAATTTGTGATACTCAACAGGATTGCACACTGAAATTTTATAATTTGGTCTTCCTGCTGGGATTATCGGCAATTTACAAGTAAGATGGAATATTAGATCATTCTGATGTCAGTCAGCAGTCGAGGACAGTTTGATTCCAGTGTATTTGACAAACACTTGGTGCAGGTTTCTAGGCAATAAAGGGGGCAACCAAGAACCAAGTTCGAAAACCCTCCTACACAAATTTTGTTCAAAAATGCCTGAAGTTTTCTGTGAAAATATGAAATATCATAACATATGACGCCCAATTTATTAACATTTTTTTCCTTTTTTGACAGGAAAATGCCTTTCCTTTGATGCTTCGATGTTTTTACTAAACACATCTAAATTTGCAGGTACATTGAGTTTTACGACGTTATGTCTGTTCCCATGGCAATTGCTCTGTCTGGTCAACCACTTCTTGGGCAAGCAGTGATGGTTAAGCCATCTGAGGCTGAAAAGAACTTAGTTCAGTCCAATGCAACATCTGGTGGTGCGGCTTCAGGTGGAGCAAGAAAGTTGTATGTCGGCAATCTTCACTCTAATATCAATGAAGAACAATTGAGACAGGTTAATCATCCCATCTGATCTCATTTTACTTATCCCCCTTATGTACGTGCATCATTCCTTTCTCTAGTGTTCGATGAAGAAAACACAAGAAACTGCAAGTGGCATTTTCTTGGATTTATCATCTGTTAGGCATAGAATTTCAGCCGGTTGGCTAAAATGGCGTCAAGCTTCTGGCGTCCTCTGTGACAAGAGGGTGCCACAAAAGCTAAAAGGTAAGTTCTATAGGACGGCGATTCGCCCGGCGATGCTATACGGTGCGGAATGTTGGCCTACAAAAAGGCGACATGTCCAACAATTGAGTGTAGCAGAGATGCGTATGTTACGCTAGTCTTGTGGGCACACAAGAAGGGATAGAGTACGGAACGAAGATATTCGGGATAGGGTCGGCGTAGCACCAATCGAGGAGAAACTGACGCAACATCGGTTGAGATGGTTTGGACATGTCCAACGGAGGCCTCTTGAGGCGCCAGTGCGTAGTGGGGTTCTAGAAAGGGTAGATAATGTAAAGAGAGGTAGAGGTCGACCTAAACTGACTTGGGACGAGTCGGTCAAGAGGGATCTTAGAGAGTGGAATATCTCCAAGGAATTAGCTATAGATAGATGCGCTTGGAGACTTGCAATTAACGTGCCTGAACCGTGATCTTTTGTTTCTTCTCTTATTTACCCCTAACCTTATCTTTGGTCTTGTGCCGTTTTATGTCTTTCTTATCCCTGTTTCTTTTGGGTTTCATCTCTAGCCTACCCCAACTTGCTTGGGACAAAAGGCTATGTTGTTGTTGTTGTTGTTGTTGTTGTTGTATCATCTGTTCGTTTAGATGTATTGGGATTTGTTGGTGCTTCGCTCATTAAATTACTTTTGGTCCCTATGAGCTTGAGAGTTTCACTTGTGCTTTCTAAAAAGTAATATGGATTTGGGGAATCCGGCAACAAAATGACTCTAATATGGATTTGGGGAATCCGGCAACACAAGTTACTCTTTTAAGAGGAATGTAATTAGTTCCTTGCTATCTCTTATGTGTCATTATTTAATTTCTCTCAGGTATTCGAACCATTTGGGCAAGTGGAGCTTGTACAGCTGCCTCTAGATCCAATGACCGGACTCTGCAAAGGTTATGGTTTCATTCAGGTAAGTTCTTCCCCTGAAGTTCTGCCATTGACTCTCTGTACTCAATTGCTCAACAGATTGTTGCCTCATGCAGTTTGCACGGCTTGAAGATGCAAAAGCTGCGCAGAGCTTGAATGGGCAGCTTGATATTGCTGGCAGAGTTATTAAGGTAATGTTTCGTTGCCTTTCATATGGTTTCCTGAACAGATTCATGGTATACAACTTGTTCTTCCGTCTAACACCTTTCTGTGATTGTTTTAACCAGGTTTCAGCTGTTACTGATCATGTAGGAGTCCAAGTTGGTGGAGCAACTACTGGAGATTTAGATGATGATGAAGGTGGAGGCTTGGTGGGTAAACTTTGTTTATTATTTGGTTCAACATGTCTGATTGCCTTGTATAACTTTTTTTTTAATAATGAACAAAGTCTTAGTAAATTCTCGTAACATTGGGATAGAAAATTTTTAATACATGCCATGGAGGTTGTACACCATACGACATCTGGACTTGTGCAGTAGCCATGTTTGCGGATTTCACTCACATGAGAAGTTCAGGTTATCGGATCTTTAATATTCTATAATATGGAAGCTGCGTATATATCCAAAGCGGAAAGCAGCTGAGCCTGAATCCATACCATTTAAATTATGCTTTTTGTATGTTGTCATAACTCGTAGATTTGGCAATACGCTGGCAATGACTGTATGTGTTAAGCATGTGACTTGTGCGTCCTTGCATTCATCTTATATTTGTTTTTCGTCATTCAGATCTTTTTGATGGCTTCCTAAAGTTTTCTGCTCTTGCCATTCTAGAAGTGGTTAACCTGTCAACTTACATATATCAGTGTGTTTGCTAAAGGATTATGCCATGCCATGTTTTTGAGACGTGTATTAAATGTGTGCAGGCATTAAATGCAAGCTCCAGAGCCGCTCTTATGCTCAAATTGGACAGGAGTGGCACTGCAACAAGGTATTTTCTTAAGTCTTCCTAACAGAAAGCAAAGCACATGGCATGATCACTTGGCCTGATTCTTTTCATGCTTCAGTTGCTAACTTTAACTAGGGTATCGTGTCATAAGTAAACTACAATTTTGTTTTGTCAATTTTGAAAGCTATACTGAAATCAAGCTAATGAGGTGAATTGCAATGTCTAATACATGTCTAACATAATTACATGTCACGGTCAACAAATTTCTGTAAGGTTGGAGAATTGTTTTGGACTATATTTGAGATAAATTATGATGATAGTTCTCTTCTCTGCTTTATGGATTCTGATAAAAGCACGTTTGGGTAGTATCATTTTGTACTGAAATCTATTTTAGTGACATATATACATATTAGCATCAGGACTTATTTTTCTCATTATATTTTGTGTTGTAGTTCAGTCATGGAACTCAGCTTGTTTCACAATGTTTTAGCTGTACTTTAACATAGTTTAATTACACTCAAAACAATATGCTAGATGTGTTTCCATTGACTTCCTTTCCTATTTTTTTTGGTTAACTACAGCTTAACTGGCGGTATCAGCACTGCTGGGGTGACTATACCAGGACCAGCTGCATCAGTTATTGGGGCTCCAGCAGCTGTTTCTCTTCTTCCACCAACAATTCCTGCTGTTGGATTGGTTCCTGGTGCACCTATGCTTCCTGTCACCAGTCAATCTGCGATTATGTCTACACCTACAGAATTCTTATTGCTTAAGAACATGTTTGACCCCACAGTGGAGGTATTCTTCTTTTTAAAATGCTACTTTTTTGGTGTTATGTGATAATATTTTTTGACTGATTCAAAATGTATTGCCACACTAGTGTTTATGTGCTTGTCTCATACCATCTGACTGATGACAGTTTCATTTTTGCAGACGGATCCTGATTTTGATTTAGATATTAAAGATGATGTCCAAGAGGAATGTTCCAAGTTTGGTGCAGTGAAACACATTTTTGTTGACAAGTAAGTTGGCTTTCGCATTCCATAATAGAAATGATCTTGGGTGCTCCGTTGGTATTATTGTAATTGCAGTCAGCTTAGACAGCTTAATTATATTTATGGTCTATCTATTCCTAATCGGAGCAATATTGTTTTTTAACTTATACCAACATTTACCATAGTCCTTTTGATATGTTCATTTTGTGTACCAGTGTTAACCTGTCACATCTTTTGCTGTTGGAACAGAAATACTGCAGGCTTTGTGTATCTGCAGTTTGATAGTGTGACGGCAGCAGCACAGGCCCAACAAGCACTCCATGGTAGATGGTTTGCCGGGAAAATGATTACAGCAACATTTATGGTAATGTGACCTTATATAGTTGTCAGATACCTTATGTTGCTAATGGATCAACTTATTTGTATTCTTTTAATCCTCTTTTCGAAACCTTTCCCTTTGTTTTCTGCAGTCCGCGCAGGAGTACAATGAGAAGTTCTCAAACTTGTGAAAAGATTATGCGGGGAAGAGTTACTGTAAGTGCTGCTGTATTGTTGGAAGTTAGACAAACACCGTGGTAACTGTACGCCAGGATAGTTGCAACTCTGGCGTCAGTTCAATGTTTGATGTACTATATAGGGCGTCACATGGTGACCGGCCCTTATTTTTTTTTCCCTTTGGGCCGCTTAATGATAATCCTAGTATACAGTATGCTTTATCTAAAGGGTGATTTATTTGGTTCGCGTGTGGAAATGAGCTGAACTGGCTGAACGTCGTGTGCATCCTTCGGCATTGTGGCATCGTTGAGAATTGTGCTTTCTTACTTGTGATTGGTCCTGAAGCCTCCCAGACGGCATCTTCCATTCGTCGTTCATGTATCGTTCATTTTAACAATCACGCGCTGTTATTAGCTGACCGTGTTGATGTGAGTTCATCGAGCGTGTCTTGCTGCCTGCTCGCCGCTGTCCATGGCGGCTTCTCCTTCATGACCTGCTTATGGTGCTGTGGAACCCCACGAGGCCACGGCCACGTGGTTTTTTGTGTCCACGGTGTACAAATTATGGTGTGTCCACGGTGTAAAAATTATGCGATGTCGAAGAGAAAATCTTACTATTTTGTATTTTGGTGTATTAAATATAGATTAATAATAAAATTAATTACATAGATGGAGTGAAATTCACAAAACTAATTTACGAGGGTAATTAATCAATTAGTGAATGTTTAATGTAGCATCATTATTGCAAATCATGGATTAAATAGGCTCAAATCATGAATTAAATAAGCTCATTAGATTTGTCTCGCGAATTTCACTCTATCGGTGTGATTAGTTTTATTATTAGTCTACATTTAGAAGGTATTTGTATCCTTGTACTAAAGTTTAGCCTATCATATCGGATGTTTGAACATTACTTTGTAGTATTAAATATAGACTAAGTTCAAAACTAATTACATAGATTGAGGCTAATTTGTGAGATGAATCTACTAAGTCTAATTAGTCATATATTGGTCTTGCGAATTAGCCACATATTCTTTAATTAGTTTTATAATTAGTTCATGTTAATTTCTTCCAATTAATATTAAAATCCGATGTGACATGTACTAAATTTATTTCTAAATGGTAAAAGTATTTTCGATGTGGTGGGCGATTTTTTTTATCGAAATATGTAGAAGAGCTGTACATCTTTGTATTAAGAAGAATAACTCATAGAAGTTTTACAACACTCCACGGAGCCGTAGGCTTACACCAACGCATGCATCGCAAGGATACCCGAACCTACTAAAGTAACCGGGACGACGAGTGCCCGCAACCACCAGACTACGCCAGCACATGGCCTGGGAAGGCCCATCGTAGGGCAGGTATCATCTCGCTGATCGCTACTTGCATCGCAAGGATACCCGAACCTACTAAAGTTTTAGACAACCGAGACGACGAGTGCCCGCAACCACCAGACTACGCCAGCACATGGCCTGGGAAGGCCCATCGTAGGGCGGGTATCAGCTCGCTGACCGCTTCAAAGGTCATCTCCCGCATATCCTCGACATAAAACTTCTTGTACGTTTCCATTGCGAATTATTTTTCTTTTAATACAATTTTTAACGTAATTACAAAATAATATCTTAGATCCTAAAAAATTTAAAAATGTACCCTTATCGTCTACCCAATAGACGAAATTTAAAATTTGTCTACCCATTGGACGAAATCTAGTTATTTCGTCTGTCTAGTGGACGAAATTTAATTTTCGTCTACTGAGTAGACGAAAATATATCTAGACAAAATCTAGCCACTGGATCCTGGTTACAGAGCCTATGACTATCATGTTGCAAATTAGTTACTCCCTTCGTTCCTAAATATAAGTTATTCTAATATTCTTGAAGAGTCAAATATTATCAACTGACCAAATTTATACAATAAAGTACTAACATTTATGATATTAAATAAGTACCATTAGATTCTTCCTTAGATATATTTTTATAGTATAGTTATTCGGTATCATAAATCTTTAAAGTCATCTCTATAAATTGGTCAAAGATAAAATAGTTTGACTCTCCAAGAAAGTTGGAACAACTTATATTTTCGGAACGGAGGGAGTACATGACTATCCTGTTGTTCTAGAGAACCTAAGGGTATGAGCACATATAAGCCTAACAGATCTGCATAAAGTGATATGAACACAACCTTATGTTTACCTATGATACCAATCCAATCAATTTTGCCCTCTTTGTCCAAATTAATTTACCTATGACTATCCTGTTGTTCCAGAGAACCTAATGTTCTTTGCAAGGTTTTGTCTTAGATGGACATGTTCATTCTCCAACAACTGAATGTATATGAACCATAAGTTATGCATCTTGCTTGCATAAAGACTGATAAATTCTGAAACACTAGCTTCCATGCATTTCTCTTTTATATGGTCTATATTACTAAGCTGGTAAATTTCGTCTGCTCACTAGACGAAATCTATATTTGGTCTAATAATTATAGATTTTGTCATGTATATTTTTATATTTTATGTATTTTCGTCTACTCAGTAGACGAAAATTAAATTTCGTCCATTGGACAGACAAAATCACTAGATTTTGTCTTTAGACGACATTTAAATTTCGTCTATTGAGTAGACAATAGAGATACATTTTTGAAATTTTTAGGATCTAGAATATTATTTTGTAATTACGTTAAAAATTTATTAAAATAAAAAAATTCGTTTCCTTTGCCTCGTTGATGGGCAAAATATTTATGGGGTGAGAACTGAACAGGCCGAGCCGTGCACGGTTTGTTTCGTGTGACTTGTGACATGCCAACCGTTTCGCGGTGCCCCACGACCACGTCCACGTGGTTTGAAAAGCCATGCACAGTTGCTTTCGTTTGACCAGAGCCGTAGAGGTAACCAGGAGTAAAATGCACAGCCGGCCCTCGAACTTGGCAGCGAGTGTCATCCATGTCCCTAAACTTTCAAAATGCACATATAAGTCCTCAAACTTACTAATCGGTTCACGTGAGGTCCAAATCTCTATGACCCACGTTAAACTGCTTGTGTGGCATGCTGACTGTGCATTGACGTGGACCTGACATGTGGGGCCCACATGCCAGGTCCCTGTCTCCCCTCACTCCCTTCTCTTTCCCCGTCGCCCTCCCTTGCTCTGCCGCCGTCAACCCCGCTGCCCTTCCTTGCTCCGCCACCCAAAACCCCGCGCTGCCTGGCGGCCCTCACCCACGCCGACGGACTCACGCCCGTCGGAGATCTCGGCTGGTCCCCATGCGAGCCCGACATGCCCATCGCATCTTCGTCCCTACTAGTGTCCGCGAGCCTAGCCGAACCAAGGCAGTCGCGTGCGTCTCCATAGCTCAAGCTGCAGCACCCTCGCTCAGTCGCTCGCCACCATTGGGCCCGAGGTTGAGCGCCCTCATCCACTCCGTGCGCCGTCGCCCGAGGGATCGAGGTCTGCGCCCCCATCTCTGGCTGCTCGTGCTCGAGCTCGAGTGCCCCCGTCCGTTGCCTACGAGACTAGTGCGCCCATCCGCCGCGGCCGACGGCCAGAGTTCACGCGCACCAGTCAGCCAGCGCTAGGAGCCCGAGCTCGCCCGCCCAGATTTAGGAGAGAAGGGGAGGACAGGGAAAGGAAGAGAGAGGGTGGACCTGACATGTGGGCCCCACATGTCAGGTCCACGTCAATGCACGATCAGCATGCCACGTAAGCAGCTTAACTCGAGTTAGGGAGATTTGGACCTCACGTAAACCGATTAGCAAGTTTGTGGACTCAGATGAGCATTTTAGAAGTTTAGGGACCTAGATGACACAAACTGCCAAGTTCGAGGACCGGTGGTGCATTTTACTCGGTAACCAGGTAAGAGTAGATGATGTCGAGGTTTATAAAATTATCCCCATCGGTTACAACAGTCTATTACTTTTATCACCACATTATCTCACTGTAACTTCTCTATTCCTTGTCGAGGGCCCCAAAAAACAGAGAGGAAAATACGCTTCATATATACACAGTCCATATGTGTGACTTTTTTTTTCATAACTAATCATAAGCACACGATTAGTCATGGTTCATACCATAGCGGAACTGGCTCATATATGCGGCATGTGGTGTCCACCTATGCACTAGCTGGAGCAATGTGGACAACTGGGTGCACAATATCAGGCCTGTTTTCATCTTCCCGATCAGTCCTGGAGATTCCCCAAGACCCCAACATCGAGATTCTTAGGCTCCATTCTGTCGAGTAGCTTCCTGTCAAAGTGGTACATAAGGTTTGTCAGTGCGAGTTCAAACTTCAACGCAGTCATTATTGTTGTTTTCACAAATAGCAGTATATCGAGTGACGACAACAATTCGTCAATGCGTAGGTGGCAAATCACACACACAAACACGTACGGGAGCACAACTCAATTTTATTTAAGTTCTCTATGTCCAATAAAACCAAAAGTCAACATGGCATATATCTTTGACATATGAATCAAACAAATGCCACGTTTCTATATTGTCACTTAGATACAACCAATCGAAAAAAAAAACAACAATAAGTTACCAGGAAAGCTATATCCTATCGAGTATTTTCTTCATGTCGCACACGCAGTTTTTTTTTCTGACACTAATCCAATGATCCATCTTCCTCCTCTCGTCCTCTTCTGCCTCCATCGAGGTTTCCATGCTGTTAGAGTGCAGTGTAGTGTTGGGTTGAATGTTTGGGCTTTAGTGAGCTTCTCCATTGCCGGCCTTAGAGGAAGGCCTGGTGGAGGTAGTAGGCCGTCCTAGCGGAGGCAGTGAGCATAGGGACAATGCACCGCTAGCCCAAGCGGTGGAGGAATATCATCAGTAGACTAGGGGCAACAATGGCCATAACAATGGTGGTGGAAAGTTGCTAAAGGTGTGGTAGGGTTTTGGTAGAGAGTGGAGCCCCGACAAGATCCTACCGCGCTCATGAAAGTGCATCTAGGCCCTCTAATGGGTTTTGGTGATAATGACAATCAAAGTTTGGATATGATGCTTGTAATTGAGATATGTGTAGGGTTTAATAAAAACAGAAGCTAAGAGATAAAAAAGGTCTCCAATTATTCTAAGTATGGTGAAGGAGCTTAATTTGAGAGTTGAAAATTGAATTTCGTGTGCGTGATCATGCCTACTCGGAAGATCCGACTATAAGTCACAAGATCCGAAAAACACTTCCAAACAGCACAATGCCTACACTAGAAGTTAGCAAACAAACCATCCATCCATAAAACAAAGCTCTATGTTTCCCTGTGACCTCTCTATCTAAAGTTATCCTTGCAAAAGTGACATGGTTTATCTAAAAAAAAGATGCATGCCCAAAAAGGTATGCCGCATGCTCGCAAGGCGTGTAAAAAAAGATAAAAAATAATACATGCTCATGAAAGCATGATGAAGAGAGAGATAGCCCAAGTCTCCAAAAGAAAGAAATCAAGGAGAAACATGGATCATACAAAAAGGAGTCCATACACCATCCACCATCCACCATCCACACACATGCACATCTTGATCAGGTTGTATGAATTGCTTCTCCAAAGGATCCGGTCTTTGACTTCGCAATATATGAGAAACAGGTATGCTTTCATCTCCTCACATACAGTTTCACATATAAGCCTATTAGGAGTAGGTTGTGAAAGAAAGGCAAAACTAAGCCTTGGTGACGAATCATACACACTGAGTGACTGAGAGTATCATTTGAGGAACTCTGATTTCTTTAGAAAAAAACTTTGCAAAGTGTCTGGATTGATAGTTGATCAAGGAATGAGTGAATGGTACTCTACAATACCGTTCTGTCTCTCAACCACCAAGACAAGGAGAAGCTACATGCCCCACATGAGTAAGGTAAGAAGTAAGATAAAAACCAACTCATTCAATTCATGGTAGAATATTTTGTTGTAGGCATGGCATAAGATAGGAAAAAAACATAGTAGCAACGCCTGATCAACCAACTTAAGTCTTAGCATTTGCACGGGATGAGCAAAGGGCTAGCTTGGGAGAGTTGTTGACGGTTGTTAAGTACCAAATATGACCGTCAATATTCTCAATAATAAAGGAGAACTAGCATTTTTACACGCATATTAAGTTTGGAATAATGTAGTTCCACGTGCCCTTGAGATTAGTTGAGTGTAGGTGAAATAAACACAAAAGGAGGGAGAAAACATACTCTCATGGTGATAAATACAACCTCAACCAATGAGAGAGAGATCGCCACCTGGGCAGCACATGGATCCATGGTCCCACAAGAGAGCAAAGAAACACACTCTCAACCAATCAGGTGCAAGTACACGGATTGGATGGCCCATCTCGGGGGTTAAACTGCCTAGTAACACCCCATGCATACCCATACCCACTCATGGGTGAAGTGCTACAATGGTACATCCATGCGTTTGCGGATTCATTCGCATTCGTTAGAATGTCACCGGGCATCTTCTTGCGGCATTGCCGGATACACCAATCTGGTAGCAACGTTAAGAAATACCAGCACATGCCGCGAACCAAAAGGATGGCTTTGCCCCTGTTTGGGTGGCAATGGAGGTAAGTAGTACTGTAAGACAAGAGAGCAGATGAATGGGAGGTAGAAGTTGATGAACGGGGTTGGGAAGGACGTTCGACAGTTAGAATCAAGGGAAAGAGGGAGCGAATGGTTTATATGTGCAATTTTCTTAGTTTTTTTAATTAAATATTCAGATGGGAACAAACGCTCTAGCTGTCAACCATCGCATTCCAAAACAACGAGGAATCAAGATAGATTTTAACGGATTTGCCAACCGTCGTGGTGTATAACTAGTGTTTTTAAGGTGTTTGCGTCGCCTAGGCGACAAGGCGGTGGTGGCTCGCCTCGCCTTAGACGCCGCCTTAGTTCGTCTTAGTCCGCCTTAACCCGCCTAGGCGATAAGGCGGTAGTGGCTCACCTCGTCTCACCTTAACGCTTTAAAAACCATAACCATGTGCATAACCTTTGATCTTACGGACGGTACCATCCGCTTGCGTTAGCACATTGCTATGAAAAAGAAAAGCTTCCGCACCAACAACCAATTAATCTCAAAATCACCTTCCCGGTTCACCGCATCATTGGCATCCAGGTGATTCACCCACTTTCATACTACTCCTATATTCCTAACATATCTGATTGACATAATCTTCATATATTCTGCAATTTGTGTTTGTTTAAATATATTTTAGATATTTGTCTGTAATATATGTGATAAGGAAGTCGTTGGTTGTTGTCTTGTCAAAAATTTAATAGATCACGGGCTAGCCAAATTACAAAAACAGCTAGTACTTTATACTTTATAATATCATATTTAAAAAAGGTTCACTTTTCTTTTTTAGCTAGAGATGATGAGATTTTTGTTAGAAAAATCTTTTATCTAGAGCCATTATTAAAATAAAAAAATATTTATAGTGTTTTTATATTATCTTGAAAGAAGTAGATATCTATTTGACCCCACTAAATTCTAAAAGTATTCTTTACAAGATAAAATGTTTTAGAGGTGAAAACCAACATATTGTGTTAGGGTAATACTTTAGAAAAAAAAATAAAAGACTAAATATTTCTATCAGATTTGGACTGCTCGTGCACGCTGCACAACGTGCGCTTGTTGCCATCCATTGCTATAGATATCCATTCGGGTCGTCCATGAAAGTGCATATAGGCCCTAATTTGATTTTGTTGATTCTTAACAATCACAATTTTGAGATATGATGTGCTTGTTTAAGAATGTGTGCAAGAATAAAATGAAAGAATTAAAATGAAAAGGAAGAGAAGGTCCCCAATTCAAATTGAGCGGTGGTGAAACTTATGAAAAGCATTTAAATTTATTTTTCGGTTTGAAATTGAGTTTAGGGCCACCGTACTATCAAGGGGGACGCATTTGATTGATCCAAGGTGCCTAAAGTTTTTCTCTTGAGATGATGAACACATATGAGAGTTACTCTTCACATTTACACACTCGAGTTGGCACTGGTAGGGATCGGGTGACCCGGCCCTGGACCGGATGATCCGGTCCCTGAGGCATTTCGGTACTGAGTGGGTCCGGATGATCCGGTTCCTGAACCGGATGATCCGGACCTGGGAAGTTTGAGGATGTTTTTTGAACTAAGTCGTGACCAGACCGGATGATCCGGCACCCCTTCGAAATGCACATAACGGTCACATTTTGGGGGTTGGGTATAAATACCCCCTCACCCCCTTCATTCATTTATCTTGCTCTCTCCGACCAACTAGCCCCCAAAAGCATTCAATACACTCCCTCCCTTGCCTCCAAGCATTGATTGTAGCCAAGATTCATCTACGGTTTGAGTGTGAGTGAGATTTGGGGTTGAGTTGTTAGGCACGTTTGTGAGCTTGCACTTGTTCATCTCAAGAAGACTTGAAGCATCCTTTGATTCGTCAATTCATGTTTGTTACTCTTAGAGTTTTGCTCCTAGACGGTTAGAGGTGCCGGTAAGCTTCCATCCTCTTGTGTAAAGATGGGCGTAGGTGCTCCACGGAGCGACCCTAGAACTATCCATCAATCCATTTACTAAGGTAAAGAGCACCGCTTGGTTCGTGGTTGCACCAATGGTTGTAGTGGGTCGAACCTAGTTTCCGTGCAGCAGCGACGCCGCGATGGCAAGTTCTGTTGGACAGCGGCACGTACGTTCTGTTGGCCAGCCACGTACGTTCACGTGAATGTATTCATCGGCACTTCGGCAGTATATGGAGCAAAGGAAATTAACAAAAATAATTATACAACGCAGAAACTCTACATACATGGCTGGAGTTCAAGTTTACATATTATAAACAAAAAAATGCTATGAATTTTGCTATGAAGAGAAGAGAAGAGACTCATGATCTGAACCATATTTAAAACAAGACTGGGTGCTTATTCTTAGACTTCCTTTGCCTGTCGCACTCCAAAATGATGTGCCCCGCCCCGCTGCACAAAACAACCTGCATGTTAAAAAAGAAAAGTTGTTAGATTGCACTAGAACCTTTTAGAGATTGCCACTTCAAACTCTTCTCAAGCATGGTAACTCAAAAGTAAGGCATTTTTCTAAAGAAGCAAAACAAGTGAAGTGCATTATCATGGTGTGAGCAAATATATGTGTGCGGTCAAATCGAAACAAAATTGACTACATAGAAATAATTCAAAGCTCAAGTGAGCCCAGCCATAATTCAAAGAAACATGCAGGTTGTCTTTAACTACAATGCAACCCTCCAACCCTTTGAACTATGTATAAAATATTCTGTGTCAAATTGCAGTCACAGCCCTGAAAGAACATAGACCACAGATTCTTATCCTACCATCAACCTTTGCTTAACAAGGTCATGCGCTTTGCTGAAGTAGTTAGATTCAGACTTCTCTGCCTAAACAAAATGCATGCGACTTTCCAGATAGGAGATATCGTAAAACCTTAGTTCCCTCTGCATATACTTTACATAAAAACTAAAACATGGTCTAAGAAACTATAACAAAAACATATTCCGGAGTTTCAAAACCCAAAATGTCGGTAGCACAGTTCCCTCTGCATACTACATAATTGCGATACACTTCCGTTGGTGTGAGTGTAAATTAACATGTGTCATGCTACTTACTTTACTTGCACACAAGAGCTCTGTTCAGAACTTTGTTAGCAGGTTGAAGGTACAGAGATGCGTGATTTCATCAGAGTTCTAACAACAAAGGAATAACAGTGACAACCGACCAAACACTTGTGGCCGTCGAGCTCGATGGCCGCAGCGCCGTGCGGGCGGCGGCGGCGGCGTTGCCTTCGGGAGCAGAGCGAGCTGCCGTGTGAAGAGGTGTGGCTCGAACCGCTCGACCCTTTGGTTCGATCGTTTCTGATCGTCTGATCCAAGAGTGGC
The DNA here is from genome assembly GCA_015476505.1 of Urochloa ruziziensis. Classification (NCBI taxonomy): domain Eukaryota; kingdom Viridiplantae; phylum Streptophyta; class Magnoliopsida; order Poales; family Poaceae; genus Urochloa; species Urochloa ruziziensis. The sequence goes on from CM027118.1 coordinate 55,247,787, forward strand.
CCGTTAGGGGCATTTTGACGGGTCGGATCAGCGATCCATTGGTTCGACCCGTCCCACGCCCACCTTTACTCTTGTGGTTGAGCCTCCGGAAGTTTGTATTTCTCCCTCTCTTTGTGAGAGAAATAGTAAGTGACTCAATCTTCCTTTGTGGTTGATTGAGGGAGAAAAGGGCTAGTGACAGCCCGGCTCTTTGTGAGCTTCTCAACGGAAACGTAGCTCCTTAGTGGAGTGAACCTTCGGGAACAAATCTTGTGTCTCCTCTTGCTATTGTTGTTTTTATTGTTCTTGAGCTTGATTTGACCCGATCTACTTGTTAGTAGTGTTGTGCTTGTGTAGATCATATTTGCAGGGTTCCATATATCTATTGTCATCTTTGTATTCAAAGGGAATCATCGAAAGATAAGTAAAGTTTGAATCTCGCACAAGTTTCTCATCCAAACCGGATCATCCAATACTGCACCGGATCTTCTGGACACCGGAAGATCCGCTCCAGTACTGGATCGTTCGGTCCTGACAGATTTCGTGAGATTTTTCAGAAAAAAGTTTTAGGTCGGCCTATTCACCCTCCCTCTAGGCCTAGTGTTGGTCCTTTCAGTCTGGCCTGACCCTGGCGTGCCTTTTACCGTGTCGTGCCTGGCCCGCCCCTAAGGCTCTGTGGGCCCTGCCGTTCTAGCCTACGGGCTTCCCCGACGACCAAGTTATAGGCCCACGAGCCTATTTGGGCCCGCACCACCCCGACATATCTTGACACTACAACACATGCCGGGCCGCTCGAAGCCATAGACACACAGTAGCGCTGGATGGAGGGGCGAGCAGCGGTCGTGGCGCGGCGGTGTCAGGGGAGGAGAACAGGGGTGTGCGGTGGTTCGAGGCTAACCGGATCTCGACTTCTCATCGTTGTAGATCCGCGTGAGGAAGGAAGCAAGAGAGGGGAGGGGGAGGAGAGTGGTGGTGCCAGAGGGAAGGGGCGACAGAGAGGTGAGCGGCGGGCACCGGAGGGTGGGGCGAGCAACAACGCTGGAGGAGTGGACAATGGGGGTGAGGAAATAGAGTGCTGGAGAGCTGGGCTAGGGTTTGTAGGGGGCAGTGGTGGGCAGTTGGAGAGATGGAGAGGAAGGTACTTATGCGGTCCATAGGAGGCGCGAAAGGGGTTAACTGGCCGTTGTAGATGCAGAAGGTTAGCGGGTCGGCGTTATGCGGTCCGTGGGAGGCGTGGAGTGGGTTAACAGTCTGTTGCAGACGGAGGAGGTTAGCGGGTCGGTGTTACGCGGTCTGCTATCGGGCTTACCATTAAAAACGGGTCATGTCGGGCTACCCGTCGTGCTGCGGCGGCACCCGGGCATGGCTAACGGGCCAGGCTAGCACGGGCATGACGACCACCATGCGGGGCTGGCCTTGGGCCGGGTGAAACAAATGTAGGCTCTGGGCCAGCTGTCTGGCCATGGGTTGCATGGACACCTATATCCTTTGGCAATGCCTCCGCCATGCACCGTCCGTGCTTGTTGCGGCGCCTGTGCACAATGTCCCGCCAAGGCTTCTTGTGCTCGTTGCGAGTGTTCATCCCCACCACGTCCATCACTATGCCTATCGATGTCGTCTATCAGGGCCGTGCCGGTATAATCTGAGGCCCTGTACGAAACTGATGCCGCCTGACGTGACGTCTGTTTGCAGCCGCCGCCGGTGAGAGGAGGCCTCACTCGTTTTTTGTTGTTGTTGTAGCTCCGCTCACTAGAGGAGGCCTCCGTACTCATTTCCTTTTGTTGTCGTTGCCGGCCCCATTGCCTCGGCGGCTCGGATAGTCGACCGCCGTCATCCCCCAGAGCCCCAGCACACAGACGACAGATGAACAAATCGGCGAGAAGAGGCGCTGCACGATTAGATGGAATGAAGCCGAGGCGTCGTCGTTGCGTTTGCGAACGAATCGGCAATAGGACGTGATGGAAAATCGGCTTGTTGGACTTGAATCATGCGGTGTGATGGGTTGCTTAACTGGTGAAGAAAAAAAAATTGAGGCCCCTAACAAACTGGGGTCCTGTTCAATTGCACCACTCGCACATGCCCATGCACGGGCCTGTCGTCTATCTCCACTGCATGCTGCTAGTACTTGCCACAACACTTTTGCTATTGAAATGCCACATGTCATAAATAATTTAGGTAAACTCTCACACCACAAGGCACCCTATGTAGATAAGGTAGGCAGTTAAGTCACACCCCGAATATGAGGAAAATACCCTTTTATAAATATCATGCTTTTATCAAAATAAAGGATTTGGGATGATTTCTTTTCGGGAAGCGTGAGTAAAAATAAGGAAATGATAGCAACAGAAACCCTTGTGTGTGTTTTGGATTCGGAAGTAAGGTGACAACCTCAGTGGAGGGTTGCCAGCTTACTTCGGTCATATAAGGACCGATTCATTAGGTGAGTTTTTCTTATGATAAGTATATTCATATGTGCCAAAAAAGTACAAGCATACCTGCTATGTGATGCATTGATTCAAACCCTGCTAGCTGAACCTAACAATCCATCCCAAGGGGCCAAGGTGAGCAACATATATACTGGAGATGGACCTTCGTGTAGTAAAGGCCCGGTCGCATTGGTTACTGGTAGGGAAAATAGATAACAATCCATCCCAAGTTAAAGCCCTCATGATTAGTATTTTTGAACTTTTTGAAAAAATAGATAACCTTTTCTGGAAAAGACCGGAGAAGGGTTGATGAGCCAGAAATACAGACTAAAACTTGAGGACTGGCAGGGAGCTAGATTCCCCACAGAACCATCGCTCTTATCATATTAAACCTATTATATTAAACTACTCGTTTTAATTAACTTTACTTTGCATACGTGAGATGTTTCAGGCATAGGATTTCATCCCTAAACCATGTTCCTTGTCCACAACTTAAAATGCATATAATTACTTAGTAAATGTTGGGACTTGCTGAGTATCATCTATAAGTTTACTCAGCCTTGCTTTTATTTTACATGTATAGAAGATATGGTTCGCTAGTTTATTTTCTGCATGTGGAAAGGGTGACAACGCCACCCTCCGTATTTAAATGTGAAAACCTATTTTATATCAATTAATAGGTTTTCTATTGCTATTTGATGCTAACTTGTGATGAAGACTGTATCAGCTACTAATCCAGGGACTGATACATGTAACAACTGGATTATCTAAGGAGATCCCTCATAGCGGCGATGGCGCCGCCAACCGGGTGGTGGAGGAATGCCAGTGGGCGGCGCCGACGACGGGGTGAAGGATGTCAGGAGGAGGATGAACCGTGGCGGGTGATGACGTAGGCATAATGTAAGGGCCACACAAGAAATAGGGAGGGTATCTAACCGAGAAGATCCGCGTTGGGGACAGGGTGGTGTCTTCTCGCGTTTTTGCCGGACGCGTAGGGGGTGGTAATAGGTCATGACCTTTATGCCCTCTTCACGATCCAACTCGGCTCTAATCATTTGTAAGTCAAATTTATATATAATTTTAGCCCGATACGTTTAGTACCCGATACTTAAATTAAATTTTCTAGTATAAAAAGTTGGGCTCGTTACCACCCCACCCCTCGCACGAGAGAAGCACGGGCGGGAGCGCGGAGACCACCCGCAGAGACTCGTGATCAGTTGCCGTGAAGCAAAAGCCGTTATGCAAAGCCGTCTCCGATTAAGTAGAATATTTCCTTTTTTATTTACAGATAAAGTGAGAAAACGCTGCAGCTGTCAACCGTTGATCTTAAAGCAACGAATAGAGATAAAATTTTAACCGAACGCCGAGCTATATAATCATTGACCCGTATATTCGAGCGTATCTGATGAATGACCTTCGTCGACGCATGACAGTACAGTTGACGGTTCACGTCTCAGCCATTGCACCAGATCAGGCAAATGGCGGCGACGGCAACGGAGGCAGCTCCGCCATGGCGCAGAACAAGAAGCCCAGGAAGCGAAAGAAGTCCAAGTCGTCATCCAGCTCGGCCGCCTCAGCGCCCACCGACGGCGATGGCAACGGCGGCGGCCAGCAACGACAACCGGTCGCCGCCGTCCTGCAGCAGCAGCAACTGCACCGCGGAAAGCAGAGGGTCGTGTGGACTCCCGAGCTGCACGATGTGTTTCTGAAAGCATGCGATGTCCTTGGGAAAGGTATAGCACGTACAGTGTCTCTCGTGATCTCGTCTCGCTAGCTTATTCAATTGTGCTTAGCGCTTATTTTTTCCTCCTGACTCCTGATATGCCATGCTTATATGTAGATGCTGTTCCGAAGAAGATATTGGCCTTGATGAATGTTGATGGAATCAGTAGAGAGCATGTCGCAAGCCACCTTCAGGTACGGTGATTACAGTTACGTACAAAGCCCTCTTTGACAGACTAATAAGCTAAAAAAACTGCATCATAGTACAAAATAGCTGGATATAGCACCGTTATCTTCCGTTACAGCTGATTTTGGACAGGTACCGCTATTCGCTTATACGTCCAATTTAGCTGCGATTTAACGGTAGCGCTATATAGCTCTATTTAGCCCGATGTTAGCTGTTTTTGGAGACCTCGCGTTAAATGTCTTAGCCCCCTATTTTACACTGCATGCATTATTTATTTTTCTCTAGCATCTGCTCACACACACATTGCAGAAACATCGATTGAATTTGAAACGGGAGGAGCAGCGGCTGCAGCGCGTCCCTGGAAGAGGAGACGAACGGCCACCCCTCCATGCTGAAGCTTCTTCCCAAACGCCTTTGCCCTCCCTGAATCCTCCTGCCCAAGCACCTGCAGCTTCGTCCTCTCTGCACACTACCCTTCCTCCTCCGCAGGCACCCTTCGCGGCTCTCACCATGTCCGGACTACATATAGCAGGGCATGGCCACCATCAGCTACTCCATACACCACCACCAGATCGCTTCACCGCCACCAGCAGCAGCGTTCCAACAAGCTGCTTGCTTCTTCATCCACACCCGGGCTTCCCCATAGTGCAGCCGATCCAGCAGCGCTTCAGGCCACCTCTGGAGGCCACCGTGTTGTGATGCCGATGCCTCCGAAGAAGCCTGTCAAGAAACGACAGGCAGGATATAACCATGCAACGATGCAGCCGCTGACTGCCGCTTCGGCTAGTTCAGGCCACAGTTCCATGGTCCTAATAAGGAACAACGTCGCACAGACGCTGGCCAGGGCGCCGCAGATGCAAGCGCCTCAATCTGTGAGCATGACCGGAGGTTTGTACCTGATTGATCGAGCATTTTGGTTAATCTTTCTCTCTAATTAGAATTCTTGATCTGCATTACGTGACGTGAATGCCACATGTATATATTATCTTGTCCTGCATAGAGATCTCGGCTCCTGAGGCCAATATGGTGAGCAACGAAGAGACGGAGATATGCATGGCACACCTGTTGATGGCCGTCGAAGCTGAAGAGGGACAAGGGCGGCCTGCCGCACGAGAAGCAGCATCCGCCACAGTTGAAGAGGGACAAGAGCAAGCCGCGGAACCAGGAGCAGCTGAGACGGCCGCCAAAGCAGAAGAGGAACAAGCAGATCGAGACGCCGAACCTGGAGGAAATGCTGATGCTGCTGCTGGCTCCTTGAGTCCGCCTGGCAGCAGCATCCATGGAGAATTATGGAAGGTAACTAAAAAGAGATGAACTCTCCCATGAAAGTCGATATCGCATTGGCTAGATTATTCAATCAGGAAGGAAAACTATAACTGTGATGTCTGGTACATGGTCATTGTAGATCGACAACGCCGATGTTTCATGGGACTTCTGCGGATTCCACTACCGGTACAACAGCGATTAGCATGAGTGCTGATACCGCCAGTTAAGCTAGCTGGAAGGGAAAGCTCCACTCGGTGGGGGGAGATTGGTTTTAATAAATTCAGTTTTTTTAAGTCTACCTATGTTCATGATGTCTTTCTTTAGAATACCTAAAGATGTACTAAAAAGATTGGACTCACTACCGGAAACCGCTCCTTTGCCGTGTGCCGCAATCTTTGCCGTGAGCATTACCACGGGCGCACGGCAAAGCCGGCCCTTTGCCGTGTGCCAGAAAGCAAGCTCACGGCAAAGCCAGAGCACACGGCATCGTGCGTCTTTGCCGTGTGCCCTGTGGCCAGGCACACGGCAAAGAAATACCCCACGGCTAAGGGGCCCCTTTGCCGTGTGCCCTGTGGCCTGGCACACGGCAAAGAAATACCCCACGGCTAAGGGGCCCCTTTGCCGTGGGCCCAGTGTCTGGGCCCACGGCAAAGGACAACACACGGCAAAGTTGTAACCTTTGCCGTGAGCCTCATCACTCGGCCCACGGCAAAGGTGACGGCGTGTGACGGCCGTCACCCTTTGCCGTGAGCTAGCCGTTTGGCTCACGGCAAAGGGCTGGCACACGGCCACGTAAGCCCTTTGCCGTGAGCCGTAGTCTGTGGCCCACGGCAAAGGTAGGGCCCACGGCAAAGTTAAATTTTTTTTAATCTTTTGTCACCCAAAAATTTTGTGGTGTCAATGTAACTTGCTTGGTGTTCCATGTTAAGATTTGATGCATTTCACAAATTATTTGCTATATTTAGTTATTTTATTTCTTTTCTTCGATTTATCGTTGAAAATAACTTTTGAGCTGCAAGAGTGTCAAATAATGGAATATAATTGATTCAAAGGGACCATACACGTTACTCAGTCCATTCTGAGACCTTATCCATGAACTGTAATGAAAATTCTAGCGTGTGGTTCAAGAAACATGATTATGCACGTTGGGCCAAATCGTTTTTAAATTCTAGAAAAAAAAATCCAAGTCCGAAAATCATCAGATTTCTCCTACCATCATGATTTCATGTGTATATGATGTGGTAAAAATTTCAACACGTTTCGCACAAGTTGTCACGTACGCTGCTTACAAATCGAAGAATCTCTGGAGAAGTTTCTGAGAGTTGAGAATGAGTAGTTCATATTGAGAGCGTAACTGAAGTCGAATTAGGTTTTGACTTCAAAAGTTTTTCCATAGATAAAAGGCAACATAGACGTAGCGAGGACAAATTTTCGTAAATTTTCATACACATTTCATAATTTTATAATTTTTTTTGAATTGAATAATATGAACTCATATGTACATATACATGAGGTAACGTACTTCTTATCATATATTCATCAACCATGTTGTTAATTGAGTAAAGCAAGCTATGTTCAAAACGTGACAAAGTTACGCAGAGATGAAATAATTGATCAAACTGAATTCAAACGATTTACACGATCTAAATCGAATTTGAATTTCAAACGCATGAAATACTAATTTTTTTGGTGTGAAAACCTTTAACATGAGTTGTTTAGGGCCTTAGGCAAGGTAACAAATATTACCAAAGTTTGAACTGCGCAAAAAAATTTTAAAAAATTTTGAACTTTGCCGTGTGTCAGACGAGGAGGCACACGGCAAAGGTCCTTTGCCGTGAGCAAACCCTAGAAGCTCACGGCAAAGGGCCTTTGCCGTGTGCCCAGATCTGGCTCACGGCAAAGCCCTTTGCCGTGAGCCAGATCTGGGCACACGGCAAAGAAGTGGCCTTTGCCGTGTGCCCCAGATCTGGGCACACGGCAAAGGGCTTATACACTTAGCGGTTTGAAGCCACCCCGCGCCACGCACACACACAACTCCCACACGCCGCCGCCGTCCCCGCGCCACCCCGCTGCCAGCTCTCCCGTGCGCCGCCGTCGCCGCGCGCCGCTGCCACCGCCGACGTCCCCGCGCGCCGCCGGCCACGCCACGCCGCCGCTACGCCCCGCCGCCTCCCCTCCCCGCGCGCGCCGCCAAGCCCCGCCGCCTCCCCTCCCCGCGCGCGCGCGCCGCCAAGCAACGCCGCCGTCCCTCCCCGCGCGCCGCCAGCCCCGCCGCCTTGCTCCCTCCCCGCCGCGTGCGCCGGCCACCGCCGACGCTCCCAGCCGCGCGCGCCGGCCGCTGCCGCGCCCTCCCCGCGCGCGCCCCTTGCCTCACCGGCCGGCCGCGGGTAGGGCAGCCGCGCGCCGCCGGCCCCTCCCTCACCGGCCGGCCGCGCCGGCCCCTCCCTCGGCCGGCGGCCCCGCCGGCCCGCCGGCCCCTCCCTCGCCGGCCACCTCCATCTCCGGCCGTCCGTGAGTTTTTTTTGTTTTTCTATTTTTCTTTAGTTATTTAATTTAGTTAGTTTAGTTAGTTTAGACAAAATAGTTTTGTTAGTTTAGACAAAATAGTTTAGTCACTAATTTATTTTAAACTAGTATGAGATTAGTACTTTAGTTTATTTTAGCGTACTTTAGACAATTACATTTTGTTTAGTTTGAAGTGAACTGAGATGAATTAGTGTACTTAAATTAGATTAATTTGTATGTGATTGGACATATGTTTTTTTACTTGTTTAGTTAAGTTGAATTAAAAGATATATGCGTTTGTGGTTGCCGGTCATCGTGCCGTTGTCTATGTGGTTGTCGGCAATTGTGCCGTTGCTTTTGTTGCAGGTTTTGAAACCTCCCCGTGCAGGGGAGGTGCTGCCGAAATTTTTAAATTTTGACAGTTTTTTTCTTTTTTTGTTCAGGTTGTTGCAGGTTCTAGGCGTGACACCGTCCCCGAGTCGGCACCGTCCCCGACTCGCACCCGTTCTCGGCGCGTCACCGTCCCCGACTCGCCCCCGTTCCCGGCGCGTCACCGTCCCCGACTCGCCCCCGTTCTCAGGTGAGACATAAATATCTTTCTGTCCTTGACATGCATGTTAGTGGTTAACGTAACCTAGGCGTCTCCCGTTCGAAAGAGATACGGTCGGAAATATGCAGAACTTTGCATATCTATGACCGTATCTGTTTCGAATTGTCCACGTTATTTGGACAGCCGGAGGATGCGCAACCGCGGGTAGTTTCCATGCTCTACTCCGATCCGAGACTGAATTTCGGTAGCATCTCCCCGTTGTTCTCCGGATACACACTCTCCCTCTAGGGACGTGTATTTGGAGAACAGCGTGGAGATGCTGCCGAAATTCGGTCTCGGATCGGCGCAGAGCATGGAAACTACCCTCGGCTGCGCATCCTCGGGTGGGATTAGGACCTATCTTCACCATTTAGCTAGGCAATATAATAATCGTGTAGATGCTATTTGTTTTATATTACTCATGCAATTGCTTATTATATCAATAATTCGTATAATAGAGGATGGGTGATCGTGAGTGGATGTACACTGGCTGGTCCCGTGGGGGTGAAATGACCTTGGATTGGATTCAGAGGACCGAGTCTTTTTTGGATTCAGCATTTGCAAACGTTAGAGGAGCGTCTATCACTTGGTGTCCGTGCAGCAAATGTGGGAACACACGTGCACACACAAAGGAGGACATTAGAAATCATCTCTGCAAGCATGGGTTTACTCGAGACCGTACCAAGTGGAAATACAATGTTGCAGACTCACGCACGAGAGACGAGGTCATGAGACAACGCATCGAGGAACTTGATGATGACGCCGGGATAGCAGACATGTTAGAAGACTTTCACGCAGCACAAGTCGATGAACAACGCTTGGAGGAGGAGCCAGAGCCAACCGCAAAGGCATATTATGATATGTTGGCTGCGGCACAACAACCCCTGCACGAGCATACCAATGTTTCTCAGCTCGATGCCATTGCACGCCTAATGGCCATAAAGTCGCAGTTTAGTCTGGGTAGAGATGCATTTGATGTCATGTTGACAGTTTTTGGCAGCCTGCTTCCGGGTGGTCACATTCTGCCGAAGAACATGTATGAGGCACAGAAACTCCTTCGGGCACTTAAGATGCCATATGAGCAGATACATGCTTGTCCGAATGGATGCATCTTATTTAGGAAACAGTATGCAAAAGCAAAGTACTGTCCAAAGTGTGAAGCCTCTAGGTTCTTGGAGATAGACTCAGGTGATGGTCAGACGAGGCAAACCACAATCGCCGTTAAAATCTTACGGTATCTCCCCTGCATACCGAGGATCCAACGACTTTACATGACCGAAGAATCCGCCAAACAAATGACATGGCATAAAAATGGGCGTCGATACAATCCTGATAAGCTGGTACATCCATCGGATGCTGAATCGTGGACGCACTTTGATACGATTCATCATGCAAAGCCTCAGAGGCTCGTAATGTTCGTGTGGCTCTGGCTACAGACGGGTTCAATCCTTATGGAATGTCCAGTGCGCCATACACATGTTGGCCCATGTTCGTTATCCCTCTCAATCTCCCTCCCGGCGTCCTGTTTCAACGACAGAACATATTCTTATCATTGATAATTCCTGAACATCCGGGAGATAACATGTGCGTGTACATGGAACCTCTGATTGATGAATTGGAGTCTGCTTGGCATGAAGGGGTATTGACATACGATCGTGCTACCAAAACAAACTTCAAAATGCATGTTTGGTACCAGTACTCGCTGCATGACATGCCGGCGTATGGATTGTTCTGCGGCTGGTGTGTTCACGGGAAGTATCCATGCCCAGTATGCAAGGCAGCTGTTCGGTTCTTTTGGTTGAAAGCTGGTGGTAAATATTCTTCTTTCGACCAACATCGTCAATTTCTCCCTCTAGATCATTCATTCAGACGAGACATTAAGAACTTTACGAAAGGTGTTGTAGTTGAAGACCCTCCACCGCAAATGATGACTGGTGCCGAGGTGCGTGCTCAGTTAGACGCTCTCATCCTTAAAGAAAATGGAGATGGTTTTGAAGGATATGGGACGGAACACATGTGGACTCAGAAATGCGGCTTGTGGAGGCTCCCATACATGCAGGATATTCTTCTTCCACATAACATTGATGCAATGCACACTGAAAAGAATATCGGCGAGGCACTTTGGGGTACAATAATGGAAATTCCTGATAAGACGAAGGACAATGTCAAGGCTAGAGTTGATCAAACGAATTTATGTGATAGGCCGAAGCTAACAATTCCAACTCCCGCTGAAGGCAGGCGATGGAAAAAGCCAAAGGCTGATTTCGTCCTTGATAGAGCCCAAAGGAAAGAAGTATTGGAATGGTTCAAAATCTTAAAGTTTCCTGATGGGTATGCTGCTAATCTGACGAGGGGGGTGAACTTAGAGACTATGCGAATCAACGGGCTCAAGAGTCATGACTACCATATATGGCTTGAGCGACTTCTTCCGGTGATGGTCCGAGGTTATGTACCTGATCATATATGGCTAGTGCTGGCAGAGTTGAGCAATTTCTTTCGTCAACTCTGTGCTAAGGAAGTTTCGCTGTCCGTGATTGTGGATATGGAAAAAATGGCTCCTGTGTTGCTCTGTAAGTTGGAGAAAATCTTTCCACCAGGCTTCTTCAATCCTATGCAGCATATGATTTTGCACCTCCCGTATCAGGCACGAATGGGGGGTCCCGTGCAAAACCGTTGGTGCTATTCTATTGAGAGATGTCAAAAAGTTCTTCGAACAAAATGTAAAAATAAATGCAAGATTGAAGCTTCAATTGCTGAGGCGTACATTCTGGAGGAGGTGTCAAATTTCACATCCAAATACTATTCTGACAATCTTCCTAGCGTGCATAATCCACCCCCTCGTTACAATGCCGACGAAGAGGAGTCGAACCTCAGCATTTTTCGTGGTCAACTCGGAAAGGCAAGTCATTCGAGGACCAAGACCTTGACTGTCGAAGAGTGGCGTGACATCATGCTATATGTCTTGAAAAACCTTGACGAAGTTGAGCCATACATACAGTAAGTTCTACACGAATTTGTTCTTGACTATTCACTCTTCTACATCCAACCCCTTTGTTTTTCGTTGGTACAGGGAATTTCTTGTGACATACTGGCATCGATCAAGGAGGCCTACCGATCAGGAATATGACAACCTTGTTAGACATGGTGCGGCAAATGGGCCAGATTTTATTTCTTGGTTCAAAAAGAAGGTAATGTACTATTTTGGTAATAATTAGTATGCACGATGACACAAATTAACCCGTCTATGTGTAACGAATGTCGTACCTGCTTGACTTTGCAGGGCCAAACAGATGCTTCTATGAGTGCCGAATTGAGACAAGTTGCCGATGGCTGTGCCATTAGGGTCAAGTCATTTGACGCTTATGATGTCAATGGATATCGCTTTCACACCACAAGACACGATCAGAGTCGGCCCAATCGAAAAACCACAAATACCGGAGTGTGTACTCCAGGAGACGATGGGGTCGAATACTATGGAAGAATTGAAGACATATACGAACTCACATTTCCTGGTTCGAAATCTCTCAAACCTGTCATATTCAAATGCCATTGGTTTGATCCTGAAGAAGTGAGACGGACCCCTAAACTTGAGCTTTTACCTTAGCACACGGCAAAGGCCGGGTCTTTGCCGTGTGCTTTTACCCCAGCCCACGGCAAAGGCCCAGTTTGGGCCCACATGGCGGCTATCTTTGCCGTGAGCCGCCTGGTTTGGCCCACGGCAAAGAGCCCAGGTTGGGCCCACCTGGCGGCAATCTTTGCCGTGGACCGCCGGCTTTGGCCCACGGCAAAGAGCTCAGGTTGGGCCCACCTGGCGGAAATCTTTGCCGTGAGCCCGCCGTGACGGCACACGGCAAAGATTCGTAACGGCTACGGCCGTTAAGCCCACAACGGCCCACGGCAAAGGCTTTGGCACACGGCAAATCTTTGCCGTGTGCCCGAGTTGGGGCTCACGGCAAAGATGGCCTTTGCCGGCCAAACTTTGCCGTGTGCTCTTTGCCGTGAGCCGCACACGGCAAAGAGCTTTGCCGTGTGCAAATAGACCTTTGCCGTGTGCTTCTGGCACACGGCAAGGCGGCGAATCCGGTAGTGACTATTATAGATCAAGGTTCTTTTGGCAATGTGATGAACACAAAAAGAAATATAGACTTGTAAAATGGAGCATTCTTAATCAACCAAAAAAATTAGGAGGTCTAGGTATCATTGACCTTGATGCTCAGAATATATGCTTATTAACCAAGTGGTTGATCAAGTTGGTAAACGAGGATGGGGTGTGGCAGCAACTACTTAGGGACAAGTATTTGGGCACAAAATCAGTTTGCCAAGTGACAAAAAAACCTGGAGACTCCCAATTTTGGTCGGGTTTGATGGAGATCAAGGATATCTTATTCTCTAGAGGCTGTTTAATGTTAATAGTGGGGAGCAAACTAGATTTTGAGAAGATGTATGGATAGGGAGAAAAATTTGAAAAGTTTGTACCCCTCTCTATTGCTAGGAAGAAGCAGGTGACGGTTGCTAGTGTTCTAAACACTACCCCTTAACATGTCATTTAGAAGGGCTCTATTAGGGGTTAATCTAAAGCATTGGCTGCAGCTTGTAGAGAGTGTAATCACTTTTAAGCTAAATGCCAAAGCTGATGTGTTTGTATGGAACAACAATCCGAACATAAAGTTCTCTGTGCAATCAATGTATAGGGTGTTAATGAAGGAAGGGAGGGTTACACAAAACTGTTTTTTCTGGAAGAGAAAAATACCTTATAAGATCAAGATCTTTCTTTGGTATTTGCATAATGGAGTAATTCTAACAAAGGAAAATCTAATCAAAAGAAAGTGGAAGTGGAATACAAGGTGTAACTTCTGTAGCAGGGAGGAAAGTATACAACATCTTTTTTTCAAGTGTCACTTGGCAAGGTTTGTTTGGGGGCAGTACATATCACTTTTGGCATTAATGCACCAACTGATGTTGGGGATCTACTTGGACCTTGGCTGGGTAATTGGCCAAAAAAATACCGAAAGCAATTGTTGATACGGGTGGCTGCTCTATGTTGGTCTATTTGGCTAACCCGTAATGAAGTGGTGTTCAAAGGAAAAAAAATCCTCACTCTTACTTGCAGATTGGTCTATTTGGCTAACCCGTAATGAAGTGGTGTTCAAAGGAAAAAAATCCTCACTCTTACTTGCAGGTCATATTCACAGGGACATATTGGACAAGGAGTTGGGTAACAATGTCTAAAGAAGATGAGCGACCGAGTCTCAAAGAAATGTGCCGTAAGCTGGAGGTCACGATGTTGGAGATCTTTAACAGGTTTGGTTGGAGGTCCAGAAGCAGAATTCAAGGTTAGTTCTTGAGTCGTCTTTTGTCTTGATGGTCTAGACTTTTTCATTGGCTATTGCACTGTAGTCTTCGTTGCTTTCAGAACTGGAGTGCTAGAGTTCTTTTTTTTGAACAATTTCGGGGGGAGGATCCCCAACTACTTACTTTCATTGATCGAAAGACCTCGAGCAGGGGCAGTTACAAGAACTTACAGATCATCTCGGAAATCGAAGGAGAACAACATGAGGTCGGCAAGGCCCAAAACACAGAAAATTACAAACAGCATAGAAGAAAGAAAAGTCTAGCACATCTCCACGAGTCACCCTAAGAGTATAATGCCAATCACCGAGTTGCCCAATCTTCAAGCGACTTACTTGCCGAAACCTACACTGACCATTCATGAGCTTCGACTCCCATCATCATCTAACCAAGGCGGGGCAAAAACCCACCCTGATCGTCTGGTTGCCACTCCTCTTGATGCCCTCTGACGCCCTTCGAGGAGAGGTGAGAGTTGAAGGGGGGAGTATCATCTTGAAAAGAACGAGTCCCTATCCTCGCTAACCGGCTTCAGACGGAGGAAGAGATCATAAAGGCCAGCACATATTCGAACACAAAAACACCCAGTCAATTGACGGTTGCCAAGAGACACCACCATGTTGCCCCCGACGAGCTGCCTGCATCAAGCCAGAATAGGACCGGCTTCTCAATTTGCTAAAATGTCAAGCTCCTCCCAATGCCCTATGGGGGAAGGAAGCCCCAGAGGAGGGAGGGTCACCGAGGAATGCAGCTACCAACAACCTCGTAGACCAGATGAAGATGAAGTAAGAGGCTCAGAAACTGAGTTCTTCGGATCTTGGCTGCCACAATCAGAGCAGAGCGGAGCAAAGACATTGGTGGACAAAGAAGGGAGAAGAGCGGACGAGGTGAGGAGCACCACCGGTGTCAGAAAGGGGGAGATTGCACCAAGCCGGCACCTCCAGGGAGGAGAGCGGCGCCCACGGGCGTCACCACCGGCGGAGTTGACTAGCAGCCTTAAAGCTTTCGCTATGCAATCCAACCTTCCAACACAGCACACTAGCGATCACTGCTCGAGGCACCTGAGGGCCAGCACCCTCAGTTGGCACCCGGACAGGGCGAAGGGGAGGGAGAGCCAGAGGGGCTTGCGGTGGCCAGGGTGGTGGAGATGGTGTGGAGGTGGAGGGGAGAGAGCCGTCGGTCGGGTCTGTGCGGAGAGAAGGGGGAGGACTAGGCGGCGGTGGCGGCTAGGTGGCGGAGGGGAGGAGAGGACGGTGGCGCCTGTGAGGTGGTGCAGGGGAACGGCGGCGACGACGAGGTGGTGCAGGATACCGGCGGCTGCGAGGTGCGGGGGTGAGGGAGATGGGGGCGACGGCGACAGCGTACACTAGGCGGCGGAGGGGCGCGGGCAGCACCACCGGCGGCGGCTAGGGTTCCCGCGCATGGTCCCCGTCGTCGCACCCACCCGCTTGCAGCTCGAACCTCGGAGGCAGCGGATCCGGTGTTGGAGGGGGCAGATCTGCGTCGAGTGCCACCGGAGCCGCGCCATCTTGCCGCCGACGAGTTGCGCCGCCACCTCCCAAAAGCCGGCCCAGATCTGGCCGAGAGCGGCCGAAGGAGGCGGAAATGGCCCCGCCGCCACCTTCCTAGGGCCATCCAGGTTGCCGGCGAGTCCCTCCGGCGGCGGCGAGGGGGCTAGAGGAGAGGGGGAGGGCGGCGGCGGGGGGAACCCTAGTCGCCCATGGTGGGAGCGACGCGGGGGTGGGGGGTTGCGTCACCAGATATCAGCAGCCGAGTGCTAGAGTTCTGAACTTGTGTGTGTTTCGTTGGAAACATTGGGTGCAGCCTATGTGCTGTGTGTATCGTTTCTTTGGCTGTAAACACTCCATTCTGGAGTGGTGGAGGCCGGATGCTCCTTAATTTTTTTTTAAAAAAACTGCAGTTAACAAAAAGAAAGAAAGAAAAGGAAGTCAATGGAAACACATCTAGCATATTGATCATTGTGAAACATGCTTAATTCCATGAATGAACTAAACACTAAATATACTGAGAAAAGTCCTGATGCTAATATCGTGGGCATCCTTCGGCATTGTGGCATCGTTGTGAGAATTGTATTTTATTACTCGCGATTGGTCCTGAAGCCTCCCAAACGGCATCTTCAGGAACGTCGGCGAGGTGAGGCTTGAAACATGAGCGAGCTCATCGTGTCGATGTGAGTTCAATAATGGGCGTGTCTCCGCCGGCTCGCCGGCCGCTAGCTGTCCATGGCGGCTTCTCGCTTCTCCTTCGTGACCCTCATGCGCTGCATCCTGTTTCCTGTTGTGGGCAGCCCGCCTTGCGCACTGTTCCGCGTCCCGGGTTCAGCGTACCCAATCGAGGAACGGGGTCGACGTCTGGATCGTCGCGGGACGACGGTACTAGGTATCTACACGTTCCGTTAGCTGCTGGGACGTCACGTCTCACATCTTCTGATTCCTAATAAAATCAAGAGCACCACCAGATATATACAGTACTGTATATAGATGCGCTTCATTTTTTTTCTTTTTGTGTCCGTGGAGCCATTATCTAGGTGGAGTTGATTGCAATGTCCTTTGAAATAGTGGTCCTCCAGCTCCTTAGATTTTGGTAGATAACATTATAGACTCATTTACAAACACTGATGTGCCTGCTGTGGCACATCGATGGACATGACACGTTTCACGGCATTGCCGAGAGAGCAGGAGTGGCAGCCGGCAGTACGTGCAGCCTGAAAGTTCAGGCTCCCTTGATCACAACTTCACAAGCTTGAGGTAGCCGAGAGATACCATCGGGCTAATATCACTTTGGTTCTCATTGACAGTGTAGGTCAAAAGTCCATATCCATCGATTACAACAGTCTATTACTTTTATCATCACATTATCTCACTGTAACTTCTTCGCTCCTTGTTGAGGGCCCCAAGAAACAGAGAGGAAAATACGCTTCATTTATACACAGTCCGTCCATATATGTGTGACTTAATTTTTTTTCATAACTAATCATAAGCACGCGATTAGTCATGGTTCATGCCACAGCGGAACGTACTGGCTCATATATGCGGCATGTAGTGTCCACCGTACCTCTATGCACTAGCTGGAGCAATGTGGATAACTGGGTGCACAATCAGGCCTGTTTTCTTCTTTCCGACCAGTCCTGGAGCCTCCCCAACATCGAGATTCTTAGGCTCCATTCCGTCGGGCAGCTTCCAGTCAAAGTGGTACAAAAGGCTTGCCAGCGCGAGCTCAACATTGGCTAGTCCAAGGTTTGCACCTGGGCACATACGCCGGCCAGATCCAAACGGGAGGAATTCGTAGTTGGTCCCTTTGTAGTCCAAGCTACTTTTCTCAAACCGCTCTGGCTTAAACTCGTCAGCGTCATCCCAATACTTAGGGTCCCTGCAGATCGCCCACACGTTGATGAACACTGAGGTGCCCTTGGGGATGTCATAGCCCATGACCTTGCAGTTCTCACGGCACCGGCGTGGCAACGCGAGGGGCAGTGGGCAGTGCAGCCTGAGGGCTTCTTTGATCACCAGCTTGAGGTAGTCGAGCCCAGCGAGGTCGTCCTCGGTGAACGTGGTCTTCCCCTTCCAGGCCTCACGGACCTCGGCCTGCGCTTTGGCCATCGCCGCCGGGTACCGGACTAGCTCTGTCATGCACCAGTTCAGCAAGGTCGACGAGGTGTCGCTGCCCGCGCCAAACATATCCTGAAAGAAACATGCCATGTAGTCGCTAGATCAGCCTGGGATGAATATAATGGTCGATCAGTCAAATAAAGGCAGTCATCAGGAAATAATTAATAAACTTACAAACAGGATAGTGACTAAGGTGTCGTTGGTGAGCTCTATGGGCGTGCTGCTGTCCTTCTGCAGCCGGAGCAGGACGCCGAGCAAGCCCTCGTGCGCCGTCTCGTCGCCGCTGTCGAATGCTTGTTTCTTCTCGTGGATGATCTGCTCCAGGATTCGCTCGATCCTCTTGCGGCACACGAGCGCCTTGCGCGGCGCCGAGCCAAGCATCTGCATGAGCCTCGACGACGGGAAGAGGTCGGCGGGGTTCATCCCCGACGTCAGCCGGATCGCCGTGTCGAAGGCCTCCAGGTACTCGTCCTGGTGGCTGCACCGGCTGCCGACGGACTCCCTGACGAAGGTGTCGTTGATGAGCCTGGAGATCATCTTGGTCAGGTCGACGGCGGCGCCGGCGCCGGCGGACGCGGCGAGGCCCCGCGCGAAGCGCGCCACCTCCTCCTCGCGGATGCGGCGGAACGACTGCACGCGGGCGACGCTGAGCAGCTCGAGCACGGAGACCTTGCGGAGCTGGCGCCACCGCTCGCCGTAGGACCCGAACACGAGGTCGGTGCCGTCGTAGGTGAGCACGGACAGGGTCGCGTTCAGGTGCCGGTCGGCGAACGTGATGTCGTGCGTCTTGGTGATCGCCTGCGCGGCCTCCGGCGACGACGCCACCAGCGTCGGCACCTCGCCCAGCCGGAGCATCATCAGGGGCCCGTACTTCTGGGAGAGGCCGCGCATGGAGCGGTAGGGGGATGGGCTGGTCACGAGGTGGTGGATGCTGCCGATCAACGGCAGCGTCCATGGCCCCGGGGGCAGGTTCAGCTCGGGCTTGCCGACGAGGTGAGACTTGAGCTTGGAGAGGACGACGAGCAGCACGGCCACGGCCACGCCGAGGAGTACCTTGTCGTCCATAGTGACTAAGCTAGTACTGGCTAGCTACTTTATTTTTTTTTCTTTTTTGGTAGGCGGGCAGCAGGTTGACCTGTCTGCTCGATCGTGTTGGAGACGTGAAGCCTCTGCTCTGCCGTGGGTAAATTTATATAGTAGTAGCAACGGCGGGAAGACGATGCTGCTAGCATTTTTCAAATTATTATCGTTGTGGAAATGATGACACGCCAGGTCAAACATGTGTCTTGACATTCGGACCCACAAGGCCACAACCGAACTGGCGTCATATCTCTTGTATGATAGTGACAACTGACAAGATCTTTTGAACAGAAGTAATAGTTAGTAAGTAATTATAATTTACAAGCGCACTTTTTTCTGGAAGAAAAACAGTAGGTGATGAGTTGCTTTTGTCGGGTTTTTATTGGCGTGTAGGTACAATTTTAAATGTTTGGATCATTTATATTGTTATCCAAGTGTCTAGGACGAAGACAGTTGTAAAAAAAAAATATCAGGCACTGCTGCAGTGTTGTTACCGTGGATAACCGGCAAGCAGCAGCCCAGTCCCCATCCGCATGCACGCGAATTTTCATCACACGCATGCTGACGACCCCGGTTGGCTGCTGGTTGGCACCACGTGTGTCCGCCGGCCTCCCGCGCGTCCGTGTCACCACCGGCACGAACACCGTGAGAAAAGCTTATGGACGAGAATTATTCACTCCCTTCAGAGAGCCCGTCTCTCTTTTCCCTCTCCCAGCAAGACAAGCACCCAAGGTCTATAACCGATTCACAATCTCTGCAACTATGCTCTTGAGATCCTACCCACATCATAAGGACGTAGGCATGTTTCGCAAAAAAGAAGGACGTAGGCATGCAAAGGGTCACAAGTTGCCATTTCTGCCAACAATCATACGTGCACAACTAGTACTTGATTGGCACGCTCTCTCGGCCGTTAATTGCCATTTCTGTCAACAATGAGCATCCATGGCCGCGATTTTTCGTGAGGAATATGGAGAGAAACTTTTTGTTCGGCATGCCAAGAAAACCACTAAAAGACTTTTCTCCTCCGTAAGAAACAAAAGAAGGAATATAATTAAATGTCTGAAGCCAAAAGATCCAGCGAGACTTTAATCGGGAGACTTAGTACTTGACCAGCCGAATGCGTGCTGAGCCTAGCTTTCCGCAAACGTGCTTTGACGAGTGTCGTCGCCCCCGATGGCCTGCTGGTTTGCCGCGGACTAGCACCCACCTCCTCTTGATGTATACTCCATCCGTTCCGAATTACAAATCATTGTCTAACCTCAAGTTTGATCGCTTATCTTATTCAAAAAGTTTGAACAAATATAATCAAATTTAAGTCATTTTTAATAACTTTTATTAATAAAGCAAGCCACAACAAAAAAATGATATTTTGCACAATTTTCGAGTGGTCAAACTTGAGATTAGAAAAGTCAAACGGCTTATAATCTAAGAATGGAGGAAGTATACTAGAATGCAATTCTCGCCTTTTTATAAGTCAAACTATTTGAACACTGACTAAAATTATATGAAACATTACTAGCACTCATGATACAAAAATAAGTATCATTAGATTAGTTATATAATACAATTCTATAATAAATTTATTTGGAGAGATAACAGATAACTATTTACTATAAATTTGGTCAAATTTGAGCTAGTTTGACCGGCACTATTGCATTCTTTGGAGGGAGTAGAAAGCATGAAAATGAACGATAAACTAAGGCCCCGTTTGGATCCACAAACTAACTTTAGCTAGCTAATTTTAGTTGAGATGGATCCAAACACCCCAACAGGGCTAAGCGATCTGCCGAACCTGTGGGATGTCAAAATGCATCGGTAGGGGACCGTTCCGCCTTATAGGGAAGCAAACGCGAAAGCGGGGGTCGACGAAGCGGAAGCGAGAACTCCAGCTAAACTTCTTCTAGCTAATGGGAAAGGCCATTTTTTTATAGCCGGTTGAGAGTAGCTAAACCCAGCTAAAATTGTTTAAAGACCGAAATGCCCTTAATGGTTTGATGAAATTACACCCACTACCATCGCAATCTTCATCTCTTGCACCTGGAGGGTATTATAGTCAATAAACTAGTATTTAGCTAGGGGATCCAAACAACCCCAGCTAAAGTTTAGCTGGCTAAAAGAAGTCATTACATTTTAGCTAGCTAAATTTTAGTTGGAGTGGATCCAAACAGGGCCTAAATGAGGCAACTAAAGTAGGCCCCACATAACTTTGTATTTCATCGCATGTCTGCGACCTTATTCTCTCTTCCGATAGCTTTGTCTTCCTCTGTCCGTTCTCAGTCCACGCCGCTCTGGAAGGACACTTAATGACGGTTATTCTCTCTTTCGATAGCTTTGTCTTCCTCTGCCCGTTCTCAGTCCACGCCGCTCTGGAAGGACACTTAATGACGGTTATTCTCTCTTCCGATAGCTTTGTCTTCCTCTGCCCGTTCTCAGTTCACGCCGCTCTGGAACGACACTTAAAGAAGGTGATATATGTGTGTAAGGAAAATTGTCTTAGGCCATGTTTATAATTTTAGTGATTAATGCCAACATGTCATTGAAACTAACATGTTTGTCAAGGCACATATAAAGGTATTTTTAGGTTCCAAGTGATGTAATTCAAGCCGCCCAAATCGTACCAAAAATCCAGAGACAAGATGGCGGTATGTTGTAGTCGAGACAAGATCACGCCAGAACAAGAGGAGAATCATGCTTAAAAGAGCACCGGAGTATCTCTCAAAGAGCACCGAAGCATCTGAGATACCTTCAATTGGTGGTGAAGTCACTAGCAGGGCCAAGATGTGTGTCAAGTGATCACTGACCAAGCAGCGAATCAGTCGGTGGTAGCGCTCGCACTCAAGAAAGAGACTATCGATTTCGAAGCATAGGACAATCCGGTGGTCACGAGAAAAGCACCGTACAATTCGGTGGTGGTCGGCTCGGCTCAGCTCAAGATCACCTTAGATTCGGCTCTGGAAGGTTTCAGCATAGCACCGATTGATCAGGTGCTACCTTGATGCCAGCATCGTATGAGTCAGTGCTCCATTTGAAGCTACTGTCGCATCCAACGGCTAGTGAACAATTGCGACGGTGCTATAGGTCGATGCTAGCATCGTATGAGTCGGTGCTATGCAGAAACTTGTCCATTGGTGCAACAGCTAGTTTCTTGGCTTGGGGCTATATTATAACCCAACGCCCGGCCATTTAAGGTGTGCTTGAGCTTTGGGAAGCTATTGGTAGTTGTTCTGCTCATTTGCAAGTGTTCATTCCACCAAAATGCTAAATAGAAGATCTAGATGATTAGCATAGAGATTAGTCTTTGATTAAATTAGTGCTGGTTTAGACCTTGTAGCGCATTGTTTTAGTTGTTAGCGTAGAGTTAGGTGAGGTATGCATGCCTCTTTGCGTATCGGTGCTTACATGCACCAAGAGTTGTACGTATCGAAACTTGTAAGTCTTGCGAGACCCTCCAATCGAGTTTGTAAAGCGGCCGCCGGTGTTTGTACTAGGGAGGTGAGGCCCTAGGCATTTTGCCGAAGCTCAACCAAGTGAATGCGGCGAGGAGCATCCGAGAGAGGCCAACTGGAGACCCACTTGCGAGTGGGGAAGTCCCGGAGGCTATTCTACGGAGTGATTCGACCGGGGAGTACATGCCCTTGCGCGGGCATACCCTTTGAGAAGGACTCCAACAACGAGGAGTAGTGAAAAGTGTTGCTTTCTAGTACTTCGATAAAAATTGTCGTGGTGAGAGTTTGCATTCTCTACCACTAGAAATGGAGTGCTGCGGGTTTGCCCCCATATGCTGCACGCGCCATCAATCATCATAATCTTTGCTTGCTCCTGTATGTAGTATCACTTGGTCTTGCTGGCTAAGCAGAGCATGAATAAAGACCACAAAGGCATGAAAAGAGGGATTACATTGGCGGTGTTTGGATCGTATTCCAGTACGGAGAAGAACAGGGACATTGACCTGCTTTTAGAGGGGACGCGACGATCGGGTCAGAAAGCAGGTCAAGGAAGCAACGCACCGAGCGCGATGGCCGCATGCAGGAATTTTTTTTTATTTTTATATTTTTTATCTTCTGCTTTTTCAAAAATAAATAGCTGGATGAAAAAAAATGCAGAAGTAGTCTTATGCCGCCGAATGAAATGGCTATAGCCGTTTCATCCGGCGACAAGTACTTAAAAAAAATTGAAAGAATTATCGCCATTTGAAACGGTGATAGGATGACGTGGCATCATTGTGGCGGTCCGGCGAGGCTTATGGCTATAAGGGCACCGCGTGGATTTGTGTGTCGCCGAGTTAAAATTCTGCATCCATCGTTCGTTGATCAGGCAGAGCTTGACGTTAATGAGCCTAGCATGATCTACATAGCTCCGTAAAAAAATTCGATTTTTTTAAAGACCATAACGCCGGATGATGTGGCGATATGTTATCCTGCCATATCATTTGGCACTTATCGCCGAATGGAACGGCTATAGCCATTTCATGGCGATAATGGAACGGCTATAGCCATTTCATACGGCAACATAAGACTAGTTTTGCAATTTTTTCATCCAGTTATTTATTTTTGAAAAATTAGAAAATAAAAAATATATAAAAAAAATTCCCACATGCAGCCTCGATCCAAAACGGCGGCAAAACTCCAAACCCGAGAGACATCTACCATGGATTGTAGCTTGTCCCAACTTCCAGCCTGTGTGATCTGGCCCAAATCATTTGGGCAAAAGCAAAATATGCAGCACAACCAATAGGTGGGAGCTTGCTATATATGCCACCAATAGAGCAACTGAATTGTTAACCAAAAAAAGTTTTCCTTTTACCATACATGACTATAGTGTGCCTTTTTTTTAATATATGAATTACAATTCCTCCAACACAAACTTGACAAAAGAAGCATACAATATCCTGGAACAAGTACTCTCATCTTAAATACCATGCCGACTATTTCCAGAAGATAACGCTAAGCAATTAGCCTGAACAAAAAGATTTTTTCTCCTCAACAAGACAACTGAAACCTAGGAGTTAAAGTGAGCCAGGCGTCTGGCACATCATGACGCCCATCGAACTATCATCGGCAAAGTAAAATTAGACCGCCATTGCCCCTACTGACATAATTTACAAGCATTTATACATGTATAAAGCTAGATGGGGAACAATAAACCAAATAGCTCATGAAACACAAATAAGCTTATCAAAGCCTAGTGTTCATGCTTGACACGCCCTTTTAGTATCCCTGGAATAGGAGGCGAGCTGGGTAGCGTAATTCCTCTTGGCCTCGAAGGCTGCGGCGACTGATGCCAATAATTGTTCGGTGTACTTGAGCACTCACCTCCATTGGCAACAGGGGCTTGGGTGCCATCAGTTTCTTCTTTGCCAGATAACCCCATTGCCTTCAGTACAAAGGAATCATCCTGCAACTCAAATGGAGTGCTGCATTTTCAGAAATATAAGAGTCAGCAACGATTAAGCACTCAGGAGACTTTTATGCTCAGTTATAATGACTAAACAATTTCAGTCTATTCTAGAATGTAAACAAGATATTGAAGGTAAAGCGCAAATTTTGGAGGTATCCATTGCAGATGAGAAAAATATAAATCAGCTCAGGTGAGTAAAAGGTAGTCATATGTTCTTTACTGAATACTAATTCGAGGAACCAGGTATTCCATCTGCCATTAGATCAAGTATTAAGATCACATAAGGGAAAGAAAAATCATCAGGGCCTCCTGTTTAGAAATAGACGTGCTACTTTCAAGTTTTTTCCAGCAACCTAGCATTCAAAAATCATTGAAGAGAGTTTCATGTACCAATAGCAGAAAAAATTATGCAATGAAATTTTGAACCATCCAGAAAAATGATATTGCAAGTCTAACAATTACTTATCAATGGACTAATCTCTTAGTCGGTAGTCCATATTAAGGAGATAAAATGTTATTAAACTCTAGGCTTATCTGACCCACAAGATACATGATGTGAAGAACACAATAAAACTCTTGTTTACCTATTGAAGTCAAAATGCACCAGCTGCATATCTTCTGATATCTCCACTTCTACAGTTGCATGAGGACGTGTCTGTTACACAACAAAAGGAGGTTTTTGCCACCATGGTCAAGAAAAAGTGGGGGAACATGTATAATGAAATTGAGAAATGTATAACACCTCTGCAGCGTAGTCTAAATGAAGATGGCTGTTGCCCTTATACATCACTACAATACAACCAATCTATAACGCAAACAGATAATGAAAGGAGATTTTAAAATTCTTAATGCATTCAGAGTACTAAGAGCATCTCCAAGAGTCTCTAAATCATCATTTAGAGTCATTTGCATAAAAATCGCTTTCTATATCTTCCTGTTTTCCAACAGCTTTTCTATATCTTGCATGCACTCTAGAGAGCTATTCTCTTTTCTATATTTAGCTAGCGAGAAATCTGGAATAGAGAGTGACTATGTTTGAATAACCAAATAGAGAGGCTGTTGGAAGGTACCTTTTTAATCAAAATCTCTAAAACTAGCAATTAGGAAGGATTTAGAGTCTCTTGGAGTTGCTCTAAAACTGCTAAGTCCAAAACTCAGACATTAACAGGATGCTAACTTGTATTTCCTTCACACAGCTTGTATCATTGATTATGTACATTTGTATTCACTCCATATAAAGCAACAGAAATACAGAATACCCAATTAACCCCTAATTCAAAATTTACTAAAGACCTTGTTAGTTCAGAGTGTTTTCAGGAACCTGCTAGAATTCCACCTACTCAGATGCACTTCATCTTACTCAAGATCAAAATCCAAAACTAAACAATACATATGCTCCTTGGGAATAGGTCATGTATTGAAACCCTAGTAACTTCAAAACGTAGACTTGGAAGATAAGTGCCATTCAACCTAAAATAAATAATTTTCTTTATTAATTATGAAGCGGGTGAGAAGACACCATGTTTTACTTCTGACATGAGACAATAGAAAAATTGCTACTAAAATAAGAAAATAAAAGTAGATACTGTGTTCTCTTTTTGAAACAATATAATGGAATCTTAGCAAGATCATCAGCACTGGCATTCAAACACTGTTAGTCTCTCTAGGCCTGTTTCTGAAGATGAATCTTTTTTTTTACCTGAACTAGTATAAATGGCAAGGCCACTCCACCAGAAGGTGCATCTCCTGACCCATATAGCTGTTCATTTCGTTGCACCAAGTTCTGGAGACTTACATACTTCATAAAAAGAAAATCACCATAAGGTTCAAGAGCGTGAGAAAATATAAAAAAACAAGTGGAATAAAACAACTAACAGCAGAATTTAATTGTGAACTTTCAAATTATACTCTAACATTAAACATGAAGGAATATAGAGATTGTTTATAAACAATGACTTGCTACTGATGTTCTGGACCGGACCATGATCAAAAATAATAATTTCTGATGGGAAACCCTCCTTCATACATAAATTATGCAATGCGAAAGCAGTAGCCATCAAGTCCTCTGAGCAGGTAACTAAAAGAATTTTAAGGAGTATCCAAAATAGATATTTCTAGGATTCATACAGCAACTGAACTCACTTTTGCTTTAATTATACAGTCGAACATAAACTCAAAGGTTTCGCATTAGAGTCCGATACATACAAAATGTAACGAAAGAACTGAGGGGAAAGCTAGGCATTTGCCTAATTCCCCCAATTTTCAAGATCCAGGTGGAGTCAATTTTTTATGTAATTATTCAAATAGTCTCATGCACATCATAGCATAATTAACTTTGAGTGCAACAGAAACTATTTAGTGTACACTTTACAGTGCTGGATATTTCATATTCTAAATTTTAGGAATCAAAAGTGACACATAATTGTCTTAGTCACAATTTATAAGATTAGACAGAGCGAATATTTGCATTATCAGTTGACATATCATGTAACAAAAAAAATAAAATAGAACATGTTATGTTATCCTTACTTGATCTTGTAAATCCTGCAAATATGCGCTTTTCTTGTCAATCCGACCTTTCAGTCCAACAATCTCTGTCTGCAAAATGTGCAGAAACTTAATGAAATGACCTGAAGAAGTAAACTTCAGCAAATAATTATTAGAGGCAAGGAGCAAAACCTTCAATTCATCAATATCGCTCATACTTGTCTTCGGCAAGCCTCTCCACTGTATTTCCTTTTTATCTTTAGATATAATCTCCATGGCCATTAGGACATTCAACGCATCATAAACTCTTCGTCGAATATTTTTTTCATCAAATTGTTGCTGCATTTTCCACATAATTAGAAAACTGAACTTAAGTGCTTGATGTATACGCCCCCTCCGTCCCAAAAACTATTTGTTTTGGCTTTTCTAGATACATAAATTTTGTTGTGTATCTAGACATAGTATATATCTAGGTGCATATCAAAAGCTATGTACCTAGAAAAGCCAAAACAAATAGTAATTTGGGATGGGAGTTGCTGACAAAGAGTGGTGGTAGTATTTCTTACCGCAGAGGGATTGTCAGGATCTGGAGAATGAATATTAATATTGGGGTCTGAAAACTCAGCAACCAGTTCATCAGCCACCTAAAATAGGCAACCCATATGTATAAATTTTCTGAAACAGCAACAGACTAATAGAGGGGATGCAGGAGAACGGGAAGCCTTGTTTCATATCTAAAAAAGAATTAAGTGATGGAGGTCCCAAAGTGAATCTCTATTCCCCATTTTTTGCGCCAAAATCTATTCCTATCAATATCCCAACAACATTTTTATTTTCTTTAGATCAGTCGTTATCCAATTTATTGTCAAAAGTTGCAAGAATCCATAAAAGTTTCTTCCCAGAAATATTGTACATTACTTGAGAGTACTTTCTTTTTTTACCAAAAAAAACTGAGATACTAAAAATAACTGCTAAACGCTATTTGTGCTACTCGTTTCCCAAAAGGGCATCAACGTGATATTGAAAAGAGGTGGGAAGCAAATATTTATTCAGCATGTCAACCTTGGTAAAGTAAGAAAGCCTACACTGGTAGTATGAACATCTGGAGATACTAGATCTTTTGCTCAAAATCCATACAGGAGAGTAAAGCATATCAGATGATTGGCTAAAACACATTTAGTTTACTTTTAAAACTTTGAAGGTTATTCTGTAATCTGTAGCACTCTAATGGCATCAGTACCTAAGATTTGCTGGCTGCTATACTGAATTTGCTGTGAAAAAAGGATGTTCTAAACATACACTACCACAAAGACAACATATTTCTTACATTTAAAAAACAAAAGAATGGATACCTCATTGTAGGTTGTTCTCCCTTTGCTTTCAACTTTCTCGCAGACTGAAAAGGAATAAATAAGAAACTTCATGAGACTTTTTAACACTAGCGTGCGGTGAGTACTCATTGAACTTGCTCACTCAAAAGCATAGTACAGCACAGGTTGAATATGAACAAAATAAAGCAAAAACCAAACAAACCTTCATGTCAGGCATTCTTGAAATAAAAAGATGAGAACTATGTCAACCTCATTTAGCTTATATTCCCATCAACAAAAGAAGTGAAAATAACAAAATTATTAATGGTAAGGGAACTGTTCAAGCCACCTCTCATGCTGAATTGGCGCAATCCGCGTCCATTTTTGTCAGGACCAACAGCACGTGCCCCTCTCTTCTTCTTCTTGCTGCATTACAAAATGAGAACCAGCTGTATTTAGAAATATGTTATGAGAATGGATAGAGAGATAGGTAAATGCACGTATAATGCTTGTTGAAGTTACCAAATATGAATTATTTCAAACTGTAATGTGGTAAAGCAAAACAACTTTTTAAGCATTTTAAAATGTTAACAGTTCTAGATCAATTAATAGGCTAGAATATCCACACACGGGATGACAGGAAGACACACACCTAAAGAAGTCAGAAAGGAGTGAAGATTTAATCAAAGGTAGCAAAAACAGAAAATCATCAAGTGATTTTCTCAATGCAAATGTGCACATGAGCTGCTACAAGATCTACATAATAAAAGGACAGATGCAAGAAATGTTATCTGTTAATGGTAGAATGAGAATGAACAGATATAAACACCAATATTGTTGGGATGTTACAAGCACTAGCTAGAATTCCCAATAACAATAAGTTGGTAAAGGAACTGGAGAAAGATAAAATTCAGCAAGCATGCTGTGACACTAAGTTGAGTGGGTTGTTCTACTTCTAACGTGTACAAACAGTCATTACAACTTGCTCAGGTTCAACATCATCCTCTAAACACAATAGTAACCAATTCCACAAATTCGGCGATTACGACGCAGCAACAAGCTAGCAATTATACATGAAGCAAATCTAGCACCCAAACAAATGTAGATCGGCATGATTCTATTCACAAGACCACACCCCCTAAGCTTAAACCCACAAAACACCACTAGCTCTCGCGGCACGCCGGCACATCACAGTGTCTCCCAGAACACGAAATTAAGCTGGGGGGAGCGGGCACCCGAACTCGAGCAAGGACGGAATCAAGGCGGCGTGGGTCACGAACCTCGCGGCTGGCTGCGACGATGGCGCGTCGTCGGCCTGGAGGTCGAGTCCGTTGAGGCGGCGGGCCACGGTGCTCTCGCTGGCCGGCGTGGAGACCGAAGCAGAGGCCGAGGGCGCGGCGCCGCCTTTGTCGGAGGGAGAGCCGCCCCCGGCGCCGGTGGACGCGGACTGGGCCGGCCCGCCGGAAGGCCCGGTGCCGGAGACCATCGCGGGCGGGGATCGACCGGAATTGGGGCGGAGGCGGAGGGGAGAAACCCTAGCGACGCGGGGAGAAGCGGGAGGGAATGGAGGAGGAGGAGACTCAGGAGAGAAGCCGGAACCGACGCGGCGGGCACGGGAGAGCGCGGAGAAACGGGCTTGACAAATTTTTACTTGTTTTTTGGATCGCCTTTGTGGTGGGTTTGGTTGATTTGGCTCGTGTCTCACCTCTCAAGCAAAAACAACACCGACCCAACAAAGCTGCTGTTGATCTAAAAAAAACTGCTGTTTTAAAAAGCGGATTTCGAACTCTATTTTAAGTTTCGAGCCCAACAAACTCGAACTTTTCAAGCATAATGTTCAAAAATAACTTTCAAGGCTTCAAGCACAAATAGAGTGACTTTGAACACCTGATGAATCTATACCACGAAATTTTCAACTTTGAAAGGGGAAACACGAAAGATTTGAACGTACTCGAGAGGAAAAGATCCTTTCTGGACCTGGAAAAAAAAACAAATTTCAGATTGAACAAGGTAGGGATTTTAGCATCTTTGAAACTGATTCTGCCACTGAATTTTGGAGATGACGGAATCCCATTACACAAGTTGTATATACTATCATTGCTCGTCGGTAGTATCTTTTTCTATTCTGTCTCTATAACTCTAGGGGCGTTCGAGTACTCGATCCATAACTGTGAACTAAAAATTTTCTTTATGATTTTGATTTGAAAGAAGGTGATACCCGTGCAAGGAGATGCAGGGTGATAAACGCAGACATTTTCACGTGTGCGTGGAAGAGTATAAAAAAAAAAGAAAAAAAAAGGTCGGCGGCTAGAAAAAGCTGGATTGGAAATTTAATACTGGTTGGTGTTACCAACCGGTACAGAATGTTTCTAGCAGTGTACCGGTACTAAATGACGTGCAGTTTAATACCGATCAACCAATACCGTTTTAGGAGGTTTCTGACCTGTGCTCATAGTCAGTTTGTGTATTGCAGCTCACTCCCGAGCAGCTGGGTTCGTTGCCACCAGACCAGCAGCACACAGGTGATTGAACTGCAGAAGATGCTTTAAGCTGGATACAAACTGAACCAACATAACCTGTTAAGCTACAGGCAAACTGAACTGTACCTAAGCTGGCAAGAGTCAAGTCCTCGACTTGGCACTAATGCTCGCATTTTTCTGAATTTATTTTAGGATTTAACTGGGCTATTTTTTCAGTGGTAAGCGACGTGCTCGTCGACATCGAGGCGTCCGGTGATGACTTTGACAATCTCGAGGATTTGCCGGTTCAGTCTTTCTGAGTGCTCATGTGGGTAGGGTTGCGTGCATGTGTTCGTAGGGGCGAGTGTGTGTACGTCAGTGTGTGTTTGTTTGCGTCTGCGTCTGTACTGTGTGCGTCATAGTTGTGCAGTCTGGCATTCTTTTTCTTCAGATAAGGATAAAAGAAAATGTGATTGGAGAAGATAGTGTGAAAAGAGGAATATACATTATCCATCACTTTATCATTATAGGAAAAACAATAATCTGTATCCAGATAAAGGTGTTTTTCTTTAGCTTTTCTCAAATGTGTTGTACCATCAGACATTTTTGTACTTTGAATTTTGCCGCAACAGATAATGGACTGTGTTATTGTGTATGCTTTTTAAAAAAATTAAAGGCATGAGCTGCATTGTCACATCATATAAGAACAAAGTGACTTGTATTAAAGGAAACGATGCCAAATCATACAATGCTCGGTTAATTAGGGAATACTGAGCGAAAACCAACGCATCCGACACGACGCCACACCCTGGGAGAGGAGCCAAACAAAAAACCACCAAAGCAAGCGATGTTAACCAACATTGTTCCACGTCATTACTGACACAGCTCGTTGCAAGCCTGAATAGAAATCCACAACACCTCCACCATGACGATGTCAACCTCATGCCGCACGCACATAGTCGTCGATCTCCTAGCCGCCACTGTGAAGCAAAACCAAAGCTTGACCCTCCAAGACAACAACCACTGTGGGGGTCTCGCCATATCCACCACCTCACACCACAGAAGCAAACCACCTTAAAGCGACACCCTACCGCTGGACGCTGCATCGCCAAGACTTGATTTGCCGCTGTGGCAGTAAAGATTCCCCTTGCCACCATCGGGATCACCACCGCACTACAAACGCCAACCCGAAGCAAACAACAACCATCGATCCCCCAACACCTCCAACACTGCCACGAACGATCCACCACCACCAAGCAAGCCATGACCACCATTAGCAGCCTTCCCGCACCAAAGCGCCACCGCTACTACCGTAAGCCTAGCTAGGTCTTAAGGAGGGCACGACGTCAATGGCGCAGCCATCGCTTGTACACGAGTTGACAGGGTGATGAGAACCCACTAGGGGTTTTGTTCTCGATCTTTCAGTAAGTGAGGGATAACTTCGATTTTTATTTGAGAGACATTCACGGCCCGACTACAAGCCGTCCAAGGACGCTGCGCCTTAGCAACTGATACACCAACTCCAGCGGTCGCCGTGATCTTGTGGAGCATGATCAACCAAACTACTAGGGTTATTCCCGCAAGCAATAAAAAACATGCAAGAACAAGTAGAACAAGCAACTCAATTGCAAATATCTACTAATCTGAACTCAAAAAGATGTGATTCTGAATACAAGGAGGCGACGGGCGCGCTCACAAGGAAGTAGCAATGGCTAAACTTTCATCAAAACAAAACCCCATCTGTTTATGGCGGCTACAGAGGTATATGAGAGGGTGAAGGATGACCTAGACATGGTGGGGGTCATCCCCTTAACCCTAGGACGCACCCCTAATTGGGCCCCACATTATACACGGTCCATTGGATCAAAATAAGGTGACGCGACACCGTGGGCAAAAAATGTCTCTGTAATAAATCGGCGATTGCGGCTGCTTGGAGCAGATATGGACATGAGTCAGGATCCATCTGAAAATAAACTTGATAAGCTTTCCATCAAGTACTTGAACGTCAAAAACAGAGTCCGAATGAAGTCGGGGCGGCCGTCGCAAGTTAGCACTTTCCTGCAGTCCTAATCCAGACTTTGTAAAACATGTTGGACTTGATCTCTTTCCTTCCTTTGGCCAATGTGACGTGGCATCCTGGTGGTGTACGTGGAGGTACTTAGATTTGGTCCCCAATCAACTTCTTTGGTCCTCCATGCCTTCCATATATGTTTAGCACTCTTTTTGATCCAGCTATGTATTTCTGAAAATGACAATGAACACACATCATGGTGCAGCATCAATTCATCAAATGTATCAAATGCAACTATGATAAAGAATGGTTTCACCTTTGAATCAAAAGTTACTAATATGATTGTATCTGAGCCGATGATGTCCTCATCGTTCTCCCCTTCTTGGCTACAAGTCGTCCTCGACTTGCTCCACTGGCATTGAAAGGTGCTTGGTTTAATGTTTGAATATGGTGGGACGCAGACGACTTGCTCCACTGGCATTGAAGGTGCTTGGTTTAATGTTTGAATATGGTGGGATGGCCATGTTGCACGGCCACAACCAGCAATGCTCCCCTTCTTTGGGTTGATCCTGTTGCTTAAGAGAAAGACTAGAAAAACTTTGTAAAATATTGTTAGTGTTAGTGCAGCCCCATATTTGATCATGGTATTGTAGCCCAAAAGGATACTTTAAATTAGAGCAAATGTAAACTTTATGCACCAAATATTCTCCTTTGCTATCATATTTTTCTAATTGCATGAAGCGAACAACGATTAAAACTTGGCAAACCAGATTTATCATATAATTCATTCTCCAAACTATTTAGGTCACAAAGAAAATCAAGTTTGATATAACCTAAACAATTTAAAGAAGATACAATTTCAAACTCCTCTTTCTCATTAGCAATGCAATGAACATGCCTTGTTTCAGTATGCGTATCATCAAGAATAGAATCATCATGTTCATGCACTAGTTGTGTAGTAGAGACGAGGGAAGCATGATCCTACTCACATGGAGTGATTTCAGCATTGAATGTGTTGCTTTGCTTACTCGCCTCCGACGTGGTAGGCGTTGCACAATCATTCTTTCACACTTTAGCTACGGGTGTAGTTGCTCAAATTGCTCTGTACACTCAATGGTATTATTCTCATCCTCTAGCAAAATGTTATAGACAGCAAGGGGAAAATAGAGTGCTCTAACTCTAGTTGTGGTGCTAAAATCTGAGAAGAAGTATCACACAACTCTTTTTTGTCACAAGTTACAACAAGTAAATCAGATTGTGACAAAGGCAAATCAGAAGCGAATTCGACTATTTGTTGCTCCGTCTCAGCATGTAAAGTGGGCAATTGTTTGTTATAATGCGTCACATCATTCTTGCAAGTATTCATAGATTTGATATGTTTTTCAGCTTTTAAAGCCAGACAAAACAAGCAAGAGATATGGTTATATGTTTCACTAATGAGCACGGTTTGAATTTCATAATTGAGTCCTTTTATGAACCTACTCATTGTATCTTCCATGCATTCATATAAGCTACCGAACATCATACAAATATTAAAATCATTGAAGTATTGTTTAACAGTCCTGCTACCTTGTTTCAATTTCTTTAGTTTGACAAAAAAATAATCAACATAATATGCAGGAATGAATACATCTCTAAAAAGAAATTTGAAGTCTTGCCAAGATTCTGGAACTTTGTTGTGCCTACAAATGTGTTTCCATTCTACTAAAACATATTCAGTCAAAATATTGGAGGCAATACAAATCTTTTGTTCATCAGACAAACCATGCTTAAAAAATTCATTATCTACTTTTAGCTTCCAATCAATGTATGCTTTAGGATCATGCTTACCAGCAAATGAAGGCAAATGTTGAATCATATCATGAAGATGAGGGTGTAGTTTCATCAGTTCAGAAATCTCTGTATCACCTGCCATGATTAGTAGAAAACACGAAACACAAAAACAATATGTATCCTCTTGTCAACTATTGGGATGTGTCGATTGTAATTCACTCAAACTATCCTGGTTCAAAACAAGCTCTTACAAGTTCTTACCAAGTGAAACAGGAGGTGACGACAACCAATAAGATGGGAACCTTGCAGAAAGTGTATCGGTGCCACAGCAACAAAACCTGTCAAGTTGTAGTCGAATATGTTGAGCTATAGGTGGGCTGAATCAAGTAAAACACTAGCACCATATTAGTTATAAAAGCAAGTTGAATAATTGTTCAATTGTGGTATTGCGCTGGTTCTAGCCTAGACCGTGTTAGAAACGCGAGCCTAGACACAAAGAAAATCACAAAGCAACCTGAACAAAGCAATAAGCACAAAGAACATCCCCCTCCTTCTTTCCTTGTATCTTCTTCTTCTTTCTTTTTTCCCTTTTTATTTTCTCTTGTTCTTCTTTTTTGGTTTTCACACAAATGCAGCAGCAATATCAAACAAGTGGTTGTCTGTTTTTACAAAACCCAGCAGATGCACAAATCTCTAGGGCGATTGCGACGCACTTAGAAGGAGTTTCGGGCCACGGTTGGATCTGTTGGAAAGTGCACAAGTTAAGTTTTGTATATTGTATTTAAACACCCTATTTGGACTTCGGAACGACAGAATATAGTGTTGTTCTTCTCTGGTTCAAACTGGACCCCGAATCTGCAATGTGACACAAACGTGACTAGAACTCGAAACTCTAAACGAATAGACGCTAAGACCAGCAACTTGACACAACCGATGCAACCAAAAACTCAGCAAGCCCTAACCAAGAAGTACTCGTAAAGGCTCAAAGGTTTTATAGGATTGTGGAGAAACTGATCTAATTTTTTTTGGCTTTTTTGGACTATAGAAAATTAAAACAACGAACAAAAGATAGTCTCTCACCGATAAACCTCGCTCTGATTACCTATTGATGAGAACCCGCTAGGGGTTTTATTTACGATCTTTCGATGAGTGGAGGATAACTTCGATTTTTACTGGATAGACATTCACGGCCTGGCTACAACCAGTCCAAGGACTGTTGCGCCTTAGCAACCGATACACCAACTCTAGCAGTCGCCACAATCTTGTGGACCACGATCAGGCAAACCACTAGGTAATTCCTACAAGCAATCGAAAAACACGTAAGAACAAGCAACTCAATTACAAATATCTACTAATATGAACTTAGAAAGGTGGGGTTCTGGATACAAGGAGGCGACCAGCGCGCTACAAGGAAGTAGCAATGGCTAAACTTTCATCAAAATAAAACTCCATCTGTTTGTGACGGCTATAGAGGTATATGAGAGGGTGAAGGACGACCTGGACATGGTGGAGGTCGTCCCCTCAACCCTAGGACGCACCCCTATTGGGCCCCACATGATACACGGCCCGTTGGACCAAAATAAGGTGACGCAACACCGTTGACAGAAAAGGCATCTGTAGTAAATCGACGATTGCGGCCGTCTTGGAGCAGATATGGACATGAGTCTGGATCCATCTGAAAATAAATTGATAAGCTTTCCATGAAGCACTTGAACGCCGAAATTGGAGTCTGGATGACGACGGGGCGGCCGTCGCAAGTTAGCACTTTCCTGCAGTCCGAATCCAGACTTTGCAAAACGTGTTGGACTTGATCTCTTTCCTTCCTTTGGCCAATGCGACATGGTGGCCTGGTGGCATACGTGGGGATACTTAGATTTGGTCCACAATCAACTTCTTTGGTCCTTCATACCTTCCATATATGTTTCTAAAAATGACAATGAACACACATCATGGTGTATCATCAATTCATCAAGTGTATCAAATGCAACTATGATAAAGAATGGTTTCACCTTTGAATCAAAAGTTGCTAATATGGTTGTATCCGAACCGCTGATGTCCTCATCACAAGGTTTTCACCCCAAAGACAAAACATGCTTCAGGCAGAGTGACTCCACATGGTGCTCCCAACGAGGAGAACAGACAACCATGGCCGTCGTTTTTTTTTGAAAGGTTAACCATGGCTGTCGTCACATTACCAGCGGCAAACAATGTCAGCCAAGGCTTTCGTCTAGAGCTCCACTCCCTACCTGTTGCGCGCACACGATCACGCTTACGACAGTACCTCCTTTTCCAGCGCCACCGCGAAGCCTGCCGAAGGAATGGCCCGACACGCGCCCGCGGCACCTCCATGGTACCACATACACGTATGGGTGGCAATCCTGCCCGCGGGCGCGGATATCGTACCCGATGGGCACGGATACGGGCGGCATATCTCACCCGCGGGCACGGATTCGGGTGAAAAATCTCGCCCGCGGGTAGGATGCGGGCGAAAAACCTCACCCGCGGGCACCGCCCGTTACCCGTATGTACATGAACAAGGCCCAACATTTGTCATTCAGCCCAGCCCAACAAAAACCCTAGAGCCTTATCCTACCCGGCTGGCCGCGCCCCCTGCCTTATCCGCCCGGGCGCCGCACTCTCCACCGCCCCCGCGTACTCTCTCTCTCCCTCTGTCGATCTCTGTTTTTTACACTCTCTCCGTTGAGGGCTCGAGGCTCCCTGCCTCCGGCTGGGCGGCGGTGGAGACGCTTGTGCGCGACCAGCAGGCCTGCCGCAGGCGGCGGCGGGAGCGCACCTGCGGTCGCGGGCGGCGGCGCATCTGCGCACTGGAGAGAGGTTGCTTGCTGCTGTGCTGCGCGCCTGCACATCGACGACCACCGCAGGCCCTCCACGTATGCTGGTCCACCAACAGTTGCTGGGCGTCCACGGCTCCAGGGTCCAGGGATCCCTGTCGGCCCTCCACAGGTTAGAGCATGGCTAATAAGGACGCCGGCGGAGCGGGCGTATAGACGCCAGGTCACGCGAGCTCAACAGCTTGTAGTGGCGGGCCCTACCATTCATTATTGCGCTGCACTGGTTCAGCTTGTACGTGGAGCCATAAGAGTGGAGGAACGAAGGAGAAGGGCGCATTTCGCCGGTGTCAGCGGGCGTCTCGTCACACGCCCGTTCGACTTTCTCTCCGTTTCTCACTCCTCCAGCTGGGTTTTATCTGACGTGAAGAGTCATTTAGCCAGCTGACTAGACTCTATAATACTATAATACTTGCTCTTACGGTGGTGCCCAGGCGTGTGTCTGAAGTGTGACATTTTTTTATTGAGGACTATTATTTTTTATTCATGTGATGTCAAAATTAACTCTCTTGTGTAAGACTGAGACTTATGTTTGCGGTTTGTGGATTATCGATGGTGGTTGCGAACTTTGAAGTTTCAATTTTGTTTCTTATATGCCACTGTGGCAGACAAATTGTTGATGTTCTTATAAAAATGAACATTGTGATACGTTATTTACTATCGGGCAGCAAGTTTGCCCGATATCCGCGGATACCCGGCGGGTGCCGGCACGGGCGAAAAATTTTACCCGCGGACAGGGTAGCGGGCGGGCAAAGGCCGCGGGCACGGGCAAGCTATCGGGCGGGTAAATGCCTTGCCCGCACCTTGTCCGATCCGTTGCCATCCCTACATACACGTCCCGAAACACCCTGGCCCCACCACCATGGCGGAACCACAAGCGACCAAGACCGGCAGAAAATGGTTGCTGACGTAAGAAAATCTTATTTTTTTAAATAAGGATAACATGGTTCAGTCTTTTACCAGAGTCGTGCACATAACGTTTATCTAGGTGCATAACAAAGATTATGAACATAGAAAAGCCAAAACGACCTATAATTTGAAACGTAGTACCAATCATCTAAAAACTTAGCAGTCCAGTGGTATTTGATGCCAAACCATGAAAACCGCTAGTGGTATGAGACCTTTGCACGCATAAGGTAGTTCGATTGCTTAATGACATTGCTGCTATCTTGACCTGATGTATATATGATAGCAATTAACAAGGGTCCATTTAGCCTAGGGCTACTACTAGGTTGTGGAGGCTACGTCCTACTCTCCTACAGACAAGGATACACTTCCTTTGCCTTGGTCAAAAATCGCACTAGAATTTGTTTTGCTAGCATATGGCACATTGGCACCAAGCGGTGCTCATTACAGATACAATGAATTGGAAAACATGATACCCCGACGCAAGCTCTCACTCGCCTTTTCAAACTTCTTCTCGAGGTTAACCTCCCCGACAGCTTCAGCAGCGGCTCTCAACTGCAAACAAGTTCAGAGTTAGTAGGTTCAGATATAGAACAAAAGCACATGTTAGAAATAAAAGGGTGTGTGCATCATGAATATGGACAGTCAGCATCAAACTACCATAATCCAAGTAGCTAGAAACACAGGATGCATTATGTATAATATATATCTTTGTTTGAAGTTATAACAACCAGCTGCCAAGCACATCTAAATATGTAGCAGGTACCCAGAGAGATTATCTTTCCCACCTAAGGCCTTGTTCGTTTAATACCATCCTCGGAGGTATTGAGAGGTATTGAAGTGTAGTGAAGGGTGTTTTGACTTGTTAGGGATTTAATACACTCCAATACGACTTAATCCCCCTCAATCCGACTCAAACCGAACAAGCCCTAAGTGTATGACACAAAACCAGGACCAGCATGTTCCATTCTTTGTCCCAGAGCATTTCTGTGAACCCTAACAATCACCACTCATGACTAAGTCAACCAAGTCATAAAATTGGGTCACACTAAAAGTTGGTTTGAACTATTCTTATCAAAATTAATAACTTCAACACTAGAAACTATGGCTAAAACTTGTATGTCATATCCTCATATCCATGCCACATTTAACAGCAAGTACACTTGACACCTTAAGGCCTTGTTCGGTTGGGCCGGGATCGGCCGGGATCATGGCCCGATCCACGGGTGTCATCCCGGCGTGGATCAAATACCGGCCCGCGATTAAACAGCCGTTCGTTTAGCCCACTCGTGTTTTCTACCCCGGCCCAACACCGGTGAAATCCACCGACCCTGGCCTGTAATCAACCCACGAACCCATAGGTGTGGAACTCATCCCGCCAGAGACGGCGCTCCAGCTGCGCAGCGGTGTGGGTGCGACGCCGCCGGCGCGATTCAGAGGCGATGGCAACGGCGACGCAAGGCTCCTTCCACCGGTGGCCCTCCTCTTCGCCGGCGATCTTTTCTCCTGTGAGATTTTCCTTCCTTCCTTCCTTCTCTCCCTTGTCCATGTCCTAGGGTTTCATGGATTTCTTGGCTTCTTGCCCGTGGTGGTTTGGGGCGCCGCGCTGCCACGCCGTGCCGAGACGAGCCCGTACTAGGTGTAGGAAGGAACAGCAAGAATCCCGCGCGCGGCCTGGGAGTCGCCTTCGCCTGCTGGTTTTGCTGGGATCCGATGACGGCGATGGTGATAGATAGAGTCCTTCACCCCAGGATGGAATGCACTTTACTTAATTGGCAGCGTGCGGTTGGAATTGGAAGAGAGGGAGAGAGACTATGGATGACCTGAAAGCTTAGGTGCACTTGCTTGTAAATTGGAATCTCTGATAGGTAAGTTCGTTACCTGTTTTGGTGTGGCTGCAAGGCAATGCCAATGCAATCGATGTTTGGTGCGGTTGGAGAATAAAATGCTTTGATTTTTGATCAATTGATCTACTAGCACATGTTCTCAAAGTAGTAAGGCCTAATGAAGCCTGATGGAGGCGAGTACTACATCTTTTTTTTTAATCAAGGTAGAATGTGTCTGTCTTTGAGCCCCTCTGTTCTGAAACTGACCATGATGGCACTTTGAGCTGTTGCTGGCTTGCTGACTTGCTAATCTAGTGATCAGTGCCATATTGCTGTTTTGAAATTTTATTCTGTTAGTGTTGTGCTGATTTAGGGGTGATCAGTCAGCTTACTTATGCAACAACAACAGCCCTTTTATTTATTTTAGAGTCTGCAACTGCAATGCTTGATTTGGGAAGCTTACAGTTTCCTTGAGAGCTTAAAAAGTTTATAAAATCATTTTAGCTCAGTACATCAGCAGATACTGTCCAACTGAATAATAGGCGTAGACATGGCACTTTTCTGTTCTTATCACTAATTTGAATATTCTATGTTTTCTCTGTGTTGTTAGCTATTCAAGATGCACTTTGGAATGAAAATCTAAACTTTTTTGAACCTGGAAGTAGCATCGAAGTGGAACTATTTGGAGCATATTGTTTATCTTGTAATCAGTGCAATCTATAATTATTAATGAACAAACACCCATTCTGTGTTTACAGGCTCATGTGTTTTTTTTTTTTGGATCTAATATATTTTCTTTCATCAATTTCTCCTTTTCAGTTGAGGCCAGTAGAGAAAAGGCTAGCTTACCAAGACGAAAAAGCTTCTGGACTTGTGAAGTTGTGATACGCCGTGCTGAAGTGTCCTCATGTGTTGAGGATGTTTCTTTTTTTTTCCTTTGTTATTTGCTACTTATTAGGTTGAAGATGACTTGTACGCGTCAATTCTGTGCCATTAATTTCTGATGGGCCATTAATTTTTTGAAGTCTACAACATTCCTTTCACTATTTTGGACGCTATGTTTTGGACAAGGCGACTCGTATGCGTCAGTTTTGTTATACAATGCTTGTTTAATTTCCTGAGTACATGTATGCTTGCTTCAACCTGGGGTTAACCGAACAAGGACAATGAGGCAGGTATTAGAAGTGAGTTAAATCCACAGGTATTAAGTGGAACCACGGGTATCAACCCAATACCGGCACGGAATAAAATACACCCTGGAACAAATACATGCCTGCCGAACATAGCCTAAAGTGGGCTTTTCCCAAGCAGCCATATCACACTCTGATTGGCATGCACATTAAACTATATGTCTTTAATCAAAGTGAATGGGAACTGTGGAATGCAGCAATGCATCTGGGAGGGTGCGTTGGAGAGGGAGGAATATGGTGGTCTACCTGATTCAGAAATTCATCCAGCCTTCTGGCAAGCCTAATGACACTTCCTTCAAAAATGTCAGTCATTTCCATCACCTCTGCAAAGGTGGCTCCCTGTATGGAGATAATACAGGCAATAAGATAAATTAATGAAACCACAGCAGCCGTTCCAATAGAGTTAATTGTATCTTATATGAATCAGACATGAGTAAGGACAAAACAACCAAACTGGATAGACCTCTATGGCAAAAAAAAATAAAAATAAAAAAGGGAAACAAAAATTTTCTAATACTAGGAATTGTATAGGGTCTCAGTCGCACTGACCCTCGACCAGCAGTATATGACATCCATCAGGTAGGGTCTGCAGGTTGACTCAACATATTCCTCCACATTTACTTCCAGTTTGCATTCTCGTTGTACCTAAAACAGCAGTGGAAATTCAGATATCTCAATCAAGTACATAGAGATAACAAAATATAAATGAGACAACAAATATGCACTTTGCTCCCATGGAGCCACAAACAAGAATAAGAAACTGAAACGAGACGAGTATACACCTCAGCTATTTTTCTCGCAGCCTCCTGAAGTTGCATCATCGGCCCAGAAAGTTCATTTCTCAGGCGTATTTGCTCACTTGATTTATCACAAGGTACAAAGCAGCTAGCAAGGGAAGCAATTTGATGATGATCGAGATCATTAAATGTACCTGGACAGAGAACATATTAAAGCAATACTGTAACTAAAGTTAGTACAGAGAACAACTGGGCACAGATAAGCATATAGAATTGATACCATTGAACATAAGTTCGGTGATAAGCAGCTCATCCCCTGTGTCAATTAAACAGGCAGCACGTCCCTTTAGCTGGAGAACACCATCAGCATCAATATGACCAAGCATCTTCAGAACGCGTGACCGATTCCTAAGTTCATCTCTGAATTTTTGTAGCTGAATGGAGTAGATTAGGAGAAGGTAAAGAACCCATTTAGCTATATAAAGAGTCGAAATGGATCAAGGTAAAATGACTATACCAACCTGTGAATCCCGCATCTTTGACTTCAATTGCTGAATTTCACTATTCAAATCTGCTTTTCTTTGGTACCATGATAGTTCCTGCTCACTTTGACCAGACTGCAGCACAAAGAACAGCACAAACTCAAGTAAAAAATTGAAAACAATTCCAGATATTTCTTGATTAAAAAATGAGTCTTATATACCTTATGAAGTCGGTGAGAACACTGTTTCTGTTCAAGATCCTCAAGTTTATGAACCAAGTCTACTAGCTCAGGTTCTTGAATACCCATGTCCTGTTAGTGGTATTAGACAATAATAATGAGTACACAACTATAAGAAGTTCTACAGAATGCCAGAGCATTTATGTCAAGATGCTCAGACAAACTGGACAAAGACCAACTCAAGTTGCAGAACTGCCAAGAGAGGGTAGAGCAAGAGAGCATTAGAAGTCTGAATATGTAAAGGCTAACATCACAATGACATTTTTCAGTGACATTATATCAGGGACGAAGCCAGAAAAAAAAATTAGGAGGGGCTGAACAAAAGCATCAGTTAAGCTTTGGGCTTTTATTTTGTTGGATTGCTGGTTTAATGAACTTTAGCCCCTCCTAGTGTACACATTTTGCCTGAAATTGAACGGAGAATTAAGGGGGGTTTCCTTTGGCACCGCAGCCGTAGGAGGGGCACGAGCCCCCCTTGCCCCACCGCTGGCTCCGTGCCTGATTATATTACATGTGGACAATGCATTGAAGAATGTGATAAAAAAATCCTTAGTTCTATATTTGGAGGTGTTGATTGCACAACGCACACTATGAGAGGAGCAATATCACAATTCACAATCCACAAGTACATAGCAAGATGAGTGCAGGTGTGCAGATTAGATGTATTTTGGTTTGTAGCTATTTGTAGAACTTAAGCCAAGACAAAAATGGGACTTTAGCCTTTAGATGAAGATGTTAGGCATAGAATTTCAGCCGGTTGGCTAAAATGGCGTCAAGCTTCTGGCGTCCTCTGCGACAAGAGGGTGCCACAAAAGCTAAAAGGTAAGTTCTATAGGACGGCGATTCGCCCGGCAATGCTATACGGTGCGGAATGTTGGCCTACAAAAAGGCGAAATGTCCAACAATTGAGTGTAGCAGAGATGCGTATGTTACGTTGGTCTTGTGGGCACACAAGAAGGGATAGAGTTCGGAACGAGGATATTCGGGATAGGGTCGGCGTAGCACCAATCGAGGAGAAACTGACGCAACATCGGTTGAGATGGTTTGGACATGTCCAAAGGAGGCCTCCTGAGGCGCCAATGCGTAGTGGGGTTCTAGGAATGGT
Organism: Urochloa ruziziensis; assembly: GCA_015476505.1. Lineage (NCBI taxonomy): Eukaryota > Viridiplantae > Streptophyta > Magnoliopsida > Poales > Poaceae > Urochloa > Urochloa ruziziensis. The sequence goes on from CM027118.1 coordinate 55,291,287, forward strand.
AGATAATGTAAAGAGAGGTAGAGGTCGACCTAAACTGACTTGGGACGAGTCGGTCAAGAGGGATCTTAGAGAATGGAATATCTCCAAGGAGTTAGCTATAGATAGAAGCGCTTGGAGACTAGCAATCAACGTGCCGGAACCGTGATCTTTGCTTCTTCTCTTGTTTGCCCCTAACTTTATCTTTGGTCTCGTGCCGTTTTATGTCTTTCTTATCCTTGTTTCTTTTGGGTTTCATCTCTAGCCTACCCCAACTTGCTTGGCACAAAAGGCTATGTTGTTGTTGTTGTTGCTGTAACCTAAAAAAGGAAAGCAAATTCATGATTTCATGTAAGAAAAAACCTATCATACGTTGATTGGATGTAGCTTCGGAAGGCCTTGGGGGTAGCGCTTTCCCAATTCTTGCACTGCAAAAAGTATATTTTGTCTTGCTTCAGGTGGACGTAGGTCTGGGGGAATGTTGATTCTAACACTGCTTAGACCAGATACTAATGGCAATGGTACAGGTACCTGCAAATACCTCAGATTAATCAGAACTCACAAGTGATAGTTTAGCTCCCTTAGATGATCAGCTAATAATAGTCAGTCATGATAAAACCCTTTCAACTCACCACATGCATTTCACCCTTCTCCCCTGGGCGAGGCGGGCATGGCTTTGAACGTGATCCATTCTCATTGGAACTAGAAGAGCAGTGAAGCAAGGTATCCACTATATAGCTATTGCTGCGTGATGCACTTAATGCAGGGGGGAGAGTCCCAGATGCTGGAGGTTTCTTTACTACATTTACAACTACACCCCATCCCCAGTCTGTTGAACCATCCCTCACTTTAACCTGCCACAATGCAAAATACTCAGTACAAAGGAATTGTAAAATTGTGTAAAGCCTACAACAGAAGCAATAATAAAATAACACTTCATCAAAGAAATAAAACAGAACAGAAGCAGAGAGTATCCCTGCAGTTTCTCATCAGTGAAATAAAATGGTGGTGAACACAACCAACTCATCTGCAAACAGGAACAGAACTTGTGAAGGGTCGAGTTACCTACCAGTCTTCCAGGAACCAAATACAACAAAGCCCTCTCTGGTCTAATCATCTCAGACATTATTTTCTTCTCAAGTTCAGATATATCAAGCCCCAATTTGTGATATTCAGCAAGATCAGTCTGTACAAGGAAATGTGCAAGTCAATCAACAATGACAACAATAATGAAGCCACAGGAGAACAATAATGAACACTGGAGTGAAAATAGCATACCTCTCCAGAGGAATCAAGCAAGGTAGCTTCATCCTCCAACCGTGTAATCTTTTGAACTATTTCAGGGCAATGCCTGAAAAGTGGGGGTAGCTTATATTTTACAATGGCTATTATATGACAATATAAAGCATCTACAAAAGGTCCTAAAACAAACCTTCTCATACTGAAACTGATGGAATGAATTCCTAATCACATGCTCAGCAGTAAATTGGCCCTCCACACGGCTCATTAAGTTCAGAATACTGTAATAGCTCAGCCGGAAAGTACTGACAAGAGGTGCCGGTTTGCCTAACACCATGTCCTTGATAACACTCATTTCCATCTGCAAAGTGGGCTCATGTTATGGATGAAAAAAAGCTAAAAGAAATAAGTGAGAACAAATGGTTAAAGTGCCCGAAGGTAGTCCCAACACGATCATCTGAAATAATTTACATAAGAAACCATAAAAGCTAAACAATTCTTCATAGCAAGCAAAATTCAAGCATAACTTTGAAAAAAAAAAAAGTTAGCACAATAAATCTTTAAGCATGACTACCCAGAACAGCACGACTAGTTTTCAAATGTTCAAGGTTCAATGCAGTCTCAAAGTAAGTCATGGATTGTAGTGTCTTAAGTAGTCATGCATGTATTCATTTGCATACCAACTAACATTGAAATCGGGAAAAGAAAAAAAACGAAAGATTGAACCGAATAAATATCTAGGTCAGTCAGAATTCAAAATGCAATTGAAATAGCAACAACATTACCTAAAAAAGAAAGCAATAATCAATTCTCACATCAGATTTTGTCAACTGGACACAGAAAGATAACTGCAGAATCAGCATGCACTAGAATAAATTGTTCTATACTTTCCCAAAGGAGCCCCAAATATGTCAGGTATGTGCGTCAAGTCAACAAAGACAACCTAACTACCCTGCCATGAACAGCTTCACATGCTATATGCATTTTGTACTTGAAAAGCAAAGATAATTACAACATAGAACCATGGGATTTTACCTTCTCATCTATCATTATAACACAAATGCCACGTTCATCCTTGCCACGCCGGCCAGCTCTTCCACTCATCTACGAATACAGTACATGTGAAATTCATATAAGGCTTTCTACCTGTCCCCTCTGTAAACATTATATATGAATGTATGCCTAACTTGCTTTTCATTATTTCATATATTAAAAATATTTACCTGTATATATTCTCCAGAACCAATATAGCGGTTAGTATCACCATCCCATTTTTTGACAGATGTGAAAACAACCGTTTTTGCAGGCATATTAAGACCCATGGCAAACTGAGGCACAAAGATAACAAAATCAAGAGTGTTATTGATCAAATGGTGCAAAGATGCACTATTTACATGAAGCGAAAAATGGATCTCGAGATTTTGATACGTGTGAAGAGATAAAAACAAGCTTAAGCAGAATAATAACCAGGATAGAGATCATACTGTCTCAGTAGCAAAGAGAGCTTTCACAAGACCTTCTTGAAAGAGCAATTCCACCAGCTCCTTGATTATTGGAAGTAGTCCAGAATGGTGTACTGCAATGCCTCGTTTAAGAAGTGGCAGCATCAACTCTATAGCAGGTAAACTTCTATCTTCCTCGACTAAACAACTAATAGCATTATTGAAAACTTGCTCAATGCATTCCTTTTCATCTTCAGTGTTGAAGTCAAGTTTTGACATAGACATGGCATGGTGCTCACATTCTCTTCTACTAAAGCTGAAAATTATGACTGGCTGAAACTTGCGCTCCATAATCATCTGAAGATTAAAATTCACTCAAAATTAAGCAAGGATATGAATGGTCAAGTTTCAAATAAGATATCAACAACAAAAAAGTTAACATCTACAAGTGATGTCAATAAGACCTAGACATTTAACATAATAGCTTCTAGATCATGTAATCATCTGAAGACTAGGACTTGAAATTAGCAGGTATATGATCAGCAGGATTCAATAACATATCAACAACCGGACAATTAATATCTACCAATAAGATGTCAACCTTAGCCTACCTGCTTTAACACTATATTTTCGATTAGAAAAATTCTGGCATGTTCAAACTAGTCTTTTCAGAAAGTGCGCTAAGCCAAAGAATAGTGTATACATTGTACTAAAGAATGCCAATGGCTGCCTACCTTGACGATTCTGTATATGTCAGAATTCCCAGAGGCGCTTCCACCTTTTGCAATTCGACCACTCGCTTTAGGTGCACCACCTTTTCTTCCATCTAATTGATTATTTTGCTTACTAAATGAGTCTTGTAGCTTCCCAAAGTTATCCTCTCTGAACTGCCCATTTTCATCTACTACAAGGTAGAGACCAGACCCGCCAATTGGAAACACATAGTGCTGCAACGGTGTCGGCCTGAAGTCTGTATACACAACATGACATGGCTGCTTGTGCAGACTGCATATCCACTCCGCAAACTCAGTCGCGTTCGACATGGTAGCGGACAGAAATACCATCTTGATGGCAGGGGGCAGGAAAATTATACTCTCCTCCCACACGACTCCTCTCTCACGATCCTTCATGTAATGGATCTCATCGAATATAACCCAGGCAACCTCCTTGATCACCTCGGAGCCCCTGTAGAGCATGGCCCTGAGGATCTCGGTCGTCATGACAAGGCACGTGGCGTTGGGCTGGAGCGTGACGTCGCCCGTCATCAGCCCAACATCGGTGAACTCCTGGCTGAGCTCCCTGTACTTCTGGTTGCTCAGGGCCTTGAGCGGTGAGGTGTAGATGACCCTCTGCTTGTCCCGGAACGCCATGGCGATGGCATACTCGGCGACGACGGTCTTCCCCGCGGAGGTGTGCGCGGAGACGAGCACTGACTCGTTCCTCTCCAGGCACGCGATGGAGACGCTCTGGAAGGGGTCGAGTTTGAACGGGTACTGCTTGGCCATCTCCCCATTGAATTCTGGGCTCGCCAGCGTCCCGTGCACGGACTCGTCCCTGGCCACCTCATAGCCCTTGGGGACGGCCACCTCGTGGATGCACGACCGGGAGGTGTTCCGACGCTTCGCCGCCGGGTCCGCCTCCGCCTGCTGCGGTGGAGGACCCAAGGCCGCCGGCGGGCTCAGGTCCTCCACCGCACTCGAGTCCGGCTCCTTGCGCTTGCTGGTGTTCTTCGCCTCTTCCCCCATTGGGAAAAAACCCGCTCGCCGCAAACCTAAGGCACCAAAACCCAACAACGCAGTCAGAGACTACCACCCAGATTGGAGCAATCCACCCAATACAACCAAGCCTAGAGTAAAGTTCATCACCTACAGTGTAGAACAGAGTGAACTGAAGCTACCACGGACGCTGAAACTAAACCCCCAATCCTAAAATCACCAAACAAAAATTTGTACGATTTGGATGACGGGATTGAACGCGCGGCACACCTAGAAGGACGCATCCAGCATCATTATGACGAGACACGCTCGCGGCGCGTGCCCCCTAACACCCCCCCCCCCCCCCCCCCCCACACACACACACACACACGCCAATTCCTTTGGGGTACAAGACCGTATCACCTCGAAACCAACCCGCTCCGGGGACAAGGACGCGCGGCGCAAATGGGAACGGAGGCCGCCCAAGGCGGCGACCCAATCCTCACCCCTTACCCCGCGCGCCCTAACGGCCCCACGCCGCGAGCCCGGTCAACGGCAGGCCCCGCGGACCCCGGAGCCCCCCGACCCGGCGAGCGGCGGCGCCGCGCCGTCCATCCCCATCCCAATCTCACGAGCCCGCGCCGAATCGAGACGGAATGGGGGAAGAAGAGAGGGGAGAAGGGAAAAAATCTCACCTCGCGTGCTGCTCCCTGTTCGTCCTCTCCGGCTCTGGGGCTTGGCTTGGCTGGCTGTGTGCGGAGAGAGGAGAGGGGTTTAGGGTTTGGTCAGGCGGCTGGCTGGCTGCGCGCGCTGCGCGACGTCACAGGCGGTGCCGTGTTTACTGTTTGGTGGCGTGTGGAGGTTGCTTTGGGCCGGGCCCCTACTCCAGCTTGCCGATGAGGCGATGACACAAACCCCATAACAGAATACGCCTTTTGCCACAGACTAAACGTAAACCCCAAAAGGGCGGAACCCAAATCCAAGGGCACGCTCTCGCTCCCCACGTGGGTAGGACCCACACGTCCGAACGTCTCAGTCTCTTTTTGTTCCAACCCGCATCTTATTATGACACGTCAACGCCCGCCGATGGAGCCTTGCGCCCGCCTCCTCTGCTCGTCATCCCGCGCGCCTCGATGCCGTCGGGGTGCACCGCCGCCCCGCCTCCGCTCGGGCTGCGGCTCCTGTCGGCGAACGACGGCAGGGCTGCGGGCGCGACGAGCCCGGCAGCGTCGGGGGACTGCGGCCCCGGCGAGCCCATGCGGCCTTTCCGGCGCGGCGGCCCCCAACGAGCCACGGCGGCCGGCGAGGCGCCACCCTCTTCGGAGAGGAGGACGTCGGCCGCCGACAGCTAAGTAAATTTTTTTCTTTTTTGACAAATTTTTGTTGCATTTTTGTCGCAAGCAAGCAAAAGTTTGCTGCTCAAGATTTTTGTTGCAATTTTTTTAAAACTTTTTCTTTGACAGATTTTTTTCCCATGAAAATTCTCACATCTTATTTAATTTGCAAATATTTGTTTCGTCCAAATTTTGCTGCAAAACTTTTCTTTAAATTTTTTTCTCAAAATTTTGCTACAAATTTTTTTGATATTTTTTCCTTAAAAATTTGTCCCTTTAGAATTTTTTCTACAAGGAGCGTGTGCGTGCGAGGTGGATGGGTGCATGTGGGTGGGGCCCGCCAGCTCATTTGTCAGGTAGTGCGACCGCACGACACCCTCCGTGTGCGCGCACAAACTAGGCATGCCCACCCAAGGGCACCATAGGTGCATGTAAGATGACTCGCTCAATGTTGTTGTTACTTTCGAGGAGGAGCGCCCATAGTCATTGCTCTAGGGGATGTATGCCGCATTAGCCGAACCTCGTCAACAAATATCGTGTCGTTGTTCTTGCGCTTACATGGTTCATTGAGCCATGCGTAAAACTTTCATGTTCATTGATCAGACGTTTAGATTCCATATCAAAATGGTAAACCCTTTAGCAGACTGAAACTCAGCAGAAAGAAGGGGGCACCGTGTTGTGTGAAACTAATGTAGTATTACTGTAGCAATTTATTGTCTAATCACGACCTAATTAGGCTCATTAAATTTGTCTCGCGATTTACAAGTGATCTGTGAAATGCATTTTTTATCGACTTGATTTAGTATGTCATGCATGTGTACAAACATTGATGTGTAAAAATTTTATCGGGGAACTAAACACCCCTATATATTGGGCTTCGTGGAACTTGCCTTTGTTTCTTTACCTATAATGTTCTCAGTCTTTTCGTCGTTCATGGTGAGCCTCGCGCAACGTGACCGGTGGGCTGCTATAAACTACACTGTTGTCTATGGCATGGCAGGTCGTGAAGCCCACGGAAGGCAACCAACAAAATTGTTCTGAAAAATTAAGAGCCACCGAGGAACCCAGAGAAACAGGCCAGCCAAGAACCTGAGATCACGTAAACAGGCCCATCTGAGTGAAAGGAATGAACGACATTGGTAGAATGTTGCACACGTGGCTGTTTGCAACAGGGCAAAAGTTGAGAAGCCCTCCCAGCTGGGGAAACCTCCCAGCGATATGTATCGTCTTTTCGTCGTTCATGGTGAGCCTCGCGCAACGTGACCGGTGGGCTGCTGTAAACTACACTGTTGTCTATGGCATAGCAGCCGTGAAGCCCACGGAAGGCAACCAACAAAATCGTTTTGAAAAAATTAAGAGCCACCGAGGAACCCAGAGAAACAGGCCAGCCAAGAACCTGAGATCACGTAAACAGACCCATCTGAGTGAAAGGAACGAACGACATTGGTAGAATGTTGCACACGTGGCTGTTTACAACAGGGCAAAAGTTGAGAAGCCCTCCCAGCTGGGGAAACCTCCAGCGATATGTATCGTCTTTTCGTCGTTCATGGTGAGCCTCGCGCAGCGTGACCGGTGGGCTGCTGTAAACTACACTGTTGTCTATGGCATAGCAGCCGTGAAGCCCACGGAAGGCAACCGACAAAATCGTTCTGAAAAAATTAAGAGCCATCGAGGAACCCAGAGAAACAGGCCAGCCAAGAACCTGAGATCACGTAAACAGGCCCATCTGAGTGAAAGGAACGGGCGACATTGGTAAAATGTTGCACACGTGGTTGTTTGCAACATGGCAAAAGTTGAGAAGCCCTCCCAGCTGGGGAAACCTCCGAGCGATATGTATCTACTTATTATAACGTATTGACAAACGAAGACTCGTGTACAATAATCCATTCGCAAAGTTGGTTATGTGTGTATTAGTTCATGTTCTTTTCTTTCAATCCATTGTGAGATCAATAACATGTGGTTCTGTCACAATGAACATTCATCAGTGTCATCTTTCTTCAAATTATTCAGAGTGAGTTTCTGTGGTTTGTCGAGTCACTTTTCCAGCCTTGGGCATCTGAATCTATCAGTACACCAGTGCTCCGACGATGGATCGAGAGTATACCTGATCATGGGTCGGGTCGTGTCGGGTTCGGGTCGGGTCATGTCGGGTTGGCGGGTCGAAATTGTTGACTCGCGCCTGATCCTTGGCATGGCCAGGTCGGGTCGGGTTTCACATGTAGTTTTCCGGGTCGCGTCGGGTTGGGTCGGGTTTTTTTGTGTTTCGGGTTAAAAATTGACCCGCGCCCTACCCGTCACATGCTCGGGTCGGGTTGGGTCGGGTTTTTCGGACGGGTCAGGTCGGGTTTATCGGGTCGGGCGGCCGATGATCAGGTATAATCGAGAGTAACTCAGATTATTAGTTGGTAGTAATGGATTAGCGCAGTCCTGGAAGTCACAACATCAGTATGTGCTTTGCATTGTCTGTCTTAGCTTTTCTGATGAGCGATGGTGAGAGATTTATAGCTTAGCCTCTTAAATGCAGAGCAGGAGAAATGTGTGACAGGTTCTTCTTTTCCTCTGTACAGTCATTTTGTTGATTAAAGATGAAATGCCACATTGTCTGTTCTCACTCGATTCGGAAAAAACACCTTCTTCTGCTGTCGTGCAGCATTCCTGCTAGTCTATTTGGTCGCTTCCCCAATGGAGTGACGCAAGCTGTCTGAACGCCGGCGGTGCTCTGGCAAACGGATGTTGCATGCCAGCATGGCGACCACTACATGAAAAATGACATTTGATCTTTTAATTTTGATTGTCTAAAATTCGGTATTAAAATGGTCACCGACCCATTTAAGACCGGCTCCAAACATTAAAAGCCTTCGGAGACCCATTTAGTACCGGATTGTAACACAAACCGGTACTAAATGTCACCTTTTAGTGCCAGCCAGTGTTACAATCCCGTACTAAAATGGTGTGTCACTTTAGTCCCGGTTTGTAACACAAACCGGTACTAAAAGGTGACATTTAGTCCCGGTTTATGTTACAATCCAGTACTAAATGAGTCTCTACTGGTTATTTTAAAAGGAACGCATCTACCCGCACGCCCGCGCAGACCTATGGAGGGAGGAAAAGAGAGCAGGTCAGAGGAAGGAAGAAGAAATAATAGAGAAGAGAAGGAGATAAGATTGGAGGTGAGAGGGAAGGAGAGATAAAGGAGGAGGAGGGAGAGGAGAGAGGCTGCTGCTGCGCATGGAGAAGTTCAGAAATTATTTTGCATGCGAAGATTAGTACCGGGCCTAGGTCAAGCCGGTACTAAATTGTTTTGGTGCAATTTAGTCCCGGCTAGGAACTCCAGCCGGTACTAAAAGGTCATCGGGCTATTGTTTTTCAATGCACCAGGCATCATTTAAGTGCCGGATGGTATCTTTAGCCGGTACTAAAATGCATTTTTGGGCACTGTTGTTACAAACTGGCACTAAAATCGCACTTTAATACCGGTTATAGCACAACCAGAACTAATGTACTAGAAACTAAAAGTCATTTTTCTACGAGTGAGTAACTACTATGACCAGCCAATGCTCTCGCGGCGGTGAGGATACCGACGGATTCAGGGGAGCACGGTGGACACGGCGAGGATGATCTCGTCAAGGGTCGAGGGCTGATGCGGCGGCGCGGCCTCGCCGGAGTTCGGGCGGCGGGCGGTGGAGAGGGAAAACTGGGTTGCGGGGTCTCTGAGCCTCTAGTGGTGGGTGGGGCGCGTCCGCGGGGTGGTGTGGAGCACGCTGGGGTGCAGAGGTGCTAGGGAGGGGTTCCAAGGCCGGCCGGCGGCTCGCCGGGGCACGGCGGCGCGCACGGCAACCGGCCGTGGCTCGGTTAGGCGTTGGAGAGGGGAGAAAGAGAGTGGGGAAAGGGCGATGGCAGTGGCAGGGTGCTTACCACGATGCGGCTGGGGCGAGAGATGGCCGGAGTAGCGTTCCGGCGTGCGGCGGCGCTTGCGGTTCACGGCGGCGCTCGGGCGGTGCTCCTCCACTGCACGAGCGCTCCCGGGGGTACGCTGCTTCATGCCTTGGGCACCACGGGGCCTCTGGGCAGCGCCGCGGTGGTCGGAAGGGCGTCCAGGGGTTTGGCGGCGGCGCTCTCGCGCTCGCAGTGGTGGCCGTGGTGGCGGTGCAGTGTGGTGTGGTGAGGGTGAGCTCCATCCGGGGTGCGCGCAGGGCTATTTATAGCCCGGCTGTGCTCCCTGGGGGCTCACCGGGGCGGCGGGGCTACGACGCGTGGCACGGCGAGCTCGCCGGCGTGCGACGCGTGCCGCCACGGTAATTCGTGCGGATGGCCGGGGAGGGGGCGTCGGCGCCGCACTTCATGTGCGGTGGCCTCGCGTGGTGGTGACACGCGTCCCGCGCGTCTCTGTCGGGCTTATCCCGGCCGGAGGAGGGGGATCGGGCGGCGACGGCGGGTTACGGGCGCGACGAGATGGAGGAGGAGGGGGCTCCCGTGCCGGGTGGCCCTTCTGACGTGAGCAGTGGATGGAGGAGGTAGCGTGGCTTCGATCTGCGGCTGCCACGGGGGTTGGGGGCGATGCGGTGGCGGGATGGGCGACGGCGGCGTCGGCGCCGGAGTTATGAAAGAGGGGGGAGGTACCGGAGAAGAGAGAGGGGGGGAAGAAGGAGGAGGTGGAGTGGGCTGAGCCGAAAGTTGAAGGGCGAGAAGTAGACTTCGCGGGGGAAGGCTGAAGGGGAGGTGGGAACCGGGCTGGGCCGCGCGGGAGTAAGCTAGGGAGGGGAGTTGGGGGGCCTAATCTGGACTTTAGGAAGTCTAGGCCGCGGCTGGCCGGCCCACCAGCAAAAGATTTCTTTTCTTATTTTTCTAAGGGGTTTTGAAAAGGGGTTTTCGAATTCAAATTTGAATTAATTTCTTTTCGATTTAGTCCTAGGGCTTCCGATGTTATTTTAATCCTTATAGAGCACTCAAGTTGTAGAACTTTATTTTAATTTTCTATTATTATTTTATATTCTATTATTCCTAGAGATTCCTATTCTACCCTATAATAGTCTAATAACTTAATAATTAATCTAATAATTAATTAAATAATCCTTATTAATTTTGAGGGTGTCACACCGCCCGGCCCCCGGCGAAGCGGTACGCCGCCGTCGCCTCGCCGTCTCCCTGCCCTCTCCATAAATCTGACGTGCGGGCCCCAGGTGCCAACGCCGTCACCTTCCCCGTCGCACCCTCGCCCCGTCCGTCGCGTGCGCTCGTTCCGCATGGACCAAAGACCTTCGCCCGCCTCGGTTCACGGCCGGTCTACGGCACGACAGCCGCACCGGCGGAGTGGACACGGTCCACTGGACCGTCGGCCCAGCGGTCGCGGTCCACCGCGCCCGACGCCGGCGCACAGAACAGTGCGCGCTATGGGTCCCACCGGCCCACGTCAGTCGGCCCACCCCTTGCGTCAGCCGCCTAGCAAAATGCTAGGTACACCCGGTAAGTGTACACACAAGCTTATTTAGAGCCTATCTCACTTCCAAAAATCCCCCAAAAATATCCAAAAATACTAGGAATATTTCTAAGCCTATTAGTGCCATCCAATCCTTTTTAGCATGTCATTAGACCCCAAATCCAAATAAGCTAGTTTCTAACCAATAGAAAGCCTCCCTCAGTGTACCCAGAAATTCCCCATTCCATATCTTAGCCCCATAAATCTCCAGAAAATTCTTATAAATACTAGGGATTATTCTAAGCATTTCCATATGCTTAGTTCCCTAATATTTATCCTAAGCTTAGCCTAGCCATTATATCACCCAAAACCCCGCCGCTCTGCCGCCCGTATAAGCCCTAACCCCGTCCAAAAACCCTGTTACCGTACCATCCGTCTGTAAAATTCTAGGTATCAATCGTAGCCATCCTACTGCCCAGAGTTGAGTAAGGATTCTCTAGAAATCCATATCAGTTATTCGGGATTTATTCCTTAGAAATCCATATAATTCTCGAAATATCGATAATCACCGTTCCAGCTATCTTCCAGGGAATTATTTAATAATTCTCTTCAAAATCCTCGTCCTTTAATCCATTGATTATTTTATATAATTAATGGGTTATCAATCCAACCTCCAGCCCTTAATCCTTAACCCTTAGAGAACCCTTCAATCCCCGCCTTTCTTTCCATTCTTCTTTTCCCTTTTTACGAATTGATTGGTGTACTGTTATACTGACTGTTATTTTCCTGTGTTTTATCGATAGCATGACCGGGCCCCATGAGACGCTGAAGCTCCAGAAGGCCTGAAGCCCAACCTGGTCAACATACGGTACACGCCCGCGTAAGGACGTCTAAGGACCGACAATGAAGGCAAGTCTCACAAATAATATCACCAACTAAACTTTACCGTTCTTGCAGCATAAGCTATATGGGGCATGATCTGAGGATATGCCCAGCATCGCTGTAGATGTAGGTTGTTATCTTGCTTTAAGATTGGGAGTGGAAGGATGAACTCAAGGAGGGGGTTCTATCCTAAGAGCCACTCTGATCCAGCTAAGGACCGGTACATGGGAGAGTCCTTCCAATGCCCCGTACAACCACGCATGCCAAAAAGGTATGGCCTTCGAGAATACCTATTTATGTGAGGCCTTGACTCACACCCCACTAGCTAGCACTAGTAAACTGTCCCAGGGGCCACGACGGGCAACGGGTATGCTGGAGACAGCCCCAGACAGAGGGCTGGGACTGGCCGGCACGGGTCGCATGTGACAGGGCTGGTAGGGCCCATGGGCGATGCATGCCTGCTTTTTATGATGCATCCATGCCTGGGTTGATGTCCATACTCGGGAAACCACAGGAAGTCGGTTAATGTGAACCACAACATACAAATCCCAGGGAAATACAGAATAATCACAGGAATAGTATAAACCAAGGTTATACTACGAATGTGACAAGAATTGAATCCCTGAGTAAAATCTTGAAGCAGAAATCTGTGAAAGTTGAGGAAACCAATAAGGAAGATATAACGATCCCCGTTAAAAACACTAGCCTATAGGTTCCATAATCCTTGAACCCTCGACCAAGAAGTAAACATATTTCCGCACCAAGGCCGACTCCATCCACCATAAGTATTTTCGGATTGGCCAACATCATTTCTTGAATCAGGACTGACAATATCCAAATATCTCCAAAATCCCTGTCATTCCTGGCACCCCTTTCCCTCTTGATTCCCTTTAGCTTCCAGAAAATCCTGTTCATCAACACCGTACCTTGAGAATCTCAATACCGTTTTCACCAAGTCAACTCTCACGGAGATTCTCACAGGAATAACCAAACCTCTGCCTATTCTTCAAGGCAACTGAATTCTTGATGACACCAAATTCCTTAACCACCACGCACCCCAGCCAAGTCCTCGCTAGTCCTCCCTAGAAATCCAAGCTCCTCTCTCTCTCCTGAGAACTAGTTAAATCCACTTTCACGCAAATTAAAAATGCTGACGCACCAAGAACGTCGACAATCCTTTCCAATCAAACCACGCCATGTAACTTTCCCGAGAAACCTCCACCCACTTTTCCCCACACTGACATTACTAGAGAAATCCATATATCAACAGTTCCCACTAGCTAGCACTAGTAAACTGGCCCAGGGGCCACGGCGGGCAACGTGTATGCTGGAGACAGCCCCAGACAGAGGGCTGGGACTGGCCGGCACGGGTCGCATGTGACAGGGCTGGTAGGGCCCATGGGCGATGCATGCCCGCCTTTTATGATGCATCCATACCCGGTTGATGTCCTTTTGTGGACGATTATGCGATCCCTGTTTAGGCCCCAACAGCACCCGTGGACAGAGCTAGTGATTGGCTGTCTAGCGTTAGACACCATAGTAATTGGCTGGCTAGCCAGAGACGCCAGTGGGCATGAGTCTCGTAGGGCAGTACCTGCCTTGACGAAGGTAGGGACTGACCGGATGCGTGGTAGATAAGTACAACCTGTACAGAGTGTAAAATCTATCTGGATAGCCGTAGCTCTCGGCATGGAGCTGATATGGTCAAAGCCCCCACTGATTAGATTTACTTTCATTGCATGGGGAACCCGGACGGCAGGAGCGTCGATGACTGGGTTCTGAATATAGTGTCGGGACTGGCAGGGAGGAAATGCCGCTCCAGGCCCAACATTTATATTCTTTTAATTTATATAATTATATTATTGAATTTGTGGGATTTGCTGGGTATTCAATTCTGAATACTCACTCTTACTTTCATTGTTGTACAGGTTTAGGTTTCTAGGGCGATATGGTGCTGCAGCCCACTCCGGTGGATGAATGAGTGCCCGCCGCCCTCCGCTAGTTAAATCGATGCAATTATTTACTGCTTGTGACACTAGTCTATGTCGAAATCCGTATCAGTGTACTGATCCAGGCACTGATACGGGTGTTCAAGGGAAGTCCTGCCAAGGGGTCCCCACAGGGTGGTATCAGAGCCGTAAATAAATTCTTAACACCATATAAGACAGCCCATACGCATTAGGAAGCCTCAAGCCTTCTATTCTTTTCATATTTTTCTAAAATTTCTCGAAGCATCCTTATTTCGTGCCTTGAATTCCCCTTATCTCATGCTAAACTCCAAATGTTACTCTGACAACTATGGATCATGAGAATGAAGTTCGGAAGATGATCCGTAACATGGAAACTATGAGATGAAAGTTTGCCGATGTGAGGACCCCTTACCGGGACGTCCCTCGATTACCTGTATCAGGTCCTGGATCGGCCGCTGGTACAGATCTTATCACAGATTAGTATCAGAAGAGGTAAATAACGTATGATTTTAAACAGATTTAACACCGTTTGTTTTAGCTAGCGGAGAGCGGGTAGGCACTTCATTCCTCCACCGGAATGGGCAGTAGCACCTTCTCGCCCTGGAGTCTAAACATGTAAGACAATGAAAGCAAGGGTGAGTATTCTGAAAAGAATACCCCGCAAATCCCACAAATTCAATAATATAATATATTAAATTAAATTAATGTAAAGGTTGGGCCTGGAGGGGCATTTCCTCCCTGCCAGTCCCGATATTAACCCAACCCAGAACCCAGTCATCGGCGCTCCTGCCGTCCGGGTTCCTCATGCAATAGCAGAAATCTAATCAGTGGGGGCTTTGACCAATTTGGCTCTATGCCGAGAGCTGCGGCTATCCAGATAGATTTTAACTCTGCAGAGGTTGTACTTATCTACCACGCATTCGGTCTGTTCCCACCTCCGCGAAAGGCGGGCGTTGACCTACGAGACTCGTGTCCACTGGCGTCTATCTCTAGACAGCCAATCACTAGCTCTGTCCACGGGTGCTACTAGGGCCTAAGCAGGGATCGCATAATCGTCCACAAAAGGACATCAAAACCCGGGTATGGATGCATCGTATTAAAGGGGCATGCATCGCCCATGGGCCCTACCAGCCCTGTCACATGCGACCCGTGCCGGCCAGTCCCAGCCCTCTGTCTGGGGCTGTCTCCAGCATACCCGTTGCCCACCGTGGCCCCTTGGGACAGTTTACTAGTGCTGACTAGTAGGGTGTGAGTCAAGGCCTCACATAAATAGGTATTCCCGAAGGCCATACCTTTTTGGCATGCGTGGTTGTACGGGGGATTGGAAAGACTCTCCCATGAACCGGTCCTTAGCTGGGATCAGAGTGGCTCTTAGGACCGAATCCCCTCCTTGGGATCTTCCTTCCACTCCCAATCAGCGTCCTATAACTACAGCGGAGCCAGGCATTCACCCACGTGATGCCTCCTCATAGCTTACGCTGCGAGAACGGTAAACTTTAGTGATTAAAGTGGTATTATTGGTGAGACTTGCCTTCACTGTCGATCCTTAGTCGTTCCTTACGCAGGCGTGTATCATATGTTGACCGGGCTGGGCTTCGGGCCTTCTGGAGCCTCGGCGTCTCGTCGGGGCCCGGTCATGCTATCGATAAAAACACATAAAATAACAATCAGGATAACAATACATCAATCAAATCGTAGAAGGAAAAAGGAATAGAAACAAGGCGAGGATTCAAAGGATTCTTCTAACGGCTAGGGTTGGATTAATAATCCATTAATTATATAAAATAACCAATGGATTAAAGGATGTGAATTTGGAAGAGAATTATTAAATAATCCCTTAGAAGATGGCTGGAATGGTGATTATCAGTATTTCAGGAATTATATAGATTTCTAAAGAATAATTCCCGGATATGGATTTCTAGAGGTCCTTATACTATTCTAGCCAGCAAGGCGGCTAGGATTCCATTGAAACCTAGGGGTTTACGGTCGGTTGGACGACAGGGGTTTTGGCGGGGTTAGGGCTTACACGGGCGGCGTAACAGCGGGGTTTCGGGTGGTTTAAAGGCATGGCTAAGCTTAGGATATAAATATTAGGGAACTAAGCATATGAAAATGTTTAGAATAATCCCTAATATTTATGGGAATTACCTGGGGATTTATCGGGCTAAGATGTGGAAGGGGGAATTTTCTGGGTACACTAATGGCAGCCTTCTATTGGCTAGAACTTACCCTAATTGGATTTAGGCTCTAATGACATGCTAAAAAGGATTGGATGACACTATTAGGCTTAGAAATATCTCTAGTATTTTTGGGTATTTTTGGGGAATTTTTAGAAATGAGGAAGGGCTCTAAATATACTCGCGTGTACACTTACCGGGTGTACCTAGCAATTAGCTAGGGGCTGACGCAGCAGGGTGGGCCGGCCGATGTGGGCTTGTGGGGCCCGCGATGCGCACTGTTTGGTGCGCCGGGCGCGTGGGCGCGGTGGACCGCGGCCGCTGGGCCGACGGTCTAGTGGACCGCGTGCACCCGGTGTCCGGTGGCGGGAGGCCGTGCGCCAGCCATGGGCCGGGGCGCTCGCAGAGCCTCCGGTCCACATGGACCGCGTGCACCGGGCGCGAGGCGGAGGGAGCGGACGGTGAGGGTGACGGCATCACGGCCCGGGCCCGCTTGTCGGGTTATGCATAGAGAGAGAGGAAAACGGCGGCGAACGGCGGGGCGACGGCCGGTGACGGCGGGGGTACCGGCTCGGGAGGGGGAGGCGGTGCCACCGCGGGGCTCGCCGGAGCAGCGCCGGGACGGTGCTGTGGCTCGCCACCGGCCCTACGGTTTGCACTAGGCGAGAGCGGAGAGCACGGCAAGCACGGTGGTGTTCAGTGGAAGGACAGAGGGGTGGCGGAGTGGCGTGGCCGTGCGCGGGGAGATGGGGGAAAGCTCGGGCTTGGTTTGAGCCCCTGCCGGGATAAGTGAGGGCGCACTCCTCCTTTTATAGACGGACGGGGGGTGGCTGGGGTGCGCCGGAGCCGCCACGTTGCTTGGAGGGGAGGAGGGCGGCCGGCGAGGCGGAGACGTGTGGCGCCGGTGATGGCGTCACCGCGGCGGCGGCGGCCTCGACTTCGGGCGTCCGGAGGCTGGTCGGCGCCGTTGTTCGGGTGCGGTGGAGGCCGGGGGTGGCGGCACGCGGCACGCGCGCCCTCCTGGGGTCGATCCCGGCCGACGGCCGTGGATCGGGCGGCGGCGGCGGATTGCGGCGGCGCGCGGAGGGAGGAGTAGGAGAGGGAGGAAGGGGGATGGTCACGTCAGCTGACATCACCTCAACGGGCGTGGGCCGCGCGCACGGGCCGAGCAGGCGGGAGGCGAGCTGGGCTGCGGGAGATGTTGGGCCGCGGGGGAGATATGCGGGCCACGTGGCCGCGGGCCGTGCGGAGGAGGGAGGGAGCTGGGCCACAGGCGCCAGCTGGGCCACGGTCGGCCGAGGGAGGGGGACAAGGCGATTGGGGCCGGGAGTTCAAGGGGAGAAACCAGACTTCGCGGGTGGGCTGGCGGGGTGAGCTGGGCCGGAACAAGAGTTTTGGCCCATATCTTTTAAAAGGGTTTTCCCATTTTATTTGAAAGGGTTTTGAAAGGAATTTGAATTCAAATTTGAACCAAACCTTTCCTAGTTTTTCCTAGGGTTTCAGGGACTTATTTTAGCACTCAAGTTGTAGGGCATCCCTTTTATTTTCCCTTTAGTTATTTATAGTTTATTATCCCTATTTATTTCTTTTATCCTATATCCTCCTATAATAAATCTAATAACTGATTTAATAAATCCTAAATTAATTCTACTTAATTTTGAGGGTGTTACAGCCGAGAAGCAAATGCAGCCGGAGTAACTAGAAATCGAGTTATAATGAGTTTCTATAGGAAATAAGCCTACGACTTTATAGTAACATACTTTTGATTGTATAATGTTTGATGAAGCTCCGGATAATAGTTTTCCCTTTTCCATATAATAGATATGGATTTGATTGATAGTTGATTGCAGAAATGCGTGGATAAAACCCATCTTTCCTTAAAATCTAAGGAATTATCTATAGCTCTTGTCCTTCTAACGTCACCGGTTCAAGTAGAGGTTCAGAAATGAAGAAAATTTCTAGAAAATAATTGTACATGTCTGGAACGAAATACGGGATCTAATCCTCTTAAGCGGGGTAGATTCTGGAGTCATCGAGATATTATACTCGGTAAACCGCAGGAAGTCGGTTAATGTGAACCACAACATACAAATCCCAGAGAAATACAGAATAATCACAGGAATAGTATAAACCAAGGTTATACTACGAATGTGAGAAGAATTGAATCCCTGAGTAAAATCTTGAAGCAGAAATCTGTGAAAGTTGAGGAAACCAATAAGGAAGATATAAAGATCTCCATTAGAAACACTAGCCTATAGGTTCCATAATCCTTTAACCCTCGACCAAGAAGTAAACATATTTCCGCACCAAGGCCGACTCCATCCACCATAAGTATTTCCGGATTGGCCAACATCATTTCTTGAATCAAGACTGACAATATCCAAATATCTCCAAAATCCCTGTCATTCCTGGCACCCCTTTCCCTCTTGATTCCCTTTAGCTTCCAGAAAATCCTGTTCATAAACGCCGTACCTTGAGAATCTCAATACCGTTTTCACCAAGTCAACTCTCACGGAGATTCTCATAGGAATAACCAAACCTCCGCCTATTCTTCAAGGCAATTGAATTCTTGATGACACCAAATTCCTTAACCACCACGCACCCCAGCCAAGTCCTCGCTAGTCCTCCCTAGAAATCCAAGCTCCTCTCTCTCCCGAGAACTATTTAAATCCACTTCCTCGCAAATTAAAAATGCCGACGCACCAAGAACGTCGACAATCCTTTCCAATCAAACCACGCCATGTAACTTTCACGAGAAACCTCCACCCACTTTCCCCCACACCGACATTACTAGAGAAATGCATATATCAACATTCCCCACTAGTTAGCACTAGTAAACTGTCCCAGGGGCCACGACAGGCAACGGGTATGCTGGAGACAGCCCCAGACAGAGGGCTGGGACTGGCCGGCACGGGTCGCATGTGACAGGGCTGGTAGGGCCCATGGGCGATGCATGCCCGCTTTTTATGATGCATTCATACCCGGGTTGATGTCCTTTTGTGGACGATTATGCGATCCCTGTTTAGGCCCCAGCAGCACCCGTGGACAGAGCTAGTGATTGGCTGTCTAGCGTTAGACGCCATAGTAATTGGCTGGCTAGCCATAGACGCCAGTGGGCATGAGTCTCGTAGGGCAGTACCTGCCTTGACGAAGGTAGGGACTGACCGGATGCGTGGTAGATAAGTACAACCTTTGCAGAGTATAAAATCTATCTGGATAGCCGCAGCTCTCGGCATAGAGCTGATATGGTCAAAGCCCCCACTGATTAGATTTACTTTCATTGCATGGGGAACCCGGACGGCAGGAGCGCCGATGACTGGGTTCTGAATATAGTGTCGGGACTGGCAGGGAGGAAATGCCCCTTCAGGCCCAACATTTATATTCTTTTAATTTATATAATTATATTATTGAATTTGTGAGATTTGCTGGGTATTCAATTCTGAATACTTACTCTTGCTTTCCTTGTTGTACAGGTTTATGTTTCTATGGCGATATGGTGCTGCAGCCCACTCCGGTGGATGAATGAGTGCCCGCCGCCCTCCGCTAGTTAAATCGGTGCAATTATTTTATACGTTAGTTACTGCTTCTGACACTAATCTGTGTCGAAATCCGTATCAGTGTACTGATCCAGGGACTGATACGGGATCAGTACACTGATACGGGTGTTCAAGGGACGTCCTGCCAAGGGGTCCCCACAATAGCAGCCGTGAAGCCCACGGAAGGCAACCAACAAAATCGTTCTGAAAAAATTAAGAGCCACCGAGGAACCCAGAGAAACAGGCCGGCCAAGAACCCGAGATCACGTAAACAGGCCCATCTGAGTGAAAGGAACGGGCGACATTGGTAGAATGTTGCACACGTGGCTGTTTGCAACAGGGCAAAAGTTGAGAAGCCCTCCCAGCTGGGGAAACCTCCCAGCGATATGTATCTACTTATTATAACGTATTGACAAACTAAGACTCGTGTACAATAATCCATTCGCAAAGTTGGTTATGTGTGTATTAGTTCATGTTCTTTTCTTTCAATCCATTGTGAGATCAATAACATGTGGTTCTGTCAGAATGAACATTCATCAGTGTCATCTTTCTTCAAATTATTCAGAGTGAGTTTCTGTGGTTTGTCGAGTCACTTTTCCAGCCTTGGGCATCTGAATCTGTCAGTACACCAGTGCTCCGACGATGCATCGAGAGTAACTCAGATTATTAGTTGGTAGTAATGGATTAGCGCAGTCCTGAAAGTCACAATGCGCATCAGTATGTGCTTTGCATTGTCTGTCTTAGCTTTTCTAACGAGTGATGGTGAGAGATTTATAGCTTGGCCTCTTAAATGCAGAGCAGGAGAAATGTGTGACAGGTTCTTCTTTTCCTCTGTACAGTCATTTTGTTGATTAAAGATGAAATGCCACATTGTTTGTTCTCACTCGATTCGGAAAAAACACCTTCTTCTGCTGTCGTGCAGCATTCCTGCTAGTCTATTTGGTCGCTTCCCCAATGGAGTGACGCAAGCTGTCTGAACGCCGGCGGTGCTCTGGCAAACGGATGTTGCATGCCAGCATGGCGACCACTACATGAAAAATGACATTTAGTCTTTTAATTTTGATTGTCTAAAATTTGGTATTAAAATAGTCACCGACCCATTTAAGACCGGCTCCAAACATTAAAAGCCTTCGGAGACCCATTTAGTACCGGATTGTAACACAAATCGGTACTAAATGTCACCTTTTAGTATCAGCCAGTGTTACAATCCCGTACTAAAATGGTGTGTCACTTTATCCCGATTTGTAACACAAAACGGTACTAAAAGGTGACATTTAGTCCCGGTTTGTGTTACAATCCAGTACTAAATGGGTCTCCACTGGTTACTTTAAAAGGAACGCATCTCCCACTCAATCACATGTGATGCAATCGTGGGTTTAAATCCTCGCGGCCACGTTTGCGTACTTACGCGCGAAAAAATCGTGTGACGACGTTACATGTGTGTGGGGTCTCCCAGCGCTTTCAAATATTTTTTGGGCGCAAAGTCGTTTAGTACCGGCTCGTGCCATTTAGTACCGGTTCCATAACCGGTACTAAACGGCACGCCACTTTAGTCTCGAAAGTCTAGTACCGGTTGCACAATCAGTACTAAACCCACCTGACTTAAGCAGACCCTGAGGGCGTGGTATTCTCGACTCAGTCAGAAGCTGATTAGTCTCGGTTTTAAATCCTCCAAGGTCGATGCTTCTTTATTCTTTTATAGCAAAGGTAATATTACTATCTTCATGCTTGTTTATGTTAGAGCATCTCGAAGAGCTCTTGTATTTTGTTTGCTAAATTTGATGATTATACCTTCTTTATAAAATAGAAACCCCCCTAATTTCATGGGGTAATCCAAGAGACTAGCAAAAAATGTGATGGCTATATTTAAGATAGAAAGCGGACAGCGTTGGGAAAAAATGGCAAGCGAGGACGGCAAGATAGCAAGCCTCGATGGATGGCCAAGCAGATAGAGGAGCTGTTGGATGCAGGTTTTTTGAGCCTTTTTCTTTTTGTTAGCCAAGGAAAGCCCATATATAAGAGCTCTTAGAGATGCTCTTAATGATATAATAGTTGCCAGTTCCTCTAAAGAAGCCACCGCTGCATTGCTTGGTGATCCAGAGAAGGATTTCACCTTGAAGGATCTGGGGAATCTACGCTACTTCCTCGGAATTGAAGTCAAGTGTACACAAGGAGAGCTTGTGATGAGTCAAGAAAGGTATGCAAAGGAAATCTTACAATGGGTTAATATGTTTGCTTGTAAGCCAGTAACAACTCCTTTTGTGTACGAGTGAGAAGCTATCCCTGCATGATGGAGAAAAGTTAGAGCCAGAGGATGCATCTCATTACAGAAGTATTGTTGGGGCCTCGCAGTACCTTACCTTGACTCATCTGGATATATCCTTTGCAGTTAACAAAGTGTGTCAGTTTTTTACATGCTGATATGATGGTACATTGGGCAGCTGTGAAGCGTATCTTAAGATACATCAAGAGAACACTTACACATGGCCTACGGTTTACAAAGTCAGCATCTACGCTTGTTAGTATGTTTGCTGACGCTGATTGGACAGCTTGATGACAGAAGGTCGACCGGCGGGTTTGCAGTGTTCCTTGGGGGAATCTCATCTCATGGACTGCTAGGAAGCAGCCTACGGTGTCACGCTCGAGCACAGAGTATAAAGCATTGGCAAACACGACAGCTGAGGTAATGTGGGTACACAAGCTCTGAGCTGAACTTAAAATATCGCATCCTAAAGCTGCTTGTTTATTGTGACCAATCACAGCTCAGGGTTTAGGTCCGCGGTCGCTGGTATACACGGCTATGTATTTCAGGACGTCGACATCGTGGCGAACTACCTCCTTCCTCGCACCATCGGCTTTCCCAACCCATACGTGCACGCCATCATCGACGTCGACCCATACAGATGGCCACCATAGGAGCTCCTGTGCCGCCACGACCATGGCGAGCTCAGGAGGGCCAGCTGCGTCGTCGCACCCGGCAGCAAAGGACGGCGGCGTCGGCGGCACCGGCACCGATGGCGGCGTACGGCCGCTGGTGATCACGTTCAGGCGGGCGAATTTGTCGTATTACTATGGATCAGAGAAGAAGACTAGTGGGTGGGTCATGCACGAGTACCAGATCAGATTGTTCACCTGCCGCATTTGTTAGCCATTGTCCTGTTGTGTGTTAGGATCACGAGAGATGGGAAGAAGAAGATGAAGCAGCAGGGAAAGGAAAGGAAAAGGACGAGCAGCAGCTGCGGCAGGTTGCGCTGTTGGGTCCGGACTAGCCGGGCTCGAGTCACTACAAGAAAAGGTGACATCAATCCCGGTTCGTAAGGCTCGTTTGGTACCGGTTGTGCGACCGGTACTTAAACTTTCGAGACTAAAATGACACGTCGTTTAGCACCGGTTGTGAAACCGGTACTAAACTGCGCACTTTAATACTGGTCAACGACACAGGCCGGTACTAAAATACACTGGTAATCCCTTTCTCTCTCCTCTCTCTCCTTTTCTCTCTCCTCTCTCCTCTGTTCTTTCACATGCTTATCTGTTCTTGAAGTCAAGAACACAAAAAAATGACAAGTTGAAGATGGAAGGAAACTAAGATGAAATTACAAACAGTCACAACAACAAACATTCACAGAATTTTTTCTTGCATCATTCAATTTCAATCAAGGAGATTACACACATTCACAGAAATTCACAAGAACAAATGCGCAAACAAGAAATTCACAAGAACAGAAACCCATGCCATGGCCATGCCGGCCGCGGCCGCGGCCGCCCTCGCTGGGGCCGCGCTGGCTGCGCCGCCGTCAGGCCACGCCGGCCGCGCCCGCCCGCGCCGGGGCCAAGCCGGCCGCGCTGGGACAGGGGCGCCTCCGCGCCGTGGCCCCGCCTCTCCCGCTTCAGGCCACGCGCCCCTGCCCGCACCGTGGCCCCGCCTCACGCGTCGGGCCGCGCGCCGCGTGGCCGCAAGCTCGCCCTCCCGTCGCCGCATGCCCGGGCCACCTCGACCGCCGGCTCCCGACCCGCACACCCGCGCAGACCTACTGAGGGAGGAAAAGAGAGCAGGTCAGAGGAAGGAAGAAGAAATAATAGAGAAGAGAAGGAGATAAGATTGGAGGTGAGAGGGAAGGAGAGATAAAGGAGGAGGAGGGAGAGGAGAGAGGCTGCTGCTGCGCATGGAGAAGTTCAGAAATTATTTTGCATGCGAAGATTAGTACCGGGCCTAGGTCAAGCCGGTACTAAATTGTTTCGATGCAATTTAGTCCCGGCTAGGAACTCCAGCCGGTACTAAAAGGTCATCGGGCTATTGTTTTTCAATGCACCAGGCATCATTTAAGTACCGGATGGTATCTTTAGCCGGTACTAAAATGCATTTTTGAGCACTGTTGTTACAAACCGGCACTAAAATCGCACTTTAATACCGGTTATACGTGGCGGAACCGTCCAATTTAAACTGGCTCAAGTGCGCCAAACTACTGTCGCAACAGTAATTATCACCAACGCACTTCAAACAGTTTAAACCCGGCAATCCGTCGAGTGTCCCCAGGACAACCCGAATCATCCACTTACAACTTTAACCTTAGCCATACATCAGGATCACTTTCATGAAGGGAAAGTATTAACAAGCATTACATTTTTACATAAGTAGTTCAAGGTACAAATTATTACAAACTGTAGTTTGAAACAAACTTAAGTGCATGTCAAGCCATACTAGAGAAGTTAAAACAACAAGCCAGGGCAGTCAAGTACTTAATATAATGTACAGCTAGGCCAAACACCAGAACATCAGAGACCCACGGATGTTCTAGTTCTTCGGGGCTTCTTCCTCGTTTTCCTGGTGAGATGCCTCTGAAAACAACAACAAGAAATTGCTTGAGTACAAAAGGTACTAAGGCTGACCTGACTAACAGAAAATAAAAGACCAAGAGGCAAGGAGTATGATAAACTTTTAGTGGACTGGCTGACTTCACCTTTTTGCGAAAATTGCTTACTAAGGTAGATCCTTATATTTTTATTTTAATTTAACTCAAAATTAGTTTCAACTTTAAGCTTCTAGATAAAGTGTTTTTCACCCAAGTGGTAATTAGATCAATCAGCAGATGAATTCATAAAAACTTTATATATCACTTATTTCAGCTACGATGCTTAACAGTGACCAAGCACATTCATAACCAAGAATAGTGGCGATCTGGACCGATTTACATCCTGCAGGAGAGACCTAGTTCCCAGCCACGTACAGCTAATTAGGCTGTACGCAACAATCCTTTCGATTGGTCATACTCAAAAATTGGAAATATAATTACCCGAACCCAGGAACGCACCCCCACAAGAGGTCCCACGTCTGGCCTGACCATCAGGTGAGTTTCAGGCTACGCCCCCGCCTTTCTCCGACTCAACAAGCACAGGTAAAAATATTTCTACTCCAAGAGTCAACCAACCGACCGGGCTTGCTGGTTCCCCATCCCAGTAAGTTACCAGGTACAACTTACTTGATCAGCGGTTAAACGACGGACGGGCCTTAATCATCTTAAGCAGGCAAACAGAACTATAGAATCGATCTCTCTCGATTCCTTCCAAGCTTCTGCTCGCATTCCAAACCAGTTTTTATTTCTTTCAGGTTTCTCAATTAATTGATCCTGATTACCTTAAGTGGTCGAGTAACAAAAATTACCCGAGAGAATGGTAACTACTGAGCATGACTAAGCATGGGACATTACTAAATATTTTGAACAGATGGCAAAGATGTCCTTAATATCAAGGAGGAGTTGTGCATAAAAGTAGGTTTCAATCAACTCCTAGACTTAATGCATCACATATATCAAGATTTGGACACGATGATGAACAATTCGAAATAAAAAGGTTTAAATGCACCGGAGCTTGCCTGAAGTCACAAAAAAGTTAGATTCTTCAACAGGTTCGTCGGCTTCAGGGGCAATCACTATTACTTCTTCTGATGGCTGCTGTTCCTCAGATAATTCCACGTATTCGACTACCGGAGCTTCAGTTGCTAAGGTAAACAAAACAGAGGTTAGTTTATGCAAAATTTTTAGAAACAAGACATACAACTTCTCTTTATGATAAAGTTGCAAGCCAACACTAACTACCCCATTTAAAAGATTAACTCACATTTTTTTAATTAAACTAGTCCTTAAGCACCTTTTAAATTTGTTTTTCTTAAAATAATTAATTACTTTCCAACTTAAAAAGAGATAAATAATAAGTAAAAATCTATTTATTATAAATTTCTAATTGAGAAATCATTATTCAGAATTATTAAGCATTTTGGAAATATTAAGTATTTATTTAATAACCTAAAAGAGGTTAAATAAACAAATACCAAATTTATTTATAATTTGACCTAGGGTTTAAGAATTTTAATGCATAAAGGAAAATAAAACAAACTTAACAAAATTGGTTTCACTATTTTTGGACATTTCTACAAATTTCTATGAATTTTAGAGTGAAAACTGAAATTTAATTCTAAATCTAAATCTAAAAGACACGTTTATGGAAAACCCCCTGGGCTTCTCATTCTTCTCCCCCGCGGTCCCTGGCGCCCTCAGACAAGGCCGAGCAGCCTTGACCGACGCCGGCCGGCTTTGACCGGCGGCCGACCCGCCGGTGGTGGCTCTCCGGCCACGACACGGCTCGGAATCGATCCCCCTACGCGAGGCGCACACGCTGAAGGTGTTGGCTTGGACGGCGGAGCAGTAGAGCTGTGGCGCAACCCAGCGGCGGCCAAGCTAGGGTTAGACGGCGGCGCGGAGCTACACCGGCTCAACGGCGGCGAAAAGCTCTGCTAGAACATGATCCACAGACTCGCCTCACCCTAGAAGATCTAGTGCTTCCCTCAGTTTAACTTCCCAACGCCCAGAACTAAGAATCCCATGGCGGCGGCCATGAACTTGGCGATTCTCGTGGCGGCGCAGCTGTGCCCGCCGAACTAGAGCCTCTCAAACCCAACCAACAACTTCTGAACCATCTACGGCTCGTACTCAACCCATTCATGCCCTCAAACCTAGATCAAAGCTACGGCAACCAAGACTTCCATGGGAGGGTACTCACCAAGAACAAAGAACTCACTGAGTCGTGAATTTCTGGCTCGTGGGAGCTCGGTGATGAGCAACTTCGAACGGGATCAAGTGTAGGTGATAAAGAACGATGAGACGAAAGTTTGAGCGGGGTGGTTTGGGCTATGGCGGTCGGACGGCGACGAATTTTTCTGGCGACGGCGAGGATGGTGGAAGGGCGAAAATGGCGGGAAGGAGATAAACTCGACCGGGAGATCAGTATATATTCAAAAGTTTCACCGCCACTCACCGTGCCACCTCCTGCTTGAGCCCAACACGCTGTCCTCGAGCGCTGCCGCCGCGTGGCTCGGCCGGACCGCCTCTGCTCGCCGGCGGCAAGCAGGCAGGCAGCTCCCATCCGCCCTGTCTGTCCTCTTCTTTATTTCTTTCTAGCCAATTTGCCTGTTTTGATTCCAAAATTTCTCAACTTTTGAAATACAAACTTCCTTCAAACCTTGAATCAAACTTAGAGAGTAACTATAGAGCTTCAACTTTGGTATAGATCATTGGACCAAAACTTTTCCCAATCACACGGATTTGATCTCTGAACATTGGAGAAAAACCCGACCTTCAGTTTTCTGATGGATTCGTCACAGTTTCAGAGTTCCCGGTATATTTTCCTCCAAAAGTTGAGGCCCTAAATAAATAGCAAATCACATTTGTTTGCTACAAAATTTGACATGGTGACAGCTTAAGTATCCAACATTCCATTTTACATCTTAAACATGTATGGTTATTATACAAAAATCCACGAAATTCATCTCTGAACTTGGACCAAAATGTTGCTCGAGTCGGCTCCCAGACTTAGAATTTTTCAGTCTCAACATTGAAGAGTCTGAAGTTATTCGATTTAGCTCACTTGGAGCTCAACTTTAACATGGAAAACTCCATGTTTAAATCCAAACAACAGCACCTATCAACCCCCCTGGGCATCCAAAATTCCTCAAACATGATCAAACCAAAGTTTTATACATAAACTCTTCCAAAAATCGAGCCCAAAGTTGAAAGTTTTTCAGCTGTTTCAGACAGAAAATTTTTCTCAGGCTGACAGCAGAAGATAATTTTTATCAGAGATGGCTAGCTCAAAATAAATCCTTAATAGCCAAAATAAGTTGTGAGCTAAATTTCACAGCAAGTTCAAACTATCAGCTTCCACTTTTACTTTGGGTCATAGGGTAGTGTATAAGAAAAATCAAAAGTTTCAAGCTGATGAACTCACCAACTTCTCACTGATTTCAGACTTAGACATTTTTCCTGTTTTCAGATGGGGAATAGTAACTTTAGTCTTTTTCTTTCTTCATTTAATTGAGGCACTTATGAAGTGAATTTTGTCACAAACTCATTCCATTAAGTTCCACTAACTTGGAATTGCTAGTCCAAAATTTTGTTTGAAATTTTTCAAACCATCTCTTCTCTTTTTGACTTTTGGTCAAATTTGACCAAGTTTTGACTTTACCCCAAAAGTCTCAATTCAACCAAATTTTCTCAATCACTGATTCACATTAACTTAGGACTTAACATCAGGGATGTTACATTATTGCACAACCAGAACTAATGTACTAGAAACTAAAAGTCATTTTTCTACGAGTGAGTAACTACTATGACCAGCCAATCGGCGGCGGCGTCACGGGGGACACCGGTGTTGGTTGTTATGGCGGCGGCTGGGTGGCACTGACAACTATTTGTATGAGGGATACAGCAGTGGAGGCGGCGATTGTTTTGCCGCCGGGACGGGGGCGGCAGCTACGACGCGAACGGCGGCGGTGTCATGGGAGATCAGACGTGCGGTTACTATGGCGAGGGCAACAACCATTACTTGAACCAGGACTATGGCGGCTACTTGGACCACGGCGGCGGCGGCTACTGTTTCGATGTTGCAGATGGCAATAACTATGACTATGAGTATCCGTAGATTGCTAGACACCCATAACCGTACCAGGCGCTTAGGCTCCGGCACCGGTCGGGTCTCCATCGGCCCACCGGTTCAAGCAACATGACACAAACGATGAAAAGACAGAGGCACCTGTGAGCTAACGAAATCGATCGAAGGGGACCGAATCTGCACCAAAAAATTCTGCCAGCCATAGGCCTAGGGCAGCCATGAATCCACCAGATTCAGGAGTGGGAATGGGGCGCGCTAGCGCCAACGGGACAATGGTGGGAGGTCGTCAGGTTGTGCAGGTCCTCGGGGTGAAAGCTTTGCTCGGTCTCCGATCGACGATCGTTGCCGGCAATGGTGGTGTCTTGGTGCATCATTTTCCTTTTTGTAGGCGTTGCTGTGAGGACCATGACCTTCAAGGAATTCTCTAGGTGAAAACCAAAGAACTATGTGTTCGGGTGGGAGAAGCGTCTTGATGTCGCTCCCCTGCAGGGGTGTCACTCTTGAGTCCTTGAAATGGCGATAGAGTTTGCTTGGTGGGTTCGACGATTGCCAGTTTGACCTTTTTGCATTTGAACTAGGGTTTTAGGTGTTCATGTAGATATCGACTCAGTGCGGTGCCTACACGACAGGAGATGTTGTTCAAGACAAGGTTGAAGCAAGGGCTCAGAAGAAGTTTGAAGCTTAGTCTTATAGCTTTCTTTCTTAGTCTTTTTCTTTCTTGTTTTGGTAGCCCTCAGTGTGAAGTTTGGGGTCTAAGTACTCATGTATCTTCTGGCTATGTGGTTAGTTTCTTTGTGGTCGTGGACATTCACCTGTGAATGTTCAAGACTGGATTTATTTCCTTAATCTAAAAATGACTATGAGTATCACAATGGCGGGAATGGAGGTTGAGAAGAAGAGGAGCACTGCTAACGGAGTACTAGCTGTTGGACAACCACCCATACGTACGGGCTCTGCGTATATTTGACCCTCGGGCTATGTTTGTCAGAAATTTGAAATTTTTATTCATTTTGAGTTATGATGAAGAATTCAAATCTATTGGTTTAGTCGAATTATTTAGACTAGTTTTTTATTTAGTTGTAATTATAGTTTGTCTTAATTCTCTAGATTATTATCAAGCGTTGAAGGATTTTTTTTATAAGACAGTCTTATTTGATATCACGTATAAGTAAGCCCATGTTCTCATGTATTTTTTGGAGGAAAAAATCTCAGAACAAAACAAATCTGTATAATTTATGGCATCTCAGCACAAAGAAAACAATTGAATTATATACAATAAGATGTGTGGAGTACCTGATTTACATATATACTCACTTACTGCTGAATCTCTTTTATTTTGGGGGAAGGGATTCAGCAACCACATAATTTGGCATCTCTATATTCTCTTCCTACACTCGACGGATGTTTTTCGTTCGCTTACTCTGCAATATGATGTGGCTACTTACAAGGGTGGAAAATGCCTAGTTCCTCGTTGTGTGCATGCTAAATCCTAGATCATGCTTCAGCTTCCTGGCACATGCAGTCAGGCATTGGAAGGTTGTATATGGATTCCTGTGGTTTCCTTAACCCAAAACCTTTTGTCTCACTATGGCGACGCATGTCCTGCATGTGGTGCTTGAATCGATCCCATCTACATTACACACAGAATAACATTTAGATTTATTCCTTAATCAACTGATGATTAGGAACAAGATAGTTTCAAATCCTCCATCTTCTGGCCATTGTAGGTATTTAAAACTCAATGATAATAATAAATAAAAGAATATTTAAATGTATGTTAGCCTAGCACAAACATAAAACAATCACTATACTGTACTTAAAAATGAACCAAGCTTATTCGAAGCAATCAAGTTTGATGAAAGGTTTATAAAACACGGTTATCTTGGACATAAGAATTAATAATGGCTAAAAGTGCAAACCAATTCAAGTCACATACTTTTGAAAATTGAAAGAAGTTGTATATGGACAACAAAAAACATGCCTGATATTTGGATTGTCAAAGAGTTGAACTAGTTTCCTTTTATCCGGTTTTATTGTCTTTGCATGTCCTCCATACATATAACGTCTGTGCCCCATCAGAAAGTGGGGGAAGTTGCTTCCTTGTGTCATCACAAACACTTCACTGTGAAGACATATAGTGTAATCCAGTGCTGCCAGTCTTGATGAATGTCCCTACATATCGTAAGCATTAATACTTTTCTAGATTTCTTCCACATTCTTGATGCAATGCAAACGACACAATAAAAGGATGTGTACTCTCGAGAAATGCAATAACCAATGAAAAAGTTACCTTGAACAGGGCAAGCTCCTCTGATGTAGCCAGAGTTTGTTTTGTTTGCAATAGTGGAAACAATTGACGAAGAGGAGTCATATACTTTTCAGCATTGTATATTTTACCAGATGCAACATAAAGGGAAGTAGTATTGTCGAATCCCATTCCCCGCAGCATCATTCCAACCTGTATACACTGAACTAGTAAGAAGATAGCAATCCACATAACTTCTCATAGAATAAAGCAAATCACTCTAAAATTTGTCAGTGGAAAAAACCAAAATCTTGTATATTGTGATTAAGGTCTAAGATATTCTAGAAACAATCTCTCGATATGACCTAGCAGTCTGTCTGTGATGCAACTGTCCATCAGTAGACAGCCTCAGAAGCATTGCATGGGCTCTAAAAATGACAAATGAGTAAGCACTTTAGTAACATGCACAAACTTCAAGGAACAAATGTCGCAACCTCTAAAGGTGTCAAAGGGCATCTTCCATTCCTTCGGTTAGCCTCAGGATTTATCACTCGACCAGGTCGGTGAAACTTCCCTCTCCAGCTCCTTTCACGGGCATTTTCCATTGCATTTCTCTCCTTCGAATCACCAGCGTATATGCAGCATGAGAAAGCTACCATGTCCTAAATATACAGCACACAATCATCATAACTTAGAGAGAAAAGTACTAATACAAGACCACACAAGATAAACTTTAGTAAAACCTCTTCAAAGCGTAGATGTACTGAGACATACTTCCCGCCAGTTAAAGAACTCCTCTTGATCATACGGTCAACCATATTCTCTGCAAGAATTCTTATTGATTCAGAAAATCTCAATGCTTCATAGTTTGCCAAACATCTCAATGCCTGTACATCTGAAGGAACCGAATGGGCCAGTCTATTTGAGAAAGGGGCAATACGCACAGCCCTGTGCCAACGAACAAGAAATAAGTGAAGACAGGGTATAAAGGCTACCTAAGTTCTAAGATCTGACACTACTTCCAGGCAAGGGAAGGAAGAATGGAGCACATACCCTAGATCCAACATTTTTGGAAGCACCTCTTGTAGGTAGTAACTTGGGGGTGAGAAAGCTTTGGTTCTCATATTTGGTATAGTGCTGATGTTATGATCAAATCGCAGAGAAACATCTTCGGGAAGTTCTTTGACAACCTTTACATGTTTTCTGAGAGACTCAATGAAGTGATCTTCGTCGAAGATATCGCCAAATTTGCTAAAGGCATAAAAACACATCTTCATGAAACTGATAAGAACACTAAATATGACTTTTTACTGAATAAAGTTTAAATGCAATTTTAGTTCTAATAGGGATGGAGAATATAAATTCAGAGTAATATATGATTTAAGTCAAAACTTTATATGGTAAAAGGTAAAGGCTGACAGGATATTGGGAGCTGATAGGACTTATGGATAACCATGACTGGAACCAAGTCGTCAAAATGCCTCCCTAGAATGGAAGTGCAAAAATTGCTTTAAAAGTTGCAGCCACAAGAGAAAAGTTTATTCATTATTAGTTTTTTGCAAAGAACAAGAGAGAAGCTTATGACTGGAACGAAGTCATCAAAATGCCTCCCTAGAATGCAAACACAATGAAGGATATGGGAAAAATACTAAGCAGTTTCTCCTTTCTGCAGAATGAAAAGGTCCTATCCGTTTTACTTATTGGCACCAGTCCCTTTACGAACGATTAACCAAACAAAGATTTGTAAAAGAAAACTACTTGCAGAAGTTTATATCCCAACATAGTCTTGCAAATGGCTATTTTACAAAGCTAGTTTCCAAGAAAAGATAAGGAGGCATATACCATATTTCAGTTACTCCAAACACATATCTGGATATTCTGTAGTAAGTCAATTGTTACCTGGAATCACGCCAAACGCTATTCAAATGAAATGCTGGTGTCACAAGAGTTGCATTGAGAATTCTTGCCACGGCAATAGCATCACAAATCTGTATTAAGAAATCTCTATCAGAAAACCACCAAAAGAATGATGAAATTAGGAAACCCAAGTTGAAGTTGAGGTTCTATATAAAAAAAATGACAACAAAGAATTCCACAGACGAAGATTGGTAGCATACAAATCTCCATTTGTTAGTGAAACTTCCAGAGTAGATCAGGTACAGACCATGCACAAAAGTACAGAGTATCATTTTTGTGCAAGAAATGAGGTTCACTACATGTATATGGAGAACTTCTGGTTAACGATATGGACCACAGAAACAAAACTTGGCAAAAGCTGGACACCTTGCTGATCAAAACAAACCAGTAATATGTAATAAGCAGGAAAAATCTCTGCTGAGGATCCCACTGGAAAAGGCCGCCAATAGGGCAAATGCAGGCTGTTTCTGAGTTATCTAGTAACTGCTAATTATTGGAAATTCTTTTATCCTGATAAAGAGACATAATATGTCACCACGAAAATACATGCTAATTTTGAGGTTGGGATGTTGAAAATTAAACATTTTGTATCAATAAGTTTAGCAGTGCAAGGAAATGACCGTACAACTTACAGAAATGCGTTGTTGATTCAGGCCACCATTTGCCTCCACTACGAGGAAACCATTTGAAGATGGTAACTCTGAAAAGTGCATTGTATGCCATGAATGTCAGCTACGTACCATGTTGTCATTCCCAGATTACATTGTCATAGAGGCAAACAAAGAATAAGAATTAGCTTTGGTCAAACTAAACTCTTAAGATCTGTTACCTGACTCTGTCAGCTTCTTGCTGATACAAGGTTTCCATTGTTTTCCGATCTTTTTGTAATGAGATGTCACTAACTGTGCAATGCGAGGACACAAAGAAATTATCACATGCATATAAGGAAGCGATCCTAATTTCCTAGCATCAGAATTCAGAAGACAAGGGTGGTAGTTATTATGATCGAAGGCAAGTAACTCCAAAGGTGAAAGGTTACAGACATTATTAGTACGGTAGCAATGTCTAGACAAGATCATCAGCAATGTTATGTTCAACTGAGTCAAAGTGACAAAAGACTTTCTCTAAGCCTTGTAAAAGTTCAGAAATTCAAAATAACCAATGCAAACTCCCGAGAGTTGACATGAATAGATATAAAACACACACACACACACAAGATATGTCACCAGACTAAAAGGAATCCTGCAGAAATGAAAAAAAAAATACTTCTTTCACTTTGATAAGATTTATTCTTCTGCTAACATGATGAGCCGCCACAAGACATGACTTATTTTAGAGCAATGTAGCACACTAGCACCACGTAACGATAATTAACAGAACAAGCAGACTCATGGATTTTCTGATAACATGCAAGCAGCCATACATAATAAAATGTGTAGTAGCAAAAGGGGAAATGGTTGAAATATTGAAAAGACAGGAAGTGAAGAACACAGATTAGCATCAACTCTTCTTTTCGTACTGCCAACAATAAAACTAGCCTATACGCATAAATTTAGCACCCACATTGCAAACAAAGCAAGGAAGCAAACTTTCCAATTCTAAGACGACCGGGGAACTTCGGCGTGCAAGAACTCAATTTGCTCCAGAAAAATCGAGCGCCAAGATCGTAACTTTCGGCTCCGAATTGGACACTCACAGGATTAGGGCGCGAGATGAAGGCACCCATTTCCGGGATGAGCCGCTCGAACACGAGGTGGCTTCGGTACACCGACCCGGGCGGCGCCGGCGACACGCGCCGCCGCAGCGCGGCCTCCACCACGCCGCCGTCGGCGACCAGCCCCTCGTCCCCGAACATGGCGAGCATGAGCATCGCGGCCGTGTACGCCAGCGCGAGGAGCAGCAGGGCGGCCCGGCGGCGGCGCCCGACGAGAACGCGGCCCAGCCGCCGCGCAGCAGGCCTCGCGCCGGCCGACTCGATGCCGCGCATGGACGCCGCCGCGGCCGCCACTGGCATGTCCTTGAGCGCTCCCGGGGGACCATGCGAGACGAAGCAGATGGAGGAGGTGCGAGGTGGTGGTGGTGGCGTTGAAGAGGGGGCGGAGTACGTGACCAGAAATGGCAAATACTTGGGGGAAGAAAATAGGTGTTTGGCATAAGGCGACTGCTAATGTTCTTGTTGCAAATGGAATCCTCAAGCAAGAAGATGACCGGAGATTGCATGATCAGGTGCTTATTGGCGAGCCGGGAGCGACTGAAGATGGAAGTGGGGAGGCAAAGGATCGCACCGCTTTTTCTTTACGGCGAGTCGGCGACAACGGTGAATTTGGAAATGACCGAGCCGGAATTACAACATCAATAATCATCTTGCACTATAATTGATAGAACATCTTCTTTGGCACCATGTGGTGGTGCCCACCTAGCTCTCAGCTTAGGGGTGTTCAATTCCTCCATTGTAAAAAGTTTTGTCTAGAGAACCGTGTCAGTTTTTATTTATTCTTTTTATGCATGTGACCTAATGTAAAAAGTTTCGCCACTTTCACCGGTTCATCAGAATTAAACAGGCCCTAAAGGATGGGCGCAAAGGGTGCTGCCCACCTTGACTCTGGCACAAAGAGATGGGCGCGGCTTGCTCGGCCAGACTTGAGGGCTGAGATCGCAGATCTCCATATGAAGGCTACACCGTTTTATTGCAATAATATTTTGTGTATATAATCCATTTGATAACATTATTGTTGGGAGGGAGGGGACATATTGCTCATGGGGCATTAACAGCCACAAGCGATTTAAAAAGAAAAAAAAAGACAAATCAAAGGAAAAAAAAAGAAGTGGTCATTACATGAGGAAATAGTAGATCATTATTCACCCGGCATGTTTGGTTTACAAACTCTAGCAACTAGGAAGTTATTTTTACTGTATTTAGTAGAAAAATAACTAAGGGGTGTTTAGTTGAAAGGTGAAAATGTTTTGCGTGTAACATCAAAGACGATCTTACCGTTTAAAAGTAGTAAACGTAGACTAATAATAAAACTAATTACAAATCACGCTTCACGACTGCGAGACAAATCTAATGAGGGCAATTAATCCACGATTAGCGGATGATTATATGAATTAAGTAGACTCATTAGATTCGTCTCACAAATTTTACTCCATCCGTGTAATGAGTTATTTTTTCCGTCTACATTTAGTACTCCCTCCATTTATGATTCTTTTTTATGTAATATTCATGTAAAAAAATAGTGGAACTAGCCCTAATAAGTAATGATACATCGCTGTAAGAGCATCTCCAAGAGTCTCTCTAGAACCCACTCTCTAAATCATCATTTAAAGATTTGCATAAAAATCGTTTTCTATATTTTTATGTTTTCCAACAGCTTCTTTATATCTTGCATGCACTCTAGAGAGCTATTCCCTTTTCTATATTTTGCTAGCGAG
Source organism: Urochloa ruziziensis (assembly GCA_015476505.1). Classification (NCBI taxonomy): domain Eukaryota; kingdom Viridiplantae; phylum Streptophyta; class Magnoliopsida; order Poales; family Poaceae; genus Urochloa; species Urochloa ruziziensis. The sequence continues at coordinate 55,327,487 of CM027118.1, forward strand.
AAATCTGGAACAGAGAGTGACTATGTTTGAATAACAAATAGAGAGACTGTTGGAAGGTACCTTTTTAACCAAAATCTCTAAAATTGACCGTCAGAAGGATCTAGAGAGTCTCGTGGAGTTGCGGATTGCTGGCCTCACGGTAAATCTACGCTCCGGCCCGTTTTTACGTCGACGCGTGTTTCTATCGTTGCCGTGGCAATTCATCCAGCCGTTCAGTACGTTTCGATGGCCTCCGTTGGCCTATGGACACACGTCGAACCCGTCCAGCCGCGTTGGTCGTACGCAACGTGAAACAGAGAAACTCCTACTCACTTGCGGCGTCGTTTTTGGTTGTGGAAAACATGGCTAGGTTCTCCGCCTCGGCTTCAATTGCAGTCGTTGCCGGCAACAAGAACTACATGGCCAACGGAGGGACCGCTCGATGGGGGCAGCGCCGCAGCGGCAGTTCCTCTTCCCAATCTGCCTCCCGTTGATCCAGCTGCTCTCGACCCATCCTTGCAGAACAAATCCAACGATAGATTCACAAAATTGTCTTGCTGGTGAGTGATTTGATTTGTTTCATACGCGCCTTATAATACAAGCTCGATGTGGCTGGCAGCGGATCGGAGAAGCAGCAAGCAGTCCAAGAGCAATCGCCATCCGCAGTGCCTACAACTGGCCGTCTCCCCTGCTAGAAAAACGACCTTTAGTACCGGTCACAGGACGGCTTAGTGTCGATCACTGTGACCGGTACTAAAGGTCCGGCACTAATGTGCCGCACATTAGTACTGGTCACAGCCAGCCAGTACTAACGTGCGCGCAGGTTAGTATCGGCTGGTACGGTGTATAGCCCCCGTCAGAACCCTGCCTCCTGCTTTTCCTTTTTTTTCCTTTTTCTATTTTTCTCTTTCTTTTTTTCCTATTTTGTTCTTTACTCGTTCTCTAAATCTACAAGTGCAAAGAATCACAATTCCACACTCACATGTCACACAATCTCAAATCATAAAAATCACAAGAAAATACATCTTATAATCACACAATCTCACATCACAAAAATTATAAGAATACATCTCACCACCACAATCTCTCAGTCACAACAACAATCTCACAAGAATCAAGAATCTCACAACAATCTCAGAGAAAAAATCTCTCAATCTCACATGATAGACACACCACCCGCCATGGCCTTACCCGAGCGTCCGCTGCCGCCACGGCCTTGACCCGCTGCTCGTGCCCTCGTAACCGCGCTCGCCGGCCGGCCTCCTCCTCCTCCCCAGCACCCGTCAAGGTCCATGCCGCGGCTCTAGCCACCAACGTCAGGGATGACACCGAGGAGGGCACCGGGAACGGCAGCGGCGCCCCTCACGCCCGCTGCTCGCCACCGGCGGGGAGGCCCCTCGTGCCCGCGGCAGGGAAGTCCCGCCCCGAGGTGACGCTCGCGCTCCCCGGCTGGGGAGGCCCCTCGCGCCCGCGGCAGGCGAGGCCTGCCCCAACGGCGGCGCTCGCACTCGCCGGCAGGGAGGCCCAAGGCCACGGTCGTCCCTGCGCCCGTTGGCCGAGGAGGCCCGCCCTCGCGACCATCCTCGCCCGCCTAGGAGGCCACCGCTGTGCTAGTCCCCGCCGGCAGGGAGGCCCAAGGCCATCACCGCGCAGAGTCCCCGCCGACCCTGCAAGGAAGAGGAGGAGAGATGAGAATGGGACAGGATAAGAACAAGAGAAGAAAGAAATAGAGACAAGGAAGAGAGTGGAGCTCAGGAGGAAGAGATAGTGTGGTGATTAAAATTTAGGAGGCCACCGCGAGATATTTTGAGTGGCACACCTCAGTACCGGTCAGGGTCGACCGGTACTAGAATGTCAAAGTTTAGTAAGTTGGCGTGGCCAGGTTAGTACCGGCTGAAAACACCAGCCGGCACTAACCTGCCATCTGGCCGTTAGATATGGGGACAGCAATGCGATACTAACGTGGTTTTTTCAGTACTTTAGTACCGGCTCCGCCCAAGCGACGCTAAGAGAAAGGGATGAACCGCTAGCGTCCGTCCAGTAATCGGGGTGTCCAGGCGCGTCTCCGCTGCTCCGTCCAGCACTCGGGGTGTCCGTGGTGCGGCTGTGGCTTGCCAACGCAACGCGGACGTCGTTTTCTCGCCGGAGCCACTGCACATCGGGTAGTCAATACTCAAATCAAAGCAACATAGCAGGTAGCTTTCTTCTAAGTGCTCAGCAGAAACAAGATCCGGAATGTGCATCCTTTGTGGCCTTTGTCTTCATCCATTTCGATGCATACACTTCTTCTTTCCCCTTAATTGCGTTTATCCTTCGTTGCAATATTTTCACCATATATATTCACTTTGATTTAGTCCTCTGTGTCACTTTAAACTAATTATTACCATTGCTTCAGTTAACTATAAAGTTTGGTATGTCATATGTGTAACCTAATTTAGTTCGGATTCATATACTTGCCACACATGTTTTCTTTTTCAGAAAATCTGATTTTTAAATGAATATATAAACTTTTAAAGGATTTTTTTTTGAAAAACCAGTACAGCCTGATTCTGATCATATGTGGACTTTTCCCGTTTACCGGGTCAAACGAAGCTTTGACCGGGCGTGTTTCTTTTCAAAAAAGGGTAGAGTTTTTACCTTGAGAACAATGTCAGTTCATTTTTCTCTCCACGTGACCAAATCCTTTTCGCCCTATCTAAACACCCTGAGTCGACACTCGACAGAACTAAAATATTGACACACAAAGGGCATGCACTATTTTATTTTGGTCAAAAGCATGTACAAGACTAACAAACCAAGCTGCACGTAATCGTTTTCATGGAGGAAAGATTCGTTACATATGACTTAACCAAAGATTCAGTATGCATGGCTTCCATAGCCATATACGCGTGTGCTGACGAGGGCTAAAGTCCTATGCGGATTATTAAAGTCATAAGTACCTAATTAAACAGAGAAATATCCCCACGCTTTACTAAAGCAGGCGGGCGCAAGCGTTAGCGCGCCTAGCATCCTAGTATTTTTGTTACGACCTAAAAGATCCCACGCCAACACCCATGGTCTCGCTAGCCTCAATTACTAGTAGGATGGCACGCTGTGGCACGTGTTTTTAAAATTTTAATATATAAAATTATATATTTAAAAGAGCACATGTTCAACTTAATGACCGTATGCATATTGTTACAGACCATTACAAATTTCTAGCTAAAATCAATCGGATACATGAGAGCTCTCCATAACTCCAACAGAGCCTTCCATAAGCAACAGTACTAAGCTCCTGCTGTATAAAGAATAATTTCTCCAAGACAATTCAACCCAGACCACCACCATATACATGGATCACAAGAATACATGTTATGCACCCATTTCAAATAAAAAAAATGTCAATCTAGATCCAAGAACAAATGAATTAAACCTCAAAAAATACTGCAATCATAGTGGCGAGGGACACCTCACTGTGAAATAGGTTCCTCACTATAGATTGACAATTCGACACAGCTTTTATAAAGCTTATTAACTTAATGTACCACGGAACTCTTTACAATCAAATAGCCAAGCTATAGATGTTCAATCTAGGCATACTGTTACAGTGAACTACAAATATGTTCTTGCTAAAATCAATTACGAGAGCCCTGCATAACTCCATCAGTAGGTGTGTATGAGCCGAACATCACTCCATCAGAATTTTCCATAAGCAACATCATCAAAGCTCCTGCTGTATAAAGACCAATTTCTCGAAGACGATTCAACCTAGACCACCACCATGTACATGGATCTCACTGATCAACTACTGATACCCACCCAGATTCGCTCACAGCTATGCACACATCATGCATTTGAAGCAATCTAAATCAAGTATTAACTATGCATAAAAAGTGTGAGAAATCTAAGAACTCTTTAATGGAATGAAAGAATTATAACTTAATGAGCATTCTATTTTCATCAAAGCCTTTCAATTTGGTTGATTCTCCCACAGCACCAATAGAGCTGAGAACCTTCTAACAAAAGCTGGTAGAAGAGGCGGCAAATCAAAATAAATCTAAGCACAAAACAACTGCAATATTTGATATGGACATACGGAGTATGGTGCAACCACCCTTTAATGCGTGGTGCCCCATCTATCGATTAGTGCCCTGATATTAAATTATCTACAAGGTTAAAGCACTACTATATTTGCATGCAAAAATAAATGACTTAAAATTAGTAGTGTTCTTTACCTCATTGCTACAACCACATGATAATGGGGCCCGACACGAAGGTCTGCATGCCTTGCCTACGCAGTAATAATACATAAACATATTCATGTTCAGATCAATTTCTGCACATGAATGCCTAGCATACTGTATATATTTATTTTTTGTGAAACAAATTATTGTATATATTTAACATGTCAGATATCCTGGAACCAATCAATAGGGCAATAATTTCACAAAAAGATATTTAATAAGGCAACCATGCCCACATACATAAAAACTTATCAATTAACAAAGTATAATGCTGGGAAAGAGCTAGAGTTCATACCTCCACAATAGAGGTAGTTCTTGATTCATCATACTTCCTTTTTAATTGCTTCTTGTTTCTGCTTTTGTTTTTCTCACATTGCCTATTTTCCTTCGTGTGAACAGGAAGAGGAAAGCCCGACAGCACAACAGGATCATCGCCATGGACCACAAAAACAGATTATTTGCTTGATGAAGGTGTCTTGAATGGCCAGCAACTTGAAGTTTCCACCTGGCAGTCTAAAAGTCCATATCCTCCATTTTTAGCTTCTGCTCTCATACTGAGGCAATTAAGCCTTCATTAAATCTGTTGCGAACATTTTCAGTTGTAAATTCTGACTGGTTTCTCTCATACATGTGACGGTTCTGCAGGTAGATTTTTTTGATAAAGGAATTTCTTTATTCCGGCCGCTGCATGAGTTGTGCACTCAACCATCCATTATTACAAGTTTCAACCAAGAGTTAAAAAAGCTGCCAACAAATAGCTAAAAACATAAAACAAAGGTGATGCCAAGACTAAGCACAAAGCCTACTAGTAGACATCCACCTGTGTTTTGCGAAGATCTCCATGACCGTTGACTCCAGGATACGACAAGCGCACTTCATCATCGGGCGATTGTTTTCCTTTTGTAGCAATGTCCAAAACCGAATCCAATAAGTAGCCCTGAAGACGACCTGCATGTAAGAGTGTATCTTTTTTTTTATCAAAAACAATGTCATTCCTAGTTAGCCATATGGCCCAACATACAGCACTTGCTCCCACCCAAATTTGGAGACGAGTGTTGGGATCTATTCCTTGTAACCAATTTCCAAATAAATCAGCTACACTAACTGGTGATTGTAGGCCATAAGCAATCTGGATTGCTCTCCAAATAAATCTTGAAACATGACAATAAAAAAATAAATGCTGGATGGTTTCCTTGTTGTTGCAAAAACAACATTGGTCATCACCTTTCCAGTTTCGTTTAATCAGATTATCTTTTGTTAACACTACTCCTTTAGTTAAGAACCAAATAAATATCTTAATCTTTAAGGGTAGCCTGAGTTTCCAAAAAAATTATTTGGAGGTAAATTGTTTTGGTTCTGCAGGTAGATGAAATCATCATGGCAGGGTTAGGCTCACATTAACATTGTTTTTGGATATTGGAATCCAAATATAAACAACATGGGAATGTAACAGTAAAGTGCACAAAAAAATAAAACTGGTGATGTGAATATACATGCCCTAGTTAGAGAAGTGGTTTCAGTAATGATCTACCACATTTTCTACAAATGTATTTCTTGGGTGGTAGCAGCTGTGAAACCATTCCCGGCAAGCTCAAGCATAGATTCAGATAAACGGACAAAAACCTGCATCCATATACCAATTACCCATGCACGCATTATATCTCTGAGAAGTGATAGATTACAAAATGTGCCATGTTATACAGTAACTCAAGTTTCATTGTGCACATCAACTCATGAATAGGACCAAAAACAGTAATAATCTAGATGCATCTCCCTAAATAATGGGGTTATTCTTTATAGTATAGATTTGTAATATGTAAAATATTTATATATAAAACAATATTCGACTTTTTTTGACCGAAGGACAATATTCTACTTTAAAGTCACAAATCGCTTTAGTCCTTCCTTTCAATGTGTAAATCGTTATTATGAGCTAACATGTGTGCGTTATTATGAGCCACGTGATCCGCCAGCCGAGCGTGGCGCGGCCTCGGCTCCGACGAGCTCGCAATGGCGATGCGGCAGGAGCGACGGAAGGGAAAATGACGGGAGGAAGAAAGGGGGCGACAAAGTTTCTTTTTTTCCTTCAACCGGTACGTGTAACCAGTGACATGGTGAGTAATTATCCAACAACTCCATGAGGTCTCTAACAAGTGTTTTTAGAACAACACCCCTTGAGGAGCTTGATGAAAAACATGGAGTTAGCCCTCGAACTTTAGGTCTTTCTTGAGTTTTTGAATCTAGAGTTCTTAGAGCTGGACATGTTTGGCAGTGAGTTCGTGGAGTGGTGTTGCAAAAGTTGGAGTGAATCTCTCCTAAACACGCTCTTAGGACGTGTTTGGCAGCACTCCAATCCATCAAAAACCGCTCCACTCTACTAACTCTACAAAATTTTCAGCCAAACGTGTCCGTCTCTATGGACTCCAGCTCCAGGAAACAGGTGGAGCAGAGGGGTAGATCCACGTTTTTTTGCAGTACCTCAAGAGGTGCTCCAAAAACTCTAATTTTAAACCTTCTCATGGACTTGATAGGTAATGATCCGCCACTGCCATAGGTTACACATACGAGTTCGTTTTCTTTTTCGTTTTTGGCCTTCGACATCCAAATCCCGCTGTCGACCCGCACGCTCGTCGCGCTGCACACCGCCCCAGCCTGCCGAAGGCCGCGCCGCCCTGAAGCTCGCCTTGGCCGAGTCTGCCAAAGCCTCTGCGCGTCGCCCCTGCCCGCCGAAGCTAGCCTCAGCCACGCCCGCGCGGAGCCCCTACGCACCGCCCAATCGCGTCGTACCTGCCCGTCGAAGGCCGCGCTGCCCCGGCCCCCCACAGACGCGTCGTCGCTCGCCGCGCCCATGCGTGCCGCCCCTGCCCGCCGGAGGCCGCACCGCCACGGCCCGCTGTGGCGGCGCGGATCCCCTGCGCGCCGCCCCTGCCACCGGGCAGCTACAGCTCGCTATCACCCTGGTTCCCTCAGCCTCGGCCGGTCAACTGGGAGAAGAGAGGATAGATAGAAAGACAAAGGAAAAAGAGATATTGACATATGGGGCCTATTAACAAAGGGGAAAAATGACTTTTCACAGCAAGTTTTTATGTTTTCAGAGTCGAAGCACCACATTCTGCCAAACACATACATTAGCTTCACATTTTTCTAAAAATAGTGGTGGAGCTAGCAAAATATGAAGATGGAGTGGAGCAGTTTTTTATGGAGTGAAGTACGGTCAAACCCGCCCTTAATCTGTAGTACAATTATTTTTCTTTACGCACAAAAAAAATTAGATAAAGCAAGTTTTTTTTCCCTACACAGAATTGGCCGGCAAACAGCGTAGCGTGTTTTCATAAAAAAAAAACAGCGTAGCGTGTGAACTCATGTCAGCAAAAATGTAATGAAGAATCACCATTACGTGCAGAGCAGTTAATTCTAACATTCAGCGCTCGACTTCCCAATCAAACCGCCACCGTGGCAGGCAGGACGCCGCGTCGATGTGCGCCGCGCATGCGTCCTCCTCGTCGCGCCCCACCGGCAAGCCGGAGTCGGCGTCCAGGACTTCCGGCGGCTGGTTCCTGCGCGCGCGACACAGCACAATGTTACTACTTCTATAAATTCACCAAGAATTAAGAAGAATATCTTGATTCGCAATTGTTGTTACCTGTTGTCGGCTATGAGCTGCTGGTAGCTCCGGGGCACGTCGAGGCCGTACCCTAGGTACCCGGCCATGGCCATGGTGCCGGCTCAGCTGACGACCTTCATGGCCGCATCGCCGAAGACGAGGAACGACAAGACCAACACGAACCACCCGACGAAAAGGCCAAGGATGATCAAGCCAGTCGCCTCAAATCCGGCGTCCTCCAATGGCCCACCGCGCAGAAAACATCAGCCGCGTCACTAGGAGGTACGACGCAGCGAATGAGATGACCGTGCTCAGTTTGACCTCGGCACCTCGTCGGACGCGAGCCACGTGATACTCGCGGCATGGCCACGGTGAAGGGGTTCCATCCACCCCCGAAGGTCCACCTCGTGGATTCGGCCCACACTCTCGGGGATCTCGTCTTCGGCCCGTGTTTAGTTCCCACCCGAAATCTTTTCATCCATCACATCAAAGGAGAATAAACGTTGACAGAAAAGGTGAAAAGTTATATGGATGGGCTGTAAATCGCGAGACGAATCTAATGAGCCTACTTAATCATGATTTGCAATAGTAATGCTACAGTAACCATCCGCTAATTATGGATTAATTACCCTCTAATTACCATCGTTAGATTCGTCTCGAGATTTCCAACCTATCCATATAACTTTCCACCTTTTTCGTCTACATTTACTACTTCTAAATTGGTAAAATCAATACCCGAAATCTTTTCACCAAAAACTTTTCATCAACTAAATACGGGCTTCAACCTCCAACTTCTTCGTGCCGTTCAACTGTCTCCATCGACGCCGGCCTCCTCCACTCCCACCTCCTCGACCACCACCCCGGCCGGCGGCTACCGCGCCGCTGCGCCGTCCAGCCACTGTCCGCCGCCGCCTTCCACCCAGTCACCCCGCCCTTCCTAACCCGGCCATCCTCGTCGCCACGACCACCGCTCCTCGGAGGTCCTACCCTGTCCGGCCGGTGGCGCACCCGCGTCGATGCGCCCTCCGCCGCCAACCGAACCGCCACCGCCACTCCAGCCCCTCCCTCTACAGTCGAAGCTCACCGGAGATCCCGGCCGCCACCCCCTGAAAACCCGGAACAATAAAGATCGAGCCTCTACAGGCGAAGGACGTGGCGGCGCACATCGTGGCCGTGCTGGGGACCGGTGACCCTTGCTTACGGTGGACGGAGCCTGAGCTCTTGCAACTGCAACACGTGACGGCAAGTATGGAGGATGGATGAGGAGACGCATGTCTGCACGGAGATCGATGTCCCTAGTCTTGTTTGAAGCGTCTCCTCGTTATAGATGGCCATTTGGCACGAGGCCCATGGGCTAGCCCAAAGCACGATTTTTTGGCCCGGCACGAACACAGCCCAGCACGAAGGTCATTGGGCCCGTGCCGGCCCAGCCCACTTGTCGGGCCGTGCTGGGCGCAAATTTGAGCCCAGCGTGTCGGCCCAGCACGGCCCGAAAACAGTCGGCCCGACGCGGCACGATGGGCTGGCACGCGGCCCACCGGCCCATCTAGCCCAATCGGCCCGTAGTTGACCTAAAAAATTCCCCTCCACCTCTCTCTCAGACTCTCAGTCCCCCACGCCCCACTCACCCACACCACCGATACCGTCGCCGCCCCCTCTCCCACCAATCTCGCCACCCACCGCCCCTCACCTCCCCCATTCCAATCCCGCCGGAATCCCCGCTCCTCTCCAATCTCGACGGCGACGGCGAGTTGTGCCGCGGGCTGGCACGGGCACAACGGCACGCTGGGCTATTGTCGTGCCAACGGGCCGGCACGGTATGACAAAAAGGCCGGCGTGCTGGGCTGGGCAGCCTTGTCGGCACGCGGGCCGGCACGGCACGGCACGAAGTGCCCTTCGGGCCGCATTGGGCTGGGCCGCATCGTGCTGGACTGCCGTCGTGCTGGGCCGTGCTGGGCTGGGCGGCCCATATGGCCATCTATACTCCTCGCGACCTAACCTAGGTGTTCCCGTTACATGGTTGGGACCAAACAATCCATGTGACATGTTGCTTTGGTAATGGTCACCTGCATTTCTAATTTCGTTTGTGTTGCCGTTAGAAATTCCGAACCAAACGCCTAGAGGTTTGCAGGTTCACATGCATGCAAGGGTTGCAAGGCAGAAGAACAATCGATAATGCTCCGGGTAGGACGTTCGACTGAGATTTGTTGAATCGGACGGCCTTTGCAACATCGAAAATACATGTTTGCAACATCCGAAAAACATCTGAGCGCGAGGAGTAAAAATTCCCACTGTAACATCGGAGCCCTATTGCGTGCAACATCATTTCAATTTATGTAACATCCAAACAAAACTATTGCAACATCGCTATCATGCAAGTGCAACACTGAAAAAATCCTGCTGAATTCATAGCGAGACGTCTGGATGCGATGGATTAAAAATTCTCGCCACAACATTGAGCGATGTTTCATGAAACATTTTCAGAACAGTACGTTGCAACATGAAAAATAAGCGAATGAAACATTTGAAACCAATTATTGCAACATGACGCACAAGTATCCGAAAAAAATCGTCCATGGGACGTCTGGCGCTAACAACGCTTAAGAACAATCGACCTACAAACATGTCTAGTTCAGTTTTATTCGGGTCTTGCACATATGATTTTTTAAGCTTCAAGTAATGATACCGTTCGGGCATTAACAACGCCTATGAACAATCGACCTACAAAGATGTGTAGTTGAGTTTTATTCGGGTCTTGCATATATGATTTTTTTTAAGCCTCAAGTAATGATACTCCGATTATCCCATATACGTAAGATTTATATACTATAAAAAAACATCGCTGTATAACACAAAATTCTTTCCTGTAAGTGAGATAAAAAATTGATGTTGTCAGTGTCTATAACACGAAACCACGGTTTAATCATATGCTAGGATGCGGACATCCAGACACGCGGCTCTCCATCGGACGCTACGTGGCCAATTCTCCATCCACATCTTTCAATCCTTATCTTCTTCAACCGCTGTTTAGCTCCCACCGTCATGCGTCTATTTTTTTTCTCTCATTCTCGCTCCTTCGACATCTCCGCGGCAACGCTCGCAGCTTCCTTACCGGCGCTCGCCCTCGCCACACTGCACTGCCTCTCGCGCACCCACAGTGGCGTTTGCAGCTGCCTCCCCTACGTCGGACGCACGACGCCTCGTCGTCAGTTGCGGCCGCACTTTCTCGAAAGAGCTCGTCGGCATCGAGACGCGACCCTCCTCAGGCGTCTTCTCCCCCAATGATGTTTGCGGCCAGAGCTCCAGCGACGACCATGACAGGGGAGCCCTGAGGATGGCGGCCGCGGACGAGCTGAGCGGAGGAGGCATGGACGTCGGGGTCCGCCTCCATGAACAAGCCTCATACTCCGACGAGGCCGAGCGCCGGTGAACTCCGACCCCAGGTCGCGCGGGGAGCTCGCCCCTAACGCCGGTGAGCTCTACCCCATGCCCCTCGTCATGGCGGGGGTGGGGGTTCGCACTCGCCATGGCCGGTGTCGAGCTTTCACACATACGTTTGCAAGCGTGTTATCCGGATCTTGCATTTTGAACAAGAGGTTTTGATTGTCCGCGCGTGGCCGAGAGTTGGGAGTGCGCCGTCTTTAGTGTTGCAAACGACGACTTATCATGTTGCAAATAAAGTTCTTTGATGTTGCATATGCTATTTTTAGATGAAAAAGTTTTACATGTTGCATGAAACATTGCACAATGTCGCGGCGAGAATTTTACTCCCCGCTTTCAGATGTTCCATTGTGTTTCAGTACATAGTTTTTAATGTTGCAAATATGCATTCTCAATATTACAAACATGTATTTTCGATGTTACAACGATCATCTGAAATGTATTTTCGATGTTACAACGATCATCTGAAGAAAAAAATTCCGTCGGGCGTCTAGGTGCTAGCACTAGCACTTCCCTACCAGTAAATTAACAACATGATCACCGATCACCGGACGCTAGGAAAGACAAGACCAACTAACGAACCGCATAATGGTCGAATGATAAAACTGTTGTATCAGCTCGTGCAGTAAGCGATTTTATTTTGAAGCTTAAAAGAACGTGTAAAAGGGTCTATCTCCAGTATTTGTATAAGTCACCTTTTTTCACAGTCTTCCCGGCCGCTGGCTTTCGCGCGTGTCTGCCCCCCGACCTCCTGCATCGCATCGTTCTCCTGCCGGCCTCCACGCCCCCGCAGCCTGCGCCACCTGTTGACGGGTCATTATAACCTTAGTCTAGTGACCGTCAACATTTCGGTAAAATGAGGATGATCATACCACGTTCCGTACATAAATATGTTTTTACTGACAAATTGCTACAAGTTTTAGTATGAGTTGTGCTTGCAGGACAAATCAGGTGAAATCAGGGCCAAACCTGGCACAGAGCCATGCCGGCCGGCCTACCTCAGGCCGACCGGCCTCCCCTGGCCACCTCTGGCCACGTCATTGATCCACAAGCTGAGCCAAGTATCCTAGATGATCAGGAGACGTGCATTTGATGGCGGTTTGATCCAAGGACCTGAAAGGCCTAGAGTGGGAGACACATGGATTGAAGGGCCCACAACATAGGATTCTCGGACAGTCTCAACCGAACGCAACCGTTACCGACCTCAGGAGAGCATCAGGACAGTCCCTACGAAAGACGGTGCCATTTGGCACCAGAGCCGGGCCGGCCGGCCTGTAGGAGGCCTCCCCCTGTGGCCGCCACGTGCCCCCCTCTGCGTGAAGCTTAAACAAGTGCTTAGCTTGCTAATGACGCCGAGCTTCGCCCCTGAAGACTGTTGGCGGCGCAAACGCACGTCAAGATCCACCGCATGCACACAGATCATTGTAGCTCTTCCCTTAGAGTATTGCCCCAAGGTTTATCAATCCGTGGATCGACAGTGAACTACCTAGGGTTTTCCGTCTAATCTAATATATCTAATCCTAACATGAAGCATAGATTGCATATGAAAGGGTAACAATAGATATGAGTGAAGTATTGGGTTGATCTCATCCACAAGCATAGGCAAAGGCAAAGCGCAACCAAAACGATAACTAGGCTAGTCGTCTTCTAGTTGTAGTTCTAGCCAACGAGCAAACAAATCATGCATCTCATCCAAAGCATCTTTAAACTCTTAGCCTCCGGTCAACCTCCCGAGAATCACCACCTTACAGGCCACACCCTATCACAACGCTCCCTTCGGCGTGGTAATTATAAGGGCACGCTCACAAGGAACATGTCTAGAAATCATGAAGGATCCACGAGTTAGGTCTATCACCGTGATCACACAAAGAAAGCTAAGTAGTCTAACCTAGCATTAGACTAAGGTCAAGCACAGTTCATGATAGGTAGAAAGCATCGGACGAAATGATTATCATTACTCAGACGAATATGTTCATTACACCATCACCTCCGAGTACATACCATAGATGATGAACGATTGGTTCCTGAACTCCTACCATAGCACAACCACACAGGGAGGCCATGGCGGCTAGGGTTGGCCTAGGCCATCCTCTAGACAACTTCGAGGACTTGCGGCGGCCGTTGTCTCCCTCCGGTGCTCTCTTCTAGGTTTCGCCGACTTTTGGTGAATGGATGATGCCCTCCTCTGGAAGATGAGATATTTATATGTCGAGGAAACCCTAGCTCAAAGGGGAGGCCGAACCGACCCAAAAAAGGCTTGGGCGGCGCGGCCAAGGGGGGTCTTGGCCGCGCGGCCAAGGCTCTTTTTGGCCCCTCTCGGGCCTATCTTTCGCGTGCAAGCTCCTTTGATGTTTAGTAGTTGATATTCCAATACTTGTGGGCTTTGAACGTCGGTGGCTCTGGGATATGGATGGGTCTCGATGGGTCTTTCGAGTCTGCACTGGATTTGCCTTAATCTCAAAGTACTTTGGCTTTATCTTCAATTGAGCTTTGTTAGAAGTTGGCCCGTTGGAGTAGAGCATAAACGGGCTTTGGTTCCTTTGGGCTTCATTAGGGCTTTTGGCCTTCATCTTGCCGTGTTGTTGCTAGTTCTCAGATTCAGTCCATATTTGCTCCAAAATAGCCAATTAACCTGCGTAAACTAAAATGCTCTAGAAATATGTGCACAAGCGGAAACAGGGTTATTTCAGTGCCAAGTGGCGGGGTTAGTATAAAGATTAGTCCAAAAACATAACCTAGATGGCACTAAAAGTGTGTCATTTAACAGCGCCAACAATCCCCCATGCTTAAACCTTGCTCGTTCTCGAGTAAGTCCAGGAACATGGTTACCATAGAAATCAGCGTTGCCCTTCAATGCCTTCCCTGCACTTAGTCATATACAACAAGACACATTGCTCTCTTAAGTGTTTAGCATTTAAAGTTCAAGTTGTGACCGACTACTTTTCTTTATGGAAGATAGACTAACAATAAAGCACAAGCCACAATTAAATAAATATAATGCTCTCGGATGATTAAGCTAGGGTGAGAGGAGGGATGTGCACGTACCTTGGTGCACGAGTAGAAAGCCGCGAAAATTTTTGTTAAGAAAATCTTCAGGTTTCCCATGTCGCCTCATCTTCGGTATGATGACTCCATTGGATTTTAAACATCTTGATCACTTGTCGCCTAGTCTTCCTTTCTTTGTGGTCAAGAATCTTGATGGGAAACTCCACATACGAAAGGTCCGGTTCGACCCATACTTCTTCTTGTTTAATAACCTCAGTTGGAACCCGAACACATTTCTTAAGTTGAGAGACGTGGAAAATGTCGTGGACGGCCGAAAGCCGGGTGGAAGTTTCACTCGATAAGCCACGGGTCCACAGATTTCCGTAATCTCATAGGGGCCAATGTAACGGGGAGCTAGTTTCCCTTTGACTTCGAATCTTTGCACACCCTTGGTTGGTGAGACTCGAAGGTATACATGGTCGCCGACTTCAAATTGCAAAGGCTTTCTCCTCTTGTCAAAATAACTCTTTTGCCTGGACTGAGCAGCTCTAAGATTGGCCTGTATTATTCTAACTTTCTCTTCCACTTCATTTACCAAATCTGGTCCGAATAATTTCCGCTCTCCGGTTTGAGACCAACTTAATGGAGTTCTACACCTTCGCCCATATAGAGCCTCAAAGGGTGCCATTTTCAAACTTTCTTGATAACTATTGTTGTACGAAAACTCTGCTAAAGGTAGACATTTATCCCAATTCTTGTCATAGTGAATGACACAAGCCCGAAGCATATCCTCAAGGATTTGATTCACTCTCTCTGTTTGCCCATCAGTTTGAGGATGATAAGCCGAGCTGCGAATTAACTTGGTACCCAAGGAAGCTTGCAATTGTTCCCAAAAGCGTGCCATAAACTGAGGTCCTCGATCAAAATAATGGTTTTAGGCACACCATGTAGACACACAATACGGTCAAAGTAGATCTCGGCACACTCCTTGGCTGTGTAGGTTATGTTAACTGGAAGAAAATGTGCGGATTTAGTGAGTCTATCCACGATGACCCATATGGAATCATGCTTCCGAGAAGTATTGGGTAAACCCACAATGAAGTCCATACTTATGTCTTCCCATTTCCACGACGGTATCGGTAATGGTTGTAAAGTACCGGCCACCCTCAAGTGACTGGCTTTTACCCTCTGACAAGTGTCGCATTCCGATACATATTTAGCAATTTCTCTTTTCATTCTTGTCCACCAGAAATGTTGCTTTAGATCTTGGTACGTTTTGTTACTCCCCGGGTGAATAGAGAACTTGGAGAGATGTGCTTCGTCCTAGAATTAGTTTACGGAGATCATGGTTCTTTGGAACAACTAGGCGGTCCTGAAACCATATAACTCCCTTCCAATCTTGTCGGAAACACTTATACTTCTCTTCCCCTTGAGAGAGCTTTTGTTTTATGATTTTGATGCCCTCGTCCTCTATCTGGGCCATAACAATTTGATCGTGCAAGGTTGGTCGATGGCAATGTGGTTCAGTGTGCCTTGAGAAACAATCTCCAAATTGAGCTTCCTCATATCATGACATAATGTTTCGGTATAGGATTGGGCAGAAAGGCAATTGCAATGAGCCTTGCGACTTAATGCATCAGCAACCACATTGGCTTTCCCGGGATGATAGTGTACCTCTAGATCATAATCCTTAATCAACTCCAACCATCTTCTTTGTCGCATATTCAAGTCAGCTTGGGTAAAGATATATTTGAGACTCTTGTGATCGTGTAGATATTGCAATGAGCACCCATAAGATAATGTCTCCAGATCTTGAGAGCATGAATGACCGCTGCTAATTCAAGATCATGAGTTGGGTAATTCTGCTCATGCGGCCTAAGTGCACGCGAAGCATAAGCAATGACCCGATGTTCTTGCATAAGAACGCAACCGAGTCCAGTGCCAGAGGCATCACAATAAACATCAAAAGGCTTGGTGTTATCTGGTTGAGCTAGGACTGGTGCGGAGGTCAGCTGTTTTCGTAGAGTGTGGAAAGCTTCTTCACACCTTTCGTTCCATTCAAACTTAACTCCCTTCTTCAATAATTCCGTCATTGGTTTAGCAATTTTTGAGAAATCTGGAATGAAGCGTCGATAATAGCTCGCTAGACCAAGAAAACTTCGGATTTGAGGCACCAAAGTAGGAG
Organism: Urochloa ruziziensis; assembly: GCA_015476505.1. Taxonomy (NCBI): domain Eukaryota; kingdom Viridiplantae; phylum Streptophyta; class Magnoliopsida; order Poales; family Poaceae; genus Urochloa; species Urochloa ruziziensis. Next base: position 55,343,904 of record CM027118.1, read on the forward strand.
GTGCCCAATCTAGTACTTTCTGGACATTGACTGGGTCAACGGCAATGCCATCACTAGATATAGTGTGACCCAAAAATTTCACACTCTTCAACCAAAATTCACACTTGCTGAACTTGGCATAAAGCTGATGATCTCTAAGACGTTGAAGAACAATGCGAAGGTGTTTGGCATGTTCCTCTTCATCTTTGGAATAAATGAGGATGTCATCAATGAAGACTACGACAAATTTGTCGAGCTCGGGCATGAATACCGAATTCATGAGATACATGAAGTAGGCAGGTGCATTTGTAAGCCCGAATGACATAACCAAGTACTCATATAAACCATATCGGGTGGAGAAGGCAGTTTTTGGAATATCACTTGGCCGAATTTTAATTTGATGATAACCAGAGCGAAGGTCAATCTTCGAGAATATCTTTGCGCCAGCCAACTGATCAAAGAGAAGATCAATGCGTGGAAGTGGGTACTTATTTTTGATAGTCACCTCATTTAGAGGCCGATAATCTACACATAACCTTAGACTATCATCCTTTTTCTTCACAAATAGAGCTGGACAACCCCAAGGTGAAGTGCTAGGGTGAATAAATCCCTTGTTCAATAGCTCCTGAAGTTGGGTTTTCAGCTCTGCCAATTCTACTGGGCATTCGATAAGGTCTTTTTGAGATTGGTGCTGTGCCTGGTTGCAATTCAATAACAAACTCGATATCTCTATCCGGTGGCATTCTTGGCAAGTCATCCGGAAAAACATCGGCAAACTCGCACACCACTGGGATATCCTCTAGCTGGGACCCTATGGTCAGAAAGGCACAAGAATTCATGCATTCTCGTGATGGCAAGTAAAGTGTGGAAGCTCCATGGGTGGGTGAATTTATCTCCACAGCCCCGTGCTGTAATATCTAACGTGACCCTGTGATTAGTTATCCAATCTGCTCCCAAAATTATGTCTATGCCTTCTAGCCCAAGATGATAAGGTTGGTTTTGAAGATTTTACTACCCAATCGGATTGGCACATGGCGTGCTATGGCATTGGAAGCAATTTTTCGACCAGGGGTTGAAATCATGCTTGACCCTTTTGTGTTACTGCAATCCAAACTGCTTTTTCCCAGGAATCTTGTAGCAATGAAACTATGTGATGCCCCGGAATCAAATAATATAACTGTAGGTCGGTCGTGGATAGAGAAAATACCCGTCAGTACTGGTGCACCCTCAGGAAGATCAGCAAGCATAGTGAAGTTGATCCTTCCCTGCTTGACCTGGACGGTGTGCTTCTTGCCCTTGTTTTGTTGGGAACCTTGTCCCTGGTACTGCTGCTTGTTCTGGGGGCACTCTCTAGCGAAGTGACTGGTACTCCCACAATTGAAGCATCGATTCCTAGGGCCAGGGCGAGCTGATTGTGGAGCGTTGGGCCTTGGGCCTGTGGCAGAACCGCCCAAATTAACCCGGCTTAAGAGTGCTAAACATCGCCTCAAATGCGATTAGCCCCTTAAATCGAATGAAGATGACAGTCTATCGGGTTTCACCCGATACAACCACGTATTTCGAGTTCGAAACAAAGCATACAATACCCGTATGAATACGAGCCTAAAGATTACAACAATCCACATTATTACATTACCAAGGTTCAAATTTATTTATTACAAACCGAGTCTTAAAGCACAAAGGTAGTTTAGAGTTCGATTGCAGCAGGAAATAAAACATTGAACTAAACGACGATACATGATATCATGGTGAAGCCGTCCATGATATCACTCACCACGATCCTCGCCCGCCGAGGACGTGTCCCACCGTCCAACGCGGAGGGAGCTGACACAGCCAAGTCAAGCTAGCAACCAAATCTTCAATAGTCTCACCTGAAAACAAAGCCACAAGCAAGGCAGTATACTAATACTCAGCAAGGCTTACCCGACATGTGGGAACTACTCCACGGACTCCTAGACATGTAAGGCTTTTTGGCTGAGGGGTTTGTTTTGCCAAAAGCATGTATAAATGAGTCCGTACTTTCAAATTTTAGCAACAAGTTCTAGTTGATTAACCATTCTAGATAAGCGGCTATTCTAAGCAAGCACGGGGTGGCAAGCAATTAATTCAAGTATCAATATTATTCATCACCACCATTGCTCTTCTTACTCAATGTAGCAAAGTGGTCAAGTAGTCTCATTAGCTGCGAGAAACAGACGATTCGAATCGAATTTCTAACCTTGCAAGGTGGACCTAAACACACGATCCACATGTTCCACAACGGGACCACGCTTCACAATCCGTTCCCATCAATCCCCGGGTTGGGAGCAGGGCCCACTTCCCTTGGATACAAGGCCCCAAACCACGGACCCAGCCGGGCTTGCACTGCACTTGCACCACATGCTGCAGGCAAGGGAAACATTTCCAGAGAGAGCGGGGATAAAGTCCCGCACCAGTTCAATTAGGTACTAAGCTTACCAATTACCATATTCTCGGCATATGTTTAGTACGTTCAAAAACTTGACCAGCACTGCCACACTCTTCGACCTTAGCCAAATTCTCTGTACGGACGGGACATCAAATATAACATCGCACAAAGCCCTGTCCGTCGACCTTATGATTCCAACATAAGTAAAGCAAGCAACTCCTATATCTCGCGAGTGACAGGAGATCACTCGACTTTTACCGTGGTCCTATTTAGCATGGCAACTATACGACCTGGCATACTAGTATTCGAACATGTATACTTAGGATCATGCAACTAGGGTTTCAATCAACTCCTATAAAACTTAATGCACAAACATAAGTAAAACAATATTGCATAAGTTTGGAAAAGTTAGGGTTATGCTCCGGGGCTTGCCTTCCTGCTCTGGGTTCGCCTTGGGCGCTTCCGAATTCGAGTTCGGGTCTTGGCTCACTTCAATCACCTTCAGTTGCTCCTCCTGCTGTCCTTCTTCACATGCCGGGACAAGTTCGTACGTTCCGTCAGCGATATTAACTTCTACACGAGATGCAAATGCAAAAGATTTGTTCACTTCAAGCATGAATTAAATTCTCAGATTTATTTGGGAAGTTTGGTAAACTTTCTGGAGCTGAGATTTTTATGGAAAAGACTTCTTAAGATCAACAAGCTACTACGAATCTTTCTGGAATTTAACACATAGCACAAAATAAGATAAAATTACTGCACTAGAAAGCTGCTAGAAACAAGATTAAATCATATAAAATTAATTAGATAAGTATATGCTGTGAAATTTTTACTGGAGTATCATTTAGATGTTAAGAACACTTTCAGAAGTTCTTAGCTTAACTAACAAAGTACAACTAGGTGAATTAATATTTCACTCTTTAACAGCTAGCAACCATTTGGGCAAGTAAAACATGTTATCTGCACTTCTATTTTTTTATCAGAGCTGAGGTTGAACATATACAGTCTACTGTAAAAAGTTGAGCAACAAAAGATCATCATACAACTCATATACAGTCTACTTTTCATGGTTAACAACATATACAAAGTTTGAGCCTAGCATTGGTCTGGATTTAGAGATCTAACATTTGGCCTAAAAGATTATCCTAATTTTAAATCTAAAACTATGCCGAGAACATATATACATGCTTTGTATAAAAATTAGAATTTGTCTCCAGGAACTCAACAAAATTTAGCTTGCATTTTTCTGATTTTTCTACGATTTTTAATTGATTTTACAAGTTCACAGATTTCATGTTAAACTTGAAGTTACAGTTTTACCGATAACCCCCTGAAACTTTTCAACGTTATAAACTAAGCCCCTGCATCTTTCATCCAGGACCCTAGGTTCTGTTAAATTCTAGCAATGTGGTCCTCGAGATTTGGCCGGCGGTGTGTGGCTTGATTCCGGCAATGTGGGCCACGGGGCTCAACGGGATCATGCTAGGGGTGCTCAGTGGCTCACCTGGGGTCGGTTTTGTAAAGGCGGCAGGGTCGGAGGTGGCCGGTAGGGGGAGCAGCCATGGAGCAGTGGTGGCGCCGCCGCCCGTGCTTCTTCTCCGGCGGCTAGGTGGCGGAGGCTGGAGGTTAAGCTGCTGGGGAGAGGCAGTGGGAGTCGGGGAAGACGCTGAAGGGCTCGGACGGGAACGGGGAGGGGCGGACGTGGGTGCGCGCCGGCAGCCCGGCGACGGAGTGGCAATGGCGGGCGGAGCTCGAACACAGGGGTGGATGTAGCCTTTTATAGGCGGGAAGGGGGCTGGGAATTTCGCTTCATCGCAAGAAAGCATTGCCACGGCGAAGGACACGCGGAGCTTTGCCGGGCGGCCGTGGCGGTCATGCCGCGGCTTCCGCCGTTTCTCTGCTTCGCCGTCGCTGCGAGGGCTGGCGCGAGCTCGACCGCGGCGTGGGCGAGTGTCCCAGGTAGTGTGCTAGGCTGTGATGATGGCGGGGTGAAGTTTGGCGCCTTGCTCTTGGCCAGGGCGGCGTGGCACGGATGCGGGCCGGCAGCCTACCGAGAGCTCATCAATGGCTAGCGGCGGAGGTCGGGTTTGCGTGCGTGAGGGGATTTGCTCAGCGACGGGATGCTGGGGACACGGCTTGGGGATGGTTTGGCGCGAGGCGGTGTCAGGAATCGGCTGCCGCGTGGCGGCGGCGCGCCGTGGCGAGGCGTGAGCGCACTCGCGAGCGGACGCTGGAACGCCGTGGCGTGCGAAGGCAGCGCCTTTAGGCCAAAGTTTCTCCAAAAATTTGAACTGCGCAACAAATTCTCCCAAAACGAAAGTTCGTCTCCAAAGTGTAGGCAACAACTTTTGTAAAAGCCGACCCTGGAAAAAGTCTTTAGATTTTGCTGTAGCGTGCTGCAAAAATCGCTGGAACGCCGGCTCAGCTTGCTGTTGAACTCGAACTCAGTTGTAGTTTTTCAAGTTTTTGAGCATCTTCCACTCAAAACTAGAGGGAGCTCCAATTATCAAAATTGTTCATCTGCTCAAGGCCTACAACTTTTGTATTGGCCAAAAATGAAGTTCTTATGTGGAATTTGTTTTAATCTTCCTTGGAAAGAAACCATGTCAAAAGGCCAATAAGCAACTTAATCCCAAGATTATCTTTTGATGCTTGGTTGATCTCGCCCCTTAAACCTGAGATGTCACATTTTTTTTAAACTTAAGCGAACTTCAAACCTTTACTTTGTTCCATCGTGAGGAGTTTTCAAAAGCATGCACATCAAACATAAGTGAGGTTCTCTTGCAAAAGCTCATAGAAACTCTCGTCTCATCAAGTCGCTCAAGCCTATACTAGATTATTCTCAACCTATTCTACTCATATATGAAAGTGGAAGGCTTATGTGGAGCTTGGTAGGTCAAAACAATCCTAGCAAAACATTATATCTGAAATATTGTCAAACTAAGAGAGAAGTCTAATGGATTTATCGAGACTCGTCAAAAAGGTCATGAGAAAATAAATGTTGGCGAGGGTGAGATGAAACACACACTTTTAGATAGGTGGACATGTGCAAATGGCAAATGGTGACACCGAGGCACAAATGAAGTCCTCGTTATCGGATTGCACATGGTTGGAATAATTGAGTATGGAATAAATCTTATAGGCATCAAGAATTTAATGAAACAAAAAGAACTAAGGAGCATTTTTATTTTTATTTTCTTTCTTTTCTTCATTTTTTCTTTGTTCTTCTTTCTTTTTCACTTTTTTCTTCTTTAATATTCTTTTATGCTCCTTAGAACCTTTTGTATCATGATACTTACGCAGCGGTAGTTAGAGAAATGCGATGACTCCTTCCCCATGCTTGAACGATTGCTCGTCCTCGAGCAAATGAGTGGGAAATTAAATGACCGCTGAGTATAGTATAAATTCTTCTGATCTTGCAGAGAATGACTTGAATCTTTAGGAGGGACACCCACGAAAATTTTCGAGGCCAACAGGGGTGAAAATACCCCTGGCCGCGCGGCCCACAGGGTCTCTGGCCGCGCCGCCCTGGCTGTTCTCGCCTCTGTTTCTTCTGATTTTTCTCCAGTATTCTTGTAGAGTCCTTCCAAATGTATATTCTTCGTTTGATGCCTCTGTGTTGTCAGAATCTCCGTCGAAATAATTTTCCATACTCAATATTTGGGTTGTGGTCAAGGAGGTAATCACAAAAAGATATATTTTTGGGTTTAGGGTGGATGCCCAGCGAGATTTGTGAAATTTCCGATGTGGAGACTCACAGTGCATGGACAGAAAGGCTAGCAAAAAGAAGTTACGCAAAACGGAATGGCCAGCTTCTTAGTCTCGTACCAAAGAAATCAATCCTAATCCAACTCATCAAAATATAAGTTTGGAAACTAAAGGTTTCATCATGAAAGAACATACATGTGTAGGCTTTGGTAGGTAGAACTTTGCAAGAGACTCACGAATGTAGATAGCATAAGATTTAAGTTTTAAATAAAAACAACACAAGGCTTAAGTTCATCGGTAAACTTAAATCAAAGAGCAATCATAGAGTATGTGGGTCTAGAAATTAGTCATTTAACCTCCACAAATTAAAGAGTCCGGTATTTATGTCAATTCATATCCATTTAATTGAGAGCAACTAGCAAAGTCATATACAACATAGTGTAGGTAAAACAAAGCGGCAACTTTCATCACTTTTCCATAAGCAAAGCATAAACAAATGATATCATCGTGGTGAGCGCAAATATGGTGATGATTAATATTTATTAAAATAAAACTAGGTTGTCCTCCTAGTAGCCATGTTATTAATAAGAGAGATATACAAAGGTTTTCTACACTAAGGTCGATGACATGTATATGTACAGGCATTTAGAAAACAATGGACAAAGAGAAGGTTGAAGGAGAATTACCGTCCTTTTCGATGCTGTAGTGAAGTGCAGCGTGCCTCCCCCATGCTTAGCATTGTGCTTAGCATGGAAGAAAAGTCTTGAGCATCTCGTGGTGATCCTTATACTCCAAGTGGCTTGTCTCCTCTCGTCCTGCAAATCCTCCCCCATGCTTAGCATGTTGCTAAGCGTAGAAGAAGAAAGCGAATCGTCTCGTTGTTCTTGAAATCCTATTGCCATGTCTGGAGATTATCTTCTTACTCCTTCACCTTTGTTCCCTTAATTGTCCTCAACTTATTGTTGTCTCTAATCCATTGTCCCAATCATTCCTCACATCATCCTCACCTCCTTCCTTGTTCTCTTTGTTGCTGTTCAACTTCCACGAGTTTTTCTTCATCTTCCAGAATATAACATGTACTGAATTATTGATCCAATGCAAAGATCTGCAAAATTATCTTTCCAACGAGTCCTCAGTTCGCTCAAAACGGATTCCGAACAGGAGAGTTATGCTATTTTTACTCCAGAGACGTAATCTGTCCCGAGCTGATTTCAGCACGCGCAGCGCTCAATGTTTTCTACATATCTCCTTGCTCGGGTCTTCAAATGTCATGATCTTGGATGTGTTGGAATGAGAACTTAATGATGCTTCTGAATATAGACCTTTTCCTTGTTGTACACTTCTGGACATGTGCTTAAATTGATGAAAACCGCAGTGTTCCTTCCGAGACTAGGAGGTGTCTATGATTTTGGTATTAACTCTTCGATCACAAATTCTTGATAGAGTTTCGTCATGCCTGCAAAACAATTTAAGCGCGTACACTACCCCCGAGGTGACGGTCGGGAGTACTCACCACTGTACAAATGCCAACGAAACAATGACTTCCCTAAGACCTTAACTTGTGGCATAGCTAGCTTAGTAAAAGTCAATCCTAATGAGTGTTCGTGTGTGCAAGTGAGCATGCAAAAGATAGGGAGATATAAAAACAAAGACAATGTTTACACCAAGTTTTAAACACCATGTTTACAACTACATTGCTCTATTCCTCTATACCTATAAAGTTTTGTTAGCCAAGGTCAAAACACCACGCTTATCGCAAGGCCAACAATTCTTTAAAGCTGTTAGAAAAATAGAGGGCATTGCTAAGTTTTTAAATCAACCAATGCAATATGAATATTAACAGGGCTTATAAAACAATATGATGATGATCTGCTAACTTGTCTAAACACCATGCTTACACAAATTTGCAAAGAAAAATGCCCAATTGAAGCATTAACATGGATAATAAGTATTCATCATAAAGTTTTGTGGAGAAGCCAAGCTAACAAATGCGTGATGGAACAATGAGATGAATGCAACATGCAAATGCAAAGAGTTAGCAAGAACAAGGGTTAAGTGAAGGTTTATGGGTGTCCTACATTTTTGGCTTAAAACAGGAATTTTGAAGAGAGAAGTTGGGTATAGAAATTCTATCTAAGGTGGTTTTGAAACAAAAGAAAAATAGAAGGTTAGATTTTTGGATGGAAAACAAAACCTATGGTTTGTGAGGGATGACTAAAGTATGAGAGTTTTCTCCTAAGGTTTTAGGATTGCAAAGGGAGGCTAGTTAAAAGTTTTAGTTAGAATAAGGCATAGAAGGGACTCGATCAATTAATCAACACAAGCCAATCCTACCCTTGTTGGTTTCTGTTTTAGGTGGGGTTGAAGGGACGGCTTAGGTAAGGGTAGACAAAAGGTTAGAACTGAACATGCAATGCAATGCAAGGCGGAGAACAACATGAACATGACATGGTATGGTGGTTGTCTAAAACAAAAGGTTAGCCTAAGTTAACTAGCCACATGTTTAGAATCAAAAGGGTTGTCGCACTTCATATTTCTCTTTAAAAAGACACAAAGAAAAAGACTCTAAACACTAATAGGAACACAAAAAGGGTCTACAAGTTTTCCATGATCAAGAAACACAGTGCTCTCTCAATACTTTTAGATCATACAACATGTTGTTGTGGCTTTTGTTAGAGCAATGGTACAATGTTACTTGATGTTTTCGATTAATTATCACAATGTAGACGGTCATTTATATATATATATGTATATAGATAGAATGGGTTGCCTCCCGCAAAGTGCTCCATTTAAAGTCATAGAGCTTGACTTTCTCACGTACCTTTCATTGTCGTGAAGCCATGGCCCTCCGTGCGAGAATTCGAAGTAATCCATGCAGCTTGATGTCGCCTTGTATGATTCGTCGTGGTTCGCTTGCAACATCTTTGTATGTCCAAGGTCGTCCGCTTGTGTCTTCATTCATCAATGTTTCAGCGATTTGTTCTTGTCCTAAGCTTCTGAATTTGATCAGTGTACGCATCATGGAACCGTTGCCCCATCTTCTCTTCATGATCATCTTCTCCATCTCTTCTTCCTTGTTGTCATCGTCTTGCTACTGCCTCTTGTTCATGGATTTACCCCTGCATCCAGTACATAAAATATACTGAAATATATTTTTATTGAAAAGCACATGAAATTACCTTTTGAACGGGTGGTCGGTCATCAAAATCGGAGTTCAAATGAGGGAGTTATGCTCATTCTATTCCGGCGCTGCGTGCTGTCCCGAGCTGATTTCAGGACGTGCGACGTTGGATGATTTGGCCATTACCGCTCGTAGGAACCTCCGATTGCCTTGCCGCTTGATCCGTTGGAACATGAACTTCATGTTGGGTCTAAAAATCCATAGATATCCCATTGTCTTCTTCTGAGGTCATGGATAAACTTGATGACATTTGTATCTCCTCGTATATCGATCCGTAGACTGTCGATGACTTGTTCTTGTGATCTTTTAGGGCACATGTCGCGCATCTTTGGCTTATACTTTCTCACCATTGATGCACCAGCGAGTCCATAGTGGCAATGGTGTGTTTCTTTCATGATTTTTGATCAAGCCAAAGTGATGGATGAGGGGAGGTGCTTACACTTCGTATAGGCGATCCGAACGATCTTCTTCTTAGTCGTGTCGCTCAATCGCCATGAGAGGTCCTTGAGTGTCTTGCTGGAGTAGATCAATGGTGCCATGGTGCCTAGGAGGAAGTGGGGAGAGCCTTGGGGCGCGCCCCACCTTTCCTTTCATGAATATCTTGCTTGGGAGTTAAGCAAACTTGATTTCCCTAAGATCCAACTCGCCCAGAATTTCCAGATTCGAAGTCCTTCCTTCCTGATGTCATATCTCCCACATCTGGACTCCAAATAGGGCAAACTCAGAGCCTAAATTGTGTAGCAAGAAATTTCTCTTCAACTTTTCTGTTCATGACTTGGCTTGAAAACAAAGTTAAGATCCCTAACAATGCATTGTAAGATAATCTGTCTGATTTCGAGCTCTCTGTGCAGCATGTATTTCGGGGGCCATATCTCCTAGCTCCATATTCCCAATCATGTCTTCCATAGGTCGAAATCGAAGCCATCGACGACGGCTACAACTTTGGTAGTCAAACTTTTTTCATTGGAGGCCATTTAGGTTTTTGAATCTGCACCAAAAGGTAACGCTGTCCTGGATGACGCGAATAATCCCGAGATTGAGTTGATCCTGTGGATGATCTTTCACTTGCTTGATACTTAAGTCTCCCTCAACAATCTAATCTTCTCCTTCAATGTTAATCACTTCCAAATCATCTCCTCGATGTAAAGCTCTCCTCAAATTGTTCCCTTGCTTGACATGGTCGCTTCCAACACCTAGTGCTTTGAACAAACAAATCTCCGAAAGATATTAGTCTTTAAAACTAAATGACACAACGGCATACCTCATTCATCTTTTCTTGCATAGCATGTTGACTCAATGGCAGATGTTGTGCCACTAACAAAGTTAGCACCTTCCACCAAAGAGTTTAATCTTGGCGTCTTCATCATTATGTTAAAACGGCGTTGAACTTGTTGAAGCCCGATGTTGAGAGCTTCTCGATCGCTTTGTGTCTAGGATTTTACCTGCATTCATGGACATAAACAAGAAACACAGGATACATGCAATAATAAAATTAGGGTTAGTCCAAAAGTTAGATAGATCGACCTAGGGTTCGTGTTGCCGATCCCCGACAACGGCGCCAGAAAAGCTTGTTGGCGGCGCAAACGCACGCCAAGATCCACCGCAAGCGCACGGATCATTTTAGCTCTTCCCTTAGAGTATTCCCCAAGGTTTATCAATCCGTGGATCGATAGTGAACTACCTAGGATTTTCCATCTAATCTAATATATCTAATCCTAACATGAAGCATAGATTGCATATGAAAGGGTAAACCAATAGATATGAGTGAAGTATTGGGTTGATCTCATCCACAAGCATAGGCAAAGGCAAAGCGCAACCAAAAGGATAACTAGGCCTATCGTCTTCTAGTTGTAGTTCTAGCCAACGAGCAAACAAATCATGCATCTCATCCAAAGCATCTTTAAACTCTTACCTCCGGTCAACCTCCCGAGAATCACCACCTTACAGGCCACACCCTGTCACGACGATCCCTTCGGCGTGGTAATTACAAGGGCACGCTCACAAGGAACATGTCTAGAAATCATGAAGGATCCACGAGCTAGGTCTAATCACCGTGATCACACAAAGCAAGCTAAGTAGTCTAACCTAGCATTAGACTAAGGTCAAGCACATTCATGATAGGTAGAAAGCATAAAAGGAGACATTGACTCGCTAATAGATCGGACGACATGATTATCATTACTCAGATGAATATGTTCATTACACCATCACCTCCGAGTACATACCATAGATGATGAACGATTGGCTCCTGAACTCCACCATAGCACAATCACGCAGGGAGGCCATGGCGGCTAGGGTTGGCCTAGGACATCCCATAGACAACTTCGAGGACTTGCGGCGGCCGTCGTCTCCTTCCGGTGCTCTCTTCTAGGTTTCACCGATTTTGGTGAATGGATGATGCCCTCCTCTAGAAGATGAGATATTTATATGTCGAGGAAACCCTAGCTCAGAGGGAAGGCCGACCGACCCAAAAAAGGCTTTGGCGGCGCGGCCAAGGGGGTCTTGGCCGCACGGCCAAGGCTCTTTTTGGCCCTCTCGGGCCCATCTTTCGTGTGCAAGCTCCTTTGATGTTTAGTAGTTGATATTCCAATACTTGTGGGCTTTGGACGTCGGTGGCTCTGGGATATGGATGGGTCTTGATGGATCTTCCGAGTCTGCACTGGATTTGTCTTAATCTCAAAGTACTTTGGCTTTATCTTCAATTGAGCCTTGTTAGAAGTTGGCCCGTTGGAGTAGAGCATAAACGGGCTTTGTTCCTTTGGGCTTCATTAGCGCTTTTGGCCTTCATCTTGCCGTGTTATTGGTAGTTCTCAGATTCAGCCCATATTTGCTCCAAAATAGCCAATTAACCTGCGTAAACCAAAATGCTCCAGAAATATGTGCACAAGCAGAAACGGGGTTATTTTCAGTGCCAAGTGGCGGAGTTAGTATAAAGATTAGTCCAAAAACATATCCTAGATGGCACTAAAAATGTGTCATTTAACAGCGCCAACAAAGACTATAAAAGGAGAGCTCATCCACCTTGGGAGATACACACCACATTTCTCAAGTTTATACTTGAAGTGAGCTCTTGTACCCTTTTCCATTTCTTAGATTAGTATTAGAGATGGGAGTAGAGTCGAGTCGAGCTTAGCTCGGATCTTCGGAGTCTTCGGAGTTCTGGTAAAGCTATTGTATCCTTTCCCTTCATTTGAAGAGTTTATCAATATATATTTACCTTTCTATTTCTAGAGCTTAAGTTTATCTTTCGTCTTTTTAGTCTTGCTCTTTAGAGTAAAGATCTTGCTCATTTTAGAGTAAAGTTCTCTCCCTCTAGTCTTAGTGTAGAGTTTAGTTTAGCTCTACCGGGTTTTATCTCGCGGGTTTGCTCGCCTTGACCGGGCCGTAAGACGCCTTAGGGAAGACGGGGATTTCTCTTGACAGGCTTCAAGAGAAATCTTAATCATCGAGTGCAGACGTGGTGTCTGGCTTGTTGATTAACTAGGAAGTGTGTTGCACCCCACGGAACTGCAGTGGTAGGCGGCAGGTGGTGACAGCCCTGTCCGTCCTTCGGAGTCCACCACGTTCGGGTGTACTCATAACAGTAGTGCTGAGCCCGGAGAACCCCCTCTCTCACCCCGTTCTGAGCTAGAGTCTAGGTTAAGGTTAGAGTGTCTTTCGCTCTAAGTTAGGAAGTGTCTAGATCCGGTCTCTCCCAACGTCTTTCCTTTTCTATAGATTTAGGTGCTCGTGTATCGCTGGTCTTTTAGACCTTCTATTCGGTCATTTATTTGACCATTATCCCAAACCTTAGAGTTTGTGCCCCTGGGTTTAGTGGCTTGATATTTCTGGCAAAATATATCATTTCATTCTTCAATACACTTTAACCACTCTGTTTCCCTGTGGAAATATAATTACGATACCCTGGGATAACTTCCTAGGTGAAGTGCTACAACGAGATATATTCTGTGCACTTGCGGAATCCAATTGCATACAACGATATATCTTCGCGCTCTTGAAGCGTTGCTAAAACATGACGCTAAGGAGTGCCAACAAGCATTTCTGGCGCCGTTGCCGGGGAAGCAATTGGCTAAAGTTATTGTTAAATTATTTGATAATCTTTATACTAACCTTTATACTAACCCCGCCACTTTAGCCAATTGCTTCCCCGGCAACGGTGCCAGAAATGCTTGTTGGCACTCCTTAGCGTCACGTTGTAGCAACGCTTTAAGAGCGCGAAGATATATCGTTGTATGCAAAAGGATTCTGCTAGCGCACAGAATATATCTCGTTGTATCACTTCACCTAGGAAGTTATCACATGGTATCATATTTATATTTCCGCATGGAAGCAGAATGGTTAAAGTGTATTGAAAAATAAAATGATAAATCATGCCAAAAATATCAAGCCACAAAACCCAGGGGGCACAAACTCTAAAGTTTGGGGATAATGGTCAAATGAATGACCGGCTAGAAGGTTTAAAAGACCAGCGACACAGATGCACCTAATTCTATAGAAAAGGAAAGACATTGGGAGAGACCGGACCTAGACACTTTCTAACTCAGAGCAAAAGGCACTCTAACCTTAACCTAGACTCTAGCTTAGATACCGGGAACAGAGCTTGCTTCGACGGCTAGAACGGGAGAACCTCAGAACGGGTGACAAGAGAGGGGGTTCTCCGGGCTCAGCACTACTGTTATGAGTACACCCGAACGTGGTGGACTCCGAAGGACTGACAGGGCTGTCACCACCTGCCGCCTACCACTGTAGTTCCGTGGGGTGCAACACACTTCCTAGTTAATCAACAAGTCAGACATCACGTGTGCACTCGATGATTCAGATTTCTTTTGAGGCCTGTCAACAGAAATCTCCGTCTTCCCTAAGGCGTCTTACGGCCCGGTCAAGGCGAGCAAACCCGCGAGGTAAAGCCCGGTAGAGCTAAACTAAATTCTACACTAAGACTAAAGGGGGATAAGACTTTACTCTAAAGAGAGTAAGATCTTTACTCTAAAAGAAGAGCAAGAAATAAATATGAAAAGATAAACTTAAGCTCTAAAATAAGAAAGTAATTGTTTTGATGAACTCTTCAAATGAAGGAAAGGATACAAGAGCTTTACCAGAACTCCGAAGATCCGAGCTAAGCTCGACTCGACTCTACTCCTCAACTCTAATCCTAATCTAAGAAATGGAAAAGATACAAGAGCTCCCTTCAAGTATAAACTTGAGAAGTGTGGTGTGACTCTCCCTAAGGTGGATGAGCGCTCCTTTTATAGCCTCCAGGGGTGGATCCCAGCGTCATTAGCAAGCTAAGTACCTGCTTAGGCTTCACGCGAAGGAGGAAGCGTGGCGGCCATAGAAGGAGGCCGGTCGGCCTCATCAAGGCCGGCCGGCCTGGTCCTGGTGCCACTTGGCACCGACCTTTGCAGGAACGGTGCTGATGCTCTCCTGAAGTCGGTATTGGTTGCGTTTAGTTGAGTCTGTCCGGAATCCTAGGTTGGTGGGCCCTTCAATCCATGTGTTTCCCACTCTAGGCCTTTCGGGTCCTTGGATCAAACCGACATCAAGTGCACGTCTCCTGATCACCTTGGATGCTTAACTTGGCTTGTGGATCAGTGACGTGGCCAGACCTGGCCATGGGAGGCCGGTCGGCCTAGGATAGGGCCGGCCGGCCTGGCTTTGTGCCAGGTTTGGCCCTGATTTCTCCTGGTTTGTCCTGCAAGCACAACTCATCCAAAACTTGTGGAATTGGTCAGTAAAAACATGTTTATGTATGGAACATGGTATGATCTTCCTCATTTTACCGAAATGTTGACGGTCACTACAAGGTTATAATGGCCATCAACAGATACCCTGGGATAACTTCTAGGTGAAGTGCTACAACGAGATATATTCTGTGCGCTTGCAGAATTCAATTATATACAACGATATATCTTCGCGCTCTTGAAGCGTTGCTAAAACGTGACGCTAAGGAGTGCCAACACCGCCCTCGGCTCCGGCGGCCTCCGCCGCTGCCCGCCTACCGCCGCCCATCATAACCCGTCCGCCTGGTCCTCCCTCGCCAATCGCCGTCGCCCGCCGTCGACCATAACCTGTCCACCTCCTCTTCTCCTGCTAAGCACCACTGCCACTGGCTCCGACGGCCTCCAACCACCTCCGTCGCCGCCCGCCGCCCGCCGGCTCCAGCGGCCTCCGGCCACCTCTGCCGCCACCCATCACCACGGCCACGCGAACTCATCCCGTCGTTATCCCTAACCTATTCCCCACCGGATATCCGGCCTGCTCGGCCGGCGGCGCGAGACGCCCACAGGGCCTTAGACGATTCAAAAGGTAATTGAATTTTCGCACAAGAAAAAAATACAGAAACGAGCAGTACTACATTGAAATTTTCCCATCATACACGGAGAGTGCAAGACACGTTGCAATGCACGAATCAGCTCGCCATGTGGGAGACGCCGCAACAACACATGGGCTTCAGCCTCGGCGCGCTGACCGTCGACTTTTCCACCGTACCATCATCCTCCCCGGTCAAAGCAAAGCGCGGGCTCCATTCCCCAGCTCTTCTTCCCCACCCTCATCCCCCACCATCCTCGCCTCCTCGGACTTTCGGAGCATCCAAGACATCCGGAGCCAAATCGCCCGAGACAAAAAGAAAGCGCAGGGATTTGCACGCAGCAGCAGCGCTGCGCGCGCCCGGATTCGGGTCCTCCGTCCGTTCCTGGTCCCCCCGGATCCCGCCCGCGGCTGCGGGATTCGGCGCCGGCCGGATCAGGCGGTCCGCAGATCCAGGAGGCGCATTCGGTCCCCTCCCCGCCTCGTCTGTCCTGCCAGGTTCCCTGCTCGTGGCATTCAATCGTCCTGCTTACTGCTCCCACGTGTTATTGGGCTGATTCTGTGTGGGTTCTTGTTTCTCAGGTGGAGTTTGGTCAGGGCGGGCGCGAGCGGAGGGTCGAATCTGATGCTCCCAGCTCGCTAGCTGAGCATCGCTTTGAGATAAGCTTCTGATTCGGCAGGGAAGCTTCGGAAATGGTGAGGATCTCGGTAGCCTTCTCTCTTTAGATTTAGCGGTTCCGGTGGTTTCGCTCTCCGGCTGATGCCTCTTGCTTTATGAATGCGCAAAGCGAGGGAAAATACAAAAGTGAGACTATGACGTGATGGATGCTTACTGCTCCCACGTGTTATTGGGCTGATTCTGTGTGGGAGCATTAGTGCCTTCTTGTTTGCTCAAGGCTCAAGCTGGCTTTCAATTAGATGCTGAAGTAGCTTTCGAAAAGAAATTAGATGCTGAAGTTGCCTTGTACGCTTGTACAGTGACTCAGTGGTTTAGAATGTTCTCAGGGTCTTGATTGCATCTTGTTAATATGATGTCTATGTTTACCCCCTGTGGATTGGTAAATCTGTGTTGTCTTAACCAACTTATTCGCAGAGTGATACAGGGGAAGCTTCCATGTTTTGTTCTGTTTTGGCTGTCTTTTGGCCTTTGGGTTTTTTTCTTTTCTTGTAGACAACTAGACATACGGAACCTTTTCGCTTTGGTTCTTGTTACATCACAACTAGATAAGTGGAAGCAACACTGAAATGCTATTAAGAGCCTGCATACGGAAACAAAAAAGGAAAAAAAAAGGAAAAGAACCACTTGTTTCAGCCTTGTCTAGTCTGGTTGCATTAGTAGATTTACTAAGCTCTATGGTTAACATCTGTGATCGTTACTTTGCAGATGGAGGAGCAATCAGCTTCATATACCGTCGATGACGCACTCATGTCATCAGGTTTTGGGAAGTTCCAGATATTGATTCTTTCGTATGCTGGGATCGGCTTAATTGCTGAAGCTATGGAGATGATGCTGTTATCATTTGTCGGTCCATCAGTACAGTTAGAATGGAAGCTTACTTCCCATCAGGAAAGCATGATTACAAGTGTTGTTTTTGTTGGAATGCTGATAGGAGCTTACTCATGGGGTGTGGTTTCTGACAACTATGGAAGGAGGCAGGTCCAATCTTTACTGATGTCATGTATTCACACCATCCCAGAATATAGCTACTTTTAGGTTTGTCCTAAGTCAAATTTATCTCTGACCAACAATATCTCTAAAAATAATTTAGTTTGTATAGAAAAGTTACATGTTATGATGATTAGTTTCATGATGAATCTGCTACATCATTTCTACGTTATCAATATTTATGATATTTTTTCTATTCATAGTTAAAGTTAATTAGTTAAAAATGTTTGTTTTAGGACAAGCCTAAAACTAGTTATATTCTGGGATAGAGGGAGTACTAGTTATATTCTGGGATGGGGGAGTACCCTTTTGCACGAAATTATGCAAGTCCATTTCCTTCCTTGCTAATGTTTAACACGGAGTTACCAAACTTGTTCCTGATCTATAGCTGATTAGTAACAATGTCATGCTTGGAACCAGAATAGGTTCCATATATAGTAACGCTAGTTTCTCTGTTACTTTCCAAAACTACATCGGAATGAATGCCATGAATTAATCAGTAGCCAAGTTTAATTCTATTTTCTTTCCAAAACGAGTTCTCTGTTTATTATCATGAACTAATGATCTCCAAGGCACATTTTTTCATTCTAGATCCAAGAATAATTAAATTTGGAAGTGGGTTGTGCCTTTAAATTTCTTGTGTACATCATATAAGCCCTTACACTCTGTTTTATTTGGATTTTACAGGAGGGGCTTTCTCTTTACTGCCATTGTGACAAGTGGAGCTGGATTCTTGAGTTCTTTTGCTCCTAACTATCTGTCATTAATTTCTCTGAGATTCTTAGTTGGTATTGGTTTGGGTGGAGGACCTGTTCTCGGATCTTGGTTCTTGGAGTTTGTTCCTGCACCAAGTAGAGGAACTTGGATGGTGGTATTTTCTGCATTTTGGACTGTTGGGACCATCTTCGAGGCATCTCTTGCATGGGTAATAATATTCCCCCCTGGCATTTTCAAACTCAGAAGGCTGTTCAAACTTTATTGTAGTGCCAGCAGCAAAAATCAGAAGTAAACATTACATATGATAAATCATAACAGGATGCAACCAATTCTCATTATATACTCCAGTTTAATCAGAAATTTATGAACCACTTTCGAACAGTTGATCAGCTAATAGCGCTGCTGATTATCATATGAATCAATTAACCTGTAGTGGTGATGATTATCGTACCATTGTTTAACCTGTACTATTGACCGGCCTGTTAACAGGATCCATTGAAAGAAAAGGTACTTAACATAAGAATAAATTTCAGGGAGCCGAGCAGTCTGGAACATCACTTTTTAAAAGGAAATTCAGTTTTTAGGCAATAGAACCAAGTTCTCTGACATTTTACTTTGCTTTTTTGCGTACCAAATCTTTGAAGTATTATTTGTATTCCTAAATATTTGCCTGCAACCCCAATAACTTTGTTTTGGTGATTCTGTTACGAATATCTATAATATACTATCCTGATCTGGCTAGGTTGTTCGTAATCAGAGTGAAATACAACTCTTGCAGTAAAAACATACATGTATTAGACTATAAGATTCCACCATGTTTTACCGTGGCTAATTTTTCACCATACTAATGGCAGATGGTTATGCCCAAGTTTGGCTGGAGGTGGTTGTTAGCACTATCATCTATTCCATCTTTCCTCCTGCTCCTATTTTATGCCATTACGCCAGAATCACCAAGGTTCCTATGCATGAAAGGCAGAACAGACGAGGCTGTGGATGTATTGGAGAAAATGGCAAGACTAAACAATGTGCCACTACCTTCAGGCAGGCTTGTTTCTGACAAAAATATCGAGCTAGATGAAGTTTCTGGATCTTCAGAATCCACAACGCTTTTGACTGGTGCTGAAGAAAGTGACAGCATTGATAAAGATGAAGGTTCTGATTTTGGAGGTTTTAAGTCCGTTGGCAAGTTACTTGCGCCAAAAATGATCAGAGCAACCCTACTTCTGTGGATGGCCTTCTTTGGAAATGCGTTTGCCTATTATGGGATTGTTCTTCTGACATCAGAGCTAAGTAATGGAAATAGGATATGTGCGAAAGAGGAGGTTGAATCGGTACATTCAAATAACGCGAGCCTATATAAGAACGTTTTCATATCTAGTTTTGCAGGTTGGTTACTGCAGTGCACAATATTACTACCATAACTATGTTCAGAAATATGTGATCATATAGATGACCAATGCTACCATGTTTTATTGGAACAGAGATCCCAGGATCATTGCTGTCGGCCATGGTCGTGGATAGATATGGCCGGAGGCTTTCAATGGCGTCCATGCTATTCACTAGCTGTGTTTTCTTATTCCCACTAGTGTTTTCCCGGGCAGAAATACTGACAACAATCTCCCTGTTTGGTGCCCGGCTCTGTATTGCTGCCAGCTTCACCATTGTATACATATACGCCCCAGAGGTCAGTGAGATTCTTCAAACAATAATCATAATCTGTGCCTATGCTAACATTTGGTGGCTTGCCTTGGCTCATTTTTCAGATTTACCCCACCTCGGTGAGAACGACAGGCATTGGCATCGCGAGCTCGGTGGGCAGGATCGGGGGCATCCTCTGCCCGCTGGTTGCGGTCGCCCTGGTGCACAGTTGCCACCAGACGACGGCGATCATCCTCTTCGAGATTGTAGTGTTTCTCTCCGGCCTGGCCGTCTCATTCTTCCCCTTCGAGACGAAGGGGTGTAGACTCAACGATACCGAGGTGGATATGAGCATGAGCTGATCGCTCGATTAGTTGTACTGTGAGGACATTTTATTTTTGCGGCGAGGACATGAGGATGCCTTGCTGATTGATCGAGCGATTTTAATACGATGTACACGATAGATGATTTGCCATTGGAAATAAATAAATTGCCGACGAGATGCCCATCTCGTTGACGCCAAAAAGGGTGCTCCTACATACATGGAGAGCTTGTCTACCAGGTGTGTTCTATCTTCAACCAGACCTCATATTTTTCCTTCTTTTCTTAGCACAAACCAGACCTCATCTGACTCCACCTAAGGGGAAAAAAATTATCGCCAGCTAGTATTAGAAGAATAAACTGAGTTTAATAAAATGCCCTAGTTAAGTTTAGTGAACTGCTGTGGAGAGATCAAATACTCGATAAGGTTATGCACGTCTCTCTCTCTCTCTCTCGTTGTCGTTGGCGTTGGTCTACGAATCAAAGCAGCTGTTGAGCACATCCGCTGCGCACTCGTCGAAGCACTCGGCCGCTCCGCCGAGGAGCTCGCCCACGCCGTCTAGCATGGCCATGGCGCACCCGCCCACGGCGGCGTCCATCGGGGAGCAACCGCAGCAGCCGACGTCGTCGTCGTCGTCGCCATCGCAGTAGCTCGACGACCACCCCTCCACCACGTACTCCGCCGTCTCGCTTCGGCTCCTCCTCCCCTTGCGCCGCCTGCTCCTCTCCCGCTCGGAGCAGTGCACGTCAAAGAGCCACGACGCGGCGTCCTTCGTGGCCTCCCTGACCCTCCTCGCGCGACGCCTGCAACGCTGGCCGATCCCCCCGGCGGCGGACGGCGGAAGGGGCGGGGCCCTTGTGTCGGCGCGACGCCAGCGGCGGCGGCAGCTGCCAGACTTCATGGTCGTGCGTGCGCGGTTTGCTTTGCTTAGCGATTGTGTGTTTGCTTGGCTTGTTTTCTAGTGTAAGCGTCCGTGTGGAGATCGATTCCTACGGAGCGCAGGGCATGCGGGTTAAGCCCGTGTGTTTAGTTCATGAAAAGTTTCGTTTACGTGAAAAGATTTCAGGTATTGATTTTACCAATTTAGGAGTAGTAGCGTGGACGAAAAAGGTGGAAAGTTATATGGATAGGTTGGAAATATCGAGACGAATCTAACGATGGTAATTAGAGGGCAATTAATCCATAATTAGCGGATGGTTACTGTAGCATTACTTTTGCAAATCATGGATTAAGTAGGCTCATTAGATTCGTCTCGCGGTTTACAGCCCATTCATATAACTTTTCACCTTTTTCGTCTACATTTAATGCTCCATGCATCTAAGATTCTCCTTCGATGTGATGGGTGAAAATATTTCGATTTCAGATGGGAACTAAACAAGGGTAAATAGAGAAGAGGCGACTAACCGAAACCGTGTCGGATTCCGGGACAGCCGTGCAGAACACCCCACATTTTGGAAGGAAAGACAAATCCTTACCATGCGCAATACATTTCGACCTGGGAGACAATTGTAGTGCAACAAAGGCGCTGAGTCTAGAAAGCGCGCATGGATGCAGAAAGCTCACAGAGATTTCAGGTTTGGTTTATTTTTGCTTGCACTTTGCCCTTGTTTAGTTCCAAAACGAAATATTTTCACCCATCACATCGAAGGAGAATCTTAGATGCATGGAGCATTAAATATAGACGAAAAAGGTGAAAAGTTATATGGATAGGCTGTAAACCGCGAGACGAATCTAATGAGCCTACTTAATCCATGATTTACAAAAGTAATGCTACAGTAACCATCCGCTAATTATGGATTAATTACCCTCTAATTACCATCGTTAGATTGGTCTCGAGATTTCCAACCTATCCATATAACTTTCCACCTTTTTCATCTACATTTACTAGTCCTAAATTGGTAAAATCGAAACCCGAAATCTTTTCACCGAAAAGTTTTCACGAACTAAACACGGCCTTTGTAAATTTGAGATGATCAGGTAGTCTGTGCATTGATTGTTCATCAGGTAGCCTGTGCTAATGAAAGCGGCATCTTTTTTCTCGAAACACAGTACAGACGCAGACACTCACAAACGCACGCACACTCAACCCTATGAACACACACGTAACCCTACCCATCTGAGCACCTCCGAGAGACTGAGCCGGCTGATCCTCGAGATTGACGAAGTCACCATTGACGCATCGCTATCGACGGGCACGTCGCCTACCACTGAAACAATAGTGCCGGTTAAATCCTGAAATAAATCCAGGAAAAGGTGCGAGCACCAGGATTTGAATCTTGGTGGGTAGTGTTCCACTGGACCGTCCTACCATTGGACTACAAGCCAATTTGCTAATGAAAGCAGCATCTGATTGCTGGAAAGTCACCATTTTTGTGTCTAGGTGAACAGTGTCACTAACTTGAATCACTGAACGGTATACATTTAACTTAACTGTACCAAATGTACTGTAGTATCGCGACATCTGATCCATCCATCTCAGAACAGAAGGCCATAAATCATCAAACGTACGTCATGGAAGAGGTGAACAGTGTCCCTCTAACTTTCCTCCTACAAGTTAGGGAATCCAGAGCGGGTGTAATAATAGGAAAGAGGCGAAGCACGGATACGATCAAATCCACGAGCATCTGCAAAAAGGGGAATTAAGAAAAAAAACGGCAGGGAAGAAAGTTCACGAGGCTCCACGTACAAGGCCCCGTTGGAAACGGCGATGATCAACTGTACGCTACAGGTACATAGTAGGAAGGAAGATCCATCCATCGATCAGCCGACGGCGGCGCAGGTTACCAATTGCCGCCGTGGGACATGCACATGTCCTAATCGAGGCACGCTTTCCGAATAATTCCGACATTTCATTTCCATTCACGGAAGGGATCCCATCAGTAATCAGTTCCTTTTATTGTTTTTACTAAAAAAACAGAGAAAGGTTGCCCTGGAACTCCTCCGTGCCCTTGTGTATAAATAGCACGTGCACCTGCGCCGTGGCATGCACAGCACCAGACGCGCGCCCGTCGACCATCGGAGCTTCTTCGAGCGAGCTAGCTAGCACGTACGGGGCATCAGCGATGACGAAGAAGGTCCTCATCCTCTCCATGGACGTGATCGGCTGCGGCGAGTCGAGGATCCGCAGAGCCATCAGCTACGTGCGTGGTAAGTGCGCGTGCTCCTGCTCCGTACATATTATCGATGATATGATCATGCCGAGTCCCTGCGCGGCCGAGATCGATCTGACTCGTCTTTAATTTGCATTGCCTCCGTTGCATGGCAGGGGTCGACAGCGTGGATGTGTACTCGAACACCAACCGGGTGGTAGTGACCGGCTCGGCCGACCCCGATGAGGTCGTGAGTCGGCTCGAGAACACGCTGGACACGCTCGTCGTAACCGTGAGCTACCGCGAGCCCAAGTTTGAGATCTCCTCCGCCGACGAGGACAGCGACGAATCGGACTCGGACGATGATGGTGGTGGTGATCAGCCGGCAGGCGAGTGGAGTGGTAAAAGAACCCCTCAGCCGTGGTGGGAGGACCAGCCTGTCCAGGACCCGACCGTGTACTTCTAATTTAAACCTTTCCTGGACTCGCTGCCAGCAAGCGTCGTCGTCGGTCGTCGTATCATTTGCATTGTTTAGAGTTGGAGTTGGCAATAGCAAGTAGGTCTGCAGAATAAGTGCTAGTTTGCACAGTAGTTTTAGCTAGAGCGTTTAGTGTGTTGGCTATCTATTCTATATATCGATCTATCAAGTACGGCGCCCGTCGTTGGGTTTAATTTTGCTATGTGATTTGTGTCACTTGCTTGTGAGTTGGTAATGTTTGTTCAGATTTGTGCTTAAGTTACATATACTAATCAGTGGATAAATTTAAAAGGGAAAAGCTAAATGAAACATCAATTTACAGATCGACATCCAAAAACCAGCCGATATATAGTTTGGAAAGCAAATGCTCAATGAGCTATCAAACAACTTAAAACATCCAAAAAGTGAGCAATAAGCAGTCGAATTACGTACTCCATCGGGGAGCAAGCGCAGCACCAGCACCGGCCAGCACCGTCCCAGTAGCCCGCTCCTCCGTCATGACAACATGCATGTCTGGCTTCCTCCCCTTCCCTCGCACCAATGTTGATGTATTCAACTATTAATAGGCTAGGGAAAAGTGACATTTTCATGTTCAACTACCCAAAAAGTGGCGAACGAGCTGATAGCTGGCTCGATGGTAAGCGCTACTCACCAGCTAGCGTTCGAGCGCTCGCACCCGCAGCTGGTGCTGCACCTGGTGCTGTACTGTGCACCACACATAATAGATGTTCCGAAGTCCCTCACGCGTGGAGCCACAACGGGATTGTGACACACCCGTCCTTTGAGTGTAGTTGTAGATTTGCTTGTACACGTATAGTGTGTGTGAGTGGGTGCTTCTACGTTCTACGTGTATTAAGAGATACTACAGCTGTACCTAGATGAGAGGCATAAAAAAAAAACTACCTAAAAAAGTCTACTTATCAACTCGCTACTATAAATCGGATAGCAAATTTGACCCATTAGATGCTTTTAAGGGTGTTTTTTGCATTTTCTAGAAATTTATTATTTTAGTTTAATAAAAAGTTGCCAACACTCATGTAGTGTAGTGGTAAGCTCCCCAGTCGGGGGAGACACCAACCAGGGTTCAAATCCTGGTGATTTTTTTGCTGCCACCAGGATTTGAACCCTGGTTGGTGTCGTGGGGGCGGTCTTTCCCCTGCCAGTCGAGTTTTTTTTATTTAATAAAAAGTTACAACAAAATCATTTAAATTAGAAAAAAGGTGAAATTGGGGTCATTTTTTAAAATATGTAGGTTATTGGTTGGCACTCTATTTAGAGTTATTTACATCTTATTCTTACTATTCCTAATGTTTTATTGCTCGTAATAAAACATAAGGAACACACACAAATAACACCAAATAGAGCACTAATTGATAAGTTAAAATTTTGGAAAAAGAAAGTTCCACACTTGAAACCACTCAAAGGGCTAAATTTGGAAAAAAGATAGTTCCACACTTGAAACCACACTTGTAATTTACCTTATTTAGTATTATACAAATATTGATAATCCCGACAATATTTATCTTTAACAAATCCCATTTTTGGAAGGAAAATTCCGTATATGGTTGGTATATGGACGGAATTGGAACGAAAACGTCCATGCTCAACGACCGGCAATGTCATAATAAACTTGATCGGGCAAGCGATCGCCAGCAGACACAAGTAGGAGAGGAGAACGTGAACACCACCGGAGCAGGAGGATGAGGCGGATCAAGGACATGATCACCCCCTTCAGCAGCTGCCGGAAGTGGACGACCGACGCCATCCTCGGCACCTTGAGGAAGAAGGACCACGCGTTGGCGGCCGCCCCCATCGTCATCGCCGGCTCGGACGACGACGACGTCATCATCGGCGCAGCATCATCCGAGCCGGACATCGTCCTGAAGATGTATCTGCACTGCGCGTCCTGCGCCGCGAAGGTCGAGCGTATCGTAATGGACATCCCAGGTGCGTGCGGCAGATAATCGATTCTGTGCTAGTAATCTACCTGCTCGCTGGGTGTTCATTATTGATCGTTCGGCCGTGTGCAGGCGTGGAGAAGGTCGCGACGGACGTGGCCGAGAGCCGGGTTACGGTCACCGGGACGGCGGGCGCGGCGGTGGTGGCGACGAGCGTCCAGGTCAGGACGAGGAGGCCCGTCACCGTCGTCAGGGACGGCAGGAGCGTTACGACGGCGAGAACACAACACGGGGATCAAGTGCGCGTGCGAGGGACAGCGATGGCCGCGCAGGTGAGGCCGGTCCCGGAGAGAACGGCGGCGCCACAGGCAAGCCCACAGGCAGAGGAGGAAATCGCAGGGAGGCGGCCGCAACCGCAAGACAAGGTTGGTTTACGGGCACACTGCGTCGTCCATATTATTCCGAGCAGAATGATTCTTTTGCTACTACCTTGCTATATACTGAACAAAAGTGATGATCTTTTCCATGCACCGGGGTTGCCGGCTGGCCACAGGCGACTGAGTGGACGGCGGAGGTCAGGATCGCCGGGCTGGACTGCGGCAGATGCATCAGCAGGATCGTCCAGAACGTGTCGCGATTCCATGGTACCTGTGTTTTCGGCGGAAATTAAAGAAGCAAAGCCTAATTACGCATGGTTCTAACATACTGTTCCGATCCGTTCTAGGAGTGAGGGAGATCAAGCTCACGCTTCCGGACCGTGCAACGACGACGTGCTGGCGAGGCAGCGGCATGTGCGACAACCGGTCCCAAACATGAATCAGCATCTTCGTCCGGGACAAGCTTAACACATTTTAATTTCATGTGTTGTTTTCAACTACCATTTTCAAAGTTCGCAACACCATCCTTCTTTACACGTGTCCATATCTCATATCAGCGACTAAGTCGAAACACTTCCATTAGTATCTTCCATAGAAAAGACCATTTTTTTCAAAGTTATATGAGAAGTATATTTAGAACCCGCCAAGCAGGGATTATATCACCAGAATAGAGACAGTGTACATAACTATTTAGATCGAGTGTAAAGCTTATATCTAATAGACTGATCAACATTATTTTCATTGAGTATGAACTGAATCATTTTATTTTGTTCCCCCGAATTCTAAAACTCTTAAATCATAATTATATATGATGTCCCTCATAACCTTTCCAAATTAAATAATCTAAATAACAATCACAGGAAATTCTTAAATTGATCGGATATAAAGTGTGTTAAACTAGTCCTACACTTGATATATTTGGTCTCTTGTATATGAAATAACTTAAGAGGCAAAGTGCTTGTTATTAAGCTAGATAAATTAATGGTAAAATCTAAGTCATTTTTTGTGTGTAAACAAATGCGATAATATGGACAAAGATAACATTTTAACAATACCGATACAAGAAATACATCTAATTAGGAACAGAAACAAAAAAATTACAAAGCACAAACAATCATTAGATCCATCTCATCTTATCAACCACATCATCACCTAGACTAGGATTCAAGAAATCTAACGACTGAGTCTACATAGAACATCAAACACGAAGGGGATTTGAGATACATGGGAGAAGGGGGAGATATCTCGCATGGGAAGGAAGAGAGGCATGACTCACCAATCTAGGAGCAGTGGTGCTGCGCGTTGATCTTCTCGTGAGTGAAACAAATGGTGTTCGTGCACGTCCCTCTCTTGTCCTCGTGCTTCTCCTATGACGGATCTTGTTGTTGCCTAAAGAAAGAACCAAGTCTAGCGTTAGGGTTAGGAAAGAAATTGCTTTGTGTTTTTATACGAGCGAGAGAGAAGGTGAGAGGTGGAAGGAGCAAGGGCTCACTATCGTGTAGTCGTCAGCAAAGCTGCTCGCGTGGAGAAGGAGCGGCGGCGATAGCCTTCGTGCTGTGCGAGCTGGAGCGATGAGGAAGAAAGATAGGTGTCAGGGGGTTTCGGGGAAGTGATATTGTGATGTGATACTGCGGAGAGAGGGGTGGGGGGGGGGGGGGGGAATCAATCGCCACCTATCTGATATCTGATTATATGTGTTAATGCATTGCGGAGGACACCAAAACAAACATCTGTAACGGTATGGAATATCGCTTGTAATCCAATTACGTTACAATTTGATGAACCAAACACATTCTCACTGGTATTGAACAAGTGTGTATCATGGAAAAAATACATATTCACAAACAAATCTCGATAGAAAAGTTCATGCTACCTCTAGATTGAATCTTGCATGACTTTTGGGAGGTGCGGATTTTGCTTGGCACTACCCCCTAGAGACTAATGGGGTATATTAGCAGAAGAAGAACAACCTTTTGTCAACAATCATGACACAGCTAATCACTACGCCAAGTGGTTAGAGCACCTGAGTAGTACCAACAGGCCTGTTCTGGAAACCAATCAGATCGGTTTTAGTAGAGGAAGTCGACATCTTCTACTAAGCAGGTGTATCGTCCCAAACAACAAGAAGGTGTTACTCTGAAGAAAGTATCTTATCCATAGAGGACTACATGAAATGATGTGATTAAGATCAGTTGTGTGAATGTCGAAGTACAAGATAGCAGTAAAAGGCCAATTGTTATTAATAATGAGGCTAAGATTTCTATTTACCCGAGACATAATGATAATGGTACTGTTAATAAGAACTTCTTGCCTAGATGGTGTCCTCCAAGTCTAACTCATACACAGAGGAGGAAGTTGCAAAGGCTTCGTCATAGGGAGCAGAAGGAGCAAGAGAGGGAGAAACAAAGGGATGAACACTTTAACAAGTATAGGCCCATGATCCCGCAAAACAAAGAATGGAGGGCAAAAGTTGGATCCCAACCAACACCAGAACCGGCCCAATTGGTTCCAGAACTGGTCCAATCGGTTTCACTAGAACCGGTCCGATCGGTTTTGATAGAACAAGTTAAATCAAATAATTTTGTTCCTGTTTCTTCTAATTCTTGTGATGAAAAGTTGACGTCTGATTCTGAAATAAAAGACGAAGAGCAACTTGTTGGTTATGGCTCTTCTCCTGATCATATGAGCCTTCACATTAATGTGGTGCATTATCTTTGGTTTATTATGCTATCCCTGAGAAAGAATTGGCTCATCTTGATTTTGGTCCTAAGGAAGCTATATTTCAGAAGCCAAAAGACACTGATGATCATCTGAAGGCATTGTATGTGAAAAGCCACATTAATGGGAAACCAATTTCTCGGATGCATGTTGATGGAGGGGCAATTGTCAATCTAATTCCTTATTCTTTATTGAAGAAATTGGGAGGTTCAGATGAAGAGTTGATCAAGACCAACATGACTGTCAGTGGTGTGGGAGGAGGTGAACCTATTGGAGCCAAAGGTGTTGTTTCTATGGAACTCACTATTGGGAGCAAGACGTTGGCCACTGCTTTCTTCGTCGCCGAGACGCAAGGTAACTTTAGTTTAATTTTGGGGCGTGATTGGATACATGCAAATCAATGTGTGCCTTCTACCTTGCATCAAATTTTAATTCCATGGATAGGCGATGAAGTAGAAGTTGTACATAGTGACATGTCAGTTTGCATTGCTACATCCGATAGTTCTACCATAGATGCTCATGATCATATTAAGTGTTTATCGGGTATAGATATTTCTGATTATGAGTTTATCAGTTGTACTAAGCATGGCTTCATCCCTGCTGTTTTAAAGTTGTTGAAAAATCGGCTAAACCACATCATGTGATTTAATGGATACAAATCTAGAGTGGTTGCAGCAGAGGTTTGATCACTACCGGCACATAAGAACGATATGTGTGAAGCTATTGAATATCACCCTTTGGTGTAAATGGCCGACGAATTTGATTTGAAACGTCGTCCTTAGATTTATTTTTGCAAGCACATGTTTTCTGCTACGCAGGCTTTACCAGAAAACAGGGGGCATGTGTTGACGGTTAAAATTGGCACTTGTCAGAGTCTAGCTATGCAAACCGATCTGATCGTTTCTAGGATCATTCAGACCGGAATTGCCTTGTAGCCGGCTTGAAATACAAAACCAGTCTAAACAGTTTGGAAACCTATGAGATTGGTTTTGTTCTGACCAGACCAAGTAGGTTTCAAGAATCCATGTGGATCATGATTTGTTTTGGGATTTTTCTTACGGGGCAAGACCTCCCCACCCTATAAATATAAAGGGTCGTGGCCGGTTGAGTTACTACCAACCAATCGAACAAAAATACATTTACTTTTTATCTCTAAACCCTAGCTTTTCCAACCCTTTGCTGTTCTTCCTTCGTCTCTATGGCGGTTGAAGGCGTTCTGAGTGGCCTGCCGATCTCAAAGCAACCCTACGTGCGCTAGTCCTGACGGGGTCCCTCCCGGACCGGCATTCTTAGGTTTTCCACGTCGAGCTGCCGAAACCTGGTCTGATTGGTTCCAAAACTGATCTGATCGGTTTTGACTGCAGTTCGTCGCGAGGTGATCGTTTCACACGCGAGCTAGCGCAATTCGGTGTGTTGACCAGATTTTGAGTCAACATAATCACTGGTTTCTACAAATTAAGAGTTATTTGGGGGAGCCTAAACAAAATTATATGACTCTAGATGAACACAGAAGCGATGGTATCGCCCAAGTTACTTCAAATGAAAATGAGTATCTTATGGCTCATTTTATAGAGGAGATTCGAGTTGCTGTTTTCGGGATGGAACATAAAATAGCACCTGACCCTGATGGTTTCTCGACTAAGTTCTATCAAAGGTTTTGGAAGTTAATCAAAGGGGACTTGATGCAATGGATCTCCGTTCCAGCACTTTACCTCATCTTTAGCCTCAATTTTGGAACTCTAACACTAATATTGAAAATCCAAGAAGCGAACCTAATCCAACATTATAGACCATTTTTTCTTTTGAACGTAAGCTTCAAAATATTCGCTAAAGCCGCCTCAACAAGGGTTAACTTAGTCACTGACCATATAATTATCCCAACACAAACAATTTTCATGCAGGGATGTACCATTCTAGAGGGAGTTGTTATCTTCGCATGAAACTGTTTGTGAGTTGCTTACAAAGAAATAAAGTGAGATGGTTGTTCCGATTGCATAAGCTCTGGACGAAAGGCTTTTCATCCAAATGGATATCTTGGGTGCAATTTTTATCTTAGGTGGCAGTGTGGAAATCAATGTTAACAATGAGGCCGGTCCTTATTACGTACTTACAAACAAGAAAAGGTCTTTAGAGGGGTGATCCACCATCTCTCATATCCTATTTAGTATGTAGTCAACATGTTAGTAGTTTTAATTAAAGAGCCAAAGCAGATGGTCAAGTGAGTGGTGTAGTGTCACCTCCAGTGAATGGTGGCTTATCTATACATAGCGACTTAGACAATGCTCGAAATAAGAAATTATTATTCCACACTTTTGAGCAATATCAGATCTTAAGATCAATTTTCATAAGAGTGAAACCTTACACTTTAGGGCGGCCAAAGCATTATCTAATGAATGTTAATTCAGAATTTCTCTGTTTTGGTATATTCAATAGTAGAGATGGTTCACATGATAGATTTTGAAAAGATAAGTGGTTAGATAATGCGACTGTAGAAGTTTTAGCAACCTCACAACCTAATTTAACATGGAGAAGAGACCTAACTGGAAACAAATTAGCAATGTGGAACAATCTCTTCCCAAATGGAGTGTTCTCTGTTAAATCTCACTACCTTATGTAATTCATAACATTGTCCCAAATATAAACAAAAGAATATAGAAACTAAAAGAACCCCTTAAAATAAAGTTTTTTCTTTGGTACCCTAGATCGAGGGGTAGTCTTAACAAAGGATAAACTTGCTAAGCTTAACTGGAATCCTCCGTCCCGGAAAATAGCTACATTTAGACTTTTTTCAAAATCAAACTCTTTCAATTTTGACTACGAATAGCAAAATAATCATAGAGACTAATAACATAAAAGTTATGTTTGTAAATTTATCATGAAACAAATTATTATAATATGTAACTTGTTCTATTGAAATAAATTACCTTTAGAGATATTGTTGATCCGAGTACAAATTATTTGACTTAGAAAGACCTAAATGTAGCTGAAAAAATTGTAAATTTGGGACTCCAAACATCGCGCTCTGCACTTTTGCCATTCCTAACATTGACTTCATAAAAGGGTCTTCAAACGTTGGCCACTTGATTTTTATGCCATTAGATGTATTTCACACATTTTCTAATTATTTTTCTTGTATTTTGGGACCTAAAATGACTATTTTGCCATTGACCGAGCGGTAGGCGGGCTGGCCGCCATGGCCGTCAGGGCCAAGTGGCACGGCCTGGCTGGAGGGGGCGAGGGCCTGGCCGTCGGCGGCGAGCGGCACACCATGGCTGTCGACGACGAGCCGCATGACCTGGCCGTCAGGGACAAGGGGCGTGTCCTGGCCCTCTGGCCTCGGCGGCGAGCAGCATGGACTGAGCGTCGGCTGCGGGCGGGGCCAGGCCATCGGAGGGTGTGGCCTAGGCGTTGGCGTCAAAGTCCATGGCCTTCGAGGATCTCCCGATGTGCGGAGGGCAGCGGCGCCAGGACGTCGGGTGCTAGGGACGTACTATCTCTTTTTCATAAGGGAAAAACAATCATTCTATGCCCCAAAATACAAGAAAATAATTAGAAAATGTGTGAAATACATCTAATGACATGGAAATCAAGTGGCTAACGTTTCGAAGCCTGTTTTTACGGAGTCGATGTTAGAAATGGCAAAAATGTGAAGCGCAATGTTTGGAGTCCCAAATTTACAATTTTCTCAAATGTAGCTATATTCTAGGTAGTACGAGAGGACAACGTGAACACCGGAGGAGGAGGATGGGGCGGATCAAGGACATGAATACATGATCACACCCTTCTGCAGCTGTCGGAAGTGGATGACCGCCGCCGTCCTCTGCGACTTTCGCTGATAAAGGACTTTAGCTGGGTGTTCATCGAACTCGTCGTTCGGCCATCTACAGGCGTGGAGAAGGTCGCGACGGACGTGGATGAGAGCCGAATTACGGTCACCGAGATGGAGGACGCGGCAGCTGGTGGCGACGAGTGTGTCCAGGTCAGGACGAGGAGGCCCGTCACGGTCGTCAGGGACGGCAGGAGCGTTATGACGGCGAGAACATATACACAACATGGGGATCAAGTGCGCGTGCGAGGGACAGCGATGGCCGCGTAGGTTAACGCAAGTTTTCTTAGCCGAGGCTCATGTGAGCCCTGAATTACCGCCGCCGTCGCCGCTGCCAGGTGGGGCCCCAGCCCTTGCCGTCGGCTCCTCCCCCGGCTCCGGCAGCCTCCGCCGCCGCCCGTCGCCCGCCCGCACCCTAATCCACGAATTCCTCTCCCCCGCCACCTTCGTCAGGCCAACCGCTATCCTCCACCGCTCGGCCGCCGGCGCCCTCGCCGGCCGGCCCTCCCCTCGTCGCCCGCCACCTCCGCCGGGCCGTCCAGCTACCCCTAAACCTCTATCTAGAGCTGGGATCTCAAGTCCACCCCCAATCCCGAACCCTAAGGAGCGCGGCGGCGCCGGTGGCGCCGGCGGTGGGGCTTGGGCCCCACCTGGCAGCGACGATGGAGTAATTCGGGGCTCACATGAGCCCCGGCTCCCCACGACATTTTCGCCGTGCAGGTGAGGCCGGTCCCGGATAGAACGGCTGGCGCCACAGGG
Source organism: Urochloa ruziziensis (assembly GCA_015476505.1). NCBI lineage: Eukaryota > Viridiplantae > Streptophyta > Magnoliopsida > Poales > Poaceae > Urochloa > Urochloa ruziziensis. The sequence goes on from CM027118.1 coordinate 55,376,976, forward strand.
CAGAGAAGGAAATTTCGGGGAGGCGGACGCAAGAACAGGTCAGGGTTGCTGGCTGGCAACAGGCGACCGAGTGGACGGCGGAGGTCAAGATTTGGCGTAATCTTTTTCCTTTGTTCCCTAAATTCTAAAACTCTAGGCAATAAGTGTATGATGCTCCCCCCCCCCCCCCCCCCAACCTCTATAATTTAAATTATCTATCTAAAGGCCAACCATTGTAATTTCCTTTAACAAGTTCAAAAAAATGTTATTAAACTATACAAATGTCAAACATACTCAAACTCTATTATCGTTCTAGCTAATAAACAAGGGTAAATTCTAAGACACTCCTTACCATCACTTGGACTTTAAGATCCCACATTCAACAAACTCTCTATCAATATTGTACCTTTAATATGCCTAATCTAGCTATTAATACCATATAAGCAGGATTTTTTGGTGCTTTTGATTACAGTAGAATATCATGTGTATTATGTTGATTGATTTCGAGTCAAGACTTTCAAATAATTCATCAACTTATGTCAAAATAACTAATCATGTAAATGATTCAGTTTACAACAAAAAGGGTGAATAAGAGTCATATATGTTCCTTGTAAGAATAAATTAACGGCCTATTCTGTGTATATATATAGATATAGTAAGTACGTTGTTTTTAAATTCTTTTGCATTTTTTGTTAGTCACCGGCAAAATTAACGAAAATAGTAACTCATGAGATTAATTTATTTATTTTTGTCAAAATTTATGAGCAAAGCTAGAAAATTCAATATTCAAAACATTCATTAAACATTCAATATTTAAACCATTCATTAAATATTTTGTGATAATCACAACTTAACTTTTATCTTACCCGTTTGCACTCTCTAGCTCATTCCAGAAGGCCCTCTACTCTGTACTAGAAGGTTTTATATGTTTTGAAGAGTTTTATCGCCCTATATGATAGCTAAATTAATTTATACTAGCAAATTTGTTCGTGCATTGCTCTGGATAATAGAAAATCACACTTACCTAATTAATGTTTTTGAGAACTATTTGGAAATTCATAAATCATAGAAAATGATCATAATTTTTGCAAAAAATGAAATACATTGGCAACCTGTTACTTCATCAATACAATAATAACTGCCCACTGAGGATGATGGAAAAGTGTATATTTCTTGGAGACCCAAAAAGGGAAGAAAATAGGCTCTTGATATTAAGTTGCAACAGCAAGTGCACATGAGTAGATGTAATTGGGAATATAAGCATTGTAGTAGCAATTTGAAGCATAACAGTTGTAATTGAAAACATTAGTATTTTTTAAAGTTATAGTGGCTAAAGTAACATACTAAAAAATTATAGTGGCAAATAAGACCCCGGAATTCTTAAAGTGTGTATTTTGTTTAGAAGAAGTCAAAGAAGAAAACATGCATAGATTGCTCCTTAGAGTAGAGGAGAGAAGAGAGAAACTCTGGCCTCCTTATTGTCTCAGCTATTTGTTTGGGACACTCCTTGTAGGCTAAGGTATATGGATCTCATTTTATGTATAAAAGAGGCCAAGTGGTTCGATTTCAAGTTCTTGTTTAGCTTAGATGCCAGCATTTGACTGTTGTACTAGCTTGTCTTTTCTCTTTCTTTGATACAAAATAAATCAAAAAGGTTATCATGTTCAGATGATAGATGTTTCATGTTTTGTGATTTTGTAGAGAAGGGGTGCAAATTTATGGAGAAAATGGTTCTGGTATTTTCAGATTTCATTGCTATTTACTTAAAATTTTCTAAATATAGTTTGCTGTATTTTGTTGTAGAAGAAAATCTGTTGAACACAAATAGCAGAAAACCAGCACCTCATCTAAGGGGCCAGCTACTGCAAAATCATTGTGAGAACAGCAACCAAGAGAATATAATGTTTACAGAAAGATAGGTTTTCTTGTTTAACTTGGCATGCTGGCCTGGGAAGACAAACTACTTGAGACAACTTTTTCTTCCTTTTCTCACACCCACACAGTTTGTTGGCATGAAGGGTGTATCCCGTATAACTATCCTCAAAATAGTTCGCATTCCATTTCTGTATACTTTGTTCTTACTTTTTAATGAAATTTATTTTGTACTCATGATCACTTTACAGAATATTCACCCTTCATTTTTGATAGATTGAGAGCAGGAAAATATGGAAAAAAAAGGACCATGGAGGTGAGGGATGGAGGATCTTATTTAACTTATTCCACTTGGGAATGGTATTATGTGAAATGGAGACCATTGCATTGCTCACAAGAATATTTGTAAATAGAGAAGCATACCACTACCTAGGGTAGTGTCACCTATCCCCACTGATGGAAGGATTATCATATTGGCATGGTCATTTTCAAATAGGTAAATGTAGGCAATGAGTTGCTCACTTCCATTAAGACACCGGGAGATGAGTTGTTGGATTGGATGTAGGGCATGAATTTTTAGCTCTCTTTTTTGCATATCAATATGAGCATTTCTTTTCTTCTTTTTTGCCAAAATGATTCGAGTGTTTAGAGGATTGCCAGATACTTGGTGTGGAGATGGGTATTTTGGCAGGAATCTATTGTGATATCTCCAAAGCTGGGTTTGAAGGTAGTGGAATATAAATATGTTGTGTTGAGAAGATGAGACATGCTTACCTATCAGCTCATGATTATTGCATCCTGAAGGTTATCATTATTATTAAGGTTGCCATTTTAGTACTCCCTTTTCTTGTTTTTGTAAAATGTGATATATCACAGTTTTTTGTGCTAAGAATTTTGTTCTTGCCTAGCCTCTTTGACAGCTTTTTACCAGGTTGTCATTTCTGCTTCTGCTGTGGAAGAATGGTTCAAATTGAAAGGCAAAACGTGATGGAAGTTTTACTGTAACATCCCACCTCCCCGAGGCCAGACCTGCTTACACCTGGCAGCTCTATAGGACCTCTAGAATTCCCTCATAGACCAACACATGTCTTTTCTGCACGCTTTGTCCTCACTCATGTGCACCCGGGAACGACTACCCGATCGGTCACCCATCCCGAAATTGCTTCGGCCCAAGCGCACTTAACCCCGGAGTTTCTTTTTGAGATGAGCTTCTGAAAAAAAGTTGTAACTTGTTGATATGAGTATTCTATCAATCCTATTAAGCCCTGGGTTGTCACAATCTCACCCCCTTAGGAGACCGCGTCCTCGTCGGTCAACCCCAGGCTAGGAACATCGCCTCCGGCCACGTTTGTGTGCCCAGTACCAGCGCATGTGCCATGTTGTGTGACCACTCTGGACCACACCAGCCATGCGCACCATGCCTTCGCAACTGTGACCCCATATGCCTGTGAAACCGCGAGTACCAATTGTAACGTCCCGCCTCTCCGAGGCAGGGCCAGCTTACACGTGGTAGCTCTCTAGGACCTCTAGAATTCGCTCAAAGACCAACACATGCCTTTTCTGCGCGCTTTGTCCTTACTCATGCACATCCGGGAATGACTTCCCAGTCGGTTACCCATCCCGAAATTGCTCCGGGCAGGCACGCTTAACTCCGGAGTTCTTTCGAGATGAGCTTCCGGAAAAGAAATTGTAACTTGTTGATATGAGTATTTTATCAATTCTATTAATCCTTGGGTTGTCACATTTACATTGTGGTTGCAAATATCCACAAGAAACTTATTCACCAAGAACGTAAATACTTTAATCAGAGGTGAAGATGAAAAATAGATGTTTAAGGTTCTGCGAAGTGGCAAGCAAAAAGGTAAATGGTGATGGGAGTTTCTTGCATTTGCTCATCTATAATATAAGACTAGGTGATTCCCTGCGCGTTGCTGCGGGATGTTTGTTATACTTTTTAACAATTATTATTAGATGATATAAAAAATAGTAAAAACTTAACAATTTTGTTATTTAATTAAGGGATACTTGGGTACAATAGAATTATGATTATATATGGAATAAAATCTAAAATTTTTGAGAAAATAAATGTTTTAATTACATGGAGTATTAATGAGAAATTTCTGTCACATGTGGTGATTTCTAGTGGGTTGTGGATGGATGAAGATGAAATTTGAGAGTAGAAACACTACAGTTATTGCATCGCAACATTATACATGACAACATGTTCATTATATTGAGAGAGGACAACTTGCAAATCATGCATGGAAGCTATTAGTCACAGATTATCGGTAGAAGACATAAATTGATGGCTCCAGTGGATGGTGACGTGGACAGCTTGCATGTTGAGAGAAGTTTAGTGGATGGTGACTTGGACAATTTGCATGTTGAGAGAAGACCTTTAGTGGGGTGCTTCTATATAGTTTATATAGATTGTCTACCAGTTGATTGTCATCTATTAGAATCATGTGACCCTTTTTTCTATAGCGTGCAGTAGAGGACCCATGTTGTTGCTTTTGAAACTATATAGTACAAGGGGTACGGCTGTCGTGAATATTTTGTAATAAACTTATTTAATGAGGTTGGCTCAAGTATTGAATTCAAGTGAACTTATTTAATGAGATTTCAATGTAAGTTTGGAGACTACGAAACATGTTTCTTCAAAATATTTCTTCATTGAGCAAAGTTGCCAAAATTCCATTTGCTTGTGTGTGTGTGTGTGTGTGTGTGTGTGTGTGTGTGTGTGTGTGTGTGTGTGTGTGTGTGTGTGTGTGTGTGTGTGTGTGTGTGTGTGTGTGCAATTCTAGCCATCCAAACTAACACACTGTTATTTGATTTTTTTAATGCAGATATTTGCTTGTTTCCTGCATGATATATGGGCAGACGGTTGAATGAAAGTTCCATTGACTTAAAAAGACCTTAATTTGAGTCGAGCATATATGGAATTTTTCTTCTACGATTTCTGATTAGTATTCAATTCCAACGAGGACCAATATGTATTAGAATGGACCTATAAAAAATGTGCATTAGAAATGATCAACAACTATATGTGAACTAAACTAGTGCTGTCATTTTTTGCATGAAAAATTGTTACACAATTAATAGTACAAATTTCATTTGAGTCGAGCATATATGGAATTTTTCTTCTACGTATAGTATTCAATTCCAACGAGGACCAATATGTATTAGAATGCGCCTATAAAAATGTGTATTAGAAAGGATCAACAACTAAATGTGAACTAAACTAGTGCTGACATTTTTGCATGAACAATTGTTACATAATTAATAGTACAAATTTATTTTTACTAGACTTTTTATAAATATAAACTCTTATTTATTTGTTTATTTTAAAATACGTGTCGCATGGCTCCACTAGTATGAACAATAAAGATATATTAATTATGGGCTAATTTGCATAGATAGTGGCTAATTGGCGGTTTGAACCCATTATTAGCCCACAATTAGCATATGTTTAGCCCATTATCTCACGTGAGTATCATCTAAGATATGGAAAACAGGAAGGAAAGATATCCACGACGTAAATCGTATTTAACGTGTGGGAGGAAATTACTCCTGAATAATTACAGATTTGATGGAGCCTGCTGATTAATTCTCGGTGATTTCTTCCCTTTTAGAATCACATAGGAGATAACCTCATCAATATTTCCTCGATCCCCGCTCTATAGCTCGGCACGATGATCGCCCTCGTGCCGCTCCTGTATATAGACCCCCGAGATGGAGCGGGCGATGCACAGCGCGCGCCCATAGAGCAAGCACACGCCGATCGAGTAGATCAGATCGACGACAAGAGAGGAGAGAGCACCGGCGGCAATCCGGCAATGGCGCCGGTCGTCCTCGCCATGGACGTGCACTGCGACAGCTGCGCGAAGAAGATCCGTAAAGCCGTCATGAAGGTCCCTGGCATATGCGTACGCGGCATGCGCAAAGACGAAGAAGGCAATCAAGGTCGTGAGCGGCCGGTGCCGACGGCAGCGGCTACGCTTCTCCGCCGCGGGCACAATCCCCCTGGAGATGGAGCTGCACTGCGGGGCCTGCGCCGAGAGGGTCGAGAGGTGCGTGATTTACATCCCAGGTGCGCACCACAGGATCTGCAGTTCTGCACATCATATCAGGGGCATATAATTTCGTACATGTGATTGGTGACCTTTCTTCTCATCTTACTTGAAAAGTGCACGTGTGCGGTCGACGTCCGTGCGTGCAGGCGTGGACGCGGTCGCGACGGACGTGCCGGGCGCCGGGTGACGGTCACCGGGACGGCAGACGCCTTGACGATGGCGAAGGATGAGGAGGCCAGTCAGTGTCATCAGCGGCACACGGGAGATGTACGGGTCGACGTCGACGCAGAACGTCGCCATGCAACACTTATCGAAAATACATTGGAATCGAGGTCAGTACACATTGATCGGTTATATTATTGTATTGTCATGAATCCATTGTTTATGAAATCTATCATTGGTATGATTACTTGGTAAAAATCACCGGGCATAACTTGATCATAATAGTGTACCTATATGATTTGGAACACACATCATGCGTGCATGCCATGATTTCTGGTTGTCTCCTACAAGTGGCGGTAGATATTCTCACGCTGATCGATGCTCCCCTCTCCGAGGCGGGCGAGCCATCATCCGAGCATGTCAGGAGGGTTGCCGATCTCCTCCACGATGGTGACGAGCCACCATGCAAGCCTTTCGGGATGGCCCCTAATTTCTCTAGCCTTCTTGGCCCGAACGACCAGAATCGTCACCCTGACATCCCCACCAAGGGCGGCAAGGGCCCCTCCCCATTATATATATTTGGTTAGAACAAGTGGCACTCAAATAAAAACCACAAAAGGAATGACAACAAAGATAAATGAGACCAAATATCCAATCAAACACTACATATATCTAAACACACTGGTTTACCTGAATCCAACCGATTTCATTTCCGATTGAGCCAGGTGAGTGCGCAAAGTTGGAAATGCGACTGAGTCGACGAACCCAGGACGCGCCGCCCAGATATGTATCAAGATTGTGGTTAGACCATCAAAATGGGCTGCTTTCCATCACGGTAGTGTATTTGGCCTCCAAATTGAAGGTTACTAGCGAACTAGGCCATGTTTAAGCAGTATATACACATAGAAAGTATAGCCCGTACTGTTCTGTGAAGGCGGGGCCCACGATCAATAGATTTTTCTTTTATTAGTCTTAATGTCAGATTGATTGCCTCGTTTGAGAGTGGAGGATTTGTTTACACGTCATCAATCAAAGGCTCAATATTGGCCCAAATTAAAGAAAGATCTATAAATAATAAATAAATAAAAACAATTCATATGCAGACTAGGAAGGGTATAAGGAGCTCGTATAATATTTTAGCACCAAAAGACAACACCTCATTTCCTCGATACTGTGAGACACTTCACGTGAAGCAGATATGAACCTTCCACCTTTTTCATACGGCATAGCAATGAGGAATATGAATCGTTTCATTGCACACCAATTTATTTTTGGTCAATATTTATTTTGAAATTTAATATGTGTCGCATGATTCGTTGAAGATTCCGCCACATGAGATCTTGTCTGATCAGTAGCGAGCGGGTAGGCACGCTTCAATCGATTTCAGTGGCGTCACATCCTCCGATTGGCTGCTTTGCTTCGTTGAGCTATTGTGTCGCCATAAACCGTGTCTATGGCACTTAATGGAATGTGGATTAGCGAGCTATTATTGCGCCAAGTTTTGGCCGCATCATCATGGGATTCGGTGCCCAACCAATTTGCTACATCCACCCCGTGTACCTCACAAGATTAATTACAATTTCAATTGATCTTTTTCAACGAAATTGTGAATTGATGAACTGACCTTGGTTACGGCAATAGGTAGTCCCACTAGCCAAAAAAAAATAAGAAAATCTATCGAATGCCAACATTTATATTTATATTATTATTGAAAGCAATATATTTGTGCGTCCCACTGGTTAATGTAGTAAGATATTTTTTTTATAGCTAAAGTAGATTCCAAAATCTCGATTACAACCATGGAAAAAATTATAAAATTGAACACATGATAAATAAATTTGATCGCATGGAAGGGTAATGTGCAACATTTAGTTGTCCTTTTGATGACGAGTTGGACGAAACCACATCAGTGTCCTCATTGAATGTCCATCAAACAGACGGGCCTCCCCTTCGACAGGATAATCATGCATGTAGAATCTAGCATCTTCTTCAGCCTCCATACCAAATACCATGACGTCCCATTCAGTCAGATTGGCCACATACACACTATTAGGTGTAATGCCACTCCATGAGCCACAAAATGGGTAACTTATCACACTGAACAATAGATGGTCAAGCAATCGTATGAATACGTTCCCATGTATCGTTAGAGTCCTCAAACTTGTGTAGTGTCATTCCACAAATTTGCTCAACCAATTGTGTTCACTCGGTAACACGGACCATAGCGTGTAAATTGGTGAAACTTTGCCATGCACACATATTAGTATCAGCTCATCTATAAAGAATTTGGCAAGGTAGCAAACTTGATCACGACACCCATCAAAATCACTCATATCAGGTGGTATGATTATCAAGGGGTGCTCACGATGATTGTCCAAGTCCCATATAAAGACACACTTATCTCCCTCATAGCAAAATTTTTACCCTTGTGCATAAAGTCAACATAAAATGGATAAAACTCAAAATAAGGCAGGTTCGATGGGTGCGCTAGCAGTTTCCAAAACATGTCCCCTTTGATGAAAGCTAACCATCCTACACCAACCTGAGCAACTGCTATGTGGTCAGAGCTTCATGGCGGTGTTTGGCAAAGCACTGCATGATGGACTACATTTACAATTCAGCTCACATGCAACAACCTTTTCGAGTTCATAGTTTTCATTAATTTCAGCAACATCGATCGTGAAGAGGGATGGAAGGGGTATTGTATCTCTAGTTATGGAATTCACAAGATCCAGCGAGCACATGGTTTTATCTGTGATGACAAGCCAGTCATCCTTGCCACCGATCCACAACTTGTTCTGCAGATACTTTTGGTGTGGATGCGGACTGACTTCACCTCAAGATAGCATCGACGCACTTGATGTCTTCGAGGCCACATGCAGTTCCTGGTCGGCATCCACACTAAGTATCTGCAAAACAAGGTGTAGATCGATGGCAAGCATGACTGGCTTGTAATCACATATAAAACCAGGTGGTCGTTGGATCTCGTGAATCCCATAACTGGAGATTCAATCCTCCTTACATCGCTCTCCACTGATTGATGTTGCTGAAATTAATGAAAACTATGATCTCGAAAAGGTTGTTGCATGCGAGCTGAATTGTAAACGTATAGTCCTGTCATGTAGTGCTTTACCAAACACCGTTAGGTAGCTCTGGCCACATAGCTATTGCTCAGCTTGATGTAGGATGATTAGCTTTCACCACCAAAAGGGACATGTTTTGGAAACTACTTGCGCACCCATCAGACTGGCTTGATTTCGTGTTTTATCCATTTTATGTGGATGCCCTTATGCACAAGGGTAAGAATTTTGTTGTTGAGGCAGATGGGTCTATCTTTTCATGGGACTTGAATGATCATCATTAACACCCCTTGATAATCAAACAATTTAATTTGAGTGGTTTTGGGGGTTGCAGTGGTCAAGTTTGCTACATTTCCAAAAATCCTCTAGAGATCAGCTGATACTAATATGTGTGCATAACAAAGTTCCACCGATTACTCGTCGTCGTCTAGGGTGTTACCGAGTGACCACAATTGGTTTGAACAAATTGACGTTACGATACTACACAAGTTTGAGAACTCTAAGGCTACATGGGAACGTATTCATACGATTGTGCTTGGCCATTCATTGTTCATTGGGATAAGTTACCCATTTTGTGACTCATGATGTGGCATTGCACCTAATAATATGTATGTGGCCAATGTGGCTGAATGGGACGTTGAGGTATTTGGTATAAAGGATAAAGATGGTGCTGGATTATAGATGCATGATTATCCCGTTGAAGTGGAGGCCCACCTGTTTCATGGACATTCAATGAGGACACCAATGTGGTTTCATCCAACCCATCCATCAAAAGGACAACTAGATGTTGCACATTTCCCCTCCGTATGATCCAATTTATTTGTCATACATATGTCATGTGCTTCCATTTTAGAAAAAAAATCATCATTATAATCGAGATTTTTGAATTACTTTAGCTGGAATAAGAAAATATATATCTTGTTCCTGTGGAATGCACAAATATTTTGCTTTTAATAATAAGGAAAAAGTCCATTTTTTTGCCATCCAACTATCATTTCATTTTGGTTTTGACCATCGAAACGTAAAACCAAAAATCTTTGGCCACCTAACTCTCAAAAACATTCATATTTGGCCATCAGGTGGTTTTGATTGGTGGTTTTGCTGACGTGGATGCCATATGGTGGTGGGGCCCACTTGTCATCCATCCTCTCTACTCTTCTCTCTCTCTCTCTCTCTCTCTCTCTCTCTCTCTCTCTCTCTCTCTCTCTCTCTCTCTCTCTCTCCCATATGCGTTGTCAGGTCTCTCCTGCGTCGGTTGCACTTGCGCCAGTACCAGCCTCCCTCCCTCGCATCCTATCGTCGGCTACCACTGCACCAAGCGCTGGCCTTTGCCACTGCTCCAGACACCGCCGGCCTTGGCCATGTCACTCCGCCTACTGCTCAGCCATGGCTCTCCACTCGAGTTGGCGCTCTCACCCTTGATGTATGTTGATCGCCCCTCGGTGGAGCATTTGTGCCTGTGCCGCTTCGAGCCCTGCACCCTCACCCGTCGTGCGTCATCCAGGTGCCATAGCCTGAGCTCGATCAGTTGGAGATCTAGGTGTGCCGCTCCTCTTCCACCCCTTGTGCCTTGATTCGCGGCGTCCTCACCCGATTCTCTTCGCTCCCACCTAAATTTACGGCACACTCAGCCCAGATTTTGGTCACCATCACCGCAACTCATGGCTCCCCTACCTTGCTTGCCATCAGTGCTTGCCACTAGCTCGCCTGTGCCTCATGCTGGAGAGATTGATACGGGTGGCTGTAAGGATCTAGATGTCGCCTAGAGGGGGGGTGAATAGGCGAAATGACCAATTTTAACTTCTAATCCAATACTCAGCCTGCTGTCAGCTCCAGGCGGTTAAACCGCCCCTGCTAGGCGGTTAAACCGCCCCCTGGCAGTGAACTGTCCAAATAATTGCTAGAACCCCCTTTTGCTTTTCTAGCACCAATTGCACTTAGAGTACTTCTTGTACAGGTATATCTGATCAATATATTCAAGCTCCTGCACACAAATAGAGTATACCCAAGTAGATCGAAGCGGAAGCAAATATAAAGCTAGAAATAAGCAAGTAAAGTGAAGGGGAGACACAAGGGTTTGTTTACCGAAGTTCGGACCCGCTGCAAGCACCAAGCAAGTTCAGCGGTTCCTAGTCTCCGTTTGAGGAACCCCGCAAGGTAACCTCGCCAAGGTGTATACACGCCACACCTTAGCCCTTCACTAAAGATGGTCCTTTTCCACGAAGGAGGCAAGACCAGCCCTTACAAACTTCCGGTCGCTCACCACACGAATGGGAGCTTACCGGCAACGCCTAGCCGTCTAGGAGCTAAGCTCCAAGAGTAACAAATGCACAAAGAAATTTTGACGCTAACCACGAGTGCTCAAGCTATGGTTTTCCTCTCTAATGCTCTCACAATATCTCTGAGCTATCAAAGCTCGCAAGCTCACACCCAAAAGCTTCACTCAACCCCAACTCAAAGATTTCAACCAAAACAAGCAAACTCACAAAGAGTGATTGGGGGAAGCTCCTCTGCTGTTAGAATGTGTCAAGATGGCTTAGGAATCACACAGAACCAGCAGCCCTCAAAGGAGAGGGCTAAGGGGTATAAATACCCCTTCCAACAAAAACTAGCCGTTGGAGTTTTTGTCATGGCCGGTTAAACCGCCCCCTGAGGCCGGTTAAACCGCCTGTTCAAAAATACTAGCCGTTGGAGCTGTCAGAGGTCAGGGGCGGTTAAACCGGCCCCTTGGGGCGGTTAAACCGCCCTGGGTCAGTGAGCACCCACTTGCTCAAAATTCTTCTCAACTCTCAACGCTATCTCTCTTAGGTTATGTTTTGAGCACTAATGTGGTGTTAAGTCAAATATTCAATGTGACATCCCTCTTGATAGTACGGCATACCTATACTCAAGAATAAATATAAAATCCAATTACTTGCTTGAGCTTGAATGCCTTCAATTGTGCCGCACATACTCATTTCTTCCTTTGAGGTCTGTCCACATTGCTTATGCTTGAGCAAAAACCAACTTGAGCTAGTGACTTGAAGTTTTGACATAGAATGAAATCCACTTCTAGTTCAAGTCACCTTTCTTCAATAGATATTGATACTAGCTTATATGAAGTCCACATATGATCATGAAACATCAAGTTGATCCGTAGAAAGTTTCGTCACCCTTAGCAAAGAATCCATGACTCAAGCCGCAACTTGATCACACATTGCTTGGTCCTTAGAAACACTATCCCGAAATCCAACCTTTCTTCCATGCTTCACATATAGCCACATATACACTTGTATCATTCATAAAATTCATCCATTTGCTTTGACCATAGAACATTATCCAATATATCCATGTCTTCTAATGCAAGTCATACACCAAGTTATAGAGTCTTGATGTCCCATACCACCATTTCTCTAGCATATATTTCTTGACTTGCATTTCTCAATTTTATCCAACCTTGATCATGATGTCTCATTTGAGTCAACAAGTCTTCACTTGGTTAAGAGACCAAGTCTCTTTTCATGTTTCACACTTACTTGTTGTATACCATATTATATTACTATGAGAGCCATCAATTCTTCCTTTGTGAGCAAAACATTTATGTATTCAACCAATGAATACACACGAATCATGAATATTTGAATTAAATCCTGCTCATAATCCTTACAAGACATGTTAGTCCTTTAATCGTTTTGTCACTCAATTCACCAAAACCCACTTAAGGGACTAGATGCACTTTCAGTGGCGGCTCCCCACCCCGGTGTCGCGTCGATGGAAGGCAGCGAGACGCACCTCTTGCAGCCATGGAGGAGCAGCGCTAGAGAGAGGTGGGAGGGAGGAGGCCTTAACCAAAGGTTTAAGAAGGCGAGGACCTCCAGGTTTAAAGAAATAGAAACAATATGGAGTTTTGTGTAAGAAGGTTAGTGTTTTGTGAGAGGGTTAAATTTGTCCACGTGGTGTCACATAAGCAAAAACCACCCACCAAAACTGCCCGATGGCCAAATATGAATGTATTTAAGTGTTGGGTAGCCAAAGATTATGGTTTTGCGGTTTGATGGTCAAAACCAGACCGAGTTGATAGTATTGGCATTCAAACAAGATCTTATGTTGCAAACAAATTTGCAGGGAATCTTGCGGCACAAATTATTCTGAAATAAATATTGACCAAAATAAATTGGTGTGCAATGAAATGGCTCATATTCCTCGTTGCTATGTCGTATGAGAAGGTGGGATGATCATAGCTGCTTCACGTGAGGTGTCCGACTGTATCAAGGAAATATTATACTAACTCCTTATACCCTTCCTATTCGCATATGAACTGAAAGATTTGTATATTTATTTATTTATTTATTATTTATTTATAGATCTTATGTTAATTTTGGGCCCCAATAGTGCATTTGATCGCTCCCTCAAACAACGTATTAAATTATAATAGATTAAAAAATCTACCGATCATGGGCCCTCATTTCCACGGAATAGTACAAGTTGTATTTTCTGTGTGTGTATATATGTTGGTTAAACATGACCCAATTTGCCAATAACCTTCAATTTAGAGGCCCAATACACTACTGTGATGGAAAGTAACCCATTTTTATGTCCTGGCCACAATCTTGATATATTTGGGCGGTGCATCTAGGGTTTGTCAACTTCATCGCATTTCCCACGTTACTCACTCGCCGCAGCTCAATCGGAACTGAAATCGGTTGGATCCAAGTAAACCAATGTGTTTGGATATATGTAGTGTTTGATTTGATGTTTGGTCGTTGTCATTCCTTTTGTGGTTTTTTTTTTAGTGTCAATCGTTCTTGCCAAATCGATATAGGATGGGGACGAGCCCTCACCACCGTTGGTGGGGATCTCAGGTGATGGTTTGGGCCGTTCAAGGGGGACGTCTAATTTGCACTCGCCCGCACCGGACGCTTCGTGCGCTCGGCGGGCCCCACCATGCACGCTCGGCGGGCTCGCACGCTCGGCAGTCGGCACGCACGTTCGAGAACACAGGTGGACCCCAACAACCACAGGTGAGACCCGCACCCGAAACAAACATTTTCAGAAAAAAAAAAATTGCAAACAAAAATTTCAGAAAAAGTTTTGCAAAAGCAATTTTTCAGAAAAGTTTTTGAGAAAAAGAAAAGGTTTCCAAAAAAGTTTTTCCAAAAAAAGAAAAAAATTAAAAAAGTTTTCCAAAAAAATTCAGAAAAAGTTTTCCAGAAAAGTTTTCCAAAAAGACATTACGAAAGATTTTCTTAAAAAAATTGTAGAAAATTTTTTCAAAAAAAGATAAAAAAATTGAAAAAAAGCACCTGCGCTTCCACGCCCCAGCCAGCCGCCGGCACGCCGCGGTTCGGCTTGCTCCGCGGCCAGCCACGGCCGCCGCCCTTTGCGTCCTCCCCCGGTCGTCGCCGCCGCTCGGCTCGCCAGAGAGGTCCGGCCCGCGTCGTCGCCGCTCCCACGCTCGGCTAGCACGCCGCTGCTCGCTCGGCTCGCCGGGGAGATGAACGCGCGCCGCTGCTACTCCCTCCCCCGGCCACCGCCGCCGCCGGCGCGCCCCGCCGGTCCAGCGTCGCCTGCTTTCTGATGCAGAATCTGGATCTGAGTGTAGACGCACGGGAGGAAAGAGAAAGAAAAATAAGAAACGTGCTTTCGAGAGAGAAGCGAGGAGTTTAATGGAGCACGCGGGCGGGCCCACACACGTGGGGTGACTATTGACCGACGGCAAGAGCCACCAAGCGCCGCTCCTGTTCCGTGCGGTCGCACGCATATTTGGGATCTCGCCGTTCAAGTCAAATGAACCACGCCAGTCAGAGATGTTGGAGGGATTAGTGGCCATCTCCGGAAGGCTTGCATGATGGCTCGCCATCTATCTGGAGGAGATCATCAACCCTCCTGACGTGCTCGGATGATGGCTGAGAATGATCGAGTGTTTGATCTACCTCCTCCTGTAGGACAGAACTAGGAGTCATAGGGTTGGATTAAATCATACCTAGTGATTTTGGCCCAAGTAATCATACATACCAGTGATAAATTTGTTAAGAAATGGATCCATGGCCACATAATAATATAGCTGATCAATGTGTATTTGACCTCGATTCCAATGTATTTTGAAATTTCCTTGTATCACATAGTCTTTTTATTTTTCTCTAGCTCCAGCATGAGTGTATGTTTGCATTTTCATTTTTCTCTAGCTCGAGCATGTGTGCATGTTCTTGCGGCCGATAGTGAGTTAACTCACACCAGACAGCTTCATGCATGACTTTTCTTGATGCCATGGAAAAAAGGGACCGCAAAGGAATATGAATAGAACTGAGCTTGCCAGATGATGGGATTTCCAACTATCTACTGTAAAACTAGGATGGCCAATAGTGCAAAACCTATTACAGTGAGGCAAAGGTAATTCAACATGCCATGACTGGTTTCTAATTCTTAAGCATGTCATTTGACATGGTCTTTCTATCATTAAATGCAGTACATACTATAATTGGTTAGTGGAGTTGCTTATAGTGGAGAAGGTGCATTTAGGTTGGCTCTATGCAGGAGAGCTTCCAACAAAAAAGTGATGTTTGGTACTATCTTTTGAAATGGTTATAGCTGAAATAATCACGAACTGTCTGATTAAAGTAACATTCTGAAAGCGTGATTGTAAGAACATTCTCATAATATGATTGCACCCTATATTTCCTTGCATTACAAGGCTTGAGTTTTTTATGAGATATTTATATTCCAAATTTCTGCTACTGAAGTGCAGCCTATACAATGACTCCTACCCAGTGGCATCATTGACTTGTGCCAGCATTAATTGGCTATGTACATATGAGACAAAAGCTATAATAATTAGGATTTGACCATTTAGTAGATTCTTGATTGTGTATGAGCCGATTCGCCACTATTTCATTTCTAGCGATTTCTCAAGACCAGTTGGTGATGGGTAGGATATTTCACCAAGTGGTTCGATTTCAAGTTCTTGTTTAGCTTAGATGCTAGCATTTGGATGTTGTACTAGCTTGTCTTTTCTCTTTCCTTGATACAAAATAAATCGAAATGGTTATCATGTTCAGATGATAGATGTTTCATATATGTTTTGTGATTTTGTAGAGGAGGGAAGCAAGTTTATGGATAAAGTTGTTCTGATATTTTCATATTTCAATTCTATTTACTTCAAATTTTCTAAATATAGTTTATTGTATTTTGTTGTAGAAGAAAATCTGCTGAGCACAATAGCAGAAAACCCATAACCTCATCTATGGGGTCGGCTACTGCCAAATCATTGTGAGAACAGCAACCAAGAGAATGTTTACAGAAAGAGCTTGTTTAACTTGGCATGCTGGCCCAGGAATACAAACTACTTGACACAACATCTTCCGCCTTGCATGTACTTGGGGCTCTCTATTTCAGACAAGAAACTGAAGAAAGCGGATCTCATGCTTTGGGTGGAAAAGATCGGAAACAAACTGCCTGGGTGGCAATGGCAAGCCTCTCTCATGAACCTGGCAGGACGAGCCACTTGGGTACATTTTGTTCTCTCGGCCTTGCACCGCGTGGCCTTGCAATAAAAGTCCATGCATTGTCATTTCCTACGGAAAAAATCGCCCACAGTGGACGCCCACATGTCGTCGTTGCCCACGGAAAAATTCACGTGAGCCTCACCTTGCCTTGCAAATCGCAATCATTGCTTTGTCATCCTTGCATTCGGGCGGTGGTTGGTCATGGCCAGTGTTACAAATTTCAAAGAAATTTTAGCGATTTTGCTTGTGACCAAAAAATACAATTTCGGTTCAAAAACATCGGAATATGAAAAAGTAATATACCATTTTTAAACTCGAAACAACATTAGCTACAACATTAGCTACGCAGCATTGCATGGTGAATGCTCTATCTTGTGCTACGCATGGTTTTAGGTTCAATTCTATCCGTTCTAATTTTCAGTATTTTTCTCTCAACGACAGGTGGGTCCAGCTCACGCACCCGCATCTTTAGTTCAAGAGAATTAAAGGAAACCATTGCACTAAGCTGCTCTTTGTTAATACAAACTCGATAGATAATATAATAATGATTCTTTAAAATTTAAATATCTTTTTTCAACAAACATGTTTGACCAAAATTTGGGGATTTTGGTAATTTCACTAGTGGAAAATAGCGAAAACAAAATTTTAAACCATGCATGGCAACACTATCAGCCTGCCGCCTGCATTCCCCCCAATCCCCTGCCGCTGGGGCCTGTCCGGTCGTCCCCGCCGATAGGCCACTGCCGAGCCATACCGTGGGGTCTGCCGCCGGGCTTGGGGTGGCAGCTTGCTTCGCTCCGCCTTTGCTGCCGCCTAAGTTGGGGCTGGGGTGTGGTCGCGCCGGTCTCCACGCCTGTCGCCTCTACCGTGCGGGCTAGGCTGACCTGCATGCAGCGTGCCTACCTCCTCCACGGCCGGGTTCTCCCTATACGGGCATGGCGGAGCGTGCCGTTCTTCCTAGTACTTTCAGTCATGGGATGCTTTGTTGGATGTGGAGCTGACTGAAGAACCCGATCAGCATACATGGAGGTTTGAGAGCTCTAGAGTGTTTACATCTAAATCGGCTTACCGCGCTTATCTCAATGGGTCGCCAATTTTTGAACCATGGTGAAGACTCTGGAAATCTTGGGCGCCAGCTAAATGCAAGGTTTTCTTATGGTTAGCTATCCGCAACAAATGTTGGACAGCCGATCGCCTTGCAAGAAGAGGCCTTCCTCATCCCACCCAATGTGTGTTCTGTGACCAGGCTGATGAAAACATCCAACACATCCTCACTGAGTGTGTCTTCGCGCGGGAAATCTGGGTCAAGGTGCTGACGCCGCTCGGTCTCCAAGCCAGTGCTCCGAGCCTGAATGATTCAGTGTTCGCTGACTCCCAAGCTACTTATCCTCTTTCCAAGGTGCTATGGTTGCCTGAATATGCTTGGTTCAGATTTACATTGTGGTTGGAAATATCCACAAGAAACCCATTCACCTAGAAGGTAAATACTTTAATCAAAGGTGAAGCTGAAAAAGAAATGTTTAAGATTCTGCGAAGTGGCAAGCGAAAAGGTAAGTAGGTGATGGAGTTTCTTGCATTTGTTCATCTATAATATAAGATTGTCTACCAAAATGTGATGGGAGTTTTACATTGTGGTTGGAAATATCGACAAGAAACCCATTCACCAAGAGGGTAAATACTTTAATCATAGGTGTAGCAGAAAGAGATGTTTAAGGTTATGTGAACTGTCAAGCGAAAAGGTAAGTGGTGATGGGAGTTTCTTGCATTTGTTCATCTATAATACAAGATTGTCTACCAGTTGATTGTCATCTATTAGAATCATTTGACCCTTTCTTTTCTGTTGCATGCAGTAGAGGACCCAAGTTGTTGCTTTTGAAACTATATAGTGCAAGGGGTACGGTTGTCATGAATATATTTTAATGAACTTGTTTGATGATTTTGGCTCAAGTATTGAATTCAAGTGAACTTATTTAATAAGCAGTATAAGTTTGGAGATTATGAAACATGTTCCTTCAAAACATTTCTTCATTGAGCAATTATTGCCAAAATTCCATTATATATATGTGTGATTCCAGCCATCCAAACTCACACACTGTTATTTGATTTTCTTTTTTAATGCAGTTGCTTGTTTTCTGCATGATATATGGGCAGACAGTTGAATGAAAAGTTCCGTTGACTTAAAAATTTTCTTCTACGATTTCATTCATCAGTTCCAACGGAGGACCAATGTGTATTAGAATGGGCCTCTAAAAATCTGTGTATTAGAAAGGATTAATAACTATGGGAACTAATTAAACTAGTGCTGTCATTTTTGCATCAATAATTGTTACATAATCAATAATACAAATTTATTTTTACTAGACTTTTTTATAAATATAAACTCTTATTTATTTATTTGAAAACATGTTTTTTTAATCACAATACAGACGCAGACGCTCATAAACACGCACATACACTCGCCCCTACGAACTCACGCACGCAACCCTACCCCTATGAGCACCTCCGAAAGACTAATTCGGTAAATTCTCAAGAAATCCAGAAAAATGCGAGCACTAGTGCCAAGTCGAGGACTTGAACCCTGGTGAGCAGGTTCCACCACAAGAACCCTTGCCAGTTGAGCTACGCTCAATTCGCATTTATTTATTTGAAAACGTGTGCCGCAAGGCTCCACTAGTATGAACAATAAACATGGATTAATTACGGGCTGCTTTGTTTAGATACTGACTAGTTGGCGGTTTGAACCCATTAGCCCACAATTAGCATATGTTTAGGCCATTATCGCACCTAGATCTAACTTTTAGCCCCTCACTTCAGCCCATTCCAGTGGGGTCTTGTGTCTCTCAAAATTCTTGCCTCCTGATGAAGTGCTGATTTGATTTCATCACGAGGGTAAAGCTGGCAAACGTATCATCTAAGATATGGAAAACATGAAGGAAAGATATCCACGACGTAAATCGTATTTAACTGGGAGGAAACTCGTGAATAATTACAGATTTGATGGAGCGTGCCGATTGATTCTCAGTGATTCCTTCCCTCTCTGAAAGACAAAGGAGATAACCTCATCAATATAATTTGCTCGATCCCCGCTCTAGCTCGGCACGATGATCACCCTCGTTCCGCTCCTGTATATAGATCTCGAGATCGAGCAGGCCATGCACAGCATACCCATAGAGGAATATAGGGCAAGCACACGCCGAGTAGACTGGTGGTGTCGAGATCAGATCGACGACAAGAGAGGACAGGGAGAAATCCGGCAATGGCGCCGGTCGTCCTCGCCATGGACGTGCACTGCGACAGCTGCGCGAAGAAGATCCGGAAAGCCATCATGAAGGTCCCTGGTACGTACGCTGCACGCGCAGCAGGATCGGCGCCCATCCATGGACGACAACGATGGTCCGGCCTCCATGTATACGCGCATGAATGCGCCTGCGATGATCATCTGATCTCTCCGTCTCTCTCTTTTTTTTTCTTTTTTTTCTTTTTGTGTGCGTGGGTGCGTGTAGGGGCCGAGAGCGTGACAGCGTCCTACGAGACTGGGCTCGTGATGGTCCAGGGCACGGCCGACGCGGCGGTGCTCATGGCGCGGCTCCAAGCCAAGACGAAGAAGCCCATCAAGATCGTGAGCGACGGCACGGATGAGAACGGGGAGGCGGCCGCAAGCGCCGGAGCCAGCGGTTCTCCGCCACCGCCCACAATCCTCCTGGAGATGGAGCTGCACTGCGGCTCCTGCGCCGAGAGGGTCGAGAGGCGCGTGATGGAGATCCCAGGTTCGTTCGCACCCGTGACGTGCACATATATCAGCGGCGTATCATTTCGTACGTACGTGTAATTTGTGACCTGCTTTCTCATCTTACTGAACGTACGTGCGCGTGCGTGCAGGCGTCGACTCGGTCACGACGGACGTGCCGGGGCGCCGGGTGACGGTCACCGGAACTGCGGACGCCTCGGCGGTGGCGACGAGCCTCGAGGTCAGGATGAGGACGCCAGTCAGGGTCCTCAGCGACCCCCGGACGCCAGACGACGCCGTGCCCGGGTACGACCACGAGCAGCGGAAGGCGGCCGCGGCGGGAGCGGCGGCACAGCAGATGTGGGAGATGTACGGGGCGGCGGCGGCGCATGCCGCGCCACAAGAGGCAGCCACCGACGCCGCCAGCAGTTTCTCGTCACTGTCGTTGCCGTCATCGTCAGCGCCGCCGCCGCGGCCTCCAGCTGGCAGGCGTCGCCGGGGACGCGCTTGCTGCCAGCGAGCTCCATCGCCGCCTCCACCACCCGTCCAACGTGCAGGCAGCAGCAGTAGCGTGAATCCGCCTCCGCCACCGCCACCGCCACCGTCGTCGTACGGTGCCCCTCCGCCGCCGCCCGGCTACGGCCACTACTACCCGGCACCACCACCACCACCAGGTGTGTACGGCGGCCAAAACTGGGCGGCGCCTGCACCACCGTCGGGGTGCTTCTTTATGCAGCAAGGAGGAGATGTGTTCGGACAGCAGTGGCCGGGGTACCCGCCGCCAGCTCCGGAGCCACCGGAGGGCTACTACCCGTACGGCGGCCAACAGTACTGTGACAACCCTGGCAGTTGCTCCATCCAGTGACAGATCAGGCGCAGCTCGACTACTCGATCGAGACGGCAGTGCATGACGATATGCTTCTAAGGCCGGGGCAATATGAGAATGAAGTTAAATTCCACATCATGCCATTTGCCAACAATAACGTTAAGGCCCAAAGTAAGATCAATAAAACAGTGCAAATAAGCAATGGCCACAGACGAAATAAAATAACATTCCATATATGTCCGGTTTTATGTGCCTGCGTATTTTGGTTCAGCCGATCTGCATAATTGAACTTTGGTAATTGTTTTCTACAGTTAGGTCATTCCGAGTGCACTGCTGGGAATAGTCTTACAAAACCAATATGGCATATAAGCACTTGAAGTATACTTCGAATTTGACTAAAGCATTTGTCAAACTATTTAGACTTTGAGTGACTTATGTACAAAATATGTGCATCTTGTATTTCTTTTTAGTGGGAATTTTGTGCATATAATTAATTAATTCCAACATTTCACAGCGTGTGCTGCAACTATTTTTTCACAAATCAACCTCTGGCCCAGCTGTACGGTGTAAATTTGTCTTTAATTTGTGTCCCGATCCCATAGTGAATGACCTTGATAGGAGGATTGAATGTGATGATGAATACTGGATTCTCAATGCAATTTAATCTAGGAATATGTGGTTGGAAAGCTCATGATTTTTGTTTGGAGGCTTAATCGCTACTCCTCCATTCAAAATTATAAGATATTTTAGTCTTGTCTTAAGTTATCTAAATTGAATCGGATTTATAAAAAAATATTAACATCGACAATCACAAATAAATGTACAACCAATATATATCATATGGTGTATCTGATTAAGTGGTTTGATGATGTTGTAGATATTCTTACACTTTTTATAAATTTGATCGAAACAAGAGAAGCTCGATTTGCTATGAAAAATTTAGAATGACTTATAATCTAAATGGGTGGAGTAAGTATTCTCAATACAATTTAATCTAGGAATATGCGGTTGGGAAGCTCATGATTTTTATTTGGAGGCTAAATCGCTACTCCTCCATCCAAAATTATAAGATATTTTAATCTCGTCTTAAGTTATCTAACTTGAATCAGATTTATAGAAAAAAATATAATTAACATTGACAATCAAAAATGAATGTACAACCAATATATAGTATACATATGGTGTATCTGATAAGTAGTTTGATGTTGTAGATATTTTTACACTTTTTATAAATTTGAATCGAAACAAGAGAAGCTTGATTTGCTATGACAAATTTAGAATAACTTGTAATTTTAAATGGGTGGAGTCTACTACTCCACGAACTGACGAACACATAGCTGCAATATTATCTTGTTGCATGTACATATCACTGCACGTACTCTCTCGCCATTCTTCATTCTAGGATTTTTCACGTGGAACCTGCCATCCGAATTTCGGAATTTGAATTATTCCCCATTTGGTACGAATGAACGTATCATTTCATAAATTACATTGTGTATTCATATATGTGAATTTATATACGTATAGCAAACGTGCCCGTGCGTTGCAATGGGCTCAGATTGAAGATTTATTCAACGACCGCATCATCCATTTTAATTTTTTTTTTAATCAAACTCCGTACCGTGCCTAGACACACCAAACTCTTGCGGAGACATGTCATTTAGCAAATATGATTGTGGCAATGAAAGCTCAACAAAATTTTAAAATATAGTATTTTTATATTTTTTTGCTTGCACGATGCTCAAGGCCATTGAGATCATGATCGAGCGTACGGAAGTATGTTTGTGCTTGCAACACGAATTAGGCAGGAGGTGGAGGTTTGATGCAGGAATTCAAATCAAATTAATACACATGATGATAGAGATATAATTGGTAAAAGTTTCTTATTGCTTTGATTCCGAGTCTGGGTAGAATTCAGTTTAGATGGACAACCCAATGTTGCAAAGGCTTTTCACTTCCATTTTGGGAAGAGTGATCAAGGTCCGCTTGTCAACGACGTATGGTGGATCAAACCAAACATTTAAAAAAGAAAGGCTATTTATTTTAGTCATAAAAAATAAAGATATCTGCCATGCTCATCACAACTATCGTGACTTGCTTCATTTTGTATACCTAACATATACACAAACTCTGACATGAGACATGAGAGGATTAATATTGGAACAACGGATGGAGGTGTAACAATTTCTTCCATATGCATATTTAGCCTCTAGTGTGTTTCAAAAACATATTTGCATGTTTAGCTTAACGGGTGATAGCTCTACATGTGAAAGGGATGGTTTGGGTTCGAACCAGCTCAAACAATCTGATTTTTCTTTTTCTTTTTCTCACGTGCGCTGGTTTCCTGGTTGGGCTGGCCGGTTGGTTTTGTGTGCGGGCCGTTTGGCCGCTTGGTTTTCTCCCGTGCGCTTGGTTTTTGGGACTGGCGGTTCGAGACAGATGGGCAGGGTTTTTCTCGGTTTTCATCGGATCCGACTTCCGAGACTATTACGGTAACTGACAATACCAAAAAGATTGGCAGAGACTCTCCTTCCTTTATTATTGGGTAAAGATTAGTTTACACTGATCCAGCCCTGGCCTAGCTCCAATTTTGGATTCGCCCTTGATGAACATCTCTTTGTGCCAAACTCTTTTATCTGTTGTTCATTAGTCTTTGCCACCATGACTAAGGATGTTCTTATCATTGAACTTGTTTGCCTCAATTTGCCTTGCTTCTCTGGTCACATTGAAAGTGGCAGGCTCCTTATCTTACTCTAAAGCAATGTGGTGCCAAGCCGTGCATTGCCATGATGAATGTTGAGTGTGAATTTGGGCTAAATTAACCATACATGAAAGCTGGGTCGTAGCTAGCAATACAAGAGTGAGGCGACAAAATGTTTGCACCATAGTGGCACATAAGAGGTGAGAGGATGAGTAATGTTACTCAAATAAATCATCGAAGTAGCTATGTGGAATGAAACGGAGATTGATAACGCGTTATATGTTTAAAGCTTTAAATACCAGAGTTTGGATGGAGCACAACAAAACATTTGGTCTAGTTGGTTTGTTGGCTAATCTTAAACTACAAGATCCTAGGTTCAATCCCCACCTATGGCAAATTTTTCAGGCAACGTGGATGCCTAGTCCTGTACAGATACGGTTTCCAACCGAACCGCCAGCAAAAAGGGGTCTCGAACCGGCAGCAAAAACAAACTCACGTCGAGAAGGACGGTTTTCCTTCGGATTTTTACCGTTTTGGATTAGGAAAGGGGCGACGTACCACCAATTTGGCAGAGACAATGCTTGCTTTACTATTAGGTAAAGATATATAAGCGTCTACTATATCTTATCGTGTTTACAGAAATCTCCTCTCTCTTTTTCTTTTTTTTTCTTTTCATTTTTTTGAGAACAGAAATCTCCTCTGGTGTGCGGTGCATGGGCTCGACTAGAATATTTGAGTTCTGGAGCCAACCGCAAAGCCCAGCGTGCCCAACGACCCCAGAATAATCCATTAATTTTCTGGGCCTACTGGGCCACATCCTCATATTAATCCACGATCACGCCAAACGTGCCCGCAGGCCGCAGCATTATATACGCATGCATAAAATAAATACTGTACCAACCAAAATAAAGACTGATTCCAGATGATTACGCCGAAATAATCCGAGAAGGAGTCAAAGCAGCAGAGGAGCCTACATGTCAGGCAGCAAGGCCCAGCCCAGGACAGCGGGAGAGCCCCCGACGTCCGGTTGTCGCGCGCGAGCATTCCGCGGTGAGCGCCAACCGACGTTTGAAAAAGCCTCGGGGCTCTCAAATCAGGCCCGCGCGGCCCGTACGGAGCCAGCGCGGCGCGCGCGGGGGTGGTACACACGTGGTTGCCGTACCGCGCCGGTGGCCGCCTCCTCCTTCCACGCGCGCGGCGTCGTCCCCTTCACGGCGCGCGCGGAGGAAACTCGAAACCGGCAGGCCGTGCAGGTAGGCTGGCTCTCCCCCGGGCCGTTCCGGGAAGGAAACCGCCCGACGCCTGCTTGCCTCCCGGGTCCCCCCCTCCGCCGGCCGGAAACCGCGAGGGCGCCGCCGCGGCGTCGTTGGCTCGTTGCCTCAGGCTCCATTTCCGTCGTCGACGTGCACATGCTGGAAACAGAGAGTGTGCTAGTAGCAGAGATGTACAGATGGCGAGTGAGAGTGCACAGATGGGAGGTGTCACGTTGACACGTTCCCCTCGTTCGTGCTAATTTTGGAAGAGAATCAAAATTCAAGGCGAACAGCTGTTTTTTTTTTCTCCTTCGAGACGAAAAACATTAACTTACCTGAGCTGTAGTACTCAATTACTACTACGCCTACAAAACAAAATCCTACGAAATCCATGCATGACCGTTAAGGACTTCAATTCCGTATTTCCATCCGTGGGAGTGGAGCGTCACGCCCAAGGAAGCAGGCAGGAAAGGAAGAAGGAGCGGTACAGTAGGCGGCACGCCTTGGCGGCGGCGCACGCACACACGTCCACATCCATCCGTGCCGGTCCGCGGTCAGCAGCTTCGCGCACCATTCTCCTCCGTTCTTCTTCCATCGCCTTGCCGCCACCCGGATCCAACCCGATCCACACTACCGCAGACGCAGGCCGCCACAGCAGCCAGCAACCGCAATCTCTTCTTTCTCCCCCCTCCGCCCGCCATCACTGCGCCCACCCACCCCCGCGGCCCCGCTCCCCTCCTCCCGGCTATTTAACGCCGCCCCCACCCGTTCCTCGCTCCCCTCCAGAGTCCTCCGTCCCAAAACCCCCCAGCCTCCTCAGCAACCACCACCGCGGGACACGGACAAAGGCTTGGCGACGCCAGCCAGGTAGCCGGCCGCCACCCGCCATGGGAGAGGAGAAGAAGGCGGCCAAGGACGGCGGCGACAAGAAGAAGGACGCCGGCGCGGGGGCGGCGGCGGGGCCGCAGCCCATCGTGCTCAAGGTCGACTTGCATTGCGCCGGATGCGCCGGCAAGGTCCGCAAGGCCATCAAGCACGCCCCAGGTGCGTGATTGTCCCCGGGTTCGCCGTTGTCCACCTGTTTCGGCGAGGGAGTTAATGTTTCTGACCGTTTGTTGGCTCCTTACTGTGGCGGCGCGCAGGGGTGGAGTCCGTGACGGCGGACATGGCGGCGGGCAAGGTGGTCGTGACGGGCCCGGCCGACGCGGCGGAGCTCAAGGAGCGCATCGAGGCCAGGGCCAAGAAGCCCGTCCAGATCGTCTCCGCCGGCGCCGGCCCGCCCAAGAAGGACAAGGAAAAGGAAAAGGACAAGGACAAGAAGGCGGACGGCGGCGGCGAGAAGGCTGACAAGGAGAAGGGCGGCGCCAGCGCCGGCGGCGGAGAGAAGAAGGGCGACAAGGAGAAGGGCGCCGCCGGCGGCGGCGACAAGAAGGCCGACAAAGGCAAGGGCGGCGGCGGCGACAAGCCCAAGGAGGAGAAGAAGCCCAAGGAGGTCAGTTCACTTTTCTGACGATTCCGTTCCGATCCAGTATTCCAGTGTGCGTGCGGCTGCTGCATGCTCTCGTCATCAGCCTCCGAGGTCTGCAGGGACTGAAATTCCTCTGCTTTTTTTCTCTCTCTTCAGGAGACGGTGACGCTCAAGATCCGTCTTCACTGCGAGGGCTGCATCGACCGCATCAGGCGCCGCATCTACAAGATCAAAGGTGCGGTTTCCCTCACTTCTCGCCGCGCGCGGATTCCCCGCACGAAACCGTCAAAAGCTTGCTAGTAGCTTTTCTCTCTCTCTTTCGTCCAGATCGAATATTTGAATTGACATGCTCTGTTCTGTGTGCGTGCTGCTGTTGGTTCTCCAGGCGTGAAGGATGTGGCGATCGACGCCGCCAAGGACCTGGTGAAGGTAACCGGCACCATGGACGTCTCCGCACTGCCGGGCTACCTCAGGGACAAGCTCAGCCGCACCGTCGAGGTCGTCGCGCCTGGCAAGAAGGACGGCGGCGACAAGAAGGGCGACGACAAGAAGGACAAGGGCGACGGCGGCGACAAGAAGAAGGACGGCGGCGGCGAGGAGAAGAAGGACAAGGACAAGTCCGCGGGCGCCGCGTCCGCGTCGGTGGCGCCGATGCCCATGGCCGACGCCGGCATGTACCAGATGCCGACGCACTTCGGCGGCTACGCTCCGTACCCGCCGCCCCACGCCGGCGGCTACTACGGAGGCCCCCCGCCGCACCACCCCGCCGGCTTCTACCCCAGCGCCGGCGGCGGCCCGCAGTACCCGCCCCCGCCCGCCTACGCGTACGGCCCCGCCCACCTCCACGCGCCCCAGATGTTCAGCGACGAGAACCCCAACGCCTGCTCCGTCATGTGAGCTCCGCCGCCGGCCGTCGGCGCCTCGCCCCCTCCGTCGAACTCCGCTGTCATACCAGAAAGCTATGGCTTGGGTTTAGCAGCCTAGTTAATTATTATCAGTTAGCTAGTACTTAGTTTAATCAACGCCCCCTGAGATGCAGTACCAGCAGACCTCTGTAAATGACAGCAGCGACTCTCTCTCCGCCCCGGTGTAATGCAGCGTCATGTATAATCTACCCCCCACCGATGAAATTTTGCCCCTTTACTACCGCTAATCGCCATTTTACCGCGTCCGCCGGTGGTGCTCGGTTAACTGCTGGGAATGTGATGGTGTCGCGTCGCCGTCGCCGGTTGAGGTCATCGACGCCGACGGGTCCCCTGTCTTTTCGCCCGCAGGAGGGTTCCAGATGCTCGACTGCTCTCCGGCGCGCCCCAGGCTAACTTCCTCGCCTTGGCCGCGTCGGCGCGAGCGTCAGGTTAACGGTTGTTTAATCTGTACGGTTAAGTCAAAAAAGTTGGTCGACTAGCGTTAATGCGGTTTTTTGCTTCTTTTTTTTTAGCATAATGCGGTTTTTGCTTGTGCACGGTGGTGTGTTGTCTTGTGGTTTTGGTATAACTAATCATATCGCTAACCATAGTTTAGTGCTAATCGTTTTCCTTGCCGGAAAAGTAAAATCTTTGCTTGTCATATAGTCGACCGCAAAAGTTCTCGACGGAGTTCTCTAGGGGGGTTTAGCTCCAGTGACGGCCGTCCTGACAGGGACAGCGGCGGCCGTGGTTTTTCTTTCCATCCGACGTGGGTGAGTAGCCCTGGAATATTCTGGTGTTTCTAGGCCATCGATTTCTTTAGTGTGGCCCATGGTGTTTTCCTATGTTGAGCAGCTTGCGGCGGCATGCATTGCGGCTACCGGGCTACGAGTATGCGAAACAAACTTGTCCTTCGGAGACTTCTAAAACGGAACACTCAGTAGTTAATTGTCGGGAATGGCTACGATGCTGGGCGCGCGAGAGAGTGCGTGTCGACGGGTCTACAGTACCTCTGGCGCAGACGTTTTGGCAACAGAAGACTAATTACCCTGCTCCTGCGTGTGCATAGCTGTCTAAAGAGGTGTCTGTACATAAATAAATATCTTCCGTAATACGTCACTTTCTTATCCTAGTAGATAAGGATGTTAATGTGCCAGAAATGCTGGCTCACACAAACTTTTGTCTGTAATTTCACCACGGATGACTAAAAAAACCTCACCCTTCCTTCTTTTCCCTCTTGCTTTGCTTCTCATTAAATTCTCACCTTCTTCCGTCACTAACTGGCTACTACCGCTCGTCGTCGCATGAGGTGCACGCCTATCATGCACCATATCCTCTACATTACCAGTGCCGGAGGAGATAATAACGAGTGTCATGACCTACGTTGCCATTTCGGTGATGAATAAATGAATATCAACGAGCTGTCGAGCTTGAACAAAAATCATACCAGTACACGGAGCACAAGTTAGACCTTTTTTGTGGACAAATTTGCTGTTCGTTAATTTTTATAATTTCTATCAAATTTAGCTTAAAATGAAGTTTATCAATCATGATCATCTTCACTATCGCCAACATAACCAATAATCTTGACCTACATTAATTCTGCAGTGATATAAATACATCACGCCTCATTTACGAATGATTGAAAACTTTATCAACGAGCTCCATAAGAAAAAATCATACAAATATACATTACTTACAAACTTAGGGAAATTTTGCAAAAGAAAATAATTGAAATGCCTATTTATTATCTTATTAAAGCAGAAGCAAAATTATCTTATTAAAGCAGAAGCAAAAGAAGCCACCAGATTCACCGAGAGGGTCAAGAAAATCCCACGTTAATCCAAAAAAGAGAAAGATTTAGACCGTTGGATTTAATGACGATCTAACGGTCTACATCATCCCAAAGAGTCCACCTCCAATACAACTAATAAATATATATAAATTCAGAATTAGAAAAAACCTTTTCCTAAAAAAAGGAATTTTAAAAAGTCAATTAGTATTGTACCACAAGTCCAAGTCGGATAGCTACCCACAACGTGTAATTTCTCCTTCCGCTAACCACCATGTGTAATATAACCAATACGCTTTAGTAGCAATTATGTAACTAGAAGGAGATGGTGGTGAAATACCCTATACTTCTCTTTTTTTTATTACTAGGTACTTTTAACGTTTATCCTTCTTCTAGCAACGTGTCTTGGATATGGACTTTTAGCTATTATGTACTTTTATCCACGTAATTACAAAAGACTTTAGAATTTATGTAATTTAATTCTACCTCTAGCAATTCAGATTAGAAATAAGTATATTGTTTTATGAAACACGGTGTATATGTTGATGCTTACGCATACATGTAACACTTCCGTATAAGAACCCCCGAAAGATTAATACCATATTTTTATATTAACAAAGTCATCAAAGGTGTCGCAATGTTAACGAGAACATGAAAATTAATACCATTAATTTCTATAACAAATCCAAAAAAGTATGAGGAACCTATGCTGAGTCTAGGACTTAAATCCGGGTAAACAAATTCCACAACAAGAAAACAAACCAACTGAAATTATTTATTTATTTATAAAAAAGGTGAATTATCACCACATATCCCCTATTTGTTTTATCAAAATATCACCAGTATGCTGAGTCGAGGACTTAAACCTAGGTAAACAAGTTTCACCGCAAGAAAAGAAACCAACTAAATTTATTTATATATTAAAAAAGTGAAAGCACAACATATCCTCTATTTGTTTTATCAAAATATCACCAACTATTATCTTGGTAAGTTGCAACGCCTCCCCTGATTGTAAGCAGTGAACAAATGAAGTGGCTTAACATAGGAAGTAGCTAGCAAAACCCGATGTAATGATGGTCATACAAAAACAAGATCGATGAGATGACCAAATATTCGTCCATTAAATTAACATTTATCCATGGTCGAATGCACGCCATACACTACACAAGGCAAATGAACCACTTAACTTAGAATGTGGTGAGCAAATTTGCATATGGAAGTTGCTACCAAATCCCAATGCAACGGTGGTCGACACAAATCGCGATCTTAACCTAGGCTTATTTGCAGGCTTAATCACCCTCATATGTCAATAGAGGTGGACCTAGGGTAAAACATGAAAGAGTCTACGTCCGCAGGGCTAACAAGCAATTTCAATCTACAAAGTGATGAACCGACAAGAGTCGCTAGACATGGAACATGCAAGAATAACTAACGACAAAAATTAGTAGTATTGATAATAATAGCATGGCAATCTAGCCATATCATAGCCACGACACATCATCCCAACTATTAGGTTTTATGGGGTAGAGTGTCACTCTAACGCGGACAACAATGTTGCTATCCCAAGGCATGGCGATCACCACAAGCTACAATGAGAAGCACCAAAAAATAGTGATAAATTGATACGTAGCATTGTGATTAGTCGGTGATGGTCAGGAAAAAAATTTGATAAATGATAATTCAATCACGAAAATCAATGTTTGACATGTACGCCCGTCCATAGCAAGACACAAGTAACGATCTCCATGAGTGAATGATGTATCGTGGGTGCATCTTCTATGACCGCGGTATAATGGGTACATATCTATACCTAAGACAATATGGGACCATATATTTATGGAGCCATATCTACGTAAGATTGGAAGAAAAATAGAAAGAGGATTATTATTTCTGATGGTATACATTAAACTACTTAGTTAGATCTTTTTTTGCGATTCTAAGAATAGTTTATCATGTATTTAACTCAAACTGTGTGTTATATACACACACACATATACTACACCCCCAGTTAAAAATCTAAAAAACATGTTTCTTTATAAGGAAGTATCTTTTCTCATAAATTTATTTTCTAAAAAATATACATAATATGAAAAATATAAAAATGACAACTCGATATGAGCCATTAGGACAAAAGAATTACAATGACATAATTAAATAAAACTATTTACATATATTTATTTTTAAAAAGTTATTCACATCCATTATTGAAGTAATAAATTTTATTATGGTCAAATAAAAAAACTAGCTACCCGCGCTAATAGCGCGGGCCACCTTACTAGTTGAATTAGAAGATAGAAAAAACAAATTTATCGATCAATTGATTGTCAAGTATCAATGGCATATATCTTTTTTGTCTTTTGCTTCTAACCCTTATCTGCAATAACGAAATGATTCTTTTTAGAACACACAGATTTGCTAGAGGCTATGACAACCAATAATTTGTTATCTCGATGGTTTCTCCAGATTTTCAAAGTGTACACTGTGCAAGCTAGCCTCCAAACCCTAACCACTCCTGTAGGTCGAGAGTTTATATTGATCTATATTTGCACCATAGTGGAAAAGTCGGAAACGATTTTGGTTAGGGAGAGAGAGTGTATCAAAAGTCCAAATAAACACTATATATGTAACCGGATGGTTGGCTTTAGCGGAGTGGATGGCGAGCTTGTCGGCTCGACCAAACCAACGTTCACCATGGATCATCGGCGCAATCAACGTCACGGCAGAGGCGTGCCAAAATTCCCAGCTGCATCGCCGCTGGCCGCATTGCAAGCAAACCCCCATCGTCTCATTCTCATCTGAAACAAAACCATGACAAGACTCTTTGTTTCTGTTGTGGTTGCTGTTGTCCCGGCGCCGCCTGAACGACGCGCGCGAATCATTCCGTTGCCGGTCGCCACTGAAAATCCGGCACGGCGGACCGGCCGTACGCCGGGACGTGGCGGGCCTGGCGCGTCCTACCTGTCGCCCGTCCGGGTGCGCGCGGCCGGGCGCGTGCCGGCCGGGTGCCGTTCCAGCTGGCTTCTTGCATGCATGTTCCGGCGCGACGTCACATCGTCGGCCTGACGCCGGCTGCTGATGCCTGGCAGCAATTAAACTAATCGATCACCTAATCATCACGAGCCGGAATAGGTTAGCTAATACGGAGTATAAACAAGTGGTGTTCTCAGTTCCCTCCGTGCTGCGTCCCGTGGTCCCGTGAATCCGTGACACTCACGCACGCAATGCTCGCAGGGTCGTAGCAATAATCAAAGGATCAGCGTGCCATCTCGGCATCCCCTGCGTGTCTTATTAGCTTGGAGCCTGTCCCTGCTGGGATGCGAGATGAGACGGCAACCGACGACACACTACTGTAGCATCATATTCAAACGTGGTTAGGTTAGGTCGCCCGGGGGGCTGTCAGGCTGTGCTTGCAAATGGCTCTTCCGTGTGTCCTGATCCGGTTGATAATCCCAGCTGATATGAACTGTCAGGGCGAAGGCAAAAGGACGAGCTAGCTAGCATTTCGATTTCTTTGTTTGGTTGCTTTGTTTTTCCTCTTGGGAAGGCACGACTGGCATGGGCGAGTGAAGTGAAGAGCGTACCGTACCGGCACCGGCACAAGGCTGCCTGCCTGGCGCGAGATTCGCTTCGATGAGTGCGCGCGAGACAAGCGGAAGAAGCTGAGCGCAAGTTCCAACCGCGAACCACCCCCGTTTTTTGGCTACTGAAACGCGTGACGCGAGTGACTGACGTTGCCGCCGCACCCGCCCCCGGGCGCTGTCTACATGTTTCGCGAAATTTTTTTCGAGTACGTTTTCTCATATGCATGGCATATTAAATGTAGTCGAAAAAAATAACCCATTATATGGATGGATTGTACTTCGCGAGAGGAATCTAATGAGCCTAGTTAGGTCGTGATTAGACAATAAATTGCTACAGTAAACATGTGCTAATGACGGATTAATTAGACTCATTAGGTTCGTCTTGCGATTTACTGACAGAATTTGTAATTAGTTTTGTAATTAGTCTATATTTAATACTTCAAATGTGTGTCCGACATACTCGAAAAAAATTTCGCGAAACATTTAAACAGAGCCCCGCACGGCGACATGCCCAAGTCCGGCCGGCGGAGGGATGAGATGCTCGTCGATCGCCTCGGCCTCCACACTGAGATCAGATCACCTCGCCGCACTCTAGTACGCTTCTGCTGCTGAAACCCTGCGAGCGAGGGAGAATTTGCAAATGCTGCTGCATCGGTGCGGGCGCAGGGGGAAACTTTCGCCAAAAGGAGGCCAAAGGCGACCATTCTTTGCGCGAAAAACACCGCTCCTCGCCTCCTTTTCTTTTTCGAAATCTTGCCGGCTTTTCGTCACTCACAGGCTACTGAACTGACCTACTCAAGCCCAAAAAAAGCATCAATGCATGCATGGGAAGGAAGGGAATCTGCCGGTCCGGACACGGAGGAAGCAGACGGCGCAGCTTCCATCCATGGCCGCCCGATCATTGCTCATCATGCGGAACGCGACGCGCCCCGGCCCCGTAGTACAGCGCACACTGCAGCGCCCTGCCCTGCCCTGGCGCGCGCACCACACGACCACGGCACGGAGACCCTCCTCGTCGTCGTCGCCTCCTTTTTCCTCACATGCCTCGTCCTGGCTCGCACCCGCGCCGCTTTAGTTGTTGCCACTTCGAGGAAACCTCCCCGTCCCGGGCGGCCAGGCGAGACGGAAGACGGAGCCAGGGCCCAGGGGGATGGGGACAACCGGATCAGCCTTTCCTCTACTGGCTGGCCTGCCCGGGAGGACTACGAGAGTGAATGTTCTCCTCCCGTCCGTGTAGGAGGGTCTTCCGTAGGTGCAGTGCAGGGCGTGTAGCTGATGGAATCTGGGGTGTGCTAGGAGAGGGAATGAGGCAGGACATGGACATGCATGTGCCGAGCTGAGCTGCGCCATGCCGTCGTCCTCCCGTCTCCTGCCGAGACCTTTTCCGCTCGGCACTGTGCAGGTGCAGGGGGTTTGGTCATGGCTTTCAATTCGGGCCATATGCGCCTGTCGCGGCGGTGGTCAGGGACGCTCGTCACGGGCATTGTGGTCAGGCGCGCAGTGATTCTCCTCCTCCTATGGCTATGCTATGCATGGCACTATGGCAGCATGTGCTGCCGCTGGGACGATCGATCTCTTGCATTTTGTCAACCAAATCCAACGTTTCTGAACGAAGCAGGTCTGGTTCGTAACGCCATGATACGCAAGAACCAGAAAATGTGCGTCAGTATGATCTTTAAAAAAAATATAAAATAAATAAGAAGATCTTAAGTCCTGGCAGCTTCTTTCACCTTTGTTGTGGAAATGAAACGATGATGGTATCCTTTCAAAGTGTAGATGATGACTCTCGGTGGGTGGATCGAGTACGATCGAGCAGGAACGGAGCAGCGATGCTGGAGTTGTTGGCTGAGCAAGCGCTAGCTGCTCGTCTCGTCCGGTGCCGGATCGACGACACCGAAACAGTTGGTACTTGCTCCGCCCAATGACGCTGTACGGCCCAGCCGCACTGTGTCTGCCGTCGTCAGAATAGGACCGAGTGCTAATTTTCGTGTAATTGGTGCAAGTTTACCCGTGCTCCTTTTTAGCAATCTGTGGCGGTGTTCATCCCACACGCACTACGCAGTACGCACGTTGCTCAAGCCTAAAGGAACTAACTACTGCAGTACTAGCTAGTAGCATGTGATAATTTTTCCCTTTTGTAGCGCAGCACAGCAGTCACGCGTGTGTACTAGTTAGTAGGCGATTGCTCAACAATGATGGTCTTTTTGACGATCAGTAGCTAATAATGCGTCCATGTGGTGGTAAACTGACAGTCAGCCGTACGTTTTCGGGAGGTTAAAAAAAACGGAAACGCCTTTTTTGAAGTGGCGTAACGAGAAAACAAATCATCAGGGGTTTGGACGAGCGAGATCTGTTTGAATTGACTCGTTGCTTTTCTGTGTTTCTGTTGGTGGTGCAGTGCAGACGTGCAGTAGTACATGCGCACTAGCAGCTCCATCCATGCGTCGAAAAAGGGCAACGGTACATGTTATGTACCGGCCGTGGACGCAGCGGTCGAGTACGGTCGGTGTCGACTTTTACCGGATGGCGGCTCTGTACCTACCTACCTGCGCCACCACCGTCACGACGACGTTGACAATCACAATAATTTACTAAAATCGACGGCTTTCAATCTCTGTCTAATGCTAGTGACGGACTTGGCAGACAATAAACGAGATATTTTTATTTTATTTTATTTTTTTAAAAAAAGTTGCTGCGGTGTTGGCCCACACAAATCCGAATTGAGTGAAGGAATGATATCCTACGGCTTTATATTGTGCTACCGGACTGTGGACATGCTTTCGCGGAGAAAGCGACGAGAAGGCAGGGCACGAACGCAACGGCAGCGCCCGGAAGGACCCTCCCGAGAAGCCAACAAGCGCAAATCGGCCCCGTGCGTGCACCCAACATACGCACGGCGGCCATCTGCGTGCGGGGGTCTGCGGGACCCACGCCCAGCGGCGACCGATTTTGGCTTTAATTTTCGGCTACGAGCGTGGATGTTTTACTTGTACAGGAGGAGTACTTTTGTTGCCCGCACCAGATCATCCCTGACGATTACGGTGGACTTCTGCAAAGCTTCAGAATTCAGAGATACGGAGTAGTACAGTAGTAGTAGATGACATGTCACCGGGGCTCCGAGTCTCCGACGAATATTCAAAGCTGGCATGCATTTTCCACCCAAAACACATGCACGGATCAATGGAACACATTGCGGTCTTGCAAAGAGACCATCCGTTTGCCGCCAAGTTTGACTGCACCATCATCTGTTCCATTTGCATGCATCATCGCAGTATTCTGGAACGGAACTCCAGCCATCATCAAACAAAGAGATTGATATGAAGGCAACGACCACGCTATATATCTCTTGGTTTTACTTTCAACCAGAAATGAGGAAAAGGAACAGAGCAATGCTTGTTTTAATTTCTTCCAACACAGACTAGTCCTCGATCTATCTAGCCCGTGGATGCACCGTGGTTGCGGTTGCGGCGCGCGCACGACGCCGGAGCCTTTAACGGTTTCCCTCTGCATCATGCGGGTCTGTTGTTGGGTGTCGATGGGAACGGACGGACGACGCGAGCGCGCGGCGGGTGCACCGTCGGCGTCCGTCGACCAGGCGAGCCACGACAGGAGAAGAGGATACAGACACGACCTAAAGATCACGAGATGGAAATAGTTTTCCGAACATATTATCTTTAAAATATCATTTAAACAAAATTAAAATTAAAAAATCCATCGCCATCCAATGAAGCAGAGCCCTTCACTGATCACTCACCGAACGTTTCAAGACGGTCGTTCCTCCCGTGATAACATGCCGGGGACCGGTGGTGGAGTTGCCGGGCTTTGAGAAATCTAAAATGCGCATTAACCGTTGGATGTATAATTGATGGCATCCAGAAAGGGGTAGAAATTATCCGTGCCTTTGCTCCTCCGAGACGTCAGAGAATCTGCGCCGGGAGTGGAGGCGACATCTGGTGAGGGGGTAGCTAGAGTGTGGGCAAAACTGGGCGTGCCGCGTGCGCGTGATGTCTGATGTCACGCAAATCCGCTGCTTCTTCTTGGTCCATCTTTTGGGCTAAGGCCGTGTTTAGTTGCGCGGTGAAAAGATTTTGAAAGGGAATCTTTTCACATTTGAAGTATTAAACATAGACTAATTAAAAAACTAATTGCAGATTGCGTTTAGAATTCGCGAGACGAACCTAATGAACCTAATTAATCTGTCATTAGCACATGTTACTGTATCATTACTGTAGCAATTTAGTGTCTAATCACGTCCTAATTAGACTCATTGGATTCGTCTCGCAAATTCCAGTCCATCTATATAATGCGATTTGTTTTTTACCTACATTTAGTACGTCATACATATGTCTAAACATTCATTTTTGATTTTGGATTTTGAAACTAAACAAGGCCTAAATCGAGCTAAAAGGGCCTTTTGTTAGTGCGCGACGTGGGTGTACGTGTGGTTTCGAGGAGAGAAGAACGACCCAGTGTGCCCTTTTCAGTCTCACCAGGAATACCAGATCGTCTTGGATTATTTCCAGGGATCTCGAAGCTTCATCGACTTTTGTATCATTGAAGATTTTGAATTTTGTGGCGCTAGAGGTTGCAAACTCGTAAATTTTGTGGGTTTTACTAGATTTTCGTGGAGAGCACAGGCTCTCTTAACAGTCGTGAATCGTTTCGCCGAAAAAAAGAACAAAAAGAAAAGGCACTCTTGCGAAGCTGCAAAATAGTCTTTCTTTTTCCTACAGATGTTATGTCCTAAAGTAAAGAGCAGAAAGAAAAACTTGAGTACCAAAAAAACGAAGAAGAAGAAAAGACACTCTTGACAGTTTCTTCTTGCTTCATACTACCAAAGTACCGGCCGGTAAGATTTTTCTTTCTTTTTTCCTGCATAATTGAGTGATAAGATTAGCTTGCTTTTGAAGCCAAAACTCTATCCCGCCACTGTACCATCGATAGCGCCAATAGTGGCGCATCACCTTCAGTCTCGGATACATTTTCTGTCCTTTTGCAGTTCCGTCCCAAGAACACATGGGAGGAGACTGTCAGACTCTGAATTATTGCCCGTGTGTCCGTCGCTGCATCTCGAT
Source organism: Urochloa ruziziensis (assembly GCA_015476505.1). Taxonomy (NCBI): domain Eukaryota; kingdom Viridiplantae; phylum Streptophyta; class Magnoliopsida; order Poales; family Poaceae; genus Urochloa; species Urochloa ruziziensis. The sequence goes on from CM027118.1 coordinate 55,414,951, forward strand.
CGAAACCAGTCACCAAAGAAGGAGATGTGATGTCGGCGGTTTTACACCGTACCAAGACGGTCTTCTTTCTTGGAATCGGAAAATGAAGCACGCCCATATCATGCAGAGAGAGGCAGACAGCAACCTAGCTTCAATAGTAGCTGTGGTCTGAAGCAACGGCGGAGAAGAGGCCATGCATTCAGCATGAGTCATCGACGAAAGAGATGCATCGACGACGACGAGCCTGTCCCAATTCAAACTTTGAAGCCCATACCGAGGACGATCAACGCCAGCACGGAATTAACCGCGGCGTGGCCACGTACGGCGCTTTCGCTCCCCAGGCACGCGCCGTTGCACGCGGTTGGGTCGGTGCGATCGGTTGCGGCGGCGCGCTCGGCGATGGGCGCTTGCCGCAGCACCCCGCACAGCTTGTTAGCGCGCGTGCTACCGGCGAGTGCGGCGTCGGCGTCGATCGGCCGGGCTAGCGACGGGAGATGCTCTGCCCTCGGCATCGAGCCAATAGTCAATTAGACACGCGTCCGATCTTCCAGTCCGTGTGCCTGATCGCTGCTGGTTCTCAGCTCGGGGGCGTCGTGCGCCGAGTGAGATCTCAGATGGCACTGCGACATTTATTTTTTTTAATTTCAAAAAAAAAAAGATGGCACTGCGGCGTCGCTGGTGGTCTCCGCACGAACAGTGTGGTGAGACGAAAGTATGAGACGCGCGGTGCCGGAGGCAGCCAGGTAGCCAAAAGCGTGGGGATGGATGATGTCAGTCAAATGCACTGGCTCTTCTTTATGCTAAGATCAAGCTAAAAGCGCCTTTTTTCTAGTGTGGAGGACTGATCACTGATCTGAAGCACGGCGTTCCGACGAGAGGATCGGATAACGACCTCTGTGTTCTCGTTGCTTTTGGGCTTCTGGATTCCACCAGATCCTCCTGGATTAGATTACCAGGATCTACGAGCCCGGACCTGGTGAACTTTGAATAAATCGGATACACCTTTTTTTAAAAAAAAAAATGGTTTGCGCGGTTTGCCCTCGGTCCGTCGTGATCCCTTGCAGCCTAGCTTGACTTTTCCAGTCGCCCATGTCCACTGCATCCAGTTCACTGGCAGTGACCGAGGAAGGAGATGCGCCGGGTGGTTTTACACTAAAAAACAAGTTTTTTTTTTTTTTTTTTTTTTTTTTTTTTGCCTTCAGTCCAAACCTCAAGTAGACGGAGAAGCGTGAAGCAACCGGACCGCACTTGAGCCGCCGTGCGAAAGCAACGTCAAATAAGAAGAGCAATCAAGCGGAATAGCAGATGCTCTCGTTGTAATCCGAACGGCATGGAAAATTTGCCGCCGACCGGCCGACGCCGGTGCGCTGCACGCTGCAGTGTATCGCTTCCCCACGTCAGGACACAGAACACACGCACCGGGGGTGTGAAGGCCGAAAGGACAAGCAAAGATTCCGGCTCTGCTCGCGCTGGGCTCTGCTCTGTGGGCTGCGTTCAATCGTTCATCGTTGCCTGCTTGGCCTGGCGCGTCGTTTTCCCGGGAGTTCCGACGTCCCCGAGGTTGAGAGGGGGCGCGCCAGCCGAGGAGACGGAGACGCCGGTCCCAGACTCCCAGTCCACCCGGTGTTCCCCGGTGGGTGGTGGATCATCGGCTGCGGGTTTGCTCGCCCGTTAGCCCGTTCCCCAGGGCTGCCGCCGCCGCCCGCCGCCCGCGCGGCTCGGACTGGTCTGGCGGCTGCTTCGACGAACGGCGACGGATCATGCATGGGGGAAGGGTGATGCCGACATGCCGTGGCCTGGGAACTCGTGGGGGGCATCCAGCGCCAATGATGCCAGCGAGCATGGGCCATGCCCGTGCTGGCCTAGCCGCGGGAAAAAGATCGGCGGATGCGACGGGCCCTCGCAGGAAAATCTCGACGCCTTCCTGGCCGCGGCCGCCCGGACACGAGGCGTGCATGGCCCGTACGTGGCGGGGCGCTGGGGCGTTTCGTAGTCTCGATCGCCCGGAGAAAGATGAGCATCGTGCCCAAGTTCATGGCGGAACGAAGTTTCTCGATGGACCGGGAGCATACGGGCTGCGGAAAGTTCGGCCCGGCCTTTCAGGCGGACCAAACAAAATGGGCCCGTACGGTGGAGAGGGTAGCACATTTTCCCTCCGCTGGGCTGCTCGCACAACTTGGGCCATGAAGTGCTTCCCGGCTGGGCCACAACTAACGTATGGGAATACTCAAGTGGAATACCGTCCCTTCAAAAAAAAAAGTCTAATGGAATACCATATGCATACATATACGGCGGTCGGCGCGTTCTGCGGCGGCACCTGCTACGTGTCCCCGAGACGATCAGATCCTCCCGAAACGCCACCGTGATTACGTCACTAGCATGTGGGCCTAAATGCTTCGGGGCCCACTTGTCATCGACAAACGGGCTCACGGCGTGTAAGTCCGTGAGCACCCCGCCGCCCAAGCCAGAAAGAGTTCGCGAGCCAACCAAAAACCACCAACCGGTTTCTCCCCCGCCGTCGGCAACCGTCGAGCTCCGCCGCCGCCGTATCATCCAGTCATCCGCCCCAGTCCGTTCGTCGGGAAGACCCCCGCGCGACTCCGATGGGCTGCTCCTCCTCCCTGCCAGGTCGCTACTACCCGCCTGATGAACAGCCAAAAAAATCTCTGCTCTTTCTTCTTCCCCTCGTCCGTGGATCTTTCTTTTCATTTGTGCTGTGCTGCTTGGGCGCTGTTGCCTCGGAAGCTCGGAGTTGAGCAGGGTGTTGCTGTAGGCACGGTGTAATTCGGGCTTCCGATTGGGCCTCAAGCGGTTATGGGGTGAGAGGTCAATGCTGCTGCAGTTTGGGGGAAATTTTCGCTGCGACAGTGGTTGGGTTGCAGTTTGATCGATTCATGGAGTTTTGGTCGGTGTTTAGTACAAGCTCTGTCTAGGATTCCCTGGAGCTGAATGATTTTGGTCTGTGGAGCTCGAGGGCTATGAAATTTATGAGACTATGAGGTTGTTGGGAATTGGGATGTAGCCATGTAGTAGGAAGGAAAACGGTATTTAGAGATACACCCATTCCCCATGTCGATTGGAGGTGACTTGGGGATGTGGTGGGGGAAATTAGTTCATTTCCTCTCCATCCCCTCCGATCCAAAAGGGGAGTGGTTTGCCCTTAGGTTGGCTGGCTTGCAAGTTCTGTACACTAGCAATGTAGTATTTTGTTGATGTGGAATCACAAATCCGTCGGCGACCCATATCGCTTGATTAGAAGGCGCTGCGTACAGTTGCCTAGTAGTATACAATTATTACTCTATTCTCAAAGCGGCAGTTGTGGATTTGCTTCTAACACACTTGTGATCATATGGCACCGGTAGTGATGGAAATAGCATTAGTGGGACAATCAAATGAACAACGACAAATAAGGGGGTGCAAATTGGCATTTTTGTGTGTTGGCATCTAAAATAGGAGGACTTCTATATCAAACTGTGCTCCTGAGTTCATATCATAGTTCATGTGCCCACCAAAAAGGACCCCTAAGGTTGAGAGGCACTGTAAGACATGTCAATTGGCAAAATCGCAATTAATGCAAGTGATACTTGTGATTTAGGAGGTGTAATGGGTGGTATCCCATCCTTGAATTTGAAGCTGCGTTTCTACCCTTTTTTCTCTACTTAACCTAGGAAATGGAGATCACAACTACTCCCTCCGTTCCAAATTATAGGTCGTTTTGGCATTTCTAGATTCATAGCTTTTGTTATGTACTTAGATATACACTATGTCTAGGTGCATAGCAAAAACTATGAACTTATAAATGCCAAAATGAACTATAATTTAATATCCCTGAATCACCATTGCAAATTTAATATTCATTTATAACTATTGTGCATTTATGTTGGGACACAAAATTAGTCAGTTGTTTAAACAAGAGCTATTATAGCATCGCCAGGAATGTAGGCATGGTACCAGTCATAAAAATAAAATAGGACGACAAATTATCTAGATTCTGTCATCTTAAACCAATGTTCACTCAAATGTGTCCATAAAAGATATAAAAAGCTGAAAGTTTACTAAAATAGTTGTAATCAGATGGATTTTCTTAAATCTTATGTTCTTCGGTTCATAAGAGGACCTATATAATATTTATTGCAGCTTCTTGTAGACCTTGTTTGAATGACCCCCACCCCCAACACACACCCACCCACCCACACACACACAATAAATAAATGAAGGATCCATGCAAAGCTATGAAACAGTGCATATAACCTTCCTGAACCTTAAAAGGAATTTTATTACTTGGCATTGAATTTTCTCTGGGCAGTCACTCATTTACCTTTTGAATTAACATTATTCTAATGCGACACTGCTTGGTAGGAAACAATTTTACTATGTACTGATGCAGCATTTTCCTCTCTCATCTAGCTACTAATGCTGGAGGATTGAGCAATGTCAGCAGTGGGAATTCTGACACTGATTCAAAGAACTTCCGAGTGAAGGTTTTCTAATCACAATCTTATATGGTTCATTTAGTTACAGTTGTACTTCGATATGTTAATTCACAAATTGAACTGTAATTCTGTCATTACAATTATCCATGTTCTTTGTATGCATCTGGCTAACATTTTGTTAGCACACCAATGCTATACATCAGTGCAAATAATGTCTTGGCATCAAAATGAATGAAATTGCACATTGTTCTCAATTTCTCTTATTTGTTCCTCTTGTAGTTGGTATTACTTGGAGACTCTGGTGTTGGGAAGAGCTGCATAGTCCTTCGTTTTGTGCGTGGTCAGTTTGACCCTACTTCCAAGGTTAAACTGGAAAATAATGTTTTTGGGTTTCATGAACAGCAGAAATGTTTGTATTTTTACCTTTTCACGTGTTCTATTTCGCTTCACCGTCTTCCATCTAATGAATTTAGGTAACTGTTGGTGCATCATTTTTGTCACAAACATTGGCACTAGAGGACTCCAGAACAGTGAAGTTTGAAATATGGGATACTGCTGGCCAAGAGAGGTACATATTAGGGGCTTGGCTTTAGTTTTAAGTTATGACATTTAGAGCATTAGGAATGCAGTAGGTTTGTCCGCAAACCTGCATATGGTTCATTTTTAGTTAGGTTTAGCAGAAACCCACCCAGGCACCTACAAATGACCAATGTGCTTGTTTGTGGACAAACCCACTCCCTAGGGCATACTTACATTGATCTGCCTTCAGAAATTTCATCACAAAAGTACTCACTTGTGCTCTCATGTTCAAGTTCAGTTTACTCGACTTCGGCATAGTAATGAATTTCCTGCAGAATTGATGAAAGCCAGTCAATTTTCAGGTATGCTGCCTTGGCACCTCTTTATTACCGGGGAGCTGGTGCTGCAATTGTTGTTTATGACATAACCAGTCCAGAATCATTTAACAAAGCACAATACTGGGTGAAGGTACTGCATATTCCCTTCTATCCAGTCATATGCTGATTGCTCTTGTCTATGGAATCTCCTTGAGATCTATGAATGGCCATGTTTAATTAATTCAGTCCAAATTCCAGAACGTTAGTCAAAGTTCTTTAGGATTTGTGTTTCTTCTTCTGAGTCACTATATCATGTTTGTGTTTTCGGCAGAGATATTCCCAGTCAGTCTATTACATTGACAGTATATTGGAGAGCTTATCTTCATGTATTGAAGTATCGCCTTCTTGTTCTCCAGTGCTAAGAAGGCTTTGTAAATATTACAAATAGTTTCACCATGATTGTTTCAAAGAGTCTCATAATATATGCAAGCGGCAGCATACCAGATGCCCTAAGTTTTTCTTTATTTAGCTATGCGTGTATTTTGTAGCTTTTGTCTATTCGGGTTCTGACAGTGCAGAGCAATGTTTATGTTTATTAGCATAATGAAATCCCCTCTTTTGTTTTAGCACGTCTGAACCTTTCATCACTTTCTCTTTCCACTCTTCAGGAACTTCAAAAACATGGCGGTCCTGATATGATTATGGCTTTGGTCGGAAATAAGGCTGATCTGCATGAAAATCGTTCTGTATCTTCTCAGGTATGCAAGAAAGATTTTGCCAGTTTGTCTGTTTGAATGATATGCTAAAAGGTTTTGACACTATGTTTTGATTCCTCAAGGAAGCACAAGAGTATGCAGAAAGGAACAGTATGTTTTTCATTGAGACTTCAGCTAAAACAGCTGATAACATAAACCAATTATTTGAGGTATGTATCAGGAGCATAGTGGGAATTGATTTTGATACACTCCATCTGGTTTTAAGCATATACAAATACTACCTAATGAATTTGGTTGGGGTCATTCTCTTTCTCACGTGCTAATTGTCTTGTTCTTGGAAAAAAAAAGCAGCTTTATATGTGAAATCATTGATAGGAAGAAAGGAAATAGAACAACTTTTTTATAGGAACATGTAGCAGGCCTGATACTTCTCTGTGCTCTAACCACCACACATAAAGCCACCTTTCTGTAATTCTGTGCGAATATTTTGACCAGCACACTTTCTTCTTCTTTTTTTGCGAGGAAGCACACTGAAATGTTAAACACATTTGCTCTCTCATTTAGTCATCCTGCCTCAGTTTGTTCATGTGCTGTTCCCAAGTCCCAACTGAGGTCTTTGGCGCAATCATCTTAACATATATTGAATATTTATATGGCAGGAAATCGCGAAGAGGTTGCCCAGGCCAACATCATCTTGATGACACTTGAGTACCTGACCAGTGTAGGTTTTAAAAAGCCTGGTCAAGGAGCATCGTGTAATGTAACACTAGCAGTTGAAACTTGAACCTTGTATGCAGGCTGTTTGCATATGTAACCTTCATGTAAAGCTTGCCCGTCGTGTTGATTGTGTTGAGACGTGCGTTTCCAGTTTGGTCCAAGTTAAACTCATTGTGACATTCTTTACAAACACAAGTGAAGAAACTTATGAGAAGGTGCAAGTTTCGAATGTTGTTTTCTAATGCGAAATCAAGTGTATCATGTTTACGATTTTAGTTGCCCTTGTCCCATTAAAGCTGAAAATATTAGGAGTTGATCTCTAATTAATCTCTGTTAATAGCTGACAAGCTCTGCCCTTGTATTAGAACATGGCGTTTGAACTAATTTTACACTTCGCGTTTGAACTCTTCGATCCATCATTAAGACCATCTGAACACGTCCACTGGTAAAAGCCATGCCATTTCTTATTGAGTTATTCCGTGTCCAAGCTCCTTTTCTTTTTGTGGGCATGTCTATGCTCATTTCGCTGACCTAATGCTTGAACCTGTGGCAGCCATGAAGGCTGAAGCTTCAAATTTAAAAAATACAATCCGTGCCTTGCTTAGTTATTATCATTTTTCAGCTTTGACTTTGACTGCTGAATTGGAATAAGCTGTACTGTCATTCGCATCAACAATTAGTTCAGCTCAAAAAATTGAAGAAATTGTTGATTGGCCAGTGTGGCCATTCAAGTTGACTTGCTATTACTAGCACAAAAAATGTATATAATATTTTTGACCGAAGAAAAATGTATCTAATATTATATGGCCTTAGTAGCACTTCTCATGTCGTGGGTTCAACTCTCCGTGGTAGCGGAAGGTCAAGGCCCGATGTAAGAGTGTGGCTAAGGTTAGGGGATTTTCTCTTAGTAAATGGCCGGCAGCTGTTTTACCCCGCATGTTAAGTTTTTTTTTTAATACAGGAGAGATTTTCAATAATCCGAGCCACTTGCTGTTTGTTTTTTGGAAATGCTGTTACATGTAAACTGTGCCTGTATCTCCCAAAACTGAACACATTAATCTCACAAGGATTTCTCGATTTGGACCAAAAAGATGTTTTATGGATATAGTTTTCAAATTCAAAATCCAGTACAGAAATTTTAGGTGGTAAAAGGGAGATTTTTTTTGTAAAAGGAATTTTCGCTTCCTGGCATATTTTGGAGACAAATTCCAGATCATATGAGACTTGGCACACCTGTATGACTGCATATGACTCGCTAGTGAAATGAGAAAAAAATGGGGATCTTTCTTCTCTTTTATGCCATCCGAGGAGACGGAAATAAAATGGTCAATTAGTAGTTGCTTTTGCTGTTGTACCTTAAAGGTTTCATGTCCGCTTGGTTTTTCTGAGAGAAATCCAGTAATCTTGCCACCTACCAGCAGGGATTGGTTACTTGCCAATCTGCTACATGTGACAAGAGATCGATGCTTGCCAGCTTCTCCTTCCTCCTCTTGCTTGTCTGCCATTTCCATGGCCTCAGCCATGCGGCGGTGCCAGCAGCCGGCGGCGACGGCCAGTTCATCTACAACGGCTTCACCGGCGCGGGGCTCGACCTGGACGGCATGGCCGTGGTCGAGCCGGACGGCAAGCTCCAACTCACAAACGTCACATCCCAGCTGAAAGGCCACGCGTTCCACCCGGCGCCGCTCCGCTTCCACGACGAGGCGCCGTCGGCGTCAGCGCAGAACGGCAGCACCGCCCGGTCGTTCTCGACGACCTTCGTGTTCGGCATCGCTGCCGAGTACGTGACGGTGAGCGGCAACGGGCTGGCCTTCTTCGTGGCGCCGAGCAAGAACCTGTCCGCGGCGTCGCCGAGTCAGTTCCTTGGCCTCTTCAACAGCGAGAACAACGGCAACGCCAGCAACCGCGTGTTCGCCGTCGAGCTCGACACCATCCTCAACCCGGAGTTCCGTGACATCAACAGCAACCACGTCGGCGTCGACGTCAACGGCCTCGTCTCCGTCGCCGCCGCGCCCGCCGGCTACTACGCCGCCGACGACGGCGGCTTCAAAAACCTGTCCCTCTACAGCGGCGACGCGATGCAGGTGTGGGTGGAGTACGACGGCGCCGCCGCGGCGCTCAACGTTACGCTTGCGCCGGCGGAGGCGCCCCGGCCCAAGAGGCCCCTGATCTCCATCGCCGTCGACCTCTCGGCGGTGGTGAGCGACACGGCATACGTGGGGCTCTCGTCGTCGACGGGCCCGTTCCGCACGCGCCACTACGTCCTCGGCTGGAGCTTCGCGCTGGGCGGCAGCGCCGCGCCGGCGCTCGACTACGCGAAGCTCCCCAAGATGCCTCGCGCCGCCGCCGCAAAACACCGGCCCAGGGCGCTCGACGTGGCGCTTCCGGTGGCCACGCCGCTCCTGGCCCTCGCCGCCGTGGCGTGCGCGTCGCTCCTCGCGTGGCGGCGGCTCCGGTACGCGGAGCTCCGGGAGGACTGGGAGGTGGAGTTCGGCCCGCACCGGTTCAAGTACAGGGACCTCTTCCACGCCACCGGCGGCTTCTCCGGCGAGCGCCTCCTCGGCGTCGGGGGATTCGGCCGCGTGTACAGGGGCGTGCTCCGGGAGTCCAAGACCGAGGTCGCCGTCAAGGTGGTGTCGCACGACGCCAGGCAAGGGATGAGGCAGTTCGTCGCCGAGATCGTCAGCATCGGCCGCCTCCGGCACCGCAACGTCGTGCAGCTGCTCGGATACTGCCGCCGGCGAGGCGAGCTCCTCCTCGTCTACGACTACATGCCCAACGGCAGCCTCGACAGGTGGCTGTACGGTGGCGCGCCGCCGATGGCGCTGACGCTGAGCTGGGAGCAGAGGCTCCGCGCCATCAGGGGCGTCGCGTCAGGGCTGGTGTACCTGCACGAGGAGTGGGAGCAGGTGGTGATCCACCGCGACGTCAAGGCCAGCAACGTGCTCCTCGACGCCGACATGAACGCCCGCCTCGGCGACTTCGGCCTCGCGCGCCTCTACGAGCGCGGCGGCGCCGGCGGCGGCCCGCAGAGCACGCACGTGGTGGGCACCATGGGGTACCTGGCGCCGGAGCTCGCGCACACGCGGCGCGTCACGCCGGCCACCGACGTGTTCGCGTTCGGCGCGTTCGTGCTCGAGGTGGCGTGCGGCCGGCGACCCATCGAGCGCGGCGGCGGTGGCGATGGCGACGGAGACGGCCGGTTCGTGCTGGTGGACTGGGTGCTGGAGCTCTGGCACGCGGGCGCGCTCGCCGACGCCGTGGACGCGAGGCTCCGCGGCGGCTTCCCCGCGGAGGAGGCCGAGCTGGTGCTGATGCTGGGCCTGCTGTGCTCCCACCCGGTGCCCGGGGAGCGACCACCGATGCGGCAGGTGGTGAAGTACCTCGACGGCGACGCGCCGCTGCCAGAGCCGCCGAGGGCGTACCGGAGCTTCACCGCGCTGGCCATGATGCACAACGTGGGGTTCGACTCCTACGCCGCGTCGTACCCGTCGTCGTCGGCGACGGGGACGAGCGTGGGTGACGTGTCCTCTGTTCACTCGGGAGGAAAGTGATTAAAGCGGTGACGCATAATCGCATCCCGTTCCGCCTGTGGTAGCATTGTAAAATTCTGTAGTAGTAAAATAGTAGGCTTCATTTTGGAAATCAGGGTAACTTTTCCTAGGAACGTCAGAGATTTAGTTCCTGAAATTTGAGCAAGAATGTAAATTTTAATTTATTAGGTCACCTCTTGTGATTTTTTTTTGAGACGTGCATAGAAGACGAAAATTTTATTTCGTTAGGTCACATCTTGTGATTAATGATGTCCTGTTGAGATCGTGGAATATTTTGATCATTCGAGTACAAATCGAACCATTTAGTGTAGAAAAAAGTCTTGCTTTACATGGCTAGCGTACAAGCTAGTGTTATTGACGAGCTTTTGTTATTTTAAAGACTACGTGTGCATTTTTGAATAATATAATAGAAAATTTCATCAATAAAGACCCAAAAAACGACGACGATGAGCGTGTGTGGTTTAGGTGAGAGTTGCCGTGTATAGTAATTAAACAAGGACATCTCAGTCAACTCTCAAATCTTGGTCCAAGTCAAACAGTCAACGACTCTCTCGATCATCAATGAGACGCACGCCGATATCGCAGGTTACTTGCCCAACTGTTCATGGTCATGGTCCACTCTGCCACTCTGGGCGTTCACATTGATCGGATTTTGTATGGACACCATACATGCCATTGTCGTGCCTGCGTAGCTGCAGGTTGTAGTACCAGTCGTTAAAATTCAGCACAGATTTTTATTGGCATCATCAGCATGTGACACGGTGTGATCGCGTTCAGACACGAGTGCCTCGATTTTGTATGGACACCATGCGTGCCGTTGCCGTGCCTGCGTAGCTGCAGGTTACAACGTCGACGTAGCGCCGGTTTGTTATCAGAAAAGCTTTGCTGAAATTCAGCGAATTTCAACACTGATGATTGTGATTGGTATCCTAACCATATGACACCGTGTGATCGCGTTCAGATACTAGTACCTCGATATATTACGTAGACTGTCGTAGGGGCGTGGAAATAAAATGCAGCAATCCCGTCAAACCTGCAAATCTTGTTAGTCATTCGCGGCGGTGGCCCACTGGCCCGTGCGCGGATGGCGAACCATGTGGCAGGTCGCTCTCATGTGGTGACGGGTGATCCCTTTTCCTTGCGGGTCTCGATTTCGTGAGGCCTGAAACGCGAGCCACCGGAACCTTCCTCGCTTGACTTGGGGCGAGACCAATGGAGCTATCGTCAAACTTAAGATTCCATGTGAGTGTGTGATGCGGCAAGCGGTGCAGTGTCGTCGCGTCATGGCTGCTAAGTTCTGCTTCCTGCTGCTGACGGCGGCTGCGGCGGCGACGGTCGTCGTCGTGGTCGATGCCGGCGACGCCGCCGTGGAGTTCGCCTACGACGGCTTCGGCGGCGCGGTCTTGTCGCTCGACGGCATGGCCGCCGTCACGCCGGCCGGGCTGCTGCTGCTCACCAACGACACCAACATGGCGTCGTCGCAGAGGAACGACAGCAGCATGTCCAAGGGCCACGCCTTCCACCCGGATCCCGTGCACTTCCACCGCCCGGCGATGTCGTCCTTCTCCACCACGTTCGTGTTCGCCATCGTGTCGGAGTTCCTCGACCTGAGCACGAGCGGGTTCGCGTTCCTGGTGTCCCCGACCACGGACCTCTCCACGGCCATGCCGCAGCAGTACCTGGGCATGTTCAACGGCACCGACAACGGCGACGCCCGCAACCGCGTCTTCGCCGTGGAGTTCGACACGGTGCGCAACCCGGAGTTCGGGGACATCAACAACAACCACGTCGGCGTCGACGTCAACAGCCTCAACTCCTCCGCCGCCGCGCCGGCGGGGTACTACGACGACGACGCCGGCGGCGCGTTCCGGAACCTGAGCCTCATCAGCCGGGAGCCGATGCAGGTGTGGGTGGACTACGACGCCGGGAACACGGAGATCACCGTGGCCATGGCGCCGGCGCGGCGTCCCCGGCCGAAGAGGCCGCTCCTGCAAACAAAACTCAACCTCTCGGCGGTCATCGCCGACACGGCGTACGTCGGCTTCTCGTCGGCGTCGAGCATCGTGCTGGTGAAACACTACGTGCTCGGCTGGAGCTTCCGCCTCGGCGGCGGCGATGCTCCGCCGCTGGACTACGCCAAACTCCCCAAGCTGCCACGGATCGGCCCGAAGCCACGGTCCAAGGCGCTCACCGTGGCGCTGCCGATCGCCACCACGGCGGCCGTCCTCGCCGCGGTCGCCGTCGCGTTCGTGCTCCTCCGGCGGCGGCGCAGGTACGCCGAGCTGCGCGAGGATTGGGAGGTGGAGTTCGGGCCGCACCGGTTCGCGTACAAGGACCTCTACGACGCCACCGGCGGATTCAAGGACAAGCGGCTCCTCGGAGCAGGGGGATTTGGCAGAGTCTACAAAGGCGTGCTCCCGGGTTCCCGAACCGAAATCGCCGTGAAGAAGGTGTCCCACGAATCGAGGCAAGGGATGAAGGAATTCGTCGCAGAGGTCGTCAGCATCGGCCGGCTCCGGCACCGCAACCTCGTGCAGCTTCTCGGCTACTGCCGCCGCAAAGGGGAGCTCCTGCTGGTCTACGACTACATGCCCAACGCCAGCCTCGACAAGCACCTTCACTACCACGACAAGCCCGTCTTGGACTGGGCTCGGAGGCTTCACATCATCCGAGGCGTCGCCGCCGGGCTGCTGTACATGCACGAAGATTGGGAGAAGGTGGTCATCCACCGGGACATCAAGGCCAGCAACGTGCTCCTCGATGCAGAGATGAACGGGCGGCTGGGTGACTTCGGCCTTGCGAGGTTGTACGACCATGGCGCCGACCCGCACACCACGCATGTTGTCGGAACCATGGGGTACCTGGCGCCGGAGCTCGTGCGCACCGGCAGGGCGACCACTCTGTCCGACGTGTTTGCCTTCGGCGCGTTCGTCCTCGAGGTTGTCTGCGGCCGGAGGCCCGTCGAGGAGGAGGAGGACGATGAGGAAGAAACGGGCGGCGCCGCCACCGCCACCGCCGGCGGCCGGTTCGTGCTCGTGGACTGGGTGCTCGGGCACTGGCGCGAGGGCTCCATCGCCGGCGCGGTGGACGCCAGGCTCGGCTCGGAGTACGACGACGCGGAGGCGGACATGGTGCTGCGGCTGGGGCTGGCTTGCCTGCACCCGTCGCCGGCGGCGCGGCCGAGCATGCGGCAGGTCACGCAGTACCTCGACGGCAGCGCGCCGCTGCCGGAGGAGCTGCCCGCGACGATGTACGCGACGTTCAACGCGTTCGAGGGCGTGGGTAAGTACCAGCCTCTTTTCGAGTCGTGGTACGTCTGCCGGCCAGCCTCGACGACGGCGACGATGAGCGTCGCGGCCATGTCTGACATCGCCCTCTCCGGCGGGAGGTGACACGGCCAGATACGTGTTCCGGTTCCACTGTTGGAGGTTACGGTTTAGAAGAGTTTCAATTAGCAGTTGGGAAAAGATGCCAATTGTGATGTCCTAGTGGATGTGATGGTGCGATGATTTGACCACAACAGAAAATTTTGACCCTTGCTTATATGGCGTTTTTAGACAAGACTATCTACATTAGTTGGAGTTGTGAACACTGAATAGAATGAACTATGTTCAAAATTCAAGAAGGCTGATGTAAAGCTACTTCCTCCCATGAGTAAACCAATTTAAATTCATCATAAGATTAAATCAGCTTTTACTAGTAATATTCATAAAATATTGATGATCAAAATTAATAAGATCCGGAGCACATTCCCATTGAAACTTGAAAGTGCCACAATTGTTACACTTGTAGCACCTTACTTTTGCCTTGTCCAACTTCTGATTCTTGATGCCGTCCTTTTGTTCCCTGCCCTCCACTGCGCTCGGATTAGCACCAGATGCTCATCAGTCATCATCCTTCTCTTCGATAGCCTTCCACTGGACTTTGGTGAGCAACACATGATCAGCACCATCACAGCCTCCCCTCGTATGCTCGGAGTCTCCCAGAAACTCCTTCATCCGTTATTGTCGTCAAGTCAACACATGACCGGCTACGTGTTCTTTTGGAGGTTAGTACTACGGTCTACTCCCTCCGTCCCTTAAAGAGTGTCGTTTTGGGTGTTCGTGCCACAAGTTTGACTCGATTTGTAGAAAATACATACAACATTTGTATCTCCAAATAAATTTGTTAAAAAACTAGACTAAAAGATCTTTCCAATGATATTAATTATGTACCATAAATATTAATATTTTTTAATATAAAATTAATCAAAGTCATTTCTCGGGAAGTGAGAAAGACACTCTTTTAGGGACGGAGGGAGTAGAAGAGTTACAATTAGCAATTGGGATAAGATGCTAATTGTCATTCCTAGTAGATGTGATGGTGAGATGATTTGACCAGAGAGCACGATGCTTATATGTCGTTTTAATTAGAGGAAAATGTTTAGTACAAACCAGCTCTTTTGGTGGAAACGTGAAAATCCCTTTAAAAGCCTTACTTAGGAGATTTTTAAAAAAAATTGAAGCGATGCACATCCATTGTGTATCTATAGATTTACTTTGTTGCAAAAGTTAAGATGCAAACTTAATGTAGAAAAATTCATACAAAATGATAAATTTCAAGTGCATGTGCACTGGAAGACAAAAATCTTATGCATTGTATTCTAGTGCATATGTACTTGAACTTTGTTATTTTCGTATGAATTTTTACAAAAGAAGTTTTTTTTGGAAACTTCTACTATGATTTTTGTGGGGATTGTCATGTTTCCATTGAGAAGGTGGTTTCACCTAATATTTCCTCACTAGGTAGATAAGCTTACATTTGTTGGAGTGGCGAACACCGAATAGAATGAACCATGTTCAAAATTCAAGAAGGTTGTCCATGTGGGTTATAAAGGAAAGTACTTTTTCTTATCTGTCCACGTGTACACTCCATCCCTCCATGCCACAATTTTTTCATATATTGTATCACATCAATACCATTATAAAAAAGATACAGATCGGTATTGTTCCGAAAGCATAGGTCATCTAGACAAGTCCACATACACTCTCTAACACACACTCTCTCTCTCATTTGGGATCAAGTGTCAAAAAGGCTACTTCCTCATCTGAGAAATATAAACCAATTTAGGTTTATTCTAAGTCAAACTAAATTAGATTTTACTAGTAATCATAAAAATATCAAAGACCAATGTAAAAAAGTTGCCTTTGGATAAACCTAGATGAACCTATATTTCCAATCGGCACAAGCAAATAAATATCGTGAAGCTAGAGTAAGCGCAAATGAATCTTTTCATTGACTACTAGTTTATATGGCAGTCAGGGACTGGGGCATTCTAGAAGCGCCTACCACTGGCTAGAGGGTGGAGGCGCCTAGCGGGCGTCCTCAAAATCCTAGAGTCAACTCCCGATCCCCTCGGTCCTTTGGTACCGTCAATTCGGGGAACACATGAGAATAGGAGAGAGAAGTGGACAGATATGCATGGGAGGAAAAGAGAGAAGCTTCTTTGATAGGCTTGGGCTACAACCGAAAGGTTAGGAGAATTGCTGTCGGACATGGACACCTAGGGCCCACATGGACACAGGAAGACTCCAAGGGAAGACATGGACACGAGTAGAGACCGTGGCGCAGAACGACATAGGACTCTACAATACAACTAGTCGCTATATATGGAAAGTACTCGCATAGCGAGGTTCATACGAGTTACTACTCGAATTAGACTAGTATTCCACTCTTTTCGCCCTGTAACCCTGCTCGTCAGTATATAAGGCTCGGCATGGGCCCCTCTCAAATCGTCGTTGAAGAGAAGAAGCCAAGCATGGAGGAACTCGTCGAGATCTTTGACGAAATCCGGCTGTCTGACATCATCAAAGGGCATGAGCTCGAAAACGAGCTACTCTCGACTTCGTCTCGACTTCGACTTCAGAAAAGAAAGAACAACTCGAGTCAGTTTCGGTTTCCACAAGTGGTTCAAACACACACCCAACCCTACCCGCTTTCGGACTTCGCAACCTGGCAATGACCTACCAAAAATTCATATGTTCCCGATTCAATTCAATTCAATGATGGAGCAGTACGTGGATATTCTAATTCGGATCGACCTAGTTGACGGCCCGAATCTCGGTATCAGCAGCAATGGGCAAAGATATGTCACACAGAACAGAGAACTCTGCTCGATCTACTCCTAGTCGATCCACAGGATCTAACAGAGACACAACGGTGCTGGCGGTGGTCGGTGGTCGGTACCCGCCCACGTCTCCGACCCACTCCATTACGGGCGGTCTCGTACGTCCGCACAACTGTGGCGATTGGCAGTAGATGCAGCAATCCGTGGTGGCGCAGAGGGCATGCTCACGCGCGAGGCCAACGAGTGACACGGAGGCTGTCGGCGCCGTCGACGAGACGAGCTCGGCCACAGTGGTCTGGTCAACGACGTCCGCGCGACGCCGTGGAGGGTCGATGCCTCAGTCGATGGCGCTCGCTGCCTCGACGTGGCCAGCGGCTGCCACTTGGAGCTGTGGCCATACCTCCTGTCCAAATTTCCGTTCGTTAGGTCGTCATCCCCATCTGCTGCTGGCATGCATCCTGTCTTCCTCTTCACGGGCCGCCGCCGCCTGAGCCGAGCTGGTGCTGCTGGGTCTTGGCCCTCGCGTACGTCGCGCTCGCAGCCACCGCCGCCAGCCACTACATAGATGGCAGGGTCGACCGCATCTTCCTCGCCGGCGCACAGGGGATGCGTAATCTATACTATAAAGAAGTGTCACAATTGAAACGGTTTCTCACCCAAAAAATTACCCTCCTAAACCTCACAGAGGACCCACAATTCAGAGTCAAACGGTGGCCCCGGACGACCAAATGGGAGGGGGTAGTCGCATGGTCGTCACTCCTTCCGTTAAAATCCTCTGCCGCGCCCCCTCCCATCCGATTTTTTGTCACCCTCGTACCTGTCGGTCCCACTTCCTCACCCCACGTACGCAGATGCAACAATCACGCTCCGCTTTCCTTCCTCTTCGCTCTTCCCCCATCCTTTCCCCTTCCTGCGCCACCGCTCCCATTCCCCTCCGAGTGTCGCCGCTACTTCCGTCCTGCACATCCCCTTCCATCTGTACCGCTCGCTAATACCCAACCCCTCTGCGCCGCCCTCCGGCTCCCCCCAGGGAGGAGGCAGATCTCCGCGTGAATCCACTTATGCCCCCGGTGGCGCGTGGCGGCGTTTGCATCGCCAACCTCGCCCGCTCCACCTCCGCCTTCTCCGTCCAGCACGCCGAGCTCGAGCGCGCGCTCACTGTGGAATCCTCCGCCCCCGCGTACTCCAACCCGGACACCACCGGGTCGATGGTCGCCGCCGCCGCCCTCGGTAAGCCTTCTTCCCCCCACTCGGATCCCCCTCCATTCTAGCTTCTCGGCACGGTATCTCAGCGGTCGGTGTCTCAAACCCTAGCGGCGATGGTGGTGCCAGCCTCCGGTCGCCGCCTATGAAAGGGAGCAAGCCCGCCACTCTCGCCAACACCATCAACGTCAGGAAGCCCAACGCCGCCGCCACTGGGTAAGTCCTCTCTTCCCCCTTCTCGGATCCTCCTCACGGTGGGGCTTCCTCCTCGAGTGCATGTCGTGGCGGCCCCCTACAAGCAGATCTCGCACAGGAGCTCCCCCTGCATCTCGGCATGCACGACAGCCAGCGTGATGCGGCTGGCATGGGCTGGTGGCGGCGCGGCTAGCAGCCCGGGCGGAGCTCCTCCAATCCCAGCACCAGTCGTGAGTTGTTGGAGCTCCATGTGGCGAAGCACGGCAACGACGTCCTGTCGGAGCATCAATGCGGAGCAACGAACCAGGCGAAACGACGCTGGGTGTGCCCCTACAGGTAAAGCATTCGATTATATGCCCTGAGGCAGTAGCGACAGCACTGGAGCTCTTGTGCTAAGTAAATTGGTTTCTTTCTTGTGCTCCACAGTTCGACAAATTTTTGTTAATTTCCACCATATGGTTTATTCACCTTTTTGTTTTGTGCGTGTTAGCGAAATCAAAATGGAGGCTGCTATCCTGCATTGCACCTAGACAAGGAGGGATAGGTGTGGCTGCAAACCCACTAAAGAAGATGTGAAGCGATGCTTCATCTTGGAATTTGACCGACTGGTGTGGAAGGGCATTTTTGGCGGCTGTGAGGACATGGAGATCGAGGTATGGGAATCTACATTCCCTGAGGATGGTTTCTTAGATCTCTATCGTCCCCAAATTAATGTGAGCACATACTGATCTCTGAAAGAAATCTATTACAGCTTTCTGTGGGTTGTAATTTCAGTTTTGTTGGGTCTTTGATATGGCCGGAGACAGTGGTAATGAAAAGATGTACAGAGGATTGACATTCAAGTTCATGGTAACAAGATGATCGAGTCAGTTATTAATTCATTTATCCTGGTATATCTCTGTTTTTAAATTGAGATAACAATTCTGTCTTCTACACATCTAGAGGTCCTTTTGTTATGCACTCTGATGGAGACTTGCAGGATCTCTCTATTTTCATTTATGCTGATCTCTCTTTTTATATGCTTATATGTGTGTATCATATTTTAAGTAAATCAGAAGCATATTGAATGGCATGAATTAACAGATCACTGCTGGGCTTAGTAGAAATTAAGTTTCAGACATTCCATTGTTGGTTTCCAATCCTGATGCAAGTACACTAATATATGACCTGAGGATTTTGAAGGTATGTGTTGTGAAAGATAGATAGTTATTTACTATCCAATTTTTTTACTAGCAATTTTTTGTGCTCGTAAACGATGAATGCCTTGACCTGCAGAGTAATGAGCTGTATCTAATTTTCTGTACATCTGAAATTGGTCTGGGTTCAGTAATAAAAAGGTAATTTTGTGGGCAGTAATAATTTGTTGTTTACCATGTATCTTTTTTTTCCAGAAAACAAATATCTGATGATTAGTGTGCTGTCATAGCTATCCTGTGAGGCAATATAAACCAAAATACATAGTCGTTGTCATGAGGGGTCCTATGAGGAGGAGAAGTTCTTATAGATAGTATATCTGAGCTATATACTTTCATTCACTTTATATGGATTACCGAAACAATACTTAGGTTTCAAATCTGACGATTTTCTTTGCTCAAATTACATGCCTACTTAGGATGCAACAAATTTAACTACTAATAAAATCCTCTTGGTTCAAATTTTCTTTCTCAGATCTAACGGAGGTTCCATATTTGATCGGCGAAGGGTGTTGTGCACATCATGATTTAGAATTGAAAGCTTGCATTAATGAATTCAGGTAATATATGCATGCAACAAGCACTCTCCTGTGTTGTTTTATTGTTCAACATTTTTACAATCCTTTATTTCTTTTGCTGGTCTTAAGAAATAGTAGTATGGAATTTTTTAGGCAATGAGAGATTACCCAATTAATGTGTGGTAGTGGGACATATAAAGTTTCAGTACTGTGATTTATTCAGTCGAGATGATAAGACACTATCTGCCATACAAATGATAAGACATTATTTCTAAAGTGTGCATAGTCCAATTTAGTTAGTCGCGGAAATGTTGCCTTTATATGATTCCTGACTGATGGATGGGGGTTTAATGGTTTAATCTCTAACCTGAGTACAAGATATATGTGTTCCACTGTGTGGCCCAACGCAACCATATGTACATCTTTGTTAAATGTTTGAAACATACATAGGAACACACTTATATTGTGTGACATCCTAATTAAATTTACCATTATGGTAGCTAATCTAGCATGGTATGGCCCACAATCACCACAAACTTCTGTGACTGCCAAGATTTCTTTGGATCGGTGTATAGTTGTTAAAAGTTCAGATGTTAGGAGGAATGAACATGACTTGCCGTTCTGATTCACCATTATTTATTCACATAGCTATTTTTTAAAGATTGATCATGGCATTTGTTAAACTTTCAGCTTCTCCAAATGATAGACAGTGGTGAAGGCATTGGTATTTCTGGAATATCTGACAAGTCATTGGTGGAGCGCTGGAAGAAACTTTTCAAATGTCTGAGGCTGCAATCTTATTCAAAGTGCAAATATCTGATAATGCTGTGTAAAATACCTGTGATTTTTTTTTCCATCTCAAATCATAGCCACAACAATGTTTGGAAAGTGTTTTCCATTTTCTTTAGACGATAGTTGTGTGTTGGGATGTTGTTTGATACTCCAAGACACTACTGGAAACTAAAGAAACATGATGATGAAGGAAACAGAAAAGAAGTTTAGAGTTGTAGGGTAGATATTACCTCAAGATCTTTTAGTCACGGGTTACAATTTTTGTTTACAAAGTTTTAATTAAGTAAAGTTCATATGTTTTGGCTGAGGCCTTAATTTAAGTGTGCAGCAAAGGGTTGAGAGTTTTAATTTCACATGTTACCTAGGCTTTCTTAACTCGGTGAAATATTTTCATTGTTTTATTTGATAAATTGTTTGATAGATATGCTTTATGGCTATTTGATTGGGAGATTAATAACCTACGTGAAAAGATTATGATGGGTTTTTCCTCTTCTTATCTATGGTCTATAATTGCTCATTTGACCACTGGGTAAATTTGATGCACTTTGTATTTGATGTAATAGTTCCAAACTTGTTTTTTAAAATGAGATTTTTTATACTCTATTTTTTTAAAACACGTGCCTGTGGCACGTGCCACCCTACTAGTAATGGAAAAATTTATGGGCAATAAAAAATCAAGAAACCAATAATCCCTTTTATCGGCAAGGTCCGGTAGAATATCTTTTATCGCCCAAATTACAAATTTTAATTGAATTCGCTAGGAGTTTACTGGCTGACCCATATAAAAGCGTTGTATTATCTCACTTATATATTATTACATGTAGTTTGCTATATTAAATGATTTAGAGATAATTGTTTAATTGTTTGAAGAAATAGACCGAAAAATTTCCGATAAAACTGATAAACCCATTTATCGTCGTGATGGACTTCGTTGTAGCCCCTGCTGGACCTGATCGGCTTCCTGTACTTCCTCGATCCTCATATCCTGGGAAGCGGAGAGGAATAGCTTGCATGCATTCAAGCGAGCTAGCTTCTCGATCATAAATGTCAATATGGAAGAAGCTCCGTTATATGGATGAGCTCAATAAATTAAGGGACTGACTACTATTTACCTGCTAGGATTTGCATTACTGCTTGATCATGAGGTACTGATGATTAGTAGTATGGGTGATCGATTGGGTCTACCGTACATGTATCCAGGTTGTGACCAGTCCAATGTCGTAGTAAGTTGTCGTGTGGAGTAGAATATTGTGTGCTGGTCTCCCTCTGGGATTGTATTCACCAGAACTAAGCTGTTATATCGACTCTCTCTGAGACCTGCATTTGGCAGCTTAAGAAATACGAAGTGAGTAGGCCGGTTAAAGATATCAATGATGAATACGTATTGGCCTTTACATTTGAAGTATATATTTATGTGGATGATTTTGGAGCACACAGCTTGCAAACGAACGACGATTCTTTTCCAGTAAATAATATAGTATGTTTATATTACATTTGAGTTACCGAAGACATTCCGCATATACATCATTTCTATAAATATGAAACTATTATTTAAGAGATTTTATATGAATAAATATTGTTTCTTTGAAAACACGTGCCCGTCTCCACTAGTTTCATAAATACATGCCCAAAAATCCTATACATCTTTCGACAAAAAATTTATTCTCTATCCTCCAATGTTTAAGATTGGTACAAATAATGATACTCATTGGATCTTCTTAACCTTAGCCTTCAAACCCCGTGACTGCCTAAGCTGCTCATCAGCGACGCCACCCCCAATCTATGGGCACCGCCGCCGGCTAGCCCCATGCCGCCCTTACGTCGTGCTGGCAGGCTTGGGTGCCGCCGCCCGTCGCTGTCGGCCCCCTCGGGCCCTACGCCGAGCTTGGGCGCCGCCCGCTGCAGCCCCTACGGCGAGCTCGGGCGCCTCGCCAGCCCGCGGCTCCCCGACATTCGCCTGCAGCTGCGCCGCCCTGGTCGCCACGGCCCCTACACCGGGCTCAGGCGCCGCCGGCCGCCCTGGCCTTCGCCGGCAGTTGCGCTGCCCCGACCTTCGCCCACCACGCCGTCGGCCGCCGGAGCCGGAGAAGAAGGCCCGGCCGGCGATGAACTTTTCTTAAACAAAAAATGTTGAGAATGTATGAAAATGTTTGCTCAAACTCTTTTTCAAAAAATGTTGGCCAACAATTTTTTTAGAAATATTGAAGTTCAAAATTTTTAAAAAGTGTTGGTGAAAAAAAATGTTAGGTACAACATTTTCAAAAAATGTCGGTGAAAAAAAATGTTGAGGTGCTCAACATTTTTTCAAAAAAAATATTGATCAACATTTTGTATCTAACATATTTCAAGTAAAATGTTGAATGAATCATTTTTAATTGGATTTTAGTGGGCTTTATAGATGAGTTGCTTAATGATCTTTTGTGGAAGGCAATATAGAAAACTGTTGGCCAACATTTTTTGAAAAAGTTGGTCATAATATATTTTTTAGCTAAAATATTTTCGTCGAACGGTCGGATAGTAAAATCCCGCTTGTAGTCCTCCGCCACAATAACGTATGCGATGCCCCCCAAGCCCCTAACGCTTCATCTGTTTACTTTGAACGTCTTCTCTCCAGAATCAAAATCACAACCATTACAGAAAATTGAATATCAGGCAATGAAATTAAATGAGAATATCACAAGGCCCCAATCACGCACAAACTGTGGAACAGATACGAAATAAACGCGAACAGTACAAATTTGTAGATAATATGAAATCTAGTTCATTTGGAGAAAATAAAAAACTCGAGTGCATACAGAAATCGAATTGCAATACTTGTTATCCACCTAGAGAAAAGCATCCTTCTTTTGTGAAAAGTTATCCACCTAGAGAAATATGTTAGTTCATTTCTATCTCTATGCACGCTTCCATAGAAACACTACTTTTCCGTACTTTCCACTCCTTTTTCACAATCTAAATACACCCTGTTCCTTTTCAAAAAATAAACACACCCACAATTGCGTTTCCTACACCTTTCATGGTTCAGGAGTTGACTGATATCTTCAGATGGCACTTGTTCGCACCTGCTACTCTACAGACACAGTTTCGATACACAAACGTCATTGCATATGCAACTCCACTGCCAAGCTGATGCTGCTTTGCCCCTTGTTCTAAAAGACACATTCATGACAAAATACTCAGTAAAACCGGAAACTGGGTGTTCGGGTGCTAAAACAACTCCAACTCCAGCCTTAAAAGTCCATTTGTATGTATAGTCATCCATTTTCAAAACAACACATAATTCCTCTTGCTTCTTCACAGCCACGATATGTTTGAACATTGACCCACTTCCACAAAATTTTCCATCATATAGTGAAATCTCTTCATCAAACCCACTAGTTGAGGCACTGATTCTCACATCTAATGGTTGTTTTGCTTCTGCCTTTGCCTCTATAACAGTCTCGATGCTGTCACCTAGCAAAGCAAATATCATGTCCAAGCCATGACATTCGCCCTGAAACCGTGCCATGAGGATGGATCCAAATCCAGCCCAAGAAGTGTCAATTTCGACATATCCACTAAACAACTGTTTGTCAGGAGATCCTTCCTCTTTTATCATAAGATTAATGTCCATTAAAAAAAATTGGGACACAAATATTCCACGACACGGGCTACGAAGTGGCAGGAAAGAGCAACCCTGTAGATATACAATGTTAGAATTTCTCATAATCTAAAAGTATAATGGCTATAAAAATAAGATTTTTGTAAAGAAAGAAAATCGTAATTAATGGTTTGCTCATGTCAAAAATAACATGACATTTCTCCAACTATGACCATGGTTTACATGTGAATTAGTTCAACCCAAAAGCTTTAGACACTCCCCCTCTGGTGCAGGCTCCCTTAGGTCGCATACGTGGAAATTGGAGTGGCATGCACCAACCAGTTCAACCCAAACCCAAAAGCTTAAGTTGACAGGGAAAGGTGGACAATTCACTTATACTCCAACAGCTACAAATATTGAATGGTGGCAAGAAGTAAAGATCCATCACACGTGCAACCATAGTAAAGTGACAAATGGGATCTAGATGTAACCTCAAAACTGGGTAGGACCGTAGGAGCTTTTCCATAAATCTATTAGTTCTCACACCCATAATATTCAACCTCATCCAATGCATGGTTTTCATTTAATATTAGTGACAATAAAACACTATTAGCTGCTCTGTTCCAGGATTGTGTTTGGTTCAACAAGCTACCAAAATTACTGGATTTGGGCAATCAGGTACAATACAAATGATTCTATTATTTGAAACATATTCAACGTCACCAAATAAGCAAATCCTATTCCAATAATACAATTTTACCATAGCCTAGAAGCCAAATTCACAAAGCGTATACAGTTCTGTGCAGAAGCATACCCTTCCCCTTTCTTTTCAGACAACCCCAAAATATAAATTCATCGCTTTCTCACATTTGCGAATCTAAAAAATAAGAACTGACACAGAACATATGAACTGGTACTATTACTTATATATGCATTGGCATGGCAAGAATTGGGACAAGCATGCCCAGGATCAAGTCCAAACAATTTGGAGCATAATAAAAAGCACTAAGCTCTAAGCAGACTCGGCAGTAAGGAGGCAAGCTAGATTGGAGCCTTGGAGGTAGGACCTAGCACCTAACTGCCACATAAGCGTCCCACCCAAATTCTGAAATAGTTGAAAAAAAAGTATCTAAGAAAAAATCCAAGGAAACATGTGATCAACTACTGGATAACACAGTTCGCCAATTAAAAATGTAGTTTGTAAAAACCAGACATACAGTAGACTTCTATCTACTGTTTCACACAAAAGATTAGGAAAACCAAGTTATCCTTCAGACACTACAATAGGTAGATAAACTTCCTAAACCTAACCCCCTCACACCAATCCATAGAGATGGGATCTTTAGGGCAGCTCACAACAAGAGGGTTCACAGTAATCAGTTCTTTTATGAGTAGATAGCAGTTGACTTTTCCAAGCTACCTTTACAACTAGATGAACATTCTTTTTTTCCTCGAACACACAGGAGAGCGACGTATCTTTGTATTAATAGGAGAAGAATACAGAGACTCACACACACACAAAGATGAACATTCACAAGCAAGGAAATGAAAACAGGGAATCATTTTCTGTACGGACTTGCTAGCGCCCAGACGTCCGATGGGAAATGTTCCCATCAGACAGTGTGGGCCCAATGACAGCACCAATCATCAGTCATTGTCAGGTTCCCATGGGATGATGCTCTAACTGCCCATTGCAACATGAAACCATAACATATGCAAAAATCACAGATGAATGTTTGCAACATCAAAATTATTATAGACTAGCTAGCATCCAACCAATTTTAGAGAAAAATCGCACCAAAACATCGTATGTTTCATGCAACATCAATCAAAATAATTCTGATTTATTCAACAGACCATAATATGAGAGTGCTCCAACACTTGCAAACAACAGTAGAGGAGAAGCCTCTTGGACGATGTAGTCACGTGGTCCTCGACGTCCAGCACGACGTCACCGATGGTGAACAAGCTGACACAGTTGGGACAGGTGTGAAACATGCTCTAGCGGTGGAAGAGGGGCGGAGATAAGATGGGATGAGAGGGGAGCGAGTGGTCAGACACTGGGAAAATTATCTGCTGACCAGATGTGGATGTGGTGTGGCCACATAGCGTCTGATTTTGTTAACTGTGGCGTTAGCATAGGCATTACCATTTTCTCTAGTAGAGATTTTACACGACCTCAACTTTGGCCTAAATAAATCTGCAATTACAGACTGGATAAATTTATTTTCTTTACAAAGTTCTATTTTTTCTTTTTGCAGAGCTTCAATTCAGGACAAGAACAAGCATCACTTACATGAGAAATCATGGCTGGATCATCTCTTGAGCGATTAAATAGATAATTGCGGAGCGGTTCCCAGCCATCACGAACAGAAAACCACCCATAAATATTAATAGGACGAGCAAGAGGGCTTGATAATCCAAGGGAGAACACTTGCATCATCTCAGAGGGTACGAAATACGGATGATCTGGTGCAGCTGCAAGTATAAAAAATGAGAATGAACTACATGGGAAAAAGATAAAGTAGCATGCCATTGATCATATTCACCTACTTTCAGAAGTATCTCCAGTCCAATGCCGCACATGGTAGCAGTCATGTCCAGAAACACAGTATGTGGTTACTATTGGAAGAACACGTAGAGGCATCGCAGGCAAAGGAACTGTGTTGTTGTTAGCCAGTTCACACCATTCCGAGAGCAG
Organism: Urochloa ruziziensis; assembly: GCA_015476505.1. NCBI lineage: Eukaryota > Viridiplantae > Streptophyta > Magnoliopsida > Poales > Poaceae > Urochloa > Urochloa ruziziensis. Next base: position 55,441,474 of record CM027118.1, read on the forward strand.
CTCATCGTTCCTTTCACAGGCAGAGTCAACTATTTTTTCTGCTTCCTCCATTGAATAATATTGACCTGTAAAAACAACAGTTCCATTCAACTGGTTAGTATAAACTCTTGTTTAAGGAACTGCATGAATTTTGTCGATGCAAAACTAATATAATCTGAAACCACGATTTTGCAAGTTTCCGTTTCTTCAGTTTTGGAAAAGGTTGTTACAGATTGGTCTAAAAAATATGTTACGCGTGGAGTTTCCAAAAATACTAGCAGTGAGTTTCTCATTACCTGTAGGGCAAATTCGTTCTCGAATCGGACGACGCCAGGGCGGGATGAATGGCAGATACGGGTTGCCATCCTCGTCCCAACCCGTCATGTCTTCTTCGCTGTCCTCCTCATCCATGTCGTCTTCGCAGTCCACCTCATCTACGGTGTCGCCTCGGCCACTGTTCTTCTCCTCGCCGCCCTCGCCACCGCCGCCGCCGCCGTTCTTCTCCTCATCATCCCCATCTTCCACGGGGCGCTCAATTATCTTCAACCTTGGATCAGGCTCATCCTGTGCTTCCTGCGCAACATGGCAGATTTCCTCCATGAATCGCCGCAAGGAAATCGATCGAAGCAAGAGGGCGAAAATCAGATTTGGGTTTGGGTAAGGATTTCGGTGACGTATTGTAGGGGCTCGTTCGCCGGCTGGGGGTTGATCTCCGCTTTTGACGTCTCAGACTGGGCTAACTCGTGGTTGGGTGGGTGGCGGAGGACGGTGAGCCGGCGGCGGAGGAGAGGGATCGGGATTTGCTAACCATCAACTTTTACAAACATACATGTAAAAGACTCTACATGATATGTAGGCCCTGTTTGGCATAGCTCTGGAGCTGAACTCTACCAACTCCAACCAACTTTCTAGCCAAACACCTCAACTCCATAAACTCTAAGAGCAGCCCAACTCTTTGGAGTTTGTGGAGTTCTAGTTCATTTTGGTGGAGTAGCTCTTTTGGAACTCCAGCTTCCTCAAATATGAACCTAGTCGTGGAGTTCGAGGGTAATTACCCACCACTGTCACTGGTTACACAAAAAACGGTTCGTTTTCTTTTTTTTCTCCTCCTCCACCGACGGCTTCATCCTCCTCCCTCCCCCCGTGTCTTCTTCCTGCAGCGCCGCCCCCTCCCTTCACTTCCTGTCCGCAGTCCGCCCCTTCTCCTAGCGGGCCGCCGCCGCCGCCCTGAAGGTCGCCGCCACCCTGAAGGCCATGGCCGCGCCTATAGGAAGCCATCGCCATGATTGGAGGAAGATGCCGCTGTCGCCCCGATGCCGCCCCAGGAGGCCGCCGCCGCGTCACCTGGAGGCCGTCGCCCCGATGCCGCCCTAGGAGGCCGCAGCCGCGTCGCCTGGAGGCCGCCGCCGCGTCACCTGGAGGCCGCCGTCGCCCTGAAGGTCACCGCGTCGCCTGCTGGCCGCCGCCGTGTATCTTGAAGGCCGCGACTGCACTTGGAGGAAGACGCGGCCTCGCCTGGAGGCCGCCTCTGCCTCTCCTGGAGGCCGCCGCCGCCCTGAAGGCCGCCCGCCGTCGCCGTGAGGGAGGGGACCAGGGTGCAGCTGCCCCTGGGTGCCTCCATCCCGAGGAAGAAGGACACCGGATGGATGGAGAGGATGACATGTGGGCCATGGGTTAGGGGCAACACTGGCAATCCAGTCTAAAAACACTATTTTTTGGAGCTGAAAACATCTATGTAGCCAAACAGCTCGTCGAGACAACTCTTGCTCCACGTGGAGCAGACTCCAGCTGGAGTTTAGGAGTGGAGCTGATCTCTATGGAGCAAGAGCTATGCCAAACAGGGCCGTAGTCAAAACTAGAAGTATGCATCAAGTATGAAACAAAGATACTAAAGGCCTGTTTGTTTGGTTGAAATTTGAAGGAGTTGGAATGTAGTGATAAACTATACTACGTGGCTTGGAATTTGACATTCCACAACTTTTTTAAGCTCACAAATAAACTTATCCTAAATTTATAGGGTGAAGATAAAAAGATAAGCTTATTTATAGGGTGCGACATAATATAATAGTATGAATTTCAATTCCTCTAATTCCGACCAAACAAACGGGCCCTAAGTGAAAAGTTTTGCCTTCAGTGTGGGTCTGAATGTCTGATTGATTTGCAGCAAACATTGACGTGGTCCATCCACCATCCGTGTCTTAAGCATGTCCTCTACGGCTCTACCTGTCGGTGTTCTACCGTCAATCCTACCGAGGGGTATCATGAGGTAGTAGATTTCAGGTGGGGTTTCGTCGAGATCAGGAACGCAATGGCTACACAACACAAGGTTTAGACAGGTTCGAGCCGCCAAGATAGCGTAATACCCTACGTCCTGTTTGGTGGTTTGTATTGCGTATGGATGTAACGTATGTTTCTCTGTCGAGAGACTTGGTGGTTCTCCCTGAGTCTATGGTCCTACCGATCTAGGCACCATGCCCTCCTTTATATATCCCAGGGAGCGGGGAACTAGTCGGTTACAATGTTGGAGTCCTAGTAGGATTACAGAGTAGAGTCCTAGTAGGAGTCCGACTTCTTATTTCCTTCCTTCGAGTGGTTTCTCTACGAGTACTGGGGTTCCATACCCAACAAGCCCCCGAGCGCTTCATTGCCGAGCTCTTGCTATCAACCGAGTACTTGCCAAGTCTATCGAGTACTTTTTTGAGTGCTTCGAGTACTTTCTTAAGCTTCTGCTAGTTTTTCGAGTAATTGTCTTGTCGATCTTGGAAAGTCCTTGGTTGACACGAGGCTGTGAGGTGCTCATGCCCTGTTGATCTTAATCAACTTGTAGTCTTCAATATTCAATATGGGGTGCGGCAAAAGTCACACTCCATATGGAGTAGCCCCCGAGCCTTAGGTTGAGTCGAAGAATCAGGCTGAGGGTCCACAGTATCTTGAATCTTCGTCTTGTCTTGAAATGTGCAATTTGGAAAAGTTGCGCTTGATATCAAGTAGCCCCCGAGCCTTGGTTTGAATTCGTAGAATCGAGCCGAGGGACTTGATTTGAGTCTTCATTCTTCGTCTTGAAAAATCAACAGTCGTTGTATATCGCCTATCTCCCCCGAGTCTTGAAATGATTTGGAATAACCAATTCAAGGGTCCAGCGAGCTTAGTGTTCATCGAATCATCTTGGAGATCATCATCCGAGTGGTAATTTGCGCCCAGAAATAATGGTCACATCGAATCTTGTTCTAAGAAAAATCAGAAAAACCCGCTTATCCCGGGTCGTCTCCCAGAACAGTGGTTAAGCCGATATTCTTTTCCCAAAATACGAAGGCCTCTTAATTCAGGTTGCAAATCCTCCAAATCTTGTCAATCGAGTGCTTTTCTTGCACCTAACCCCCGAGCATAGGAGCCAGCGGAGATGCGGCCAGTAGTATGTAGTCGAAATAGCCACCATCAATAGAGTAGCAAAACAGAAGAGGTCGTGGTTGACTTGTCACACCGCGATCTCCTCAGAAACAAGAGTCAGGTGCCAATGTAGTCGTGGCCTCATCATTGGTACTTGGCGACTCAAATATGCTGGAGAAAGACAACTAGGTAATCCTGATGGTGAACCGAGTTGTAATTTTAGCGTCAACCCCCGAGCATGGAAACTGGCGAAGATGTGATGGCACGCTACGCGGCCTGGAGAATTATCACCTGAAAAAGGACAATTAACACATTATGTAGTACATATTGTAAAATATTCAATATACCGAAATTGTATTCAGTAAGAGAATAAAACGCCAATTCTTTGGCATGCTGAGCTCTTGTTAGGCCATGTATTCTCCCGAGTAGTCCACCTGTTACGTTTAATCACCATGGTCTCGTACTGCCTTACCTCATATGTATGAGTCGCTCATGTTTGTATGAATCGGTTAGGTTCTGACTGATAACTCAAGGTTTCACGGATTAACGCATTTGCTACTCGAGAAGAATAACGACCATTAAGAGAAATCAGCGAAATAAATAGTTGACTGTGCGACAAAGAGGATGCAGACTTATAAAGCAGTCGGCAAGAGCGCGTTTTGTGCGCGAAGTAGTCGGTGTAGCCTCCGAGAGTAACTGTGTAAATCTTGTTAAGAGGCATACCCGAACAAAGTAGTTGGCGCTTGGCCAATCTTGTTAGAACAAGATAGAGAATTTAATAAAAATAATTGAAACAAGTCACTTAGCTTGTTTGTTGTCGTTTGTCGATGAAGCGGACTAGTCAGAGTTGATTCCGACTAGTTTGAGTGTGTGAAGGCCATCATCGAGTAGTTTCGGGTTGAACCGAGTGGTTGTAGTCGACGGCGGCGCAAGCTTGAACTAGTCGGAGGTGTCACCAATGTGTTGACGGCGCGAGCTGGAGCCGCGTTGAGTACTTCGCAGCAAGTTGATGCTTTGTTGGAGTTGAGTAGTCTCCCGGCTAGTGATTTGGTGCAAAACGTACTCATACAAGACTCGTAAGCTTCAAATAGCATCTCTGTAGTTGATTTCTTCTCGTATGCTTGCACGTCACCACGTGTAAGGGATTGACTGGCCACCGAACTTTGCTTTGGCCCCTTGCTACGACAAGTCTCCGTCTTGAACTGGAACCTGGCGACTGCTTGATTCGTCTCGGACTCGAACTCAGGCTGCACGAGGAATCTCGCCGAAGCTGTTTGCTCCACTTTGGACTCGCCGTCTTCGTCTCGAATTCGAACTCGGCGACTTAACAGCGCCAAGTAGATTGACCAACAGCGAGGTGCTCTGCGTTCGCCAAGTGCTCGAGTAATCCTTCATGCCGTCAACTCGATGCAGAGTGACGCGAGTTGTTGATCGATCAGAACAGAACAACCTTGCTGTGGCCACCGAGTACTTTGATCTGGGAATAAGGGTGGGTGGGTGCTCGAATCTAAACTACTCGATAGATTTGAATCCGACTCGAGCAGCTTAATCCGAGCTTGATAGACGCCATTGGGTTCACCACGGGATCTCGATGAACACCCCTACCTGGCGCGCCAGATGTCGGTGTTCTACCGTCAATCCTACCGAGGGGTATCCTGAGGTAGTAGATTTCAGGTGGGATTTCGTCGAGATCAGGAACGCAATGGCTACACAACACAAGGTTTAGACAGGTTCGGGCCGCCAAGATAGCGTAATACCCTACGTCCTGTTTGGTGGTTTGTATTGCGTATGGATGTAATGTATGTCTCTCTATTGAGAGACTTGGTGGTTTTCTCTGAGTCTATGGTCCTACCGATCTAGGCACCCTGCCCTCCTTTATATATCCCAGGGAGCGGGGAACTAGTCGGTTACAATGTTGGAGTCCTAGTAGGATTACAGAGTAGAGTCCTATTAGGAGTCCGACTTCTTATTTCCTTCCTTCGAGTGGTTTCTCTACGGGTACTGGGGTTCCATACCCAACACTACCTATGTCACACCCGGTTCTGGAAAACAAAACCGAGTGCACACCGTATGTGTGCCAGGATCAAGTTTCACATATACGGCGAACGAAAAGTGAATAATAGAGACAATATCACGTAAAAGAAATAGAAATAACAAGACCATCAGAGCATTACACAGCTCAATCCTGGAAATGTAGGCTCCAACTCCACAAGCAGACGACCGAGGGTTGCGTACGCCTAGCACTCAGCAACATCTTCAAAGAACTCCACAGTAGCTTCCTTCTTCTGAGCAACATTGTTTATAGCAAGGGTGAACACATGTCGTACTCAGCAAGTGTGGGGAAAGTATGAATGCAAGGCTGAATCAAGGAGAGGCTGAGGGTTTAAAGCGATAAGCAATTTTAGTTGGTCAACCTTTTATTAGCATCTATTTACTATGATATAAATATATACCAACCCACATTAATAAAAACATAGCGCCACAAGCATATGGCACAACCATAACCACGATTTAAGTCCATCTTCAAGTTCAATTATCATGAGAGGGTCCAGGCCGCTCTTGACCGTGAGCACGGCTGTTATAACAGTTTTACACTCTGTAGAGGTTGTACACTTTCACCATAAGTCGCGTAAAAGTTCAAGAGAACTTTAGACCCAACCACGCTGTGCTGATCAGGCACGCATCACACTACCAAGGTGTGACTGCATAGGGAGGCTACGAGGCCTTTACAAAGATTCCCCAACAAGGTTTAGCTCGCATGGTTCCGGTGTCTGGCGCTCCTAACCCTCCCTAACTGGCTTGTACCTTAGCAAAGGCTACTTCCCAAGAGGACCGGGCTAGACCGCGACTCAGTCCCCCCTTGCCCTTATCAGGTAAAGCTATCCCAAGCTAGAGTTTCTAATTATTCAGCCAAGACCAGAGCCCATTAGTCTTATGGTTGTACTGTTTTCCCGGGTGGTTCTCCATGTTCCGATTAAATCATATGATCTTGTATTAACCGGAGGTATAACATAAAGCAAAGCATGTTTATCATTGTTGTTCATTAGAACCAACATAACCCAAATATAGCAACTAGCATTGCTAGCCAACATAAAGATAAACCCAGGTTGACAAGGAATATCATAAAAGACTAGGCAAACCTTAATAGGACCCATCAATATTAAATGCAAGCATATGCAAAGGTGATTAAATATAGTTATTGGGACAAAAGCACAAGGACACACTTGCCTTAAATCTAGAGAATAGCTGCCCAGAATATCCTTCAACCCTTCAAGCTCTCGAACCACGTACCTTCTACTCGCAGCAAGCATCCAAGCAAAGCAAACATTCTATAGCAAACAAACAAAGATAACTAAGAACAATACACCAATCAAAATAAAAACATTTAAAGAACTTTCAAAACGAAGGAGCTCGTTGCTACAAACGCAAAGACGCAGGGTCGCTGAAAACGGAACTACGCATGAGAAGGAACAACTAGCGAGAGACTTTGATTATAAAACAACAAAAACACTATGAGCTAGACAGATTTTAATTAAGTAAAAACATGTGTATAAATTATTTCATAGAAATACTCTATTTATGATTAACACCAAATTACATTTACATTTGAAAACACGAGTTGAACTTAGTCCATTTTATTTATAAATATCTATGTATAGATTATACCAATTAAAACAATTAACTTTAGAAAAGAAAGATATATGAAACATCTAATCGAATAATTTTATTATACGTGTTCAACTAATCATATTATTATCATAAATAAATTATAATAACATTAACCGTATTAACATTTTTCTTATAAAAGCCGATGTATGCCTAATTTGATTTTAATTAGAAAAACTAGTTGCAAGTAAGCATTAATCAAGTTAATATTATTTAATAAAGCCGATGTGTAGCCTAATTAAGTTTTATCCAGAAAAGGTAATCAAACAAACATTAATCAAATTAAACTTTATTATGAAAGCACGTGGTGTCTATGTTGATTTCAATTGCAAAAGCAATGTCTATAAACAATTAATCAAATTAATATTTAAAATTAATTTAGAAGAACACAACTATCATGAACAACATCACTAATACGTAATTTGAGTGATTACAAGTCTAACGAAACAAGAACGGATCGAAACGGATTAAAAAAACGTGGAAGTTATACCTAAAACAAGGCTGCAGGGACCTGAACGCAATTGACCGTAGACATCAGGACTAGCAGAGAAGATCCGCAAGACCCATGAACAGTGCTCGCGAATAGATCAAAGATCGGGGTTAGATCTGCAAAAGAACAGGGCCCGGGTTAGATTGAGATGATCGAATAGATTCAGGAGGTTTTCTGGAAGATTGCATAGACTCAACGGAAAGATTAAAAGTTACGGAGTTCTCTAAGGGCCAAAATGCAAAAGGATCGTCTTGCTCCTCCGGCCGGCGGCACTGGCGGCCAAGAACGGCGGCGGTCCGGCGAGCTACGGTCGCCGGGGTGATGGGGAAAACGGAGAGGAGGTTGATGGCGTCGCGTAGGTGCGCTCTCCGGGGTCGGGGGAAGGATGGAGGCGGCTGGAATCGACGACGGCAGGCGGCGGTGGAGTCCCACGGCGGCGGCTCGGTCCCCCTGCCGTGGCGGCGCGACGACGCGGAGGGGACAGGACCCGGCGGCGCGTGATCGGCTTGCCTCGGCGGAGCTCCTGGCGGTCGCGGCTTCGTCCGGTTGCGCTCCTTCATGCCGAAACGGCGGGCGACGGCCGGCGGCGGCGCTGCGCGGCGAGGGTGGCGGCGCGAGGTGGAGGAGCAGTAACGCGCGCAGGATGCTAGGACGGCGGCTTTATAGGCGCACGGCCCTAGGCAGGCATGGCGCGCACGCCGAGGACGACGCCGGCGCTGCCCTGCGTGGCCTGGCGGCCGATGGGCCTTGGTTGGGCCGGGTCGAGCCTGAACCAGTAAGGGAGAGAGGAAAGCGGAGCGGGTTAGGGCGATGCGGGTCGGGTCGGGTTCGGTTGGATCCGGCCTGATCCGTTAAGGAAAAGGATTAGGTTTTTATTTTTCCGGAAATACTTTTCAATGCGAAAACAATTCCAGAAAATCTAGAACATGTTTTAAAAGTATGAAAAATACCCAGAAACTCCCGAAAATTCTAGAAAAAATCGCAGGGATAGATGGGGACACGAGGAGTCCAAATAAAATATTTAGAGCTTGTGAAAAGGATTTTAGAGCCTTCTAATAAATAGAATTTGCTCTAGGAAAATGAGAATAAGTTCTAGAAAAGTCCATAAAATTATCAGAGGAACGACGTTAGATAAACGCGTTTTTCAAAACTTTTCACTCATAAAACACGAAGATGCATCGGTATGAATGCAACGTACAGATAACAACTTATTTAATTTTAGAAAACAAACAATTGTTTTTTTACGCTAAATTCTCTATAAATTAAATAAATGTTGAAAAAAATTTAAAATTGAGAGAAAATTGTTATATTAATTTTTTTAAATTCACATCCTGAAATTGGAGAATTTCAGGGTGTGACAACCTAGTTCGTATTTGCTGCTTGATTGTTTGTGTAAGAATTCAGGCCAATTTGCGTTCATGGATATGGAAAATATCAATTTCACTAGATATAGACTAATAAAAACAATGAACCACAAATCCATGGACATGGACTGGAAGTTTCATCAATTTTGCGTAGCCTACGGAGTTTAGAGAAGTAGGTAATGGCCGATGCAAGCGCGCATCGGCATGGTCAATTTTGTCATAAAATTATCTGTTGCTCCATGGAACAGCTAGAGCATCACTTAACACTACAACTGCTGCTGCAGATAAGCAGTTTTTACACGGGGAACCCAGATTTATTGAACTACTAATTGTAGGAATTTTAGAAGATCTCCTTGTAGACAGAAGTATTTCACCATGCCTTCGACTGTGCATTCTTCATCAGTAATCATGATCTTCAGGCCATCCCTGTTTGTGAGTTGTGACTCTGGAACAGAATCGATTTTTCGCTGGGTGAAAACCTGCCTGGGCAGATAGAACCCCACCCAAGAAAGGAAGACGTAGCAGAAGAACATCTGGCTGGATCCTTCTTCCACTCTCCCACTAATACATTCAAGCACGTCTCTGCCCCCAGAGACGACCCCCCCTCCTCGGACAAAGGCATGGCGTGTAAATCTCGTGTCACGTAATCATCGAACTCCAGATTTTTCGAACACTTCACCAAAACTCTACTACCTTGGGATACCCCTCGGTGGGATTGCCGGTAAAACACCGACAACTGCAACAATCACTCTCAAACATGTTCAAATAAATTTAAATAAAAATTTAAGGTCTAACATACTATGATTAGCATATTTTACTCCTTTGCGAAAATTTAAGGTCAGCCACCTTGGAATTTGTCTCGGTCGACATTATCCTACTCATCCCTAGCAATTGGTCTCTTCGCTTCGCTGCGTTGCGCTGGCGATAATTCAATAGTATTCTGTGAGGAAGAAAAATACGCCGCGCTGCGTTGACAATCGAAGCGAACAAAACCGAGTGCGGAGTCTTGTTTCGGTTGTTCATACATCACTGTTGTATTGTGACTCAAATTCTACTTGGATTAGGACTCAATAGGGGTGTGCTTTAGGACTTCTAGTTCTACTAGGACTTGAGCGATGAATCCTACTAGGAGTAGGACTCCTACTTGCATGTATGGGGCTTTGGAGGGGACTATATAAACAAGGGGTAGAGGCTCTATCAAATCAATCAAGCCAAGGGCAAACACCAAGGTCTCATCCAAGGCTTGTGAGAAGCAATTAGGAGCGCTCAAGAGGAATAGGCTAGATAGTTCTATAAGCACTAGATTCTTGTATGAGGCAAGAACCCGAGGGTCCTAGAGTGTCAAGTAGAGTTGTGAGGGAGCGGCAATCACTTGTACTCTTTCGGAGTTGTGCTTAAAGAATTTGCGGTCGGCTTCGCCAAATCCTATTCTCTTGTTGTGGTTGCTTCAACGTCGTCAACTAGGGTTTTCTACGAGATTCGTCTACTTCGTTCTTGATACTGTGCAAGCTCGTGTCGTACTCGCAATATCCTTTCAAGATCCGAGGGTTGCTGCGCATAACGAGGGGTATCAGATTCTAACAAGTGGTATCAGAGCCAAGATCGGATTGAGCTGATTTTGTGAGAAGGTCGGCAGTGCTAGGGTGCACGAAATCAAGACGATGTCAGGGATGTGAAATCAAGTAGAGAAGTTTGATGGCAAAGGAAATTTCAGCGTGTGGCAGTGTGTGGTAACAGATGTACTTGTCCAGCAAGGGTTAATTGATGCTCTTGAGGGGACCAAACCGGAGAGCACAACCGCTGAAGACTGGAAGGTGATGGAGCGGAAGGCTATCAGTACAATTCGACTATGTCTCTCCGATGAGGTAAAGTACTCGGTAATCAAGGAGAATTCCCCGAAGAAATTATGGAAGAGCTTAGAAGAATTGTATATGGTAAAGTCGCTGACAAATCGGTGGGTGCTGAAGCGTCAACTATTCAGGTTGCGCATGGAGGAAGGCACACGATTCGTTGACCATCTAAATGTCTTCAACAAACTTGTCACGCAGCTGGTTAGTGTGGATGAGGAAATTGAGGAGAACGATAAGGTCATCATACTGGCTTCATCCTTACCACCATCATGGGAGCAATTGGTGATGAATATTCTCGTCGGGAAAACTACTCTCAACTTCAACGAGACAGTTGCATACCTGTTGGAGGCGGAGTCCTTGAAGAAGCCACAGGAATCTTCATCCTCGGGTGATCAAGCATTGACTGTTTCAAGTGGAGCAGGCAAAGTCTTGAATCGCGGGAAGAAGAAAGGCAAGAGCAAGGGCAGCCGTACATGCTATCTTTGTGACAAAGAGGGTCACATGATAAAGGATTGTCCAAATTTGAAGAATATGAGAGGAGCATGCTCGGTGGCAAGTGAGGATGAAGGTGATATACTTATCGTCAGTCAACCAGGGACTATTCATGATTGGATATTAGATTCAGAGAGTTGTTTCCATGTATGTTCGGCAAGGGAGATGTTTGACGAAGGATCTCAACGCCCGGCGAATGGAATTGTTCACTTGGCGGATTGCAAGGAGTATGCTGTCACCAAGATGGGAACAGTTACATTGGAGATGCATAATGGAACACATTGCACACTCACGGGAGTTCGGTATATCCCGGGTTTGAAAAAGAATCTAATATCTGTAAGGTCGCTAGAACTCCAAGGTTGTGGCTTATCACTTCGAGGTGGAGTTATGCGAGTTACTTGCAAAGGGCAGGTAATCATGAAAAGTATCTGGATTAATGGTGGATACCGAGTGATAGGAAATCTTAATGGCGGTGCAACCATTGGGAGATTTGGTAAAAATCCTGATCAGGAGAAGGAAGCTGTCTCGTCAACAGCTGGTACTCAAATCTCAGTTGCAGTCAAGTGCAAGGCGGCAAAGGTGGTTGCAAAATCTAACAGTCGTAGAGGTGAAGCTGCAAGCTGTTGGAAGAAGGAAGATGTGGTGGGACCGACGACCACGCAGTACCGGCGAGCAGGTGGAGCTCAGAGGCGGTACAAACCTATGGCATGGAGGGTCATAGGAGAAGGTGGTGTGGTTAACCAAACTACACAACGAAGAAGCTCTCAGGTGGAGGGTCCAGGCGCTCCAGCCGGGACACTCACACGCATATCGTGGTGATGTGCATGAGCCTCTGTGGTGGGGGCACTCTTGTGGTGGGAGTATAAAAAAAGAAGCCGATTTGGAGCGAATTCTTGGAGGAGCATGATGACTTCAATGGATTAGAGTCAAGGTGGAGATTGTTGTATTGTGACTCAAATTCTACTTGGATTAGGACTCAATAGGGGTGTGCTTTAGGACTTCTAGTTCTACTAGGACTTGAGCGATGAATCCTACTAGGAGTAGGACTCCTACTTGCATGTATGGGGCTTTGGAGGGGACTATATAAACAAGGGGTAGAGGCTCTATCAAATCAATCAAGCCAAGGGCAAACACCAAGGTCTCATCCAAGGCTTGTGAGAAGCAATTAGGAGCGCTCAAGAGGAATAGGCTAGATAGTTCTATAAGCACTAGATTCTTGTATGAGGCAAGAACCCGAGGGTCCTAGAGGGTCAAGTAGAGTTGTGAGGGAGCGGCAATCACTTGTACTCTTTCGGAGTTGTGCTTAAAGAATTTGCGGTCGGCTTCGCCAAATCCTATTCTCTTGTTGTGGTTGCTTCAACGTCGTCACCTAGGGTTTTCTACGAGATTCGTCTACTTCGTTCTTGATACTGTGCAAGCTCGTGTCGTACTCGCAATATCCTTTCAAGATCCGAGGGTTGCTGCGCATAACGAGAGGTATCAGCAGGGCCGGCTCTAGAATTTCAAGGGCCCTTGGGCAAGCTAGAAGATAAGGGCCCGTTGAAATACCTTGCCGGTCGCCATCTCGCCGCCTCCGTTTCGCCGATCGCCATCGCCGAGTGAGAAGCTAGGAGGAAGATGAAACGTCAAACGTCGCTACTGGCGACGGTCGGCCGGTCGTAGGGATTCGGGATTAGGAAACTAAACGTCGTTTACTCGGCTGTACGTACGTATGGGCATGGGCTATCGTTTCCTCTCCTGTACGATTCATGGGCTGATTTGTTGATTGCTGATTTGCCAAGGTTAAGTTTACATGTAGTATTAACTATTCCTAACTATTAAGCACCTATGCTATGATGGCCCCCGGACTCCATGGGCCCCAGGACGTCGCCCCTGCTGCCCTCCCCCTAGAGCCGGCCCTGGGTATCAGATTCTAACAATCACATCCCGGAATGGAGACCAAAGGGTAGGGCGGCGCTAGGATATATATAACAACCCATTTCTGAAACTAACAAACTGAAAGTAAAATAACGTGCAAGCCTCGCCACAATTCTTTGTTTTTCCAGGACTATATGAGTGCGAGGTCATCAAATAAGCACATTACAAGCAGCACTCGTGTACAAAACGGAACACGACGGTCTAATATGATTGGAAGTTACTCCTTGACAAGAATATGTAGGAGAACCATTCGTCTTTGAATAATGTTATTAGGATGTTTCTTTCGAAGGTTCCAACAGAATTAATAGGTAAAGTGCAGCTCGGGCAAAAGGGGACGCGGAGAATAAATAAACAGGAGCATTTCAGTCAACACTTAACAGAGCTGGTCATTGTCCAATTCAAATGGTTTAACATAAACAATCTATACCAGGACAATTTCCGAATTTCCAACTGTTTTTCGTCATGGTCATGCAATCTAAAACTTGACACTTTTGTTTTTCCATTACAAATAACATTCAACGAAAACTCTAGTGGATTATTTGTACCTTGGCCACGTTTGTTTTAGTTTGCAACGCCGGTGAACCATACCAAATATCGGCCATGACTCCATGAGAACACACGGACCACACCCAAAACATGATCACAACAAGGAGTTGTTTGAATCGTGACCGATAAAATTAATGGACAATGACAAAATAAATGTTCCAATTAGGAGATTAAATTGTTCTGAGTTCATAAGAAAAATATTACAACATTTAGAAAACATAATATTTGTACTGGATCTCATCGTTGCACTAATTCTAAGCAACACAAAAGCTACGATAGATCAAAAATGGTCTACGGTTAAGCGAAAAATAAATTTGAAGTTAACAAAGTGTACTCCCTCCGTCCCTAAAAGAGTGTCTTTCTCACTTCCCGAGAAATTATTTTAATTAATCTTATATTAAAAAATATTAATATTTATGATACATAATTAGTACCATTGGAAAGATCTTTTAGTCTAGTTTTTTAACAAATTTATTTGAAGATACAAATGTTGTACGTATTTTCTACAAATCGAGTCAAACTTGTGACACGCACACCCAAAACGACACTCTTTTAGGGACGGAGGGAGTACATGTCTATCAACAACTGCAGACATTACATATGCCTATGCTCTTCCGCGAGTTGAACGCACGACTTTGAACGACGATTGCGCCACCTCACGCGTGTCTCTGTTCGGCTCAGTAAATTGGGAGCTTGACAGTGCCAAATTCTATTCGGCCAAAATTTAAGTGGCGGCTAAATTTCTAGTCGTGTGATCATGTCAAGTTTTGGTCACAACTGTGAATCTGACAGTCTGTCTATAGCCGCCATGGCCCACGTTTATGCATGACCAAATCGTGGCATGTCGCTCTCGCGGTTGACTTTCTTTGTTCTTACCTGCTTCGTCCTCGGTTTCTTTTTTTTGAATAATTTTCGTCCTCGGTTTCCTGCCGCCTAAACATGCGCACCTGGCTGGGTCCGTAGCAATGTGTGAGGAGCCTTGTTTCGGTGGGTCATACATTAACACATTCCGGAATGGAGCCCAAAGAGTAGGGCGGCGCAAGGATGTAACAACCCGTTTCCTAAAGCTAAAAAGAATTGAGAGCAAGGTCATCAAATATGCATATTACAAGCAGCACTAGTGGACAGAACAGAACATGCATGACGATCTAATATGATTGGAAGTTCCTCTTCGACGAGAATATGTAAGAGAACCATTAGTCTTTGAATTATAGTATTATGAAGTTTCTTTGGAAGGTTCCAACAAAATTAATGGTTAAAGTACGTGCAGCTCGAGCAAAAAGGGGAGCGGAGAATAACTAAACAAGACCATTTCATACAGAGATGGTCATTTTCCAATTCAAATTAATACAAATAAGAGCCAGTATTATAAGAGGCTAAGAGCTGGCTAAATCCTACTCCCTCCATCCCTAAAAACATGTAATTTTAGGTTTTCTCAGGCAAACCAATGTATAGGTAATGACGCATGTGCCCTTCATGTCTTGTTTCAACTGTGTTAGATTTGGTGGATCCCGTTTCTCAGTTGGCGGGTCCCATTAGAGTTGATGGGTCCCGCTTGTCAGTTGATGGGTCCCGCTGTTGGTGGTTACAACTGCCCAAACAGTACGTTCGGGGCTCTGAGGCAAGATCGATGCCTCAGAGAGCTTCTAGAGGACTGAGTGACTAGATGATCTTACAAGAGTGATTCTGCCCCTGCCTCCAAGGCCTTGGGCTGTATTTATAGCGGTCTGAAACCTAACTCTAGACGCGATATGACCAGGGTACCCCCGGTACGGCGTCGGGATTCCCCCTGGGCCCCGCCAGTACGGGAGGGGCCGTTGGGTAATGATCTTCATTTGTGCGTGCCTCTTGAGCGGGGGTGGGGGCCCTTGCTGTCCTTCCGTCGTGAGGTCACCCCCTGACAGACAGTGTCGGGTGACATCCGCTGCTTTCTCCCCGTGCTCTTCCGTACGAGCCTCCCCCGCGCGGGAGAGCCCCGGACGGCCGGGGCTCTTCCGACCTGTCCGACGCCCTCCGTCTGAGCTCCCTCTTGGTCCTCCCTCCTGCGATAGTCTTCAGTGCTGTTGGCGGGAACTGATCCTCCGGGGAAGTTCCTCCCTCATCGGGACTTCCCCGGCCCTTATCGGGACGTCTCCGGAGACCAGTCCTCCCCCGCCGACTCTTCCGGCGGTGTTTAACTCCCGGGGACCCTGCCTCCCCCGGGGCTTCGCCGGGGGCCCTGACCAGGCCCGCGGGCCCGGGCCCTCCCCTCGCTGTTCACCCACCTGGCGGGCGGGCCCCGCGTGCTTTTCCCCAACAGTAGCCCTTTCTCGGGGGGGGGGGGGGGGTGCGCCCCTTTCCAGAGGTGCAGCCCCCCGAGAACAGTAAGGATGGAGCAGGCGGCCTCCGGGGGTGGGGGCCGGCGCGGAGATCCTTCAGTCGGGGAATGAGCAAGGACGTGAGGGCCCCGAGGGTTCCGCCAGGTTGGTCAGGGGAAAGGACGGGTTCCCGAGACGCTTCCCCCCCCCCCACTTCAGCGCTCTCTTCCTGTCCTGGCCTCGGGACACGCGCCCGACCGCGTGGCAACCGCATCGCGTTGCTTGGGGGAGAAGGAAGAAGAGGAGAACGGCTCGGGCCCGAAAAGTCAGGGACCGGGCCCACCCTCCCTTCATCTTCGCGCGTCGGATGGGCTGCCGCGGGCGTGGGGTTTCCTGCAGGCCTGCCAACGGCCGTGGCGCGAGAAACGAGGGCGGCGTGGGGCGCCCTCGCGCTCCCCCCTCAGCCCTATATAAGGGCAGGCCTGGGGTCCAGGAGAGGACCCCGCCTCTCTTTAGGGTTTGAACTCGCCGCCGCTCTTCGCGAAATTGCCTCCATCCCTGCTCCCTTCTAGGGTTCGAGCCTCCCGCCGCCTTCTTCGCCGCCGCGAGCCTTCCGCACCCCGGCCCTTTCGCACGCTCCGATGGCTCCCAAGCGAGGCATCCCGTCCGTTCCGGAGCCCTCTGACACTATGCGGGCCCGTTTGGAGGTCCCGTAGACCCGACGGCTCCCGAAGAGCACCGTCGACGGCGAGTACCTGGACGTCCTCCACGAGCGAGGGTTGGTCTCCGATCGGGCTCTCGTTCGTCCCCTCGGGGCCAAGACGCTCCCCACGCTGGGGCCGGGGGAGGTGGTGGTTTTCGTGGAGCAGCTGGAGTGCGGCTTGCGGTTCCTGTGCTCCGACTTCCTGGTGTCCACTCTGGGGCACTTCCGCCTTGAAGTCCAGCACGTCTCCCCCAACTCCTTCGTGCGCCTTAGCATGTTCGAGTGGGCATACCGGGCGGAAGGGGCGACCCCTCCTCCCGGCGTTCGCCCACCTCCATCAGGCGGCCATCCGGAAGAAATACTGGCTTTTCGACGGGGAGAGGAGGGAGGTATGCTTCGGGCAAGTCTTCTTCAATCCCCGGGAGGGGGCCGTGCTCCCGGCTAAGGCCTACAAGGAGAAGAGGGAGGCCCGGTGGCTGGAGCGCTGGTTCTACCAGAGACTTCCGGCCAACTGCCCCCTCCGCTCGCAGTGTAAGGAGCCGGAGTTCATCGCCCTCCCTTCCATCCCGATGGACGACACTCTCCGGAGCCGCATCAACTTGATGGCGTCGATCTCCCGGCGCTTCATCATGCGGGATCTCACGGAGGAGTTCCTGGCGGCCGGGATTTGGCCCTTGGCCAAAGGCTGGGATTTCCCGGTGGAGAAGAGGGACCCCAAGGATTCGGTGATTCGGAGGTCGAGCTCCGGCGAGACCTCCTTCCAGTCCTCCTTCAAGTGGACACTCCCGGGTGAGTTGGGGCACCGTGAAGATCGGGATCTACTATGCCTTTCTGCTGACCCTTCTTTCTGGCTTCTGGCAGACCTTTCCCTGGCGGAGGTCGAGGCGAAAGCCGCGGTGCTGTTGGGGCCGTACCAGCTCACGGAGTACCGGTCTCGGACGGCGATGGTGCTGAGCCCCCGGACCAACCGCATCTTCGCCCTCCGGGGAGTGTCGGTGCCGGAGCGCCCCGCTCCCGCCGAAAAAACCCCCGAAAGGGCAGCGCCGGTGTAGGGGCGCCGCGGCCGCCACCGGGGGCGCGCCGGGGCGGTCGGCCCAGGTGGAGGAGTCTGGAGGAGGATCAGGACTCCTGATGTCGGAGACGCGGCGCTTCCTCCTTCTCCCCCTCCCCGCTCCAGGGCGTCCCCCTCCCCGATCGTGACGTCCCCCCTTCGCGCGTCGCTCCCAACCTCCGCTCCAAGTTCGTCCCGGAGGGGCCCCGCTCCCGGGGCGGGGGGTAAGTTATCGAGCTTCCGCTGCTCCGGTCTCCTGGTTGAGTCCGACAGCGAAGAGGAGGAGCCGCTTCCCGGTTGGTCCCCTCTGTTCTTCCTCCGTTTTTCCTGGCCTCGTGCCCTTCTCTTGCTGGTCCTCGCATGAGACACCTTCTTTCGATCTTGCAGGTTCTGGGCGGGATGCGCCTCCTTCGCGGTCTCCCTCTCCGGTGGCGGCGACGGTCGACCTCGGGGGCCAGGACTTGGGGGCTGGCTCCCTGCCCCACGCGCCGGGGAGAGGCAAGGGCCTGTTTTCCTGCCCCTCCCTTGGTCAGGCGCCCATGAGCCCCGACGACCTTTTGGGCCTTCCGGCCCCCCGGGAGCTGCTGGCCAACATGAGCTCCCGCCTTCTCCTTCCCGCCGTTGAGGGCGTCCTCCGGCAACTTCCGACCGACGACGTTCGGGAGGGCCTTGCCGCTCTGGGCGTGCAGGTGAATCCCTTTCGGCTCCAACGGTTGGTCTTTCCTTTGGGTCCATCCGGCCTTCTCATCCCTAGTCTTGTCTTGTCTCTTTTTGAGGTTGCCCTTCTGGCATAGGCCCTCCCAAGAGGAGGCTCGCCTTCCGGGGGCCCCGCGCTCGGGTCCCGGGTGGAGGAGCTGGAGGCTGCCCTCGCCGAAGCCGGCAGGGCCAAAGAAACTGCGAAACTATCCGCGGCTTCTTCGGAGGCCCGTCGGGCGGAGGCTGCTAAGGAGGTGCAGGAGCTGAGGCAGGCGGGCGTCGATCTCCAGGCCCGTGTCACGGAGTTGGAGGAACAAGCCCGGGCTTGGGCCAAGGCGGGGTGGCAGGCGGTGCAGCTGCTGATGGGAGCACTGACCGGCATGGGTGTGGCCGTTGCTCCCCCGACTCATTCCCCGGCGGATGCGCGTGGGAGCCTTGACTGGCTTCTGCGTGGGATCCAGTGCGTCGAGCCGGCGGTGATGGGCTTGGCCCAGGTCAGCGCCCAGACTGCCTGGCGGAGCACCCTGCTGGCCATGTCCTACCTCGAAGCTGGCCCGGAGGAGGTGAGGGCCAAGATGCGCGACCTCCGGGAGAAGATCCCGGGGCTTCCCTCCGACCCTGTCGTCTTCCTCGACTAGGCCAGGAGCGTGAAGGCCGCTTCGCGGGTCATGGGGGACTTCTGGCTGTCCCGGGGCGACGCTATGGCCCGAGAGATAGCCCGCGTCGGGACGGAAGCCGTGGCAATGGTGGCCGAGGGGCTTAGCCCTGAGGCCCTAGCTGCCCCGACGGGAGACGGCGCGCGGGACGAGGCTGCCGCCGGCGCCGAGGATGGGGCGCGCTCGTCGGCTCAGGTGTGATGTCTCCGCGTCGGCTCTTCCTCCCCACCTTCGGGGGCGCCGTCGACTTTGTAGCTTTTGGTCCTTAGCTTTTGTAGTTTTTCTTTTGATGTCTTTCCGAGCACGGGTGGGCCGGCTCCTTGACTCCCCTGTAAAATTTTGTTCCCCTCCTCGCCTGCTGGGGCCTTCGGGAGGGGCCTTCATGAATATAATTCTGAAGTTCCTCCTTTCTGTGTCAGCCGTTGAGGCCTTTCGGAAGGCTGCCGCGATGCGAGGCCTTCCTCCCTGCCGCTTTCCGTGGGCCAAGACTGCAGGTCTAGCCCGCCCGAGGCGGGGCGGGTTGTCGCTAGATGTTTTTCCCTTAGTCGCCCTGTCCGAGGGGGTGATGATTCAGGGAACCTTCCTCCGGGAGTGGTCGGAGTGGTTGGAGTCTCACTCGCCTCCCCTCGGCCCGCAGCGCCACCCTGAAGTCGAATTCTCCGACTTCGTTCGGGAGTGTAGGCGGTTGTCCGACATGCTCCGCCCTCCTAACGTGCTCCGCCTCCCGGAGCCCTTGGGGGGGGGGGGTTCTCCCAATCAGTGCCTCTGGCGAACCTTCCAGGCCTTCCGCCCGGGGCTCCTCCTCTGCGCCTGACGGATCGCCGGCCGACCCTAGGGGCGACCCGGTTGTTGGGCCTGAGGAGGGCCGTTCGCCCCTCCCGAGGACTCTCCTTCTCCTTCGCCCTCCGCCTCTGAGGTGTGAACTCGCAGCCCTCCTCTTGATGAGTTTCTGTTCCGTTAGTGAAAATAGAGCGGGAAGTTTTGTTCCGGGATGGACATGTCGATTTCTTTATAGCGCGGGGGCGGTGACGGTCTCGTCCCGTCCCCTCGTCCTCCCTCCTGGCCCTTCGGTTCAAAACTTTTGCACTTACTGTGTTACGTCTGTTGCAGGTCCTGCGGCGATCCCGAGGGAAAGACAAAGCTCTATCGGAGGAGTCCGACTCCTCCGGGTCGTCCTTCCACTAGACGCCATTTGGCGACGATGCTGCGGAGACCCCCCCGGTCGGAGGATCCTCGCGTTGCCGAGGATGCGGCGTATGCCCGGCAGTTGGCGCAGGAGGAGGCCGCCCGTGTGGGCTGACGGGGCGTCCGACGCTGACCCGGTCCGTATTCAGCAGGCTGTCTTGGAGGCGCTCCGCAGTGAACCTGGCTCCCCTGTTCGTGTTGGCCCCTGGGCTAGCTCGTCCCAGCGTCCTCCTGGTGCTGCTACAACTTCCCGTGCGCCTCGCGTCCTCGGGGCTCGGTGGTCGTCGGCGCGGCGGACGGTTCCTGGACTACCTCGATCGTGACGACTTGTATCCCTCACCCTAGTCATGTCGTCGTGGTGTTATTTGTCGGATCTTTGTAACCTGTTCCGAAGAAGGGACTCATTTTATAAAGTTTCGTTGGTTTGGTCCATCGGGTCTTTCTCTCCGCGAGGTCTCGTCTGGGGTGCCGTTCCAGTTCCACGAGGCTAGCCCTGGCCATTGTTGGTGCGTTCACAGTGCAGCTTCGGGGTTGTCCCGGAGCATCGCCTCGCTCCACAGGATTAGCCCTAGCCTATTGCAGGTGCGTTCTCAATGCGCGCCGTGCGAGGCAGCCCCTTTGGCTGTGGTCGGTATTCTTCCGGAGCACCGCTCCGCTTCATGGGGCTGGCCCTCGGCCTGCTTGGGGGAGGGGGGGTGTTTACGCCGAGCGCCGGGCGGGGCTGCCCTTTGGTTTTCTTTGGGGTTCTCCCGGAGCATCATTCCGCTCCACGGGGTTAGCCCTGGTCTATGGCGGGGGGCGTTTGCGCCGGGCGCCGGGCGGGGCAGCCCTTTGGCTTGCTCCGGGGCTCCCCCGGAGCATCACTCCGCTCCACGGGGTTAGCCCTAGCCTATGGCGGGCGCGTTTATGCCGAGCGCTGTGCGGGGCAGCCCTTTGGCTTTCTTCGGGGTTCCCCCAGAGCATTGCTCCGCTCCACGGGGTTAGCCCTAGCCTATGACGAGTGCGTTTACGCTGGGCGCCGGGCGGGGTTGCTCTTTGGCTTTCTTCGCGGTTCTCCCGGAGCATCATTCCGCTCCACAGGGTTAGCCCTGGCCTTATGGCTGGTGGGGCGTTTGCGCCGGGCGTCGGGCGTGGTAGCCCTTTGGCTTCCTCCGAGGTTTTCCCGGAGCATTGCTCTGCTCCACGGGGTTAGCCCTTGGCTGTCGCCGGGGTTCTCCGGAGCGTCGTTCCACTCCACGGGGTTAGCCCTTGGTATTCTCCGAGGTTCTCCCGAAGCATCGTTCCTTTGCACGTTGCGGTGCGCGGCTTGGAAAACTCAATCGAGGGTGCGCTGCTACACCTCGTTTGGGGGGGAATTTCGCGCGTCACGTACTAGCTTGTTCTCCCGAAGGCCCGCTTCTCGGGGGAAAACACGAGATGTTACAACCGGGTGCACGAAGCCCATGACAGTCTTGTCGAGCGGTGGCCGCCCTGCTGCTCGTCAGTGCATACATGACACGGGGGGAAATAATGGGAATAAGACAGAAAAAACGGAAGGCAAAAAGAAAAAACGGGGCTCTTCCGGCTGATGGCTGCGGCGTCGACCCTTTTCTAGGGGAATTAGCGGATGAGCAGGTCGGCGTTCCACGTGTGCGGATCTTCTTCGCCCTCCGTTGACGCGAGTCGGTAGCTGCCTGGGCGGTTGCTGCCGGTGACGATGTAGGGGCCTTCCCACTTGCTTTCGAACTTCCCCAAGTTCTCCGCGTTGCGGCGTTGTCGCAGCACCATATGCCCGGCTAGGAAAGCGCGGGGCTTGATCCGCTTGTCTCTCCATGCCTTGGTCTCCCGCTGGTAGCGTTCCAGGTTGGCTACCGCCTGCATCCTTGTTTCCTCCAGCGTGTCTTTGACGACGCTCTCCTCCTCAGGTCCGGCGGGGTTTGTTGCCCGGAACGACAAGTGTGTAGCTTCCTCGGGTGTCATGGCTTCTTCTCCGAAGAGTAGCCGGAAGGAGTGAAACCAGTTGGTCTCGCCACTGTGGTACGGTGCGCCCACAGAATGTTAGGGAGCTCTTCCGCCCAGGTTCCCTTCGGCTCGCCGTAGATGCGCTTGCTGAGAGCGGAGAAGATGCTGTCGTTTGCTCTTTCACACGCGCCGTTGGATTGGGGGTGGTAAACGGAGGCGAAGCAGGCTTTGATGCCCATTTCTGCGCAGTAGGTGGTGAAGTGCTCTGAATCGAACTGCTTGCCGTTGTCGACGGTGACCTCCCTCGGGATGCCGAAATGGCACATGATGTTCTTCCAGAGGAATTTCACGAGGTTTGCCGCCCGGATGGAGGTCAGCGGCTTGGCTTCCACCCATTTGGAGAAGTATTCGACGACGACGGCGGCGAAGCGAAACCCCCTGGAGCGGTGGGTAGGGGGCCAACGATGTCGATTCCCCAGCGTGCTAGCGGCCATATCCGGGCGATAGGCTGTAATGCGGTGGCGGGGAGGCGGCTCATTTTGCTCATGCGCTGACACGCTTCGCACTGGTGGACCAGGTCTTGGGCATCCTGCAGCGCCGTGGCCCAGTAGAAACCCTGCCGAAAGACCTTACTGATGAGGGATCTGGCGGAGGGGTGTGCGCCGCACACGCCGCTATGGACCTCCTGGAGGATTTCTTGCCCTTCGCTCCGGGCGACGCACCGCAGCAAGGGCGCGCATACCCCCTCCTTGTACAGGGTTCCGTCGATGATCTTGTACCCCCGGCATCGCTGTGTCATGCGGCTGGCCTCCGTCTGCCCTGTGGGCATGTATTGTCCGCTGACGAACGCGAGTATGGGCGACCGCCAATCTTCGCTCGCGATGGCCGCAACCTCGCGGCTGGTGGGCTCTGTCCCCGACGCAGTTGAGGGCTCGTGCGCGACAGCGTAGAAGACTTCCGGGGGCAGGGCCGCCTGCTGGGCTGCGGCTTTCGCCAACAGGTCGGCTGCCGTATTTTCCAGTCGAGGGATGTGTAACACCGTGAAGCCTTGGAACTTCTTCTCGAGGGACCGGACGAGCGTGAGGTATCGCGACAGCTCAGGCTCCCGGGCATGGAACTCCTTCTCCACTTGCCTGGTGACCACTTGGGAGTCGCTTTTGATGAGGAGGCGACGTGCTCACGATGCCGCGGCCTTTTGCAAGGCGAGGATTAGGCCTTCGTACTCCGCGACATTGTTGGTGCAAGGGAACTCCAGCCGTAGGGCGTAGCTCATGGTCTGTCCCGACGGAGCGACCAAGATCACGGCAGCGCCGGCACCGGAAGCTCCCCAGGCACCGTCGACGTGCACCACCCACGCGGGTTCCGGAGCAGCTGTCACGTTGACGCCCGGCGTCGGCGTCCAGTCCGCGACGAAGTCCGCCAGGGCTTGGGATTTTATCGCCGTCCGGGTGGTGAAGACAAGCGTGTAGAGGGCGATCTCTGCTGCCCATTTGCCAATCCTTCCGATGGCTTCCTGGTTTTCAAATATGTCCCGCAAGGGATGGTGATGGGGTGGGCGGTGAAGTAGTGCTTCAGCTTCCGGGATGCCATGACGACCGCGTATGCCATCTTCTCGATCTCAGAGTAGTGGCTTCTGGATCCGCTCAGGGCTTCCGACACGTAGTATACCGGGACTTGGGTCTCGTTCCCCTGGACCCGGCGCTCTTCGACGAGCACTGCGCTCACGGCGCGGTCTGCCGCGGCTATGTACAGCAGCAGCGGTGCTCCGGGCGTGGGCTGGCCAGGGTCTCGGGGTGCTCGAGGTACTTCTTGAGGTCGTGGAAGGCCCGCTGCTGTTCCTCAGTCCACCTGGAACGGGTCAGAGCCCCTCAGCACTTTGAAGGACGGAGGCTACGCTCGGCGGAGCGGGCGATGAATCGGCTCAGTGCGGCGAGCCTGCCGGTCAGTCGTTGTGCTTCGCGCGTGGTCGCCGGTGGTTCCATCTCTCGAATCGCTCGGATCTTGTCGGGATTGGCCTCGATTCCGCGCTGCGAAACGAGGTATCCCAAGAGCTTTCCGGAGCGGACGCCGAACGTGCATTTCTCGGGGTTGAGGCGCAGACCCGTACGCCGTAGGTTGTCGAACGTCTCCTCGGAGGTCGGGGTAGAGGTCCTGCTCCCGGCGGCTCTTGACGACTATGTCGTCGACGTACGCCTCGACGTTGCGACCGGTTTGCTCCTCGAACACGATCTGTACAAGCCTGGCGAAGGTGGCGCCTGCATTCCGGAGGCCGAAAGGCATGCAGACGTAGCAGTAGGTCCCGAACGGAGTGATGAAGCTGGTGTGGACCTCATCTTCCATGGCCATCCATACTTGGTGGTATCCGGAGTAGGCGTCGAGGAAACAAAGCCGCTCGCAGCCCGCCGTAGAGTCCACGATCTGGTCGATGCGTGACAGGGGAAAGTCGTCCTTGGGGCACGCCTTGTTGAGGTCGGTGAAGTCAACGCACATGCGCCACTTTCCGTTGTTCTTTTTCACCAGGACGGGGTTGGCCAGCCAGTCCGTGTATAGCACTTCCCGGATGACCCGGGCGTCGAGGAGCTTCCGGACCTCCGCTTTAGCCGCCTCCTTTCGTTCCGCAGACATCTTTCGCACCTTCTGCTTCCGCGACTTCTTTTTGGGGTCGATGCGGAGGCGATGCTCGATGATGCTTCGGTCGATGCCCTGGAGGTCCGCTGGCGTCCATGCGAACACGTCCTCGTACTTCCGGATGAGCTCCACCAAGGATGTCTCTAGCTGATCGGGGAGGTCCTGCCGCGACTTGGATGGAGCGTTCCGGGCACTCTGGTCGGAGCGGGATAGTCTTAGTGGCTCCCTCCGGGCTTGCTCGGGGAATGAAGCGTGTTGAGCTCGGCCCAGCGGGGTCGCCTTCTTCTTCCGACGCGAGCTCGTTGACCTCTCGTTGACCTGGGGCCCGCCCGATGTGATGAGACGCGCGATGTTCTGGTCCCCCAGCACCTTGATGATGCCTCGGGGGCCTGGCATCTTCATGCAGAGGAAACCGTGATGGGGAATGGCGTGGAAAGTGTTGAGGAGACGTCGTCCGAAGATGGCGTTGTACTGGTAGGGAATGTTCACGACGTCGAAGGTGATGTCTTCGGTGCGGGCGTATCCTCGGAGCCAGAGGTAACCGGGAGGGTGATTTGCCCCAACGCGGCGATGGCGCTTCCTCCGAACCCCTTCAGGGGGGTTCCGGCGGTGGTGAGCTGAGATCGGGAGAGTCCCATCTGCTCGAAAGCGTTGATGAACAACAGGTCCGCGGAGCTGCCCCCGTCGATGAGCACCCTCTGTACTTCCGAGCCGGCGATGTTGGCGGCGATGACGAAGGTGTCGCCGTGCGGGTAGATGGGGGCGTTGTAGTCTTCGGCGCGGAAGGTGATGGGCACGGCAGCAAGCTGCGGGAGGGTGGGCATGTATGTCGAGGAGACGTGCTGCACCTCCCGCACGTAGGTGCGTCGCTGCCTCTTGGAGTCGAGGTGCTGCTGGGATCCCCCGGTGATAGGGAGTACCACGCGATGGCTTCCGACGACGTGCTAGGACCTCTCGGGGCTCCTGCTTTGGCTGACTTGGGGGCGGGAGCCCGGCCCCTCCCGGGGGGGGGGGGGAGGCGCGACGAACGGCATGGCCGGCGGCCACGGTGCGGGGTACATCGCGAGGGGTGGCGGTCCGACCCAACCCGGTGCCGGCGATGGTGCGGTGTGCATGACCGCCCTCCCCGATGCGCCTTCCTCCCTCCTGGACTCGGCCTTGGCGGCCTCTATGGTTGGGCACTCCCGAGTGATGTGTTCTCCCCGGTGCTCGTGGATGATGTAGTATGGATGGGAGGACTCGCCCTTGGTCGACGAGTCATGGCGAGGCCTGGCGTTACGGGACGGGGGCTTGCGATCGTCGGAGCGTTTCTCCCTCTTTCGGTCATCCTTGGAGTCCTCGGTGTCTTGGGAACTCTCCACGTGATGGACATCCCGGTATGAGCGTCAGGAAGGAGGGTCTCGCCTCTTCCGGGAGTCTTCACGCTCCCTAGTTCGGGACGAGCGTGGCTCCCGGGGCCTCTGCTCTTTGGATGACCTATGCTCTTCACTCCCTCTCCGGGCTTGCCCCCAGAGTTTGTCATCTTTGGCGCGTGCGTATTCCTCTAGCTTCCTCATGAGCTCCGATATGGTCTTCGGTTCGCGCCGCCGGAGCTTGCCCGCAGCGGGCCGTTTAGGAGGCCTTCCCGGGCGGTGTCGATGACTGACCCGTCGCTGAGCCCTACCGCTTGGCATTTGACGTGAACGAAACGCCTGATGAAGCTTCTCAGCGTCTCGTTATGGCGCTGCTTGACGGCGAAGAGGTGGCCTTGACGTCACCGGGTCCTCGTAGTTTCCCTGGAAATTCTCCAGCATGGCCTCCCAGAGTTGT
Organism: Urochloa ruziziensis; assembly: GCA_015476505.1. Classification (NCBI taxonomy): domain Eukaryota; kingdom Viridiplantae; phylum Streptophyta; class Magnoliopsida; order Poales; family Poaceae; genus Urochloa; species Urochloa ruziziensis. The sequence continues at coordinate 55,468,131 of CM027118.1, forward strand.
TCCTAGGAGAAGGTTTTCCTGGGCTCAAGGGTGGTGTACCAGGTGCAAGCGATCCTGGTGATGGCCATCACGAAGCTCTTGGCCATGGTGGTCTCGTCGCCTCCCACCGACTGGATGGCGGCCTCGAATCTCATGACGAAGGCCGCGGGGTCAGTTTTCCCGTCATACGGGACGATTTGCGGCATTTTGAAGCCGCGGGGCCAGCTCACCGCTTGCAGCCCCTGGGATAGGGGAGACTTGGGGTCGTGGGCCGGGGGCCTTCGGGAGAAACGCTCGTCGTCGTCGGGGATGCTGGGGCGCGGATGGCTGTGCTGCCTTTCGCTGCCTCTGCCCCTCACCCCGGCGCTCCTGGCCACGGGAGGTTTCGAGGGCTTCTAACTCGGCGCGGAGCTCCTGGGACCGGCGCATGGCGTCAGCCCTTCGACGCAGGCAGTCCTCCTCGCGTCGGAGAGCCTCTTCTTCGATGGCCTGCCGGCTGGCGGCCTCCCGGGCTTCCTCGTCCTTCCGTGCCTGCTCGAGACGTGCCTGGAGCTGGCTGGCTTCTTCCTCGGTGGCCTTGGCGTGTTGCTCGCCTGTGGTCGGCCGGCGTCCGGGCCCGGTGACCTCTCCGGTCTCCCTCTCCCTGAATTATAGGGGGTCGTCTTGTCCTTCCTCGCTCTCCGCTTCATCGCCGCTGTGCATCTCCAGGTCCACGCGTTCCGGGCGGGCCTCGGCCCCGCCTGTGGTCGGCTGACCCTCGGGTCTCCCGGGGGTCTCAGTGAGGGTCGGAAGTGCGGCGGCGACGATCTCCGCCGCTGCCGGGGGGCCATCACCGGATGGCGCCCTTGCTTCCCTTGCGGCCTTTTCCGGGGCCATTGTGGCTCTCAGTCACTACCGTTCCCCACGGACGGCGCCAACTGTTGGTGGTTACAATTGCCCAAACAGTACGTTCGGGGCTCTGAGGCAAGATCGATGCCTTAGAGAGCTTCTAGGGGACTGAGTGACTAGATGATCTTACAAGAGTGATTCTGCCCCTGCCTCCAAGGCCTTGGGGCTGTATTTATAGCGGTCTAAACCTAACTCTAGACGTGATATGACCAGGGTACCCCCGGTACGGCGTCGGGATTCCCCCTGGGCCCCGCCAGTACGGGAGGGGCCGTTGGGTAATGATCTTCATCCGTGCCTCCTGAGCGGGGGTGGGGGCCCTTGCTGTCCTTCCGTCGTGAGGTCACCCCCTGACAGATGGTGTCGGGTGACGTCCGCTGCTTTCTCCCCGTGCTGTTCCGTAAGAGCCTCCCCCGCCCGGGAGAGCCTCGGACGGCCGGGGCTCTTCCGACCTGTCCGGCGCCCTCCAGTCTGAGCTTCCCTCTTGGTCCTCCCTCCTGCGATAGTCTTCAGTGCTGTTGGCGGGAAATGATCCTCCGGGGAAGTTCCTCCCTCATCGGGACTTCCCTGGCCCTTATCGGGACGTCTCCGGAGACCAATCCTCCCCCGCCGGCTCTTCCGGCGGTGTTTAACTCCCGGGGGACCCTGCCTCCCCCGGGGCTCCGCCGGGGGCCCGGGCCCTCCGCTCGCTGTTCACCCACCTGGCGGGCGGGCCCCGCGTGCTTTTCCCCAACACCCGCTTTGTGAGTTGGTGGGTCCCGCTTGTCAGTTGGTGGGTCCCGCTTTGTGAGTTGGTGGGTCCCACTTATGAGCTGGTGGGTCCCGTTTATGAGCTGGTAGGCCCCGTTTGTGTGCTATAGTTGCATGTTTAATGAGACAAATTTTAAACCTTAGAATTGCATGTTTTTAGGGACGGAGGGAGTACGTGGTAGAGAGAAAGTAGGAGAGAGAAGAAAGCGAGAAAGAGTTTATTTATTAGTTGTTGTTCACGCAAAGCATTAGAAGATGGCCGGATCCACGCCACTCCTCCCGTTTGCATGACCTGGCATTTTCTCGTAGCCCGCTGCCGGTGGGGTTACTAAACTTGCTCTAAGCCTAACGTTCCACCTGGAACAGTTTCAGGGGACATTGCAAAGTTAACGAACGGAGCTATTGCACTAATTCTTTTTTTTTATGAAAACAGGAGGGTATTCCCCTACTGGTTATATAGTAAGCAAGCAAGAGGCCGAGTACAGAGATCAAGAAAACAAAGAAAGAAATGAAAAAAAAAATCAACCAAATTACAAAAGAGTGTCTAGCCATAATTGCAAATGTAGTTTCGAGGCTACGATAGATTAAAAGAAATTCTAAGCAAACGCTACGATAAGAGAAAAATGGTCTACGGTTAAGAGAAAAATAAATTTGAAGTTAAAAAAGTGTATATATCTATCAACAACTGCAGACATTACATATTCCTATGCTCTTCTGCGAGTTGCACGCACGATTTTGAACAATTGCGCCACCTCACGCATGTCTTTGTTCGGCTCAGTAAATTGGCAGCTTGACACTGCCAAATTATGTTCGCTAAAATTTAAGTGGCGGCTAAATTTATAGTCGTGTCAAGTTTTGGTCTGGCTTTTCAGGGAAACGAAAGAAATGACCCTCGCCAAAATTTGGTCGCAGCGGCGGATTTTAGCACCGTCTGGTCTAGGTATGCATCACGGTGTGGTCACACCTGTGAATCTGACTGTCTTCTAGCCGCCATGGCTCACGTTTATGGATGACCAAATCATGGCATGTCGCTCTCGTGGTTGACTTTCTTTGTTCTTACCTGCTTCATCCTCGCCTAAAAATGTGCACCAGGGCCACGGCATCTTTTGACTCTGACATTTGCGATACTCTAGCGAATGGAGCGATCCGAGACCGTGATGTGAGTGTGACGATCGATCGTGCGGCTCCGCCATGGGTCCTAGGGATTGGCAGATGATGGTGGTGCTTGTGGTCGCCGGCATGGGCGTCGTGGCCGCTGGCGGCGCGGAGTTCGCGTACGACGGCTTCGGCGGCGCGGGCCTGGCGCTCGACGGCATGGCGACCGTCACGCCGGCCGGGCTGCTCCAGCTCACCAACGACACCGACATCAGTATGCCCAAGGGCCACGCCTTCCACCCGGAGCCCATCACGTTCCGGCGGCCAACGGCGGCGTCCTTCTCGACCACCTTCGTCTTCGCCATCGTGTCGGAGTTCCTGGACCTGAGCACGAGCGGGTTCGCGTTCCTGGTGGCGCCGTCCACGGACCTGTCCACGGCGATGCCCAGCCAGTACCTGGGCGTGTTCAACGGCACCGACAACGGCGACGCCCGCAACCGCATCTTCGCCGTCGAGTTCGACACCGTGCGCAACCCGGAGTTCGAGGACATCAACAACAACCATGTCGGTGTCGACGTCAACAGCCTTAATTCCTCTGCGGCCGCGCCGGCGGGGTACTACGACGACGAAGCCGACGGCGCGTTCCGGGACCTTAGCCTGATTAGCCGGGAGCCCATGCAGGTGTGGGTGGACTACGACGCCTGGAACACGGAGATCACCGTGGCCATGGCGCCCGCGCGGCGTCCCAGGCCCAAGAGGCCGCTCCTGTCCAAGAGGATCGACCTCTCCACGGTCATCACCGACACAGCGTACGTCGGCTTCTCGTCGGCGTCCAGCCACGTGCTGGTAAAGCACTACGTGCTCAGCTGGAGCTTCAGACTCGGCGGCGGCGACGCTCCGGCGCTTGACTACGCCAAGCTCCCCAAGCTGCCACGCATCGGTCCCAAGCCCCGGTCCAAGGCGCTCACCGTCGCGCTGCCGATTGCCACCACGGCGATCGTCCTCGCCGTGGTCGCCATTGGAGTCTCGCTCCTCCTCCGGCGGCTCCGGTACGCCGAGCTGCGTGAAGATTGGGAGGTGGAGTACGGGCCACAACGTTTCGCTTTCAAGGACCTCTACGACGCCACCGGCGGCTTCAAGGACAAGTTCTTGCTCGGCGCGGGAGGCTTTGGAACGGTGTACAAGGGCATGCTCCCGGGGCCTGGCGGGGCCGAAATAGCCGTGAAGAAGGTGTCTCACCACTCCAGGCAAGGGATGAAGGAGTTCGTCGCCGAGGTCGTCAGCATCGGCCACCTCCGGCACCGCAACCTCGTGCCGCTGCTCGGCTACTGCCGCCGCAAAGGGGAGCTCCTGCTGGTCTACGACTACATGTCCAACGGCAGCCTCGACAGGTACCTCCACGGCCGCGCCGCCGACGAGCCCGTGTTCTTGGATTGGGCTCAGAGGCTTCGCATCATCCGAGGCGTCGCCGCCGGGCTGCTCTACATGCACGAGGACTGGAAGCAGGTGGTCATCCACCGGGACATCAAGGCCAGCAACGTGCTCCTCGACGGCGAGATGGACGGGCGGCTCGGCGACTTCGGCCTCGCCAGGCTGCACGACCATGGCGCCGACCCGCACACCACGCGCGTGGTCGGCACCATGGGGTACCTGGCGCCGGAGCTCATGCGCGCCGGCAAGGCGACCGCCCTCTCCGACGTGTTCGCCTTCGGTGTCTTCCTCCTGGAGGTCGCGTGCGGCCGGAGACCCGTCGAGGAGGACGCGGACGACGACGCCGGCGACTGCTTCCTGCTCGTGGACTGGGTGCTCGGGCACTGGCGGAACGGCGCCATCACCGGCGCGGTGGACCCCAGGCTCGACTCGGAGTACGACGCCGCGGAGGCAGAGCTCGTGCTGCGGCTGGGGCTGGCGTGCCTGCACCCGTCGCCGGAGGCGCGGCCGAGCATGCGGCAGGTCACGCAGTACCTCGACGGCAGCGCGCCGCTGCCGGAGCTGCCTGCGACGTACATGCCGTCCAGCACGTTCGCTGGCACGGATAGATACCAGCCTCTCTTCGACTCGTGGTCAGTCCGGCAGACGGCGGCGGCGATGAGTGCCGCCACCGTGTCTGATATCGGCCTCTCCGGCGGCCGATGACATGACCAGGTGTGTGTCCGTCCGTACTCCGTAGGAGGGTTTTCAGCTAGCAATTGGGAAGAGATGTGATCATTTGATTGGATTGATTCGGTTTGGACACAGAAATTGTGGCTATGTCAGCTTGTATAGGATTTGTTCGGTAACGTTTTCCATGTTTCAAGCAAACAATGCAATGTTTAGGCTTGAGAGAGAGAATGGAGTCACACTTTCCTTAGCATCGTCCTGTACATGGGAGCACCGCGGGCGAGAACATGGCGCTCCCAGTCGGACGCCACACCGAACGGGTTCTCCATCCTGTGGCCACAATCATCGCCATCCACGACAAGCTGACCGTTGCTGTAGGAAAGGAACTGCTCTTTCATTCCGAGCAGAACGGATTCCACGTCAGACTGCAGATAAACCTGAAGCGGAAATCAGTGTCCGTGTTAGGATCAGAGTCTCTTCAACAAGAAACCATGCTTAATTGCTCAACAGAATTTTGGGTCAGAGATGAAAAACAGTCGAACATAGCATACCTGTCCATTGGTCTGAAGAAGATCGGCAACAGCTTCAACGAGCATTCTTCGCACCATTCTCCACCTATTTTGCTCTTTGTTGAAATCAGGGTTCGGGCACTGAAGAAGGGAGATAATCAACAAACAAGATAACTGCACAGACCATGGAATAGCATAAAAGGTTCAAGTGCTGAGGCGGTGCATCTGCTATGTATATTGGGCTAATGTGGGAAAATGAAGCCACAGAACTCAAGCATACGAACTAACATCCCAGGTAACATTCAAGTATCATGAGTGTGGCATTGCTACATCCCTTTCTATATGGAGATCATCATATTCATGTCCTAGAGCATATGGACAGTAAGAAACGACAGGATTTGAACAATGTTGACCCAACAATCCAAAGATTCAGACGCTTTTGCCCTGGTTGTACATTGGGAGAGAAGTTATTTCCCTCAAATAACAGAATGGCTATAGCCTATCACTTAAACCTGTTTTCTTTCTTTCATTTTTGTTCACTCTATAATTTCTTTGAACTCTTCTTTAATTACTGATGTATAATCAGCAGGGGCAGAACCCCTCCTGTTTCCTAAAAAAAGCATATGAACCATAGGAATAGAAGAAAACCTGTATTGTGACAAGAGACAACCGTCCAGGATAACTTGAAACTATGGAGTGGAATGTGGATGTTGCATTAGTTGATACAAAGTATCTGTCAGGAAAAAAAAAACAGCATCGTTAATGATGAAACATAGAAGGAAGCACAAAAACAGGAACAAGGGAAAATTATAACATTAGTCTCAGTATATACACTTTATTGGGAAAAAATTGAAAACACAGAGTCTTCATATACAAGGACTACTAAATGAGCAGCAAGTACATGAATCTGTTTTTTTAAGTGACGTAAAGCAATGCAAGACATACATCAGATAAATGCTAACTTGGATATATAATGCATGTTGGATCTTTGTCCGAAACAGACGGATTTTGTCACCAAAACATGCTCATATTGTGCATCTTCTTGATGATCTAATTTTCTAGAATGAGATTTCTGAAAATGGTCTAAAGGTCCATGACACTTAGATGGCATTTGTGCACATTGCACAGAGATATCCATTGGGTTATTCGCAGTCAAAGAAAGCAATCCTGCTATTTTTCCTGATTAGAATGTGATGCTTACAGGAGAGACGTTTATATTCGTAAGGATGTACAGTTCAGCTCCAATCTAGGATCCCTCAAAATGTGCTAAACTGATAAGCTACACTAGAAAAGGAATGCCTCAAAGGCAAGGTGAAAAGAAACACGAGGCTATTCTGGTATTTTGTTTCATCATTTCTTTTGGTAATTAAAAAACTGTTGCAGAAACTGAGATCACTAGCTTATACAGAGAAAGGGCAAGGAAAAGACAAACACAAGCCACACTTACAGGTTCCTTTTCTCATACAAAGCCATACCCTGGAGGCACCTTATAACAAGCTACAGTAAATGTGAGTTACTGAAAGGTTGGAGACAAGAATGGGATAGCATTGGGACAATGCAGTCATTACCTTTTCATTCATCTCAAGCCCAAGGAAATTTGAACATTCATATCTTTTAGCCATTTCAAAAAGAAACAAACCATTCCCTGCACTAAGAAAGAGTATTACTGTTTACATGACAGGAGTGGAAGAATCACAAAAGCAGAGATAACCTATAATGAAGCAATGAGAATTTGGTAACTTGCACTCTGACCAAATGTATAGATACCAAACCTTATCACAACTGTAAAAATTGATGCTTTCTGGTCATCAGCGTGGACTAGCTGAGATCAAAGACTACAAGAACAAATTTTATGAAATCTATACTGAAAACAACAATGTCGATGTGCTATTGGTAAATATTGAGTTAGTTCAATGCTAACTGCTTTCTCTATCTTTCACTGATGTCAGTTAGAGCATATACGCCACAATTCCCAACAGAAGTATACCATTCCACATCATTTATACTCATTTATTAAACAAAACCCCAATTAAAATATTTAAGGAGGCATACCGCTTCCAATATCAACAACTAAGGGTAGTGTAGAATCACAGAAGACGGTGCTCCATGGAATCCGGTACGGATAACGCTGCAAAAAGTTTCAATATGAAGGACCAAATATATCTATATCACTGGAACTAAAAGACACCCACAGCATTACTGAAAACTAATGAAGGTATAGTTAAAGAAAACATGGGCACTCATCTCAATGAAATGAAATATTCAGGTACAAGTTCACGACTGATATAGGAACTGTAGATTCCACTGAGACTTTAAAATCATATATTTTAAGACAATGGTTACTGTTTCTGGCACCAAGATATGCAGGCTTAACACATAGGATCCATCGCTGTTCAGAACTTTCATGTTGTATACAAACCAATATGCCAACAGTACTCCTTGGGCAATTATTAGAAACCCTTGAGCACAAAACTCAATCAATATTTTCTTAATTGATCCACATGTTATTTTTATTTCGTAATGCAATGTTGGAGGATTTTAATTACATTAAATTTATATAAAACTATAATTCCCTGTGCTATTAGGATTATTTGTGTCCTATGATACAACATGCCTTGGTAAAGTGGTAGAGATGTCATATTTTGGAACATGCTCGACCCTTAATCAGATATGTAGAATTGTAGATGGGACACCCGTGTGGATGTTTTGCTATCTGCAATTCATACCAGTATATTTATGCCACCATATGATCCAATATTGGGTAAAATAAGAGAATTATATAGGCATGCACATGTGCTGGCCTGCTGAGTGAGAGCACCAAGGGGTCACTCTACACTTTTAACTTCATTGTGATTTAAAGTGGGTTTCATTTGTCACATATTGAATAAATAGCAAGGATGAATTGAAAACAATATTATGCTGATGAAAATTACTATTATATGAGCAGCACGATGACCCGACAGAATAGTTGTTCCAGAGTATGACTTACCTTATCCAATGCAGCTATACCAGGCAGTATTCTTCCTTTGAGGAATTCCCATACAACAGTAGCATTTTTAAATTCTATACATTGCGACGAGGAACCTGTTGTTCGTCTTAATGTGTTGCATGCTGCATTCCCTACTAAAATAACTTCACAGCTATCAAAGCTTGCTTTTTCCAGTATTTGACCCAACTGTGTTGCTCCGACTGAAAATTCTTCTGCTAAATCATATTTTGTAGAACCAATCCATAGTATCTTCTGTAAAAAATGTGATAAGTTGTACAGGATTTAAGAGTATCATAAGATGAATTGTAAAACTTGATAGGAAGAAAGGAGAAATCCAATCAATGGAAGGTCACAGACAGAAATTATCACATTGATCAAATTGAAGCTTTCAAGTTGACCTGGGTGTAATTTATCTTTAATACTTCACTTCGACCATATAGTTCAATATGAACTAAACTACTTTACAATTAATAATAGAAGGAAAAAAAAAGTACGAAATAATTGATACAGGAAAAACAAATTAGTTTCTTGTGTTACACAACTAAGATTATTTCACAGAACTCACTCAAACTAACTGGTGCAACGTTTCAATTACCATTTCTTACCTTATATAATGGTATTATAGAAGAAATTTTCTCCAATGTTGATGGTCCTATATCAGCTGGTGTCCAGCCTAAAAAAAAGTATGGAGATATCACAGGTATTAGAATAAGTATAACTGTTCTTTCAAGTAATTGCTTATGTTCCACTTCCATAACTTTAACGGTTACCACAATCATTCCTTGAATTTATTTTAGGAAATAACCATAGGGCAATGAAAATGCTAGTTTTAAGAAATAGCTACAGGGCAATGGAAATGCTAGAATTAGCAGATAGAGTCAAACTCTATCAACATGTGCAGCACTATAAATTGAAAAAATACAGATTCCTTTAGCCCAGTTTAAAAATGGAAAAAAGAACTCGCAACCTAGGAGAAAGTAGGTGTCAAATAGGAACCCAAATTCTAATAGAAAAGGATGCAAACCTAAATGGTGGGAGTGTACACCCGCACCTTCCACCAACCTCTGCCAACTGTATTAAAACAAGCATTCCATTGCTTAATTGCTATTAGCAAAATATTGCTGCCAGCTATCCATTCAACATGCTTCTCCAGGATGTAATTGGGTAGCATGGACAGTATAGTAATGCTCACCATCCAGTTGTCCAGCAGAGTTAACTACTCTTGATGTTCCACAATTGTCATTGTTCAAGCACCAGAGATCTGTTGGATAATAAATAGGAACATTCCTATCCCTAGCAACTTGAATAATCTGCAGTGCCTCCATAATTGCATTTCTTTCTATGAATTGAGAGGGCACTGGCATTCCAAGGCCTTTCATTATTTGAAATGATAATTTTCCAACAAAGAACAACCCATCACATAGAGAGATTAACATCCGAAGAGCAGGTGCCTTTCTCAAGAAGTTACCGCCTCCAACCTGAAATAACAAGAAAGTCATCAGAAATAAAGTGACCTGGCAATAGGAAGCGATTACACAATTTGGCTTTAAAAGCTACTTTGTAGTGATGCATGGATCCTACTTGCATATGGTTCATATGAAACCCCCATTGCTACCAATGATTTCATTGTTCTGCTATAATCAGTAATCACTATGTTTCAGGTAAACAGAATCTTTAACATAACTGAAAGTGCCAACACAGAATATTTACCCGTGAAGAATAAAGTGTATCATACTCTTTGGTAGTATCAGTCTTTCTAATCAAACCTCAAGAAAAAAAAATGTTATGGCTAGTTGAGTACTTTTATATAGCTTCTCAGTCTGGGGGAAATTCTGCTCTAATAACATAAAGAACAGTAGTAGTACTTGCTTTCCACAGACTTATGATCTGTGAACAATAGGGAAACGAAAATTTGGTTGTTTGAAGTGTATTTAACAAGCCATTCATCTTTCTCGTAGTTCTAGCATGCTTTGCATAAATTATTTTTCCTTCATGTAGAATACAGAAAGCAAAGCAGAAACCTATTTTGTAAAAAAAAAAAGAACAGACAACTGATTTTTGAGAGCTATATTATGGATAAAGCTTGTCAGCTACATATACATTGAAAAATATAGGCTAATGATTACAATTGCAATGTATGGGCGCCTCGTGGTGTCCGTGATCTTTATCAATCGAGTAAGCTCCTCATCAAAATGGAAACCGGCAAGAGATGCATAACAGAAGCGGGTGATGCCAACAGTTGAATGCAAGAATCTTGTGAGACAGTGAGAAAGAATCGTTGACAAATATTGTAGCACCTGAAGCTAGCTTCTGAGAAAAATCATTGCAATTAGCAACTTCTCCTCTGAAGTTCAGAAGATTTTCAAACAAAATAATGCTGTTCTGCACCCACTCTTCCTTCTTAAATGATGTCAAACCAGGTCCACCATCTACTGGGATGACTTCTACTTGAAGAAGTGATGACAAGTACTCTGACAAAATCAGAATTTATGATGTGTCAACAGAAAACGATCAGCATTTAAGGCAGATTATTTTCAAGCTATCAGCAAAAGATACTGTTTCGGTTTTGCAGCTCATTTGAAAATTTGTGCAATTCTTTGTCTTATTAAAATGATAGGGAAATGGCCTAGTGACCAATTTATCACTATCAGCAACAGAAAAGGACTGTAGCATATTCCCATAGTGTCAATCATCGAGTTCAGAAAAACAATTGTATTCTTCAATTATCAAATAGTATAGTTGATAGTTTTTTTGTAATTAAAACTGTTGGATGCGTGTCCCCAATATATAATACAAAACCAAAGGGGATAGTTCTGTCTCAGGTTTATCACCATATATCCATATCCTTGCAATCATGAGTGATATGTTGCATCTGCTGTATAGGAAGATAGGAACTCAACATCTCCCTTTTACAACAATCTAAATCATTCCTCTTCGTTGTAAAACCTAACAACGGCGAATTCAAGAAATCTGTGTAGTTCAAGAAAAAGAGGTGTGCAATTCAGCAATTCTATACTGACATAAAAAAACTGGAAAAGGAATCTTGGATCCCAGTAGGAAGTGACATAAGATGTCTAGAAATTCGTGTTACACAATATATAATAGTATGAACATTGACTAACCTGCAAAAGAGTCAATTGATTTAACCTCTGGATTATTGGACTGAAGAGTCGTATCCCAGCTGGTGACTATAATCACTTTTGCTCTTGCTTTGTACAGGTATTTGATAGTTAGCAATGCTCTTTCAAGTGAGAAAGTGCATGGTCCTAAGTGTCCTAAGAGAAGTGCGGAATCAAGACGCACCATAACCACTTCTCCACAAAGTTTTCCAGTTGGAAAGTTCCTAAGAGATTGTACATGCAGATATGATGTTGATTGATCAATACAAGAATATCTGTCCTTCTACAGTGATGTAAAAGCAAAAGGTTAGCATTCTATCTCGAAGGAACTGAGGTGTAACATTTAAACAACCAGGAAATCATAGAAAAGAAAATCACCATTTCAAAAGTATTGCAGCATTTAAAGAGTATAATTCTCCCATGTTTGTTTCAGAGAACATTGGTCAGTTTTACATAAAAATGTAAGAAGATAACAAGATCATGGTTAAACCGAATTTTTGCTTTTGTAACTTGTATTATTGTGACATAAAAACAAAAGGGAATCAACATCCAGCTCATCAAAGACCTGCAGTTCATTATTCCCACTAGTCCCAAAAGATATGCATGCCCTTAACATCCAGTATTACCTAACTACGGAGAATGCACTGCTACAATCCAAATAAGATATCACCACAGAACTAAAAGCATTTTAAGAGGGTGTTTGGGAGGGCTTCAAAAGGGGCTTCAGCTCCGGCTTCAGGCGAAGCCCTCCCAAACATTTTTTCTGGCTACGGCTTAGGCAGTGAAGCCGGTGGTGAAGCCCTTTTGGGCTTTGCTTGGCATGGTGAAGCCATAAAACGTGGCTTCACCCGGCTTCACCCCAGTTTCATCTCTGGAGAAGCCGTTTTCAACTACCTGGTGAAGCCGTTTTGCCAAACGTTTTACTAACACGTGAAGCCAAAGCCAAAAAAGCCGCAGCCGCAGCCGTTTTCAGAGAAGCCTCAGCCCTCCCAAACAGGCCCTAAATATGGCTACAACTACTAACCATATTCTCTACTATTTGAATATCCAATTATAAGGAGCACTCGGAATACCTCTTTCTGATTATTAACTAAACTAGTAGACTGCCACAGCTGAGAACACTGTACTCTACATTTCGACCTGCATAGTCCTGATCCCCCTACAATAACAAGTAGTCAGAAAAATTGACATAGTTTTGGAATCTTAATGCATCCAAAGTACACCTTTTTTTTGCGAAAATGCATAGTACACGAAAACATCTAAACAGCAAGAGCACACCCACCCAACTCACCCAAAAAGTAACTTCTATGTGTTGCGGCCTGGAATCCAATGGATGACATCCGTGGCTCTAACCAAGGAGACCTGGATGAGCTTAACTGAAAGTTACAACCCTGCATACAGCCTTCCTTCGAAATGCCTGGTGATGTGGATGCCTGCAAGTGAGGTTTAAATTAATTTTTTTGAACGAAGAGGTTTAAATTAAATGGAACACATGTGCAAGGCCGATCTCAATCATTTGAAAGACAGTGATCTATTGCAAATGCTCAGTGAGGAGTTATGAATACGGGCAACAGGCCCACGTAGTAGAGGTGGCCTGATTGAGTGACGGTCGAATTCAATGTACGGTATGGGATTCAGTTCAACGCTCAATGTGTCGTAGGATAAACTGGCGTTAGTAATTCAGCACTCGGCAAAGGAATGGCGACAGATCCATGCCAGCACTGAGGACAATGACTTACAGAAAAATGCATCCGAGCAGGATGGGCCTTCCTTACCAGCAGAAGAAGAGGAAATCAATCCAAAGGCGCCGGTTTCGCCTGGCTGCTCCAGTTGGAGTACTGATGGGGCGTGCCCACGTCTGAAGACGCGGCTGCCGGCAGCGTGCTGGAGGCCGGCCGCCAGCGGTAGCAGGAGGGCGAGCGGTGGCGGGGAGGCTGAGAACGGAGGGAGGAGGAAGAAAAAGGAAGAGGAATGGAGGTGAGGAAGAAAGGATAAGAAAGAGAGTTCTTGGATCGACGTGGATCAAGGCCTGATCCACGCACGTGTTCCAAACTCCGGTCTGGACTTTACCCGGCCCATCCTACATGCATTTGGCCCGATCCACTTCGTTCCTCAGGCACTCACGTCGCGCCGCTGCCGACTCTGATGGTCTGACCCGATTCGTTGAGGCACTGGTTGGCGACCACAACGATGGGCTTGAATCTCGTCGTCAGTTACCCTGTGTAGCGCTAGGATGGACGTGTACGCATATTGTGTCTCAGGCCTAGCATCTCCAAGAGTGCCCAAAGTACACATCTAAAAATTAGTTTAGAAGTAAACAAGAAAAATAGTGCCTCCAACAGTTTCCAATCCGGTGCTCAATTTTTTGGCCACGCTCAATCAAGCGACAACCTGAGCCATATTTGCGCTGCTCGCTCGCGCTCCTAAAATCCTTGATGCCCGCGATTTTTATTTCTCCTCAATCATATCGTTGTTTTTTCTGCTACGCATCATTCTTTCCTTCAGCCCGCCGGCCTCTCCGTTGTTCGTAGGCTACGCCGGATGCGCAAGCAGCCATGGCCGCGCCTGGAGGAATCAAGGATCTCTGGGAAGTCCGCCGCCAACAGCGGTGGAAGCGTGCGAGCAGCTTGGGCGCGGCTCCTTCATGACCTAATTTAGTTGGCTCAAATTTTGCTTTGGGATAGAAAACTGAATAATTCGACAGTTGTTGTAGACCCGCTGCATTTGATTGTTGGACTGCGTGCAGATGCCTTCTGAATCCGCCAATGAAGATGATTGCTGAACCGCAAAAGCCAGGAGCCCAGGAGAGATGGACATGAATTATATACATGTGCGCAAGCATTTCATGATCAGACAGAGGAGATTTTTCTTCTCAAAATCATCAGGCTCTTGCTCGTATAGTAATTTGGAACCAAAGACTCAGATCGGTTGGGAAGAAGAACGCCAAGGTGCTCTCGGTTGAGATATAGAGCAGGGTGGTTGGTGTCACGGGTCCACACTAGATGACGTGGCAGCAGTTCGCATTTTTTTTTTGGCAGTAAATTTTTGGAAACGGTTGGCTAAAGAGACTTTTTTCACACCCAATAATTATTGGCAAGGTCCCAAAACTAGTTTTTTAGCACTACATTTTTTAGGCACTCTTGTAGATGCTTTAAGTATCAATGGCACCAGATGAGTGCCAAAGATTGTTGCTCATGCACTCTGACGACATTTCGCACCTGAATAACTGACATTCTCTGTTTTGGTATTGCCATGTACAGTGCAGTGTTTTCAGTGTTCAGCCACCGGCTGACCAAAGTTTATTGACGTACACGTAGCACGCAGACATCAAACTTGCACAACAATGGCCGACCGCACACACGCTTCGATCGAGCCAGTTTATGTTCCACAGTACACTGGAGGACACAAAGCGTCTACATCTACAGCAACATGATACATGCCGATGTGGCGGACGTGCGTCGCGCGCGCACGCACTTCATTCCAGTTCCAGGTCCACCTCCCCGCGCGACATGCATGGGACAAGGTCGGTAGCCTCGGCTCGGAAGTCGGAACATATCACTGGCCGCCGCCGCCGCCGCCGCACCGGCGCTTGAGCACGTCGACGAACTCGTCGAAGTTTCCCCGCGACGACCCGCCGGGCGCCACGGCGGCCTCGAGCGTGGCCCTGAGCTTCCCCACCTGCTCCCTGAGCTTGACCCCCTCCTCCCCTCCCATCACCCCCTCGATCCGCGCCCTCACCTCGCCGGCGTCCACCGCGCCGCGGTCCCCGATCGAGACCCCGGCGCGCCACTCCCTCACCACGAGCCGGCGGTTGGTGAGCTGGTCCGTGAGAAGCGGGAAGCACAGCATGGGAACCCCCGCCCACACGCTCTCCAGGATCGAGTTCCACCCGCAGTGCGTCAGGAACCCGCCCACGGCGGCGTGGGACAGCACCTCCACCTGGCAGCACCACGGCACCACCAGCCCCCGGCCCGCCGCCGAGGCCTTGAACCCCTCGGGGAGCGGGTCCGGGTCGTCGGAGCTCACCACGTCGGGACGGAGCACCCACAGGAACCGTGCCCCGCTGGCCAGCACCCCGGCCGCGATCTCGTGGAGCTCGTGCCGGGTCACGTGCGCGTAGCTGCCGAAGGAGATGTAGAGCACGGACCGGGCCGGCTGGGCGTCGAGCCAGCGGGAGCAGTCGGACTCGGCCCACATGGACGTGGCCACGGCGCTGCGCGCGAACCCCGCCGGGAAGATGGGGCCCACGGCGTAGAAGGGCTTCTCGGCGCGGAGCGCGGCGATGGTGGAGGGCTCCAGCTCCTCTACGGTGTTGCAGAGCACGTAGTCGGCGCGGTGGGCCTCGTCGAACGCCTTGAAGATGATGCGGTGCACCACGGAGGTGGTGTCCGTCTCCTGTAGGTACGACATCAGCTCCGTCGGCTCGATCGACGGCACGCCTGGGATGTACGTGATCGTGTCCTTCCGAGGCTCTGCATTCATGCATTGGTTCCTTCGTTAATTCATCAGCACAAACATTAGTATTATTGTTCCAAGATACTAATTCCGGTTCCTGAATTAAATGGCGTTAATTGGATAACGATTAAGCAATAGTTAATAAGGACCGTTGCATCTAAAGTGGCCGTTCTGGGTGAGCAGGTCCATGTGGTAATAGAGGTTGAAGATGAGCGCCGGCTCGGTCCAGAAGGACACGTAGGGGATCCCCAGCTTCGCCGCCAGCGTGGCCGGCCACACGAAGAAGGTGTCGGCGACGAGGAACGTGGCGGCCGGGCGGTCGTCGGCGACGACGCGGCGGAGCAGCCGCTCGACGTGCTCCGGCATCGCGTGGAGCAGCGAGCCCATGAACTGGTCGTGGTGCAGCGACCGGTCGAACCCCACGGGGAGCCCGTCGCTCACCAGCTCGTACGCCACGTCCAGCTCCTCCGGTCCGCCGCCCGGAGACGCCGCCGCCGCGCGGGCTCGAGCGGCCGCGAAGACGTCGTACCCGGCCGGGTCGTCGACGCCCAGCGCGCGCGCCGTCTGGTCGTGCACGGCCTCCGTGCTCACGAAGGTGACGGCGAAGCCACTCGCCGCGAGGCGCAGCGCGAGGTGCGTCACGGGGATGACGTGGCCCTGCAGCGGGTACACCACCACCACCGCGTGCGGCTTGCCGCGGCCCGGCGCTGCGACGGCGCCGGCGGCCTGATCTGGTTGTGGTGCCATTTCGGCCTCTTTAATTGTCACTTCACTTGTCATCAGGTGGTCAGTGTACTGTCGTCCATGAGGCATGAGCTGCTGCTGCGCATCGGCAGCAGCTCGCTATATGACCCCCCGTGTCTGACACGGGCAACGACGTTACCTAACGTGCCATCCGTTGTTTATACTCTGTCGCATTCGCGTTAGCCGCCGTCCGGTCATCGCCGTCCGGTAGCCTTCTTGTTTTTTTTTTTTTTTTTTTTTTTTGATACTTAGCCTTCTTGTTGGTTCGGTTCGTCTTTATGCTAGTATAATATGCAGTATGCAGAGAAGTAGGAGTACAAGCCCTGGTGCTCCTCTCGATCTCTATGCCGCCGCACATACTTTTTGACTTGAGAGAGTATCATATATATAGGCGGAGCGGATGCACATGCAACAGATAAGAGTGGTGGTATAGTATAATCCAACAGGTCTCTATCAGAAACTAGAGGATACCATAGTAGCAAGCTAGCTATTTAAGATTCTACCAAAGGATAAGGATACCTAGGACACGGGCAGGGGTGGCACCCGGCGCGACGCAAGGAAGGAAGACCAAGAACAGTGCATATCAAGCCCCCTGCCTCCCCAAACACTGGGGGAGAAGGAAGAAGAAGGGTGAGAAAAAGAAAAAAAAGGAAGAGGAAGAAAAAAGAAAGGAAAAAAAAAGAACCCCTGATTCTCAAGACGGGATTTGTCACTACATAGTATAATAAAGCAGGGGGCAACGTTTACGACAAAACGGCTTATGGTTTTTGAATAGTTGTAGTATTTGTCTAAAACTCTTTTGTGTGGATGTAGCAGTATGCTACTACATGTCTACATGTAATAATTTTGAACTGATCCTACTCATTGAGGAGGTCGAAGCCGGAACTATTTCCATTATAAAAAAACAAAGTGCCAATTACCCGTTCGTTTGACTGGTTGACGAGGACCAAGTGATAAAAATCTTGCCACTCCCATAAGTCCATAACTGGCCAAGTCATCGGTCCGGTTCAGCCTGCACGATATTACCTCTTTTCCTCACCGCGCCAACCAGGCAGTGACAGAGGGATGAAAATGAGTGTGTGTTTTTGTTCTTTGAGAGGGACAGTGAGAGTTTGGAATATGCCGTTCGCCTGCAAGAAGCCAAACCCAGAAGCTCCAGTTGCATGGCCCAGATGTCGACTAGTGATTGTATCTGTGTACACACCTGGCCCGGCCCTGTCCTGGGCGAGATGATCCTCCTATTTTACGTGGTTCCCTCGCAATCCTGCCGGTGAACAATCCCCGCCGTTCCTGCGGTGGTCTCGCACTGATTGAGGTCTGCTCCCGTCACCTGTTTTGGCCATGTTCTACACTTCTAGTTGTCCAAGAAAAGTCATGCCAGGACCAGCCCAGGAGAACAGGAGATGGAGATAGTCACTCATCTGGTGATACCGTGATATAGTATGTGTGGTACTGAACCGCACTCTCTAATATACTCACATCGTATTGGTTAAAAATGGGTGACCTTGTCTTTTAAGAAAATTGAATTATCTTATAAATAGGCACCCGCCCAAGTTAGCAGCTACCGGTGAATTATGAACGAACAGAGAGCTAATTCAAGACGATTTGATTTTGTTCATCATCACCTTTGCCGCAGTTGAAGTGGCCATGCTTGGTGAGCAGGTCCATGTGGTAGTAGAGGCTGAAGATGATGGCGGGCTCCGTCCAGAACGACACGTAGGGGACCCCGAGCTTCCTCGCCAGCGTGGCCGGCCACACGAAGAAGGTGTCGACGACGAGGCACGTGGTGGCCGGGTCCTCGGCGACGACGACGCGGCGGAGGAGCTCCTCGACGTGCGCGGGGAGCACGTGCAGGATGCCCTCCATGAACTGGTCGTGGTTCAGCGACCGGTCGAACCCCAGCGGGAACCCGTCGCTCACCAGCTCGTACCGCACGTCCAGCTCCGGCTCCGACGCCGCGGCGCGGCGCGCGCGCACGCCGGCGAAGATGTCGCCGCCGCCGCCGCCGCCGGAGCCCAGCATGGCGCGCGACGTCTGGTGGTGCACGGACTCCGTGTTGACGAAGGTCACCGCGAAGCCGCGCTCGGCGAGGCGCAGCGCCAGGTGCACCGCCGGGATCACGTGGCCCTGCAGCGGGTACGGCACCACCACGGCGTGCGGCTTCTTGGTGCCGCCGGCGACGGCGACGCCGTTCCCTGCCACGGCCTCTTGCCCCATGGATGCCGCGCGCGCTCTCCTCTCGCGCTCTCGCTCCCTGTCTGGAACAAAATACCGTCTGCCTCTGCCTTTAGCTAGATCGTGTGGTGCGCGTGGAACTGAGGAGAGAATGCAAGCGGAGTGAGCGGCAGGTATATAGGAGGGCGAGGGGCTCAATGGTCGTAGCGCGCGTGCGCGTGCCGGTGGCATGCGATGTGAGGTGGTGGTGGGTTAGGTGACTGGGTTCCGCGCGCGTTGCTGCTGTACGTGTTGCAGAAGCAGAACAACGACGGATATCCGAGCCCAGGACAATCTGTTTTGAGAAATCGTCAACGAATGGTGGGGCAAAGGCATGACATGTGAACTTGAGTTTTTATGAACATCAAAATGAAATTATCGTTGCTAATCAAGTTCCTTTTGTTTTGTCCATGCTAAAACTTGAATGCTTATGTTGTTACATGTTGTCTGCCAAAGAAGTGGGCACATGGTCTCAACGAGCTTTGAAAGAAATGATGTAAAATACATGGCTTTGGTGCTTTCAAGGTGCTTACAATGAGCTTTTGATGAGAATTGGTTACCTTGTATGAGTTTTGGCGTAGAACTAGTTTCCATTCATGCTTGCGCTATCCATGACTAGTTCTTGCTCATGTGGTGACATGTTTTACATATTGATGAAACTTGATAAAATGGTTTGCTCCCTGTGCTTGTGACTTAGTATCACTTTGAGATTGTGTGCGCTTTTGAGCTATATTGTTTACTCCTTAGAGTGCTTTGCCATTCTTAGCACTTGCAAGTGCTTTGTGGTCTACTTGTGAAGCTTGTTAGGTTGGCTTTCCACTTGCACCATATATCATATCATTCATGCTTTGGAGTTCATGTTTTGATTTGGTGTCAAGTGTGGTTCTACATGTATTGATATCTTTGTCTTGATTCTTTTGGAAAAATTGCACAAGTAGATTTGAAAAGGAGAAGACCTTGCTTATTGCTTTTGAATTGCATGAGTTTGTGAGTTTGCTGTGTTGGCACTTTGATTGTGCACATCTTGGGGAGTTTGATGTTTGAACCTGAACCTTGGATTTGCATTTTGGTTGCACATTCCAGGGGGAGCTTTGGAGTTTGAGTTTGAATCTTTGAACCTTGAGTTTGTACTTTGGCTGTACATTTCAGGGGGAGCGTGTAGTTGTATCTTTTGCATTTTGGCCTTGATTTGTGCATTGTCAACAAGGGGGAGAATTTCTGGAGCATTTGGAAAGGGGGAGAATTTCTGGAGAATTTCCGAAAAAGATTTTGAAAGTTTTGTGAGAGTTTGAGCATTTTAGAGTGTTTTTCGCACGCACAAGTTCACTTGTTCAGGGGGAGTTGCATCTTTGCAGGGGGAGTGCTTTGAGTGGTCTGAAAAATGAATTGGCTTGTGTTTTGTGCTTTGCTTTTTTGCCGATGGTGTTGAGCCCTTTTCGCTTCCTATGGAACGGTCGGCATTTTCTGAGTTTTCTCTTGTGAGTGACTTTGATTTGGCTTGTTCTTGCTTTTGGTCACTTGCTTGAGCGATTGGTTTTTGATTTCTTTTCTTTTTCTTTTATTATCATTGGTTACTATGTGTGTGTTGACAATGCACTCATCAAGGGGGAGATTAAGGACCCGGTGTGTCCGAGGACCGGTGGATGGTCGCTTCCTGGTGTGATGAGTGATTGACAACGTGGTGTGGACTGACGTTTCCCTTGGCTCAAGTATTGCAAGTGTAGAATGCGGCTTGATTGCATTGGTGCAGGTGAAGAACAGGCGCGAAAGGTCTTAGCCATGGCGGCCTCCGAGGAGCGGAGAGACAAGTAGGATTGGTTCGAGGGACCCGGTGGCCAGATGGATCAAGTGCGGTTCACATGGTGCAAGAACGAGCAAGGGGACGTGGTTCCGGTGCGAGGTAGCGGCTCACAACTGAAGCTCGTACGCGGACATGAAGCCGGTGCAAGGTAGTGGCTAACGACCGAAGCTTGTACGCGGGGTTTGGTGATTTGGCCACAAAATCATCAGGAGGACGGTTTCTTGGTTTGGGCCTCAAAACCAAGCCCGAGGACTTGGCGTGGCGCGGCCCATCAGGAGGAGCTGTGGGCGTCAAGGAGCCTGGACCGGAGGACACGCGGCGTGGTCGCAAAGCTTGCGTTGGAGGGAAGCAAGGTTGCGGCGGATGCGGTCCGAGCCGGAAGAATATTCGCAACTATGACAAATTTGCCCCTAAGGGGTATTCTGTTGTATGCTTCATGTGAGGGCGTTCTGGACATTTGCAGGGCGCATATATATATGAGGACTGGCTGTTGTGGGCAGCCATCCCTTGGAGAGAGTAGGTGGTAGACATCTCATTTGTTTGTGAGAGGGTCTTTTCTAGGGTTTGAGAGGGAGAGAGAGGAGGGCTCTTTGATTTGAGTTTTTTGCCATTCTAGCTTTGTTTGTGCTAGCAAGTGGCTTGAAACCGCACATGGTGAAGTAATCCAAACAACAATTTCGTGCTTCACTTGTTCATCCCGTGTGAATCTAAGTTTTCTCATTTTCGGAGCTATTTTTGGGTGATTTTCGTTCTTCACTTCCTTGGGCGTTTTCTCTCGGATTTCTTTGGGGGATTCACGTATGAGTGCCTTGTGCCTCTTTTGCTGGTGATCTCTTGCCCCCAAATGCCGGAAATCACTTTGGATTTGAAGTTTTTGGGATGAACTCGAGTTCTTGGTGTTCTTCACGAGATCTGTGATTCCAGGAGTTCTAGGAGGTTTGAGGCCAAGATCTTTGGGGCATAGCCTCTCCTTGAGGTGTATATCATTTACCCAAAATCTTGTCTCACGACTCCAAGTCGTTTGGGAGATCCATTCTCGAGTTGACCTTTTCGCTGCGTCGATCTATTGATCCGATCGGTTTTCCTTGGCTTGGTCGGATCAATCGACCGCTAGGACTTCGCAGCCTTGCAATCTCGAGTTGGCAGTTTTCTTTGTGTCGATCTATTGATCCGATCAACCTTCCTTGGCTTGGTCGGATCAACCGACCAACACTCTGCCCGGCGGTGTAAAGTCTCTGGTAGAAGCTCGGTATTTCGATTGATTGCTCCGATCGACTCTCGGTCGGATGATCCGATCACTTTGAGAGAAAAGTGAGGTCAGGGGCATTCTCACAAATTCAGCAACTTCTCCCCCTTGCAAAATGCTCCAGAAATTCTCCCCCTTGTTGACAATGCACAAATCAAGAAAAAAAATGTACAAAATGCAACTACAAGCTTCTCAAATATACAATGAGCAATACAAAATGCTACAAGTTAGAGAAGAGCCAAACAAGATAGTTCATCATGTGACACGGGCATTGCCATCAAGAAGGTAGAGACATATAGACAATTGACAAAGCCACGATCAATTTGCTCAATTATATCAAAAATGTCACCAGATGAGCAAAGTCCTAAACATGGATTATTTAAGCAAAAATAAACTTCATCTCACCAAAAACATGAAAGGACAAGCATTCTTGACAAAAGATCATTACAAATGCCCAAATTCTATCTCATGTCATGTCAAAGCACGGAGCCATGTGTTCACTTTCCAAGCGAGACTTCTCCGGCAAACAACATGCAACCGCTTAGCACCCATGTGTGCAAGTGTGTGCAATGGTGAAAGCATAGAGACATGAGCATAATTTTCTGCAAATATATCTTTTTCTCATCTTTCTTCTTTCATGCATAGACATCTCATTTTTCAAGTTTTTCAAATTAAGCATGGTACATGAAATGTCTTTGCGACAAAAAGAAGCTTATGCTCCTCCACAAGATAAGCATGGGCTAACATTTACAATGACAAAGGTCTTTGAGCCAATTGAAAAGAATATCACATCCTAGCATGATCTTAAGCAAGATATAGCCATTTCGGCTCAAACAAGACATGCAAAGGCATTTACTCATGGGTGAAAGAGTTTAAGTTGAGTTTGTCATTTTAATTCAAAAAGGAGACTATCTCAATAGAATATATATCAAAACCATCAAGAGCATAGCCATCCATACAATCAATCCCTAGCCAGCCTGCCTAAACTCTAAAATGTAGCAAGTTGTAGCAATCACTGCATATAGGAGAAGCATCATCCTAAGATATGATACAAATGCAGCATGATATATCACAAGATGCAAAGATGAAAACTATACATCAAGATACAAAAACAGAAAAATGTATATCAAGATACAAAGATGGTACAATAGTATACATATGCTACAAGAGAAGCCTCCGAAACTCAGCTCAGAAGAACGCACACACACCAAGTTCCCCTCGCAAGCGGGTGAAGGTAGCTTGGTCAGGTGGTTTGGTGAAAATGTCTGCAAGCTGGTTTTGGGTAGAAACATGGGCAAGCTCAATATCTCCTTTCTCCACATGATCTCTCAGAAAGTGGTACCTCACTTCTATGTGTTTGGTTTTGGAATGAAGCACGGGATTTTTGGCTACGCTTATGGCACTGGTGCTATCACAAAGAGGTGGAACATGGGACATGTCTAAACCAAAGTCTCTCAAGGTGTAGGTGATCCAAAGCTACTGGTAACAATAGCTAGCAGCAGCAACATACTCGGCTTCTGTGGTGGATTGGGCTACACTAGACTGCTTGCGAGAAGACCAAGACACAACAGACGAATGAAGAAACTGCCACTGACTAGAAGTAGACTTGCGATCAACACGACACCAAGCAAAATCCACATCAGAAAAACCATGGAGTGCAAGTGAGGAATCAGCAGAATACCAAAGACCCAGCTCAGGAGTAAACTTGAGATACCTGAAAATCCGCTTGACGGCCTGACAATGTGAAGTCCTCGGTGAAGCCTGAAAACAAGCGCACAGACACACGCTGAACTGTATGTCCGACCTCGTCGCCGTCAAGTAGAGGAGGGAGCCGATCATGCTTCGGTACTCCTTCTGGTCCACTGGTTCTCCGTCCCCATTCGCATCCAAAGCTGTAGTTGTACTCATCGGTGTAGTCATCGTCTTGGAGTCGCTCATGTCGAATTTCTTGAGAATGTCCTTGGGTGTACTTGCTTTGGTGCACGAACGTCCCATCCTTGGTTTGCTTGATCTGTAGCCCGAGAAAGAACTGCAACTCTCCCATCATTGACATCTCAAATTCCCTGCTCATATCGTCTGCAAACTTGGCAACAAGATCGTGAGAAGAGCCACCAAAAATGATATCATCCACGTAAATCTGAACGATTAAAAGATCATTGCCATTCCTCAACAAGAAGAGCGTCTTATCAACCTTTCCCATCACAAACCCCTTGCTAAGCAAGAACCCCCTCAACCTGCCATACCACGCTCGGGGTGCTTGCTTTAGGCCATATAAAGCTCGGTGGAGTTTGTACACTCGGTGTGGGTATCTCTCACTCTCAAAACCCGGGGGCTGCATCACATACACTTCTTCCTCGATCACCCCATTTAGAAAGGCACTCTTCATGTCCATCTGGTACAACTTGAACCCTTTAGCAACAGAGAATGCTAGAAGGATCCGAATTGCCTCCAAACGGGCAATAGGAGCAAAGGTTTCCTCATAATCTATCCCCTCCTGCTGCGAAAACCCCTGAGCAACCAACATCCCTTTGTTTCTCACTATCTCTCCACCCTCATCCCTCTTGTTTTTGAAAACCCAGTTGGTTCCTATAGGATGGCAATTTGGAGGTGGTTCAACTAACTCCCACACCTGGTTTCTCTCAAAGTTTTCAAGCTCTTCATGCATGGCATTGACCCAATCAGAATCAGATAAAGCATGTCCAACATTTTTGGGCTCAAAAGACGCAACAAATGCAGAATGAGCGAAATGAGAGATGTTTTGTGACCTCGACCGTGTAGTGCGTTCATCCAAGTTCCCGATGATCTTCGAAGGTGGATGATCCCTCTGTACCAGCTGGGGAGCTTCTCGCCTCGAGATTGCCTCCCCCTCAACATCAGCTTCCACTTGAACTCGATCATGTGCGCGACTCGACTGAAGGTGTAGCAATGGGGCCGTCGTCGAACGTCGTAGTAGTAGTGGAAGTAGAAGGTACACAATCTCCACACGGTGCATGATTCTCCTCATCATCTTCCTCATCAAGCTGTTCTTCCTCAAGGATGGACTGTCCCAACTCATCATCACCTGCACACTCAAAGACAGAAGAGCTACACGGAATGGTCTCGTCGAAAGTGACTTCGCAAGTCTCCATGATTTAGTTAGTTTCAAGATTGAGCACACGATATGCTCGAGAATGATTAGCATAACCAAGAAAGATACCATCCATCGAACGAGACTCAAACTTGTCCAAATTTTGCTTTCTTAAGAATGAAACACTTGCAGCCAAAAACCCGAAAGTGACTCACACGAGGGGAACGACCATGGAAAAGCTCATAGCAAGTTTTCTTCTTGAAAGCACGAAGGAAAATCCGATTTGAAACATGACAAGCTGTATTCACTGCCTCTGCCCAATACTTCCTAGGAGTCCTATGCTCATCTAGCATCATCCTAGCCATATCACAAAGCGTCCGATTCTTCCTCTCAACAACTCCATTTTGACAAGCAACATATAGCAAAACCACTATGAGCTAGGAACACCACGACTACCCAACGAGGGAACTGTACGCACAAAAAGCCTCTCCTCTAGGCAAGGGTGAGCGAGACACAGGCACACTATGGGAAGAGTAGTACCTGTCCCTGTTCCCCATCTCCTTCTCTCGTCTCACCTCCCTCTTCTTCCTCCAGCAAAACTCCTCAATGTGTCCATCCCTTCCACAATGCTCACAATAAAAGCAGACTGACTTTGGCTTTGGGGTTTCTCTCCGCTCTCTCTTCTAGTAAACCCCACTCCTCACAAAGGCTACCCTCTTCTGGAAGTTGTTTGTCTTAGGGGGAAACTTAGGAGGATCAAGGAGTGGTGTCGAGCTTGTTCAACAGGTGGTTGGGTTTGGGTGTGAAATGTTTTTGAGAATGGCTTTCTGTGGGGTTGTGGGAATGTTTGTAGTGGAGTTTTCAGGTTCTCTCTCTTTCTCACCACTACTCTCGCCAGCTTTCTCAGAACCCAGACCACGACCATCAGCTCTTTTAAAACCAGCAATCAACATCTTAAGCTGAGGCTCGTGACCTGACAACCAACCCAAACACTGTCGCAACTCATCATTCTCATCTTGCAAACGATCAACACATTGTTCTAGCTCAACATTTTTCAAAGCGACAACATCACAAGCAGAACAAGAATTTGCAATAGGAGATTTCAATTGAGCTTCAAGCGAACTAATCATGGTACGAGATTCAAGCAACTGAACATGTAAAGCAGGACAAGAAGTACAAGCTGCTAGCAAAGAATGTCTAGACTTCAACGCAGCAATCTCAACCCTAGCATCTTCTAGATCATCTAAGCATGTCATGTGTTTTTCCTTAAGAACAACCAGATCAGCAAGATGCACATCACAGAAGGAGCACTCAATCTCATCAGAAACAACAGGAGCATCTTTCAACACAGCAATCTCAGACTCAAGCTTAGCTGCTCTCTCCCTAGACTCGCAAAGCAAAGACTCAAAGTCCATCACTTTTTTCTAGTCGCAGAAAGTAAGGCCTCAAGATCAGCGACTCTCTCCTTCGACTCTCCTAGCAAGGATCTAAACTCTCTCTTTTCCTTGTTGGTCTTCCTAAGCACATCATCATGGACCAACTCCTCTACTCTAGCAATTTCCTTACGCAAAGAGGTGGGATCGGTCAATACCTCATCCTCGGAGTCGGAGTCGTCTTTGCTCTTCACGGAGTCATGCGCCATGGTGCAGTAGTCGACGGCGGCGAAGGAGATGCCGTTGAAGTTGCGGTTCACGTTCTTCTTCTCCTTGCAGTGGCCGCGATCTTTATCTTCGCTACTCGAGCTTGACGACGTGTTGGTGGAGCTTGTGTCGATGTCGCTCGCATCTGCCACCATCGCTCGAGATTGGTTCTTCTTGTGTCCACCGCGCTTGTTCTTCGACCTTCTCTCTTCCTTGTTCCTGTGCTTGGAGCGGTACTCGTCCTTGGAGCGGTGCTTGTGGTCATCTCGCGGGCGGTGCTTGCGGTTGTAGTCATTCTTGATCTCCTTGGGGCACTCGGTGATGAAGTGGCCCATCTTCCCGCATCTGTAGCACGTACTCCTGGCACGCCTCGAACCCTTCCGATTCTGGTACATGCGCTCGAACCTCCTCATGAGCAACGCGAGATACTCCTCGCTCAGCACCTCATATTCCTCATCTGAAAGAGACACAAGAGAAGACAAAGCAAAGTGTCTGGAAGTATTAGCATGTCCATAACCAGAGCCACCGACTAGAGCCAGACTATGGGGAACAGTCGGACTCTTAGCCATGGCAAGAAACCGTCTATCAACCTCAGAAGATTTCAACTTGGAGAAAAGCTCATCAACCATCAAAGTCTCATAGTTAGCCGAGTATGGGAGCTGGGTGATGTTGGCTTTCATGTTGTTGACTATGGCAGTAAAGCGCTGAAACATAGCATCAACTGACTCACCCTGCAACTGCTCAAAGTTGTCATAGCTCTCTGCGATACATCGAGAAAAGCCTAGCCTTCACATGGCTATCACCACCGTGGGCTACCTTGAGCTTCTGCCAGATCTGGCTAGCTAGGTCCTCGCCCAAAACTCGCTCAAACTCCTCAGCCGACAAAGCACGAAACAAGTAATCGACAGCTCTAGCGTTTGCCTCGAACTTATCTTTCGCATCCTAGGCATCTAAGTTGGTGGGATTGACATAGTGTTCATCTTTGGTCACATCCCACAACAACTTTCCTTTGCCTCCCAAGAAAGCGCCCATACGCGCGACCCAATTCGGATAGTTCTTCCCATCGAAGTGCGGAGGTCCGGAACCCCGATCTTGGTACGCCATCTTTGGATCTTAGACTAGTTAGAGTTGCAAAGACCTGTAACCGGCTCTGATACAAATTGAAGGACCAAAACGGCGACCAGAGAGGGGGGGAGTGAATGAGAGCCGATAAAAATTCTTCTCAAACAATCTGGCTATTTTCCCAAAGCAACTCCAACGCCTCTGAAAGAGATCTTGCCAAGATCACGTAGCCACTGTCAAGCTACTGACCCTAGGAACAAGATAGATGCAGCGGAACTCAAATCGATCGAAACGAACACAAAACGGACCAAAACCAACTCGACCCTGTGCTGCCGGGGGGGGGGGGGGGGGGGGGGGGTTAAACCACCTAGGGGGGTGGTTAAACCGGCCTGCCTTGGGAGCATCGGGAAAAAGTCAACTCGAAAGTGGATCTGCCAAACTGCTTGAGCTCTTGAGACGAGCTTTTGGTCAGATGTATACGCCTCCAGTGGAGTGTTTTCCCAAAAGATCTCGGCCTCTAACTCACTAGAACTCCCGAAATCTCAAATCTAAGGAAGAACACCATGACCTCGAGTTCATCCCAAAAACTTCAAATCCAAAGCGATTCTCGGCGATTGGGGGCAAGAGATCACCAGCAAAAGAGGCACAAGACACTCATACGTGAATCCCCCAAAGAAATCTGAGAGAAATCGCCCAAGGAATTGAAGAACGAAAATCCCCCAAAAATAGATCTGAAAATACCTCCGAAAATAGGAAAAGAAAAAGGAGCTCGTGGATTCAAATCATGGCACAAAGATGAACTGAACAAACTCAATCAACATACCATGAATTCACCTATACAAACTACGAATGATTCGAAATAGTTCTAGGTGGAGGGGATGAATAGGAAACCAAGTTCAAAGAGAAAAACCAAAGAGATAACTCAAGAGATGGCAGCCACCAACCCCAAGGGGGCCTATTAGTAGTCCAAGTGGTAGTGCTCTAAAGACTAAACTACCCCTAAGTGATACATACCCCTCAGGGGCAAATTTGACATTTGGTTTCAGATATTTTCCGGCTGGGACACCTTCCACCACAAGCTAGCTTCCCTCCGACGCAAGCCTTGCAGTCACGCCGCGTGTCCTCCGGATCGAAGCTCCTCGACGCTGATTTTGGGCCGGCCCAGGGGGAGGCGGTTAAACCGCCCCTGACTGATGCTACAGCCCAGTGGCCCATCTTCGCCACGTCGAGTCCTCGGCCTTGGTTTTGAGGCCCAAACCAAGGGAAACCGTCCACCGATGATTTTGTGGCCAAATCACCAAACCCCATGTACAAGCTTCGGTCGTTAGCCGCCACCTTGCACCGGCTTCACGTCCGCGTACGAGCTTCGGTTGTGAGCCACTACCTCGCACCGAAACCACGTCCCTTTGCTCGTTCTTGCCAGCATGTGAACCGCACTTGATCCATCTGGCCACCGGGTCCCTCGAACCAAGCCTACTTGTCTCTCCGCTCCTCGGAGGCCGCCATGGCTAAGACCTTTCGCGCCTGTTCTTCACCTGCACCAATGCAACCAAGCCGCATTCTACACCTGCAATACTTGAGCCAAGGGAAACGTCAATCCACACCACGTTGTGAATCACTCATCACACTAGGAAGCGACCATCCACCGGTCCTCAGACACACCGGGTGGACGGTTTCCCTTGGTTTGGGCCACAAAACCAAGGCCGAGGACTCGGCGTAGCGACGGCCCGGCTTGCCAGCCAGGTACGGTTCATCCGCTCCCCAGGGGTGGTCAGACCGGTCCCACCTGGGCAGGTCGCCCATGAGCGTCGAGGAGCTTCGATCCGGAGGACACGCGGCGTGATCGCAAGGTTTGCGTCGGAGGGAAGCAAGCTTGCGGTGGAAGGTGTCCCAGACGGAAAAATATCTTCGCAAAAAATGTCAAATTTGCCCCTGAGGGGTATGTATCACTTAGGGGTAGTTAAGTCATTAGAGCACCACCATTTGGACTATATAATAGACCCCCTAGGGGTGGTGGCTGTTATCTCTCTAGCTATTTTTCATTTGGCTTGTTTAGTTTCCCTTCCCTTTCATCCTCTCCACCTAGAACTATTTTGAATCATTCATAGTTTGTATAGGTGAATTCATGGTTGGTTGATTGAGCTTAATCTCTTTATCTTTGTGCCATGATTTGAATTCCCGAGCTCCTTTTCTTTTTCCCATTCTCGGAGGTATTTTCAGAGCCATTTTTGGGGGATTCTCGTTCTTCACTTTCTAGCCCGTTTTCTCTTGGATTTCTTTGGGGGAATCACGCATGAGTGCCTTGTGCCTCTTTTCTTGGTGATCCCTTGCCCCCAAACACCAGGAATCGGCCTAGGTTTGAAGATTTCGGGATGAACTCGTGGTGGGTGTGTTCTTCGCAAGATCTGAAATTCCTGGAGTTCTAGGAGGTTTGAGGCCGAGATTTTTGGGGCATAGCCTCTCCTTGAGGTGTATATCATCCATCCAAAATCTTGTCTCAAGACTCCAAGCTGTTTGGGAGATCCGTTCTCGAGTTGACCTTTTTCTCGTGCTGCCTGGGCAGACCGGTGTGACCAGTTTTGGATGTAGGTGTGACCGCCTTGGGGAGTCAGACCAGTGTGACCGGTTTTGCATGTAGGTGTGACCGCCCCTGGCTGAGAGTTGCTGATTTGGTTTGTTTTCGTTCGATTCGTGTTGGATTTGTTCGATTCGAGTTCCGCTGCGTTGATCTTATTCCTAGGGTCAGTAGCCTCACAGTAGCTACGTGATCTTGGCAAGGTCGGTCCATTGGATTTGGATTGAGTTGGGAGAAGCCAGATCTTGAGAGGAATTTTTATCGGCTCCCATTCACTCCCCCCTCTCTTGTCGCCTAATCGGTCCTTCACATTGTGTAGGTAAAACAAAGCGGCAACTTTCATCATTTTTCCATAAGCAAAACACATAAAAGATATCATCGTGGTGAGCACAAAGTGATGGTGATTATTATTTATTGAAAAAAACAAAACTAGGTTGTCCTCCTAGTAGCCATATTATTAACCAGAGAGAAATACAAAGATTTTCTACACTAAGGTCGATGGCATGTATATGTACAAGCATTTAGAAAGAAAAGAGAAGATGCAAGAGAAGTTTACCATCCTTTTGATGCTTGTAGTGGAGTGTAGCGTAGCCTCCCCCATGCTTAAGTATCGTGCTTAGCATGGAAAAAGAAATAGCATCTTGTGGTGATCATGGTCCTCGTACTCCATGTGGCGTCATCTTTCATCCAACAATTCCTCCCCCATGCTTAGCATTTACTAGACATAGACATGGAAAAGGAAGATGCATCGTCTCTTGATTCTTGAAGTCCTACCACCATTCGTATGGAGATTGTCTTTATGCTTCTTCTCAAATGTCACTTTCAATCATCCTCAATTCATTTTTTCTCCTTTGTCATGCCTGCAACATATTTAAGCACAAACTACCCCCGGGGTGATGGTCGGGAGTAGAAACAATTGCCAACAAACCAACAACATCCCTAAGGTTTTCAACTTGTGGCATAGCTAGCTTAGTAAAAGTCAATCCTAATGAGTGTACGTGTGTGCAAGTGTGCATGCAAGCGATAGGAAGGGATACAAACAAATACATTGTTTACACCAAGTTCTAAACACCATGCTTACAACAAGGTTGCTGAACTTTTCCATAGCCAAAAACACCATGTCTATCCCAAGATCAATAACTCTTTATAGCGCAAGAAAACAAAGCGCAATGCAATGTTTATAAACCAACCAAAGCATCAACAAAATGATTAGCTCCCAAATAATAAAGAACCGAATGATTATGGTCCGCAATAAAGTTTAAACACCATGTTTACACAAAATTGCAAGAGAAAATGCCGTACCAACATTGACATAGATGTGAAAGCATTCATCGTAAGGTTTTGAGAAAGAACCAAGCTTAATCATAATGAAGATGAAAACAATGGAATGGGTGCAAGATGCAAATGCAAAGGGTTAGTAAAAACAAGGGTTAGCGAGGATTAAAAGAACTTTCGATGTCATTCCACAATATACGTCGTTCTAGATAAGTAGAGTGTTCGTTGCAAACCAAAGAAACTAAAAAGAATTGCTAAAAATGATAAAGCTTGTAGCTAATAAGCAGTGCCAACCATAAAATTGTTCATCGAAAAGAGCCAAACAACCAAGCCAACAGGATTTAGGGATAGGTTCAAGGGTATCCTATATTTTTGTCTAAAAACTAGAATTTTAAAGAGAGGGATCAAGTGTAGAAATTCTAACTATGGTTGCTTAAAAACAAAAACAAGTGTAAAGTTAACCTATGGGTTAGGATCGCTAAAGGCATAAGAGTTTATCCTAAGGGTTTGGAAGGCTAGTCAAAGTTTTCAGTTAGAATAGAGGACATGAGTACACTTGGCTAATGTCAACGGTGACAGCGTCTAATCAACACAAGTCACTCCTTCCTCTATTGGCTCGGGGTCTAGGTGGGGGTGATAGGAAGGCTTAGGTAGAAAAGGGTTTTCGCAAGAAGTCATAAAAGAAAAATAAAATATGCAATGGAATGCAAGGTGGAAAATGATATGATGATGGTCTAAAACAAAATAAAAGTTAGCCTAAGTTAACTAGCCACAAGTTTCAAACCAAAGTGATGTACTACGCCTCCTAATTCTCTCTAAAAAGAAAAATAAAAGAAAAGGAACGGGTTGCCTCCCGCAAAGCGCTTCATTTAAAGTCACAGAGCTCGACTTTCTCGCATATCTTCTTATTGTTGCAATGTCATGGTCCTTCATGCAAGAGTTGAAGGTGTCCATGCAGCCTTGATTTACTCCTCACACTGTACATTATCATCATGCTCAATGGAAGACTTGCCGAATCATCTCTCACATTAGTATCACCTCTTTCTCCATTGCCGGCTTGTCGCTGCCTCTTCTTTTCACGAATTTTTTCTCCTCTGTACAGATCAGAACACGTAGCCAATATTTGCTCCAGAACATCGTATATGAAATTATCTTTCCAACAAGTATTTATTCACCTAAAAAGGATTCTGATCGAGGGAGTTATGCCCGTTTTACTCCGGCAGTACAATCTGTCCGAGCTGATTTCAGCACGCGCAGCGCCCGATGTTTATGCCATATCTCCTTGCACGGGTCTTCTAATGGATCGATCTTGGATGTGCTGGAACGAGAACTTAATGGCGCTTCTGAATATCCAATTTTCTTCTTTTGTACAACTCTGAACATGTGCGCAAAACTGGCGAAAACAGCGGCTATCCGAGTCATGGAGGTGTTCGGTGATCTTGCTTGTAGTTCTTCGAGCGTGCCTTCCTCTTACTCATCTCATGTCCTTCGGGATTGCAAACCTTTCTTTCTCTTCCTTTGACATGCTCATGGCCCCAAAGTTTTGGCATACGATGGTGGCATAGTTGATTGCATTATATATTGAAGTGGAATGGGCGATTCCAATGATCGTGTCCCTCTCCTTTTTCCAAAGAAGTTGGAGAGAGTCATCCTCATAGTGCCCTTGCTGCACAATTAAAATCTCTACACCACCGGGGGTTTCTTGCCGGTGGAAGAGCAAAATATCGATGGGAAAGCTAGGCTAGGTTTTGTTATGTACTTTTGTTAATTTAGGATCAAATCTTTGTGCATGATTTTGTTTTTCTTTTGTACGGAGTGTTTCTGGTGTTAAAACTAGATGATCTCAAGAACACAAACTAGGAACTTTATGAACTACAAACCTGTAAAAGTAGAGCCTCAGAGGAGCTTTAAGAAGGCCAGGCCGCGCGGCAAGCCCTGCTGCTTCATCTCCTCCTTGTCTCCTTTCTCCTACGCGTTACTGCCTTCCTTGTTAGTCTATGTCCTTGTTCTTCTTATGCTTGCGCTGCCCAGTGCCTGCGAACCACTCCTTCATCGTCTTGCACATTATCTTCTCCTTTTCGTCTTAGCTTTGTCTTTCCTCCGATCATGCATTAAGTGCATGGTTGCTCTCTCCTTTGTTTTAGCATGCGGCGGTGGGTAGTAGCAATAACCCTCTCGCGTGACATTCGTTGTGCTGCATGGTTAGTGAAATTCGGGGTTTCTCCCCACATATGCTCTTTTAAGGTCACTAGCTTGACCAAGCGCGAAGCAAGATCGAGATATATTCAAGTATTTATCGTAAACACATGTAATCATAAATACAACCATAATTTCAACAGACATGGTTGCAATTTAATCTAGCATGTATCTCTTGCAAAGCACTGAGCTCACCACTTGACAATGGTTCTTTAGCATGTATTTATCATTCTCAAGATTTTCTAGCCTATCAACATGATCATAGGAACAAGGCTTAGAATTTAAATTATCATCTCTACCATTGGTTGAACATGGGTATTGCAAAATATTATATTCAAAACCAAAGGTAGCTTGAGAGTTCAATGTGTACCTTAGCCTTGGAGCTCTTCATCTTCATGGAGTCGTGTGCCTTTGTGCGAGACATTATGTTGTTGTTCACATTGTAATACATTGTTGCTCGCCTCTAACGTCTCCATGAATGTTTCCCACTTGTGTCTTCATGTACCAATGCTTTGAGAAGTTTTTGTTCTTGTCCTTAGCTTCTGAATTTGATCATGTACACTCTATGAAAGCATTGCCCAAGCTCCTCTTCATGGTAGTCATCTCCATCTCCTCCATCTCGTTGTCATCATCTTGCTTCTGCCTCTTCTTCGTTGATTTGCCCCTGTGTCCAGAACAGAACATATACCAAAATATATTTTTATTAACAATTTTATGAAATTAGTTTTCCAACGAGTGCTTGATCATCTTAAATGGAATCCAGATGAGTGAGATATGCCCGATTTATTTCGGCCCTGCGTGCTGTCCAGAAAAATTTCAGGACGCGCGACGTCCGATGATTTGGCCATAGCCGCTTGTAGGAACCTCCGATTGCCTTGACGCTTGATCTGTTGGAACGTGGACTTCATGGGCGTACTGAATATCTGAAAATATTCTATTGTATCCTTCTGAGGACATGCAGAATCATGATGAAATCTCTATCTTCTTGCAGATTAATCCGGAGACGCGATGAACTCGATCTTGTGGTCTTCGGGGCATCACGTCGTGCATCCCTTGGCTTCATGCTCTCCACCATTGCTGCACCAGTGAGTGGCCTGGTGGCAATGGTGCATCTTCTTCATAGCTTTGCTTGAGCCAAAGTGGAGTCATCCTATTGCTTTCTACACCTATTGCTTGAACAAACAAGTCTCCGAAAAGCGTTATCATCGCTTGCTTTGAGTGTGGGGGCTCAATGGCGGATGCTGGGCCACTAACAAAGTTAGCACCTACCACCAAAGAGCAATTCTTTATGTATTCATCATCTTGACGAAGCGCGATTGGACTTGTCGAATCCTGAATTTAGTGTCTAGCTTTTTATCTGTTTTCAAGGACACAAAAAAGAAAACAAGAATATATATGCAATAAAAAATTAGGGTTATTCTGAAAAATTAGATAGATCGACCTAGGGTTCGTGTTGCCGATCCCCGGCAACGGTGCCAGAAAAGCTTATTGGCGGTGTAAACACACACCAAGATTCACCGCAAGCGCACGGATCATCGTAGCCTTTCCCTTAGAGTATTCTTCCAAGGTTATCAATCCGTGTATTGACAACGAACTACCTAGGGTTTTCCATCTAATCTAACGGGTTAAACCTAGCATGAAACATATAAATCTATTGATATGAGTGATGAAGTAAAGGTTTGATCACATCCGCAAACATAGGCAAAAGAGATAGCACAACCAAAGGGGTAACTCGAGCCTATCGCCTCCTAGTTGTAGCTCTAGCTAGATTGCCAAGCAAAACATAGTTCTCATACAAAGCATCTTTAAACGTCCACTCTCTGGTCCAACTCCCGACAACGCCACCCTACACGAGCCACACTCTGTCACAATGCTCCCTAGCGGTGTGGTTAGCTACAAGGGCACGAGCATAAGCTTGTGTCATACTACTCGATAGATCCGGTATGCAATTCTAGTCACCACGACTACAAGAACACCCTATACAATCTATACATGTCATAGATTGAAACAAGCACAACCGAGAGAGTATGAAATCATAAAAGGAGGCACATGTATCGCTATTGAATCGAAACACATCTATTACTTTACCATGAATGATTGTTCATCACAAGACATCAACCGTTGCACGAACTTGTGACTCCTAGCTCCTGAACTCCACCATGGCACAACCACGCAGGGATGCCATGGTGGCTAGGGTCGGCCTAGGCCATTCCCTAGACAACTTCGAGGACTTGCAGCGGCCGTCGCCTCCCTCCGGTTTTCACTTCTAGGTTTCGTCGCCTTTCTGTGGATGGATGCCACCCTCCTCTGGAAGACGGGATGTTTATATAGCGAGAAAACCCTAGATCGAAGGGGAGGCCCAACCGCCTCAAAAAAGGCTTGGGCGGCGCGGCCAAGAGGCCCCTTGGCCGGCCGACCAAGGGCCTTTTTGGCTTGCCTCGTGCCCATCTTTTGCATGGAAGCTCCTCTGGTGTTCATGAGCTTGTGATCCAATTCTTGTGGGCTTTGGACGTCGGTTGCTCCGGGATAGGGATTTGTCTTGATCTCGAAGTACTTTGGTCTTATCTTCAATTGAGCCTTGTTAGAGGTTGGCCCGTCGAAGTAGAGCAAAAACGGGCTTTGGTTCCTTTGGGCTTCATTAGGGCTTTTGGCCTTCATCTTGTCGTGTTGTTGCTAGTTCTCAGAATCAGCCCATATTCGCTCCAAAATAGCCAATTAACTTGCGTAAACCAAAATGCTCTAGAAATATGTGCACAAGAGGAAACAGGGTTATTTTAGTGCCAAGTGGCAGGGTTAGTGTAAAGATTAGTCAAAAAACATAACCTAGATGGCACTAAAAGTGTGTCATTTAACAGCGCCAACAGCAACCCGTTGTAGAAGTTGTGAAGAATGAGCCAATCATACATCCCGTGGTGAGGACAGGGCAAGATGTAATCTTGAAGCCTTTCCCGTGCCTCGGTTATCGACTCCATAGCTGCTAGCTAGAAGCTCGAAATCTCTTCAGAAAGGCTTTTGTTTTGCCCATCGGGAAGAACTTCATGATGAACGTCGTAGAACATTTATCCCAAGAGTCAATCGTCTCCTGGTTCATGTAGAACCACTACTTCACTCCCCCGAGTAGAGAGAACAGGAACAGCGGTGGTGAATAGCATCTTCACTCACCCCTCTAATGGTGAAGGTGCTACATAGCTCTAGGAATTGTTGGAGATGGGCGCTTGCGTCCAGATTGGCTTTCCCATGGAATGGGCTAGCCTACACCATGATAAGACCCGTCTTGATCACAAAGTTAACATTTTCAGTGTCAACTTTAGGTCGAACATGAACCTGGGAGGACAAGGGAGCTGAGAACTCAGCGAGCGTCTTCTGGGCCATCACGTTGAATGTTGATGGTGCAATGAAAACTGCATCGGCTGCCGAGAGGATTATTCAAGGTGGGACGATATAAGAATGTACTCTTCCCAAGGAGGAACGATGCAAAAATGTACTCTTCCCACCAATGAATCCGGATTCTCGATGAAAATTATCGGTAAGCTGTCACCAGTACACTACCTATTTTCACTTGGGAGAGAAAACAAAGTAAGGATAAACCTATATGGGCAATAGCTACCAATCAAGGATACAATCGTAGAACATTAGTAAAATTCTTAACCAGTGCCTTCCCCGACAGCAGTGCCAGAAAGCTTGTAGATGTTTCATAACATTCACAGAGAATTCTGCAAGCGTACAAATATCAGTCGTAGCTCTCCCCTAGGAGTATTCCAAGGGTATCAAATCCAAGGAAGGCAGATCGGTCAAGAGATTCGAGTATGCTTATGAATTGTATCTTGATATGATAAACCAAAGCTCAACAGGGGTAAAGATAACAGCAGGGTAGTGTGACACACAAGAGAATGACACTTAAGATAAGATAGTCTAGGGCTTGGGAGAAGAACTAAGAGTTAGCTCTAGGTTCTAATATATTTCCTATATACTGCACAGGTCATGTTAGACAGGCAATCATACACATTATACAGAATAAGCCTATGCCCCCAGGTACATGGGAAGATGACCTCCCTCGCCACTAATGTGTGACCACTTTGAGAGGTTGCCACTCATTTTGAAAGTCCTACGGTGAACCTGAACGTGTGGGATTTCAGAGGGTCCAACGGGGCCTGTCACCATCGGCGGCCTACCTCGGCCAAACCGTAAGGAACACTCATATCCAATGGAAGCCAACAATCGAAGCACCAGTGCTTGCATTTCCAAACAATGGTCTAGCCCTCTCTAGAGAACACATACTAGGACTAGAACCATCCAACATGAGGATCATTGGACCTATACCGTGGCATAGATCATGAAGACTATATATGATACGAAAGGATACTCTACACGAACTAGAGCAAAGTCTAATACACATGAGGGCACTCAATTCAATGCAAGGGTATATGATTGAATCAAGAGCATATAGGCCAAGCATATAGAGAAGGAAAGAACTTGAGCACAACTCACACATATCATGACTAAGACAAATAATATGTAAGAAAAATGTATCTCTGAAGTAGAGCAAAGTCATCCAGAACTAGAAGATACAAGAGCCATACCCTCAGCTTCAAGGATACCATGAAACCTATGTAGAACTATTCTAGCCGAACTCCACTATCCTAAAGACTAAAAGTGAGAGATAGTGCTACAACTTGTGGTCATTAGTTTGGAGCTCCTCCACTCATATTTATAGGCACTTGGAGGCGGTTGCATGAGGGAATCACCGAAACAATATTCCCTAAGGAGGACATGTGGCAGCTCGAGGTGAGGGGAGACACCCCGGGTTTGGCCGGCCCATGTTGGGCCCCCCTCACAACCACCTTTCGACAGGTGGCTGTCAGGTGGATCCTCACGTGGGTATGGGGTGTCTTGTGTTCCTATGCATTTTACCCCTCCGAGGTGGGGCCCCTCAATCCGTGTGCCCCTCTCTCATTGGTTGGAGTTGTGTTTCTCCACCATGAGAGTGTGCTTTCTCCATCCCTGTATATGTATTTCACCTACATTCAAATAATCTCAAGGGCATATGGAACTACATTATTTTAAAATCAAATATGCGTGTAAGAAATGTTAATTCTTCGAATATTGACGGCTATATTTGTACTTAACAAACGTCAACGCCGAGGGGCGAGCACGCGTACATATAGCACCCTGCTTACACTTTCGTCCTCGTTTCGTGTAAAAGGGTTAATCCAAAGGCGATATGGCTGGGGGGCAAAGGCTTATAAGTTGACTCCACCCTTACTCAACTAACAATGTGGTACTAAACACGCGCATACCGCGCTAATGGGCCACTACTGAGCCAAAACAAATGGGCCGGGTGTCATGTCGCAGCCCTTGTTCCTGCTCGCCGAGGACGACGACGATGAAGATAGCGCTGCGCTCCCCGGCTTCTTGTTCCCGTCCCTCCTCTCCTTAGAGTCGGCCCGGCCGCAGCCCCTTGATGAGGACCGCGTCGTGGCGTCGGCGTCCTTCGCCTTGTTGATGGCCCACTTCGTGGTTGAGGACTCGCAGTTGGAGCTACCAGGTGACGGAGGTGGCGGTGGCGACGACACTGAATTGCCACTGCCCTGCTTGGTCTTGTGTGCGTCCCGCCTCCACGCGACGTTGGCGTGGCCGCCTGGGAGGAGAACTGGGGAGGATGACAGTGGCACACGTTGGCGAGGGGATCAGGGGCAACATATCTCGCACTTTGGCGGGACGAGAGGCCGCCCGGAAGAGCGGTGTGCGCCATGGCGAGGTGCAGGCACGCCATCGGTATGCGCCACTGGTTTGTTGGCGTTCGTCCAACACTGACTCGGAATCGGTTTCTCCTTCCTCGCCGCGTTAAAGGATGCATTTGGGCTGAAAATATGGTGAGGCGATATCTTTAGCCCATTCATTGTACAGATGTCCATTACCGAGTCCAACAAAACAAAATACGGAGTAGAAGACATCAATGCTCGTCGGTGGTTCCTCCTATCTGCGGGAACCGGGAATACTTTTTCTTTACATGATACTGTGCATAATTTTGAGAGGTAAACTATACGCAAATTCCAGCGGTCTATGGCGAGCCCCTGCCCTTCTTCCTCTTCCCTTTTTTACTCCCGACACCACCTACAACACACAGGAGGTAACAAAAGTTTCGGCCATCTTCTTCTTATCTGGGTGTGGGGTTGTGGACAGCGGCGTGGACGCCGCCGGCCACAAGGGAGATAGCGGAGGAGGGCGGCCTTTAGGGATCTTAGTTGCCGAGGGTTCCATATCCCCCGGACTTAGAGGGGAGGGGTGGGGTTGTGGACAGTGGCGCAAGGGTGGCCGCTACACTCATCATGTCCAAGCTCGCCGGGTAGAAGCGGAACGTGCTTCGCGTTGTGGCGGCCCGGCGCCGTCGAGTGCATGACTTCGTTGCTCCTCGCCGCCGACGTCAAGGAGAGCAACTTTCTCGGCCTCCCCATCATCAAGAAGCTGGATACCTGTATCGTGAATATTTTCTTCTGTATATATTTTTTGACTCAAGTATTTTCCTCTGTATATGTTGCTGATTGTTTAAGATTTGATTATTGTTGGTGGTCGTTACGATATGATTTCGCCACCAACATTCCATCATATTTCAGGCTCATCCTGCTCACAACAAAGTAAAATTGGTTATTTCTAATGAGTTCCACAAGTTTTGTATAATTTGTGAGTGCAGGAGCAATCAAGCAAAAGATGAAGCAAATTGGGCACAGGGCCGGCCGGTCTAGGCTAGGCTGACCGGCCCCCTTCCCCATCTTCTGGCCATGTCATTGATCCACAAGGTTACAAACTTATCAAGGATGAACATGAGCCGTGGATTTGATGTCGGTTTGATCAAAAGACTCGGAAGGCCTAGAGTGGGATTAGCATGGATTGAAGGACCCACAACCTAGGATTCTTGGACAGCTTTAACCGAACGCAACAACTATCGACTTCAGGACATCATCCAGGCCGTGCTGCAAAGGTCGGTGCCACATGGCACCGGGGCTAGGCAGGCCGGCCTAGATGAGGCCG
The DNA here is from genome assembly GCA_015476505.1 of Urochloa ruziziensis. NCBI lineage: Eukaryota > Viridiplantae > Streptophyta > Magnoliopsida > Poales > Poaceae > Urochloa > Urochloa ruziziensis. Next base: position 55,508,861 of record CM027118.1, read on the forward strand.
ACCGGCCTACCACCATGACATCCACGCTTCCCCCTTCGCGTGGATGCAAAGCAGGAGGTGTGCGTGACAACTACGCTGGCTTCTACCCTTGGGAGGCTATAAAAGGCACCCTTCACCCCCATTCAAGACACCATCCAAAGGAGAGAAGAGTAGCATAGTGATTTTGCTCTCATCTTTAGAGTTAGAGTAGGGAGAGAGTGGGTGAGTTGCTCGGGTGACAACCGAGCTTTGTAGAGAGAGTCCGGGATTTCTTCCTCGGTCTTGTCTCAACATTTCCGCCCCCGAGGAATATATTCAAGAGTTATCTTCAGTAAGTCCTCGGTCTCTTGCCTTTAGTACCTCGCTAGTTTACAACTCACTTTTCAGCAAGTTATCTTATTTATTTGATCTGCGGGCACCTGAGTCTGCGCGAGTGACAGCGACTCTTGTTTGGGGTTTCCTCTATAGCCCTTCGCGTTGGGTGGAGGTCAGTGGCTGAAAGCTTAGGCGTGGTGCCTGTGCTGGCTAGCCACCTCAGGTTGTGTTTCACCCCACGGAACTGCAGTGGTAGGCGGCAGGTGGTGACAATCCTGTCTGTCCGTTGTACTCCACCACGTTTGGGTGTACTCATAACAGTAGTGCTGAGCCCGGAAGAACCCCTCTCTCATCCCGTTCTGAGTTCTTCCCGTTCTAGCCGTCGAAGCAGATCAGATTAGATATAGATAGTTTGTCTGGGGTAACGAGTAGCTAACTAAAGTCAAGCTCTCTACCCGCTTACCTTGTGCTCCCTGGTGGGTCCGGTTAGAAAAGTTCTAGGCTAGTCGCGTCTACCGTTCCTTGGATTCGATATCCAGGTTCTTACTCCCCTGGTGAAAGGCTACATCGTACTCCGTGCGCTTGCAGATTTAGTTAGGCTAAGGAGTGCCAACAAGCTTTTCTGGCACTGTTGCCGGGGAACGGTAGCAACACTAGTGTAGGATCTTTGTAGCCGTACACTTTACCCCCATAACCATCTACCACATGGAGTCTTCTCCTAGTTATCCGATGGTTCCATCTAGCGAGTATTTAGAACCGCCTTCATCTTGCCACCCCATACCACCTCATGGCTTCGAGATCCGTCCCAGTCTCGTTGCCATGGTTCGTGCGCAGTCTTTCGGTGGAATGAAAGACAAAAGTCCCTATGCTCACTTGCAGGTTTTTGAAGAGAATTGCTCTCTTCTTATTATACCCGGCTGAGGACCCGGTGTGTCCGAGGACCGGTGGATGGTCGCTTCCTGGTGTGATGAGTGATTGACAACGTGGTGTGGATTGACGTTTCCCTTGGCTCAAGTATTGCAGGTGTAGAATGCGGCTTGGTTGCATTGGTGCAGGTGAAGAACAGGCGCGAAGGTCTTAGCCATGGCGGCCTCCGAGGAGCGGAGAGACAAGTAGGCTTGGTTCGAGGGACCCGGTGGCCGGTGGATCAAGTGCGGTTCACATGCTGGCAAGAACGAGCAAGGGGACGTGGTTCCGGTGCGAGGTAGCGGCTCACAACCGAAGCTCGTACGCGGACGAGAAACCGGCGCAAGGTGGCGGCTAACAACCGAAGTTTGCGCGCGGGGTTTGGTGATTTGGCCACAAAATCATCGGTGCACGGTTTCCCTTGGTTTGGGCCTAAAAACCAAGGACCGAGGACTCGACGTGGCGAAGATGGGCCAATGGGCTGTGGCATCAGACAGGGGCGGTTTAACCGCCCCCCTGGGCCGGCTCAAGAACGGCGTCGAGGAGCTTCGATCCGGAGGACACGCGGCGTGACTGCAAGGCTTGCGTCGGAGGGAAGCTAGCTTGCAGTGGAAGGTGCCCGAGCCGGAAAATATCTAAAAACCAAATGTCAAATTTGCCCCTGAGGGGTATGTATCACTTAGGGGTAGTTTAGTCTTTAGAGCACCACCACTTGGACTACTAATAGCCCCTCCCAGGGCTGGTGGCTGCTATCTCTTGGGTTATCTCTCTAGTTATCTCTTTAGTTTTTCCTTTGAACTAGTTTCCCCTCATCCCCTCCACCTAGAACTACTTCGAATCTTTCTTAGTTTTGTATAGGTGAATTCATGGTTATGTGATGGAGTTTGTGCTGCTCATCTTTGTGCCATGATTTGATTTCACGAGCTCCTTCTTCCTTTTCTATTTTCGTGGGTATTTTCGAAGCTATTTTTGGGGGATTTTCGTTCTTCTCTTTCTAGGGCGTTTTCTCTCGGATTTCTTTGGGGGATACACGTATGAGTGCCTTGTGCCTCTTTTGCTAGTGATCCTTTGCCCCCAAGCGCCGAGAATCGCTTTGGATTTGAGATTTTCGGGATGAACTCGAGGTCATGGTGTTCATCACGAGATCTGAGATTCCGGGAGTTGTACTGAGTTAGAGGCCGAGATCTTTTGGGAAAACACTCCACTGGAGGTCTAGATCATCTGACCAAAATCTCGCCTCTAAGAGCTCAAGCGGTTTGGGAGATCCACTTCTGGTTTGACTTTTTCCCGAGCCTCCCAGGCCTAGGGCGGTTTAACCGCCCCCCTGACCCGGTTCAACCGCCCCCCTGGGTGTGTTGGATCGAGTCTTGTTTCGGGTCGTTTTGTGTTCCTTTCGATCGATTCGAGTTCCGCTGCGTGTTTCTTGTTCCTAGGGTCAGTAGCTTGACAGTGGCTACGTGATCTTGGCAAGATCGCTCTCGGAGGTTTCGGAGTTGATTTGGGAGAATAGCCGGATTGGTTGGAAAGAATTTTTATCGGCTCCCATTCACTCCCCCCTCTCTGGTCGCCGTTTCGGTCCTTCAATTGGTATCAGAGCCGGTTACGGGTCTTTGCGACTCTAACCAGTCTAAGATCCAAAGATGGCGTACCAAGATCGGGGTTCCGGGCTCCGCACTTCGATGGGAAGAACTACCCGAACTGGGTTGCGCGTATGGGCGCTTTCTTGCGAGGCAAAGGAAAGTTGCTGTGGGATGTGACGAAAGATGAAAACTATGTCAATCCCACCAACTTAGATGCCCAGGATGCAAAGGATAAGTTTGAGGCGAATGCTAGAGCTGTTGACTACTTGTTCCGTGCTTTGTCTGCCGAGGAGTTTGAGCGTGTTTTGGGCGAGGACCTAGCTAGCCAGATCTGACAGAAGCTCAAGGTAGCTCACGGTGGTGATAGCCATGTCAAGGCTAGGCTTTTCTCGATGTATCGCAGAGAATATGAGAATTTTGCTCATTTGCCAGGAGAGTCGTTTGATGCCTTGTTTCAGCGTTTCACTTCTATTGTCAACAACATGAAAGCCAACATTACTGTACTCCCATACTCAGATCATGACCGAGCTATCAAGCTCCTGCAAGCACTTGATAGATCCATGTGGGGTGCCAAGGTTGAGGCGATCATGGAGTCGGCAAACTATGAAACTTTGTCTGTCGATGAGCTTTTCTCGAAGTTGAAATCTTCTGAGGTTGACAGACAGCTGCTTGCCAAGGCTAAGAGTCCGACTGATCCCCATAGTCTGGCTCTAGTCGGTGGCTCTGGATATGGACATGCTAACACTCCTAGACACTTTGCTTTGTCTTCTCTTGTGTCTCTTCCAGATGAAGAATATGAGGTGCTGAGCGAGGAGGATCTCGCGTTGCTCACGAGGAGGTTCGAGCGGATGTACCAGAACCGGAAGGGTTTGAGGCGTGCCGGGAGTACGTGCTACAGATGCGGGAAGATGGGCCACTTCATCGCCGAGTGCCCCGAGGAGATCAAGAACGACTACAACCGCAAGCACCGCCCGCGAGACGACCACAAGCACCGTCCCAAGGACGAGTACCGCTCCAAGCACAAGAACAAGGATGAGAGAAGATCGAAGAACAAGCACGGTGGACACAAGGAGCACAGATCTCGAGCGATGGTGGCAGATGCGAGCGACATCGACACAAGCTCCACCAACACGTCGTCAAGCTCAAGCAGTGAAGATGAAGACCGCGGCCACCGCAAGGAGAAGAAGAGCTTGAACCACAACTTCAACGGCATCTCCTTCGCCGCCGTCGACTACTGCACCACAGGCGCACAACTCCGTGAAGAGCAAGGACGACTCCGACTCTGACTCCGAGGATGAGGTATTGACCGATCCCACCTTTTTGCGTCAGGAGATTGCTAGATTAGAGCAGTTGGTCGATAACCGCGATGATGTGCTTAGAAAGACCAACAAGGAGAAGAGGGAGTTTAGGTCTTTGCTAGGAGAGTCCAAGGATAGAGTGGCTGAGCTTGAGACCTTGCTTTCTGAGACTGGAAAGAAGGCTATGGAGTTTGAGTCTTTGCTTTGCGAGTCTAGGGAGAGAGCAGCTAAGCTTGAGTCTGAGATTGCTGTGTTGAAAGATGCTCCTCTTGTGTCTGATGAAGTTGAATGTTCGTTCTGTGATGTGCATATTGCTGATCTGGTTGTGCTTAAGGAGAAACACATGACTTGCTTGGATGAACTAGAGGGTGCTAGGGTTGAGCTTGCTGAGTTGAAGTCTAGATCATCTTTGCTAGGTGCTTGTACTTCTTGTCATGCTTTGCATGCTCAGTTGCTTGAATCACGCACCATGATTAGTTCACTTGAAGCACAACTGAAATCTCCCATTGCAAATTCATGTTCTGCTTGTGATGTTGTTGCATTGAAGAATGTTGAGCTAGAGTAGTGTGTGAATCGCTTGCAAGATGAGAATGATGAGTTGCGACAGTGTTTGGGTTGGTTGTCGGGTCGCGAGCCTCAGCTCAAGATGTTGATTGCTAGTTTTAAGAGAGCTGATGGTCGTGGTCTTGGTTCTGAGAAGGTTGGTGAGAGTAGTGGTGAGAGAGAGAGAGATCCTGAGAGCTCCACCGCAAACATTTCCACAAACCCACCAAAAACCATTCTCAAGAACACCTTCACACCCAAACCCAACCACATGCTAAACAAGCTTGACACCACTCCAGATCCTCCCAAGTTTCCACCGAAGACAGATAACTTTCAGAGGAGAGTGACCTTTGTGAGGAGTGGGGTTTACCAGCCTGAGAGAGAGGGCACAGCCGAGAGAAACCCCAAAGCCAAAGCCAGTCCGCTTCCATTGTGAGCATTGTGGAAGGGATGGACACCTTGAGGAGTTCTGTTGGAGGAAGAAGAGGGAGGTGAGAAGAGAGAAGGAGGTGGGGAACAGGGACAGGTACTACTCTTCCCGTAGTGTGCCTGTGTCTCGTTCACCCTGGCCGAGAGGCGATGCCTTTGTGCGCACAGTTCCTGTGGTTGCCAGTCGTGGTGTTCCAGCTAGTCGTGAGTTTGCTAGGCGGCCTCCGTTTCGTGGTCAGTTTGGTTCAGGGAGGTTCGACTGTAGCTTTGAGGCTAGGAGAGAGTCTAGGCCACGTTTTCCCCCGCGTGGTGCTAGAGGTCCGATGGTGAGAGACGAGAGGGTTTCACGTGGTAGAGTTGATTTTGCTAACCCCTCTTTTGAGCAGATGGCCCGACACTAGTTTGAGTCAGTTTTGTGCTAACCCCAGTGTCGAGTCATTCGCTCATTCTCGTTCTCGTTTTTGATTGTGCAGGTGGGAGGCTTGGAGAACTTTTGGTTGATGGATTCTGGCTGCTCGAGACACATGACTGTTGGCACTCCTTAGCGTCACGTTTTAGCAACGCTCAAGAGCGCGTAGATATATGTCGTTGTATGCAAAATTAATTCTGCAAGCGCACAGAATATATCTCGTTGTAGCACTTCACCGTGGGAGTTACCCCAGGGTATCGTATTTATATTTGCGCAGGGAAGCAGATGGTTAAAGTGTATTGAAGAATGAAATGATATATCTTGCCAGAAATATCAAGCCACAAACCCAGGGGCACAAACTCTAGGTTTGGTTGGATAATGGTCAAGTTAATGACCGGATAGAAGGTCTGAAAGACCAGCGACACACGGAGCACCTATTTCTAAAGAAAAGGAAAGACGTTGGGAGAAACCGGACCTAGACTCTTTCTAACTCAGAGCAAAAGGCACTCTAGCCTTAGCCTAGACCCTAGCTTAGATACCGGGAACAGAGCTCGCTTCGACGGCTAGAACGGGAGAACCTCAGAACGGGGTGAGAGAGGGGGTTCTCCGGGCTCAGCACTACTGTTATGAATACACCCGAACGTGGTGGACTACGAAGGACGGACAGGGCTGTCACCACCTGCCGCCTACCACTGCTGTACCGGGGGTGCAACACACTATCTAGTTAATCAACAAGCCAGACACCACGTCTGCACTCGATGATTAAGATTTCTCTTGAGGCCTGTCAAGAGAAATCCCCGTCTTCCCTAAGGCGTCTTACGGCCCGGTCAAGGCGAGCAAACCCGCGAGATAAAACCCGGTAGAGCTAAACTAAACTCTACACTAAAACTAAAGGGGAAAAGGACTTTGCTCTAAAGAGAGCAAGATCTTTACTCTTAAAGAAGAGCAAGAGAGAAATATAAAAGATAACTTAAGCTCTGAAATAAGAAAGTGAGGACCCGGTGTGTCCGAGGACCGGTGGATGGTCGCTTCCTGGTGTGATGAGTGATTGACAACGTGGTGTGGATTGACGTTTCCCTTGGCTCAAGTATTGCAGGTGTAGAATGCGGCTTGGTTGCATTGGTGCAGGTGAAGAACAGGCGCGAAAGGTCTTAGCCATGGCGGCCTCCGAGGAGCGGAGAGACAAGTAGGCTTGGTTCGAGGGACCCGGTGGCCGGTGGATCAAGTGCGGTTCACATGCTGGCAAGAACGAGCAAGGGGACGTGGTTCCGGTGCGAGGTAGCGGCTCACAACCGAAGCTCGTACGCGGACGAGAAGCCGGCGCAAGGTGGCGGCTAACAACCGAAGTTTGCGCGCGGGGTTTGGTGATTTGGCCACAAAATCATCGGTGGACGGTTTCCCTTGGTTTGGGCCTCAAAACCAAGGACCGAGGACTCGACGTGGCGAAGATGGGCTGTTGGGCTGATTGTATGTACTAGGCAGTGCCGAGTTGAACAACTCGGCAGTGCCGAGTACATGCACTCGACTGGGCCGGCCCAAAACTCGGCGTCGAGGAGCTTCGATCCGGAGGACACGCGGCGTGACTGCAAGGCTTGCGTCGGAGGGAAGCTAGCTTGCAGTGGAAGGTGCCCGAGCCGGAAAATATCTGAAGATCAAATGTCAAATTTGCCCCTGAGGGGTATGTATCACTTAGGGGTAGTTTAGTCTTTAGAGCACCACCACTTGGACTACTAATAGCCCCTTCCAGGGCTGGTGGCTGCTATCTCTCTAGTTATTTTCATTTGGCTTGTTTAGTTTTTCCCTTCCCTTCATCCTCTCCACCTAGAACTACTTCGAATCTTTCTTAGTTTTGTATAGGTGAATTCATGGTTATGTGATGGAGTTTGTGCTGCTCATCTTTGTGCCATGATTTGATTTCCCGAGCTCCTTCTTCCTTTTCTATTTTCGTGGGTATTTTCGGAGCTATTTTTGGGGGATTTTCGTTCTTCTCTATCTAGGGCGTTTTCTCTCGGATTTCTTTGGGGGATTCACGTATGAGTGCCTTGTGCCTCTTTTGCTGGTGATCCTTTGCCCCCAAGCGCCGAGAATCGCTTTGGATTTGAGATTTTCGGGATGAACTTGATGTCATGGTGTTCATCACGAGATCTGAGTTTCGGGAGTTGTACTGAGTTAGAGGCCGAGATCTTTTGGGAAAACACTCCACTGGAGGTCTAGATCATCTGACCAAAATCTCGCCTCAAGAGCTCAAGCCGTTTGGGAGATCCATCCTCGAGTTGACTTTGGGGCTGTGCTGTTTGCATGTACTAGGCAGTGCCGAGTTTTGAAATCCGGCAGTGCCGAGTACATACACTCGAGGGCTGCATGTACTAGGCAGTGCCGAGTTTTGAAACCCGGCAGTGCCGAGTACATACACTCGAGAGCTGCATGTACTAGGCAGTGCCGAGTTTGGTAACCCGGCAGTGCCGAGTACATACACCCAGTGACAGATTTGTGAAGTTTTTGGATCGAGGATTCTTTCTGTGTTTCCGCTGCATGTTTCTTGTTCCTAGGGTCAGTAGCATCTCAGTTGCTACGTGATCTTGGCAAGATTGTGTTACGAAGTCCGGAAGTGATTTTGGGGTGAAAGCCGGATTTGGAAAAGAAAGTTTTATCGGCTCCCATTCACTCCCCCCCTCTCTGGTCGCCGTTTCGGTCCTTCAATTGGTATCAGAGCCGGTTACGGGTCTTTGCGACTCTAACCAGTCTAAGATCCAAAGATGGCGTACCAAGATCGGGGTTCCGGGCCTCCGCACTTCGATGGGAAGAACTACCCGAACTGGGTTGCGCGTATGGGCGCTTTCTTGCGAGGCAAAGGAAAGTTGCTGTGGGATGTGACGAAAGATGAAAACTATGTCAATCCCACCAACTTAGATGCCCAGGATGCAAAGGATAGATTTGAGGCGAATGCCCGAGCTGTTGACTACTTGTTCCGTGCTTTGTCTGCCGAGGAGTTTGAGCGTGTTTTGGGCGAGGACCTAGCTAGCCAGATCTGGCAGAAGCTCAAGGTAGCCCACGGTGGTGATAGCCATGTCAAGGCTAGGCTTTTCTCGATGTACAGGAGAGAGTATGAGAATTTCGCTCATTTGCCTGGAGAGTCGGTTGATGCTTTGTTTCAGCGTTTCACTTCGATTGTCAACAACATGAAAGCCAACATTACCGTGCTCCCATACTCGGATCATGACCGAGCTATCAAGCTCCTGCAAGCACTTGATAGATCCGTGTGGGGTGCCAAGGTTGAGGCGATCATGGAGTCGGCAAACTATGAGACTCTTTCTGTTGATGAGCTTTTCTCGAAGTTGAAGTCTTCCGAGGTGGACAGACAGTTGCTTGCCAAGGCTAAGAGTCCGACTGATCCCCATAGTCTGGCTCTAGTCGGTGGCTCTGGATATGGACAGGCTAACACTTCCAGACACTTTGCTTTGTCTTCTCTTGTGTCTCTTCCAGATGAAGAATATGAGGTGCTGAGCGAGGAGGATCTCGCGTTGCTCACGAGGAGGTTCGAGCGGATGTACCAGAACCGCAAGGGTTCGAGGCGTGCCGGGAGTACGTGCTACAGATGCGGGAAGATGGGTCACTTCATCGCCGAGTGCCCCGAGGAAATCAAGAAACACAAGCACCGCCCGCGAGATGAGCACAAGCACCGCTCCAAGGACAAGCACCACTCCAAGCACAAGAACAAGGAGGAGAACACCGACACCTCGTCAAGCTCAAGCAGCGAGGAAGAAGACCGCAGCCACCGCAAGGAGAAGAAGCACAAGAACCGCAACTTCAACGGGCTTTCTGGGGTCGCTATGAACTTCTGCACCATGGCACACGACTCCAACAACAAGAACGTCTCCGACTACGACTCTGACTCTGACTCCGAGGATGAGGTATTGACCGATCCCACCTCTTTGCGTCAGGAGATTGCTAGATTAGAGCAGTTGGTCGATAACCGTGATGATGTGCTTAGAAAGACCAACAAGGAAAAGAGGGAGTTTAGGTCTTTGCTAGGAGAGTCCAAGGATAGAGTGGCTGAGCTTGAGACCTTGCTTTCTGAGACTGGAAAGAAGGCTATGGAGTTTGAGTCTTTGCTTTGCGAGTCTAGGGAGAGAGCAGCTAAGCTAGAGTCTGAGATTGCCTGTTTGAAAGATGCTCCTCTTGTGTCTGATGAGGTAGAATGCTCGTTCTGTGATGTGCATATTGCTGATCTTGTTGTGCTTAAGGAGAAACACATGACTTGCTTGGATGAACTAGAGGGTGCTAGGGTTGAGCTTGCTGAGTTGAAGTCTAGGTCATCTTTGCTAGGTGCTTGTACTTCTTGTCCTGCTTTGCATGCTCAGTTGCTTGAATCACGCACCATGATTAGTTCACTTGAAGCACAACTTAAATCTCCTATTGCAAATTCCTGTTCTGCTTGTGATGTTGTTGCATTGAAGAATGTTGAGCTAGAACAGTGTGTGAATCGATTGCAAGATGAGAATGATGAGCTGAGACAGTGTTTGGGTTGGTTGTCTGGTCGTGAGCCTCAGCTCAAGATGTTGATTGCGAGTTTCAAGAGAGCTGATGGTTGTGGTCTTGGTTCTGAGAAGGTTGGTGAGAGTAGTGGTGAGAGAGAGAGAGATCCAGAGAGCTCCACCGCAAACATTCCCACAAACCCACCAAAAACCATTCTCAAGAACACCTTCACACCCAAACCAAACCACCTGCTGAACAAGCTTGACACCACTCCAGATCCTCCCAAGTTTCCACCTAAGTCAGAGAACTTTCAGAGGAGAGTGACCTTTGTGAGGAGTGGGGTTTACCAGCCGAGAGAGAGGGCACAGCCGAGAGAAACCCCAAAGCCAAAGCCAGTCCGCTTCCATTGTGAGCATTGTGGAAGGGATGGACACCTTGAGGAGTTCTGTTGGAGGAAGAAGAGGGAGGTGAGAAGAGAGAAGGAGGTGGGGAACAGGGACAGGTACTACTCTTCTCGTAGTGTGCCTGTGTCTCGTTCACCCTGGCCGAGAGGCGACGCCTTTGTGCGTACAGTTCCTGTGGTTGCTAGTCGTGGTGTTCCAGCTGTTCGTGAGTTTGCTAGGCGGCCTCCGTTTCGCGGTCAGTTTGGTTCAGGGAGGTTCGACCGTAGCTTTGAGGCTAGGAGAGAGTCTAGGCCACGTTTTCCCCCGCGTGGTGCTAGAGGTTCGATGGTGAGAGACGGGAGGGTTTCACGCGATAGAGTTGATTTTGCTAACCCCTCTTTTGAGCAGATGGCCCGACACTGGTTTGACTCTTTCTGTGCTAACCCTAGTGTCGAGTCATTCGCTCGTTCTCGTTCTCGCTTTTGATTGTGCAGGCTGTGAGGTATGGAGAACATGAGCTTGGTGACTCTTGGTCTTTTGCATGATCAAGGTTTGATGGTTCTCCACACCTTTTTGGATGGCCCCGATGTGGCCCTTGTACACTATGTATTGTGAGTATATCCCTTGTACACTCTTGTGTTCATCTGTGTATATTTAGCTTGCTTTGTGCCTGTATCTTGGTTTTTATGTTTTGTGTAGCATAGTGTACATTTGTTTATCTGCTATCCTTTTAGTTGGTATCTTTTGTTGCATTTTGCTCATTTGAGATTTTTCTTCCTTTTTATGATGGAGCTTTCCATTTGCCTTTGTACACCTTCTCTAGTTTTCTAGGTGTCTTTGATTGAGGGGGAGCTCAGCTTTATTTAATGGGGAGAAATTTGCTCAAGTTGGTTTGACAAGGAGATGACTTTGTTTATAGCTTTTTGGATTGCATGAGATTGTGAGTTTGCTGCATTTGCATTTTGATTGTGCATATTATGGGAGTTTGAAGTTTACACCTGAACCTTGGATTTGCATTTCGGTTGCACATTCCAGGGGGAGCTTTGTATTTGTGCTTTGATTGCGCTTGTGTTTTGAGATTGAGCTTGCCCATGTTTCTACCCAAAACCAGCTTGCAGACATTTTCACTAAGCCACTTGACCAAGTTACCTTCACCCGCTTGCGAGGAGAACTTGGTGTGTGTGCGGTTTTCTGAGCTGAGTTTTGGAGGCTTCTCTTGTAGCATATGTATACTATTGTACCATCTTTGTATCTTGATGTACACTTTTCTTGCTTTTGTATCTTGATTTATCTTTTGTATCATATCTTAGGATGAGCTTCTCCTATATGCAGTGATTGGTACAACTTGCTACATTTTAGAGTTTAGGCAGGCTGGCTAGGGATTGATTGTATGGATGGCTATGCTCTTGATGGTTTTGATATATATTCTTTTGAGATAGTCTCTTTTCGAATTAAAATGACAAACTGAACTTAAATTTCTTCACCCATGAGTAAATGCCTTTGCATGTCTTGTTTGAGCCGAAATGGCTATATCTGGCTTAAGATCATGTTAGGGTGTGATATTCTTTTCAATTGGGTCAAAGACCTTTGTCATTATAAATGTTTAGCCCATGCTTTATCTTGTGGAGGAGCATAAGCTTCTTTCTGTCGCAAAGACATTTCATGTACCATGCTTAACTTGAAAAACTTGAAAAATGAGATGTCTATGCATGAAAGAAGAAAGTTGAGAAAAAGATATATTTGCAGAAAATTATGCTCATGTCTCTATGCTTTCACCATTGCACACACTTGCACACATGGGTGCTAAGCGGTTGCATGTTGTTTGCCGGAGAAGTCTCCCATGAGAAGTGAACACATGGCTCCGTGCTTTGACATGACATGAGGTAGAACTTGGGCGTTTATGATGATCTTTTGTCAAGAATGCTTGTCCTTTCATGATGTTGGTGAGATGAAGTTCATTTTTTGCTTGAACAATCCATGGTTAGGACTTTGCTCATGTGGTGACATTTTTGATAAAATTCCACAATTTGCTCATGGCTTTGTCAATTGGATATATGTCTTCACCTTCTTGATGGCAATGCCCGTGTGACACGATGAACTATCTTGTTTGCCTCTTCTCTAACCTGTAGCACTTTGTATTGCTCATTGTATATTTGAGAAGCTTGTAGTTGCATTTTTGCATTTTTTGCTGTGCTGCCTGTGCATACTCGGCAGTGCCGACTGGAGCAACTCGGCAGTGCCGGTTCTTGCGCTTGTAGTTGCATTTTTGCATTTTTGCTGTGCTGCCTGTGCATACTCGGCAGTGCCGGTTTGTGCAACTCGGCAGTGCCGACTTGTGCAACTCAGCATCGGTTTTTGTATTTTGGGTTTTTCTGACCTTGATTCATGCATTGTCAACAAGGGGGAGAATGTCTGGAGCATTTCTAAAAGAAGAGGGAGAAGTTTTGAAAATTTTCTGGAAAGATTTTGAAAGTTTGTGCAAGATTGCATTTTCTAAAAGAGAAGCACATGTGTTGTGGGTTTGAGCCATTTTCAACACATTTTCGCACGCACAAGTTCACTTGTTCAGGGGGAGTTTGCATCAATGCAGGGGGAGTGCTTTGAGTGTTCTGAGAAGTGATTTGGAGATTCGTGACTTGTTTTGTGTTTTTGCTCTTTTGCCGATGGTGTTGAGCCCTTTCGCTTCTTCTTGAAGGGTCGGCGTTTCTGGAGCTTTCTCTTGCAGAGTGACTTTGTTCTCAGCTTGTTCTTGCTTTTAGTCACTTGCTTGAGTCTTGTTTTCAATTTCTTTTATATTTTCTTTATCCCAATGGTTACTATGTGTGTGTTGTCAATGCACTCATCAAGGGGGAGATTGAGGACCCGGTGTGTCCGAGGACCGGTGGATGGTCGCTTCCTGGTGTGATGAGTGATTGACAACGTGGTGTGGATTGACGTTTCCCTTGGCTCAAGTATTGCAGGTGTAGAATGCGGCTTGGTTGCATTGGTGCAGGTGAAGAACAGGCGCGAAAGGTCTTAGCCATGGCGGCCTCCGAGGAGCGGAGAGACAAGTAGGCTTGGTTCGAGGGACCCGGTGGCCGGTGGATCAAGTGCGGTTCACATGCTGGCAAGAACGAGCAAGGGGACGTGGTTCCGGTGCGAGGTAGCGGCTCACAACCGAAGCTCGTACGCGGACGAGAAGCCGGCGCAAGGTGGCGGCTAACAACCGAAGTTTGCGCGCGGGGTTTGGTGATTTGGCCACAAAATCATCGGTGGACGGTTTCCCTTGGTTTGGGCCTCAAAACCAAGGACCGAGGACTCGACGTGGCGAAGATGGGCTGTTGGGCTGATTGTATGTACTAGGCAGTGCCGAGTTGAACAACTCGGCAGTGCCGAGTACATGCACTCGACTGGGCCGGCCCAAAACTCGGCGTCGAGGAGCTTCGATCCGGAGGACACGCGGCGTGACTGCAAGGCTTGCGTCGGAGGGAAGCTAGCTTGCAGTGGAAGGTGCCCGAGCCGGAAAATATCTGAAGATCAAATGTCAAATTTGCCCCTGAGGGGTATGTATCACTTAGGGGTAGTTTAGTCTTTAGAGCACCACCACTTGGACTACTAATAGCCCCTTCCAGGGCTGGTGGCTGCTATCTCTCTAGTTATTTTTCATTTGGCTTGTTTAGTTTTTCCCTTCCCTTCATCCTCTCCACCTAGAACTACTTCGAATCTTTCTTAGTTTTGTATAGGTGAATTCATGGTTATGTGATGGAGTTTGTGCTGCTCATCTTTGTGCCATGATTTGATTTCCCGAGCTCCTTCTTCTTTTCCATTTTCAGAGGGTATTTTCGGAGCCATTTTTGGGGGATTTTCGTTCTTCTCTTTCTAGGGCGTTTTCTCTCGGATTTCTTTGGGGGATTCACGTATGAGTGCCTTGTGCCTCTTTTGCTGGTGATCCTTTGCCCCCAAGCGCCGAGAATCGCTTTGGATTTGAGATTTTCGGGATGAACTTGATGTCATGGTGTTCATCACGAGATCTGAGTTTCCGGGAGTTGTACTGAGTTAGAGGCCGAGATCTTTTGGGAAAACACTCCACTGGAGGTCTAGATCATCTGACCAAAATCTCGCCTCAAGAGCTCAAGCCGTTTGGGAGATCCATCCTCGAGTTGACTTTGGGGCTGTGCTGTTTGCATGTACTAGGCAGTGCCGAGTTTTCAAATCCGGCAGTGCCGAGTACATACACTCGAGGGCTGCATGTACTAGGCAGTGCCGAGTTTTGAAACCCGGCAGTGCCGAGTACATACACTCGAGAGCTGCATGTACTAGGCAGTGCCGAGTTTGGTAACCCGGCAGTGCCGAGTACATACACCCAGTGACAGATTTGTGAAGTTTTTGGATCGAGGGTTCTTTCTGTGTTTCCGCTGCATGTTTCTTGTTCCTAGGGTCAGTAGCATCTCAGTTGCTACGTGATCTTGGCAAGATTGTGTTACGAAGTCCGGAAGTGATTTTGGGGTGAAAGCCGGATTTGGAAAAGAAAGTTTTATCGGCTCCCATTCACTCCCCCCTCTCTGGTCGCCGTTTCGGTCCTTCAGACATCGAGTTCGGCATTAAACTTCTGGAGCTCTGACACTCTAGATTTGAGAGCAAGTACTCTCTGTTTCAAGTCCTGAGGAGCATCAAAATCACCAGTCGGCGAGGCAAGATCCTCCTTTTGACCTGAGCTACGACTGCTTCCAAAGACAAAGGCATGGGTCCAGCAGCCGCATCAACTGCAGGACACTCGTCAATAGTACTTGATTTCCTAGAAGCATCGACGACGACTGGAGTACACAAGGCACTCGCTTCCAAGACAGGATCTTCTTTCTTCAAAGAAGAATCAGAGGGCAAACCAGTCGTAGACTTCTTCAAATCAGAAAGACGAATAGAAGCTCTGCAAAAGAAATACAGTAAGGGAAGACCTTCCAAGAAAACCGGCCTAAAGTAAGAGTTTCAAAAAGCCAAACCTGTCCAAACCAGACATGCGAAGACGAGGAGTGCCAAATACCAGCTTTCGGGGCTTCTTCACAGTGGCACTTGGCTTCTCAAGCAACGAGGATTTCACGGCCAACGAGTTAACCACAACATCCTCACTCGTCTGCCCAGATGGTACTACAGAAGCAGTCTTCGCAACCTCTCCTAAAATAGAGGAAGCACTGGCATCGACAAGGACAGGCTCAGGGGCTAACAGAGACAAAATCTCAGGAGCAGCCCTACAGAAGCACTTGTCAATAGAGTACACAAAAAGGAGAAGACATAGTCAAAATCTCGTTCAAAAAAGCAAAAAGATTACCCAGTCACGAACTTCTCATCAAAATAACTTGAGGGCTCCACCGGCGAGGAAGGAGAACCACTCTGCGAAACCCGCAAGGGATTTTAACCTTACGGACGCAGACTCGAGGCTTCCGCCTTACCCCAAAATCATCAACTGGGAAGCTTTCATCCCCAAATAGGTCATCAACCTGCTCTTTCTTCACTTCAAGAGATGCAGCGGAAACCTACAAAGACAACATGTCAAAACACCACTCGAAGACAAAACCAGTCGAAGCAAGACAAACAAGCAATTTCAAGTACCTAGGGAGGAGGATGTTCTCGATCATAGAGTTGTGGCACATATGGCTTCTCTACAATTTCAGGAAGCATCAATTGGACTCTCTCCAAGATCTCTTCCTCAGAGAGGTCCTCCGCGCTCATACGAGAAGGGTCATCACGACCACTGTACTCGTAACCAAGTGACTCTCTCAGGCTCAGGGGCTGAATCCTACACTCAACCTAGCTATACACAACTGAGGCAACTGTCACCCCCTGTTTCTTCAATTAGTCGATAGTCCTAAAATAAGACGACAACTTCTTGGAGTCACCTTGAGGGGAAGCATCACTCCAGCATGGTTCACTTACAGGAGCCATCCCAGTAAACTCTGGCAAAGCGGGTGGATGGTTCCCAACATACCACCACGACTGCCTCCACTCAGTCCCAGACGAGGGCAAAGAGTAGTCGAGGCACTTTTGTCTAGAACCTAATCGAAATTGAACAACTGCTCCCCCAACGGGTGAGACAGAGAACTCTTTCGGAAAAGGAACAAGGACAAACAACTCTCGAAACAAGTCAAGTTCTGGATAACTTCCAAGGAAAGCCTCACAAAAATGGACAAAACAGAAATATGGAAAATCCCATTGGGATCAAGATTCTGGAGTTCAAGATGATAAAAGTTAAGAAAATCACAGAGGAAGGGGCAAGATGGAAATCCAATGCCCCTCTCCACGAAAGAAGAAAATACACAGATCTGATCAACTGGATCTAGTGGATGATTTTTAGACGGGAGAGGAACAGACCATTACAAGAACATTTGATCTTTCAGCAATCCAAGATTCACAAGACGCTCAAGATCAGCCTGCTTCACCACTGACCTTTTGATATAAGTCGGCCGCGGCGGATAATGCGGGCTATCAACCCTCTCAAGCTTTGGAGGGGGAAGAGCCGGATCTGACGTCGCACGCTTACGCTTCTTAAGTATCTTCTTCTGAGGGACCGACTTCCATGTAACAGGTCTCTTTGAACGCATTGCAATCACAGGGAAAATTCAGAGGGAAGCAAGATGGCGGCGGCAACGAACATCCGACGAATAAGGAAGAAGAAGGCAATAGTTTTTTCCAAAGGAAAGGTGAAAAGGCAAAAACTCTAAGGAAAAAGGTTATTTTATAACCGGCCATAGGGAAAAAAACATAGGGAAAAGTGCCTATCCCGGAATGCAGATATCGTTCAATTTTTAAAGGAGAAAAAGACGTTATTTAGATTTTTGTTTTTAGAAGAGCTCCTAAAAACAAAAGTCTATTCAACGATCTTAGCCTTTCTTAAATTCGGGGACTTTCATTATCCACGAGTACCTTAGATCCTTTTTACCTCTCCCAAAAAGAGTGGTTTAAGGCTCGAGGACTACAGGGCACATGGATCGCTAACGAAAAGTTTTTTCAAATTTCCACCAAAGATTCAAAAAAATTTCGGAACCTTCAGCTCGAATCATCGATTCAAACTAAAGCTCGGGGGCTACTTCATATGAAGTGCGATCCCAAAATTGCACTCCAAAAAATTCAAAAGAACACCATAAGGGCTTGAGCACCTCACAGCCTCGTCCTTAGAAGAATTGCAGTCTAGGAAGTACTCGAGGATTCCTCAAGAAGACCAAGAAGTACTCGAACCAACGGTCCAAGCACTCTCAAGACGAAGAAAGAACTCGGCTATGAAGCGCTCAGGGGCTTGTCGGACATGGAGGCCTAGGGCCCACACGGACGCAGGAAATACTCCAATGGAGGATATGGCAACGAGTAGAGACCGTGGCGCAAGGCGACACAGGACTCTACGAAGTATGGAAACTAGTCGACGATAGGAAAGCACTCGCATAGCGAGGCTTGCTCGGGTTACTACTCGAATTAGACTAGGAATCCACCCTTGTAACCCTGCCCGCCAGTATATAAGGCTGAGCAGGGACCCTCTCAAAGGACAAGTTATGAACCTCAAGTCAGAGCATCTCATACAATCAAACCCATAGAATATAGAGAACCTCGACTAGTCCTGTATATCATCGATCAACAGGACAAGCTTGTACTCATATTCACCCTATGTAATACAAGATCAGCAACATGACATAGGGTATTACGCCTAATTGGCAGCCCGAACCTGTATAAATCTCGTGTCACGTAATCGTCGAGTTCCTGATTCTACTGTCACTCCACCGAAACTCTACTACCTAGGGATATCCCTTGGTAGGACTGCCGGTAAAACACCGACACCGTGTCTTGGACCCGTCCCCCCGCCATGAGGGATTGGAGAGATTCGTGGCGGCGGCAGCGGCGCGGGCGAGAGGCGGATCGGTTTGCGAAGACCGAGGAAGGCACGACACGGTGAGGCGGGGGAGAAGTGGGCGCGGCGTCGCGGCGGCGCGGCGGAGAGCCCACGGATGGCGGCGACGACCGGGCGATCAGAGCAGAGGAGAAGAGGACCGGACCAGAGGAGGAAGGGAAAACAATTGAGGTGGGCCCACATGATGTGTGGAATAGAGGGCCTCCAGATCTAGGGGCCCTGGACCAACATTTATAGACCTCCACTAAATGGGGGCTTGTTTAGAGGTCTGACTGAAGTTGTTTTTTTCCACTTGGGAGACTAAAATAGAGATAGAGACCCATTTGAGGGGTGGGCTAGAGTTGCTCTAACTGTGTACACTAAGGCCAATCTCGGTGCCACAGTGCCAGTGTCATGGGCACAGTTTTATAGACAACCACACCAGCTTTTGGGTTGAAACTGTGACTCTCAATGCACATTGTCATGGCACAGTTTCAAAGACAATATACAATATTACTTTTCTTTCATTTGCCTATGATCAAGTGTGCCAAGGATGAAACACCCACTCCCTCAATGGAGTGTCATCCGTCTTGAGTATCGAGCAGACGGGTGTCATGAGGATGAAACTCCTCTTCTCTCTCTCCTTATTAATCTTGTGCTATGCCACCTAAAATGCCTATATGGCAACTCATTAATTGCTATGAAACTAGCATTGAGACCGGCCTAAGTTTCATCCCCATAAAAATTCAGTCTTTCTCTTCCTCATAAATTTCATGTGATGTTATCATTTTGCTACATGACATGTCATTTAATAAGAATGAAACTCCTACAAAACTTACATTGAGACTATTCCCAATGAGATTCTATTTTTGTATTTTAAAAAATGTCACATAAGCAATAGAACATTTAATTGATAGATGAACATTTAATTGATAGATGAAGTAGCTCACTTTATTCTAATGTTTCATAAGTAATATCTTGGGTGTATAGCGGCCCTAAAAGCAGACTCTGCCACCAACAACCTCAATCCGACTGAAGGCGTCATATGGCTTGCTCTCAGATCACCAAACACGACAATAATAGAACAAGAGCTAACAACGAGCAAGTCTACGCCATCATCCAAGATGTGTCCGAGATGCTGGAACAAGACTTTCCGGTGAGAGTGGTATCTGCTTTCCCTTCACCCCTGGGCTTAGGGCTTTTTCAGTTCGAGACACCTGTTCAGCGTCGTATTCTGTTAGAGGCTTCGCCAATCCCCTATGGACAGGGTCAGCTTGTTGTTCAGAAACATGATGAAGCTAGAAATCTGAGGGCTTGCAATTACATTAGGCAGTGTTGGGTCATGTTTCTTACTTTTCCTCTTGATTATCAGACACTGGAGTTTATTAAGGCTGCTGTCGCACCTTTTGGTCGTTTATTGCACTGGTTTGAAGGGCCAAATAAATCCAGAATTCTCACGCAGTGTCTGGTTCTGACGCCTGATAGAATCCCCCGTAGTGTGGTGATTTCCCAGGGCTCAGTATTGGGAGGTAATGGACGATCGTGGTCGGTTCCGGTCTTTGTGCTAGATGGTCATTTTCCAGATGCATTCCCTGCTGATGAAGACCCAGTACCTGCTGATGGTAATCCTCACCCAGTTCATGGACATGTGCAGCATGTCAATCACAATGTCAATCAGCACTGGCACCATGAGGTAGTTGGAGCAGCTAATGATGTTCAGGCAGATATGGGACTGAATGATATTCAGATGAATGAAGCTGTTGAGGATCTGGCAGCACCACAGATTAATATGGATATGGATATTGATGATCATGACAATGGCTGGCCAGATGTTGCTTTAGATAACCAGGAGCTGCCTGATCCTATTCCACAACACCATGCACAACCTCAAGACACCATTAGTTTTGACAACTCAGGTTCTACAGCCAACTACTTCAGAGCAAATGGACCTGATATTGTTCTTCAGGTGGAAGATATTAGAGGGATTTCGCAGTGGACTGATGATTCCTCATCCTCAGACTCAGAAGTGCAGAGTCTACCTTCAGTTCACTTTCTGGTATTTGAGTCTCTAGCTTTTAACAAGCTGAATTTGGGATCACTACTCAGCTTCCCAAGCATATGCATTCAGAAGTCTCTGAAATTTGGTGTTTCTCATCTGGAAAACTCGCAGACAGAACAAGTTGATCAGTCCATGGCCATTGTGCCATATTGTCCCAGTCTTCATGCCATTATGCTCATGGTGTGGGCAGATTTTGTGGGCTCTAATCTAGCCCAAGGAGGACCTGTGGATGAAAACACACCTCTGAATGTAGAGTCAGAGAATGAAGAAGAAGAAGAACAGGAGTATATGCATCTCCCCTCTGAAACTTCTTCCACAAATGAAGAGGTGGTTTTAACAGACAACTCTGTTAGGAGGAGTGTCAGGTTAAGCAAAGACAAGGATGGTTACAAACATATCCAACTAGAGGACCACCCAAGAAAGAAGCAAAAAGTGTGGGCTGAAGTTCCTGTCAAAGGAGATGGCTTCAACCTTCTGAACAATCCACCAAAGCCAACAGACAAGTTAATTCCGGGCCAAATTCCAGTGTCCATCCTGCAGAATTGGGGTATTGATTGCAATGTGGCTCCTGAGGAGATCACAGGCGAAAAGCTGATGAGGCCTGTCTCAAATGAAGATACAACTGAATGAAGCAGGGCGCAATGGGAGTTGGAAGGCTCTCCTGGGTGGCTTACCAATTTCCTGGCTTTATCTTCAATGCGTTTTATTTATAGCAGTTTGCAGACTTGTTCCCTTTTGTTATGTTGCACAATACTATGATCTTCAAAACTCTGGTGGATTATGCTTCTTTTGTTTCCCTTTGATGATACAAACTCTTGGTTATCAGTGTCATGAGCAGTGGGCTATCTTCTATGCTACAGATTCTGTCTTCCTTTACTGTCCTTTTTTCACCTGGTCCTTCCAGGTGCTTCGATGGTTATGTGTGATGGGCACATACATTTCTTTTCCTCATCACTGGTTAACAAATGAATAGAAACTGGAACATCCTTTGTTGGAATATTAGGGGCATAAACAGTGAAGATAAGTGGAACGCACTCAGGAATAAAATTGATGAGAGTGGTTGCTCTATCTTTTGTCTTCAAGAAACCAAGCGTGATTCTTTTGATACTCAATATATTAGGAAATTTGCACCTAAACGTTTTGATCATTTTGACTTTATACCCTCTGTTGGAGCTTCTGGTGGCATACTAGTGGGTTGGACTAGTAGCTCTTTTGTGGGGGTTGTTCTTGAGAAGAAAAATTATGCAATCACAATTCAGTTTGAATCTAGGCATAATAAAGAAATTTGGAAGCTCACTTCAGTCTATGGTCCTTGTATTGAACCTGCACGCTCTGAGTTCTTGCAATGGCTAAAGGATCATGATTTACAGGATGATGAGAAATGGATTTTTCTTGGGGATTTCAATTTTATCGATCTCTAGAGGATAGGAATAAACCTGGTGGAGATATACTGGAGACATTTCGTTTCAATGATGTTATTGGCCATTTAGGACTTTTGGAATTGCCAATCAAAGGGAGATCATTCACCTGGAGTAATATGCAAGAGGATCCCCTCTTAGAACAGCTTGACTGGTTCTTCACCACAGTAAACTGGACAACAGCCTATCCAAACACAATGGTTCTCCCGATGGCTAAGCCAATTTCTGACCATGTGCCATGCAAAGTTGAAATTGGTACCAGCATACCGAGATCAAAGATATTCAGATTCGAAAATTTTTGGCCTGACCATCCTGGTTTTCTGGAAACAGTAAAGAAATCTTGGGAGGTACATCCAAGAAACAAAACAAGTTCTACATCAATCATATCAGCAAAACTGAAGTCATTAAGATATTCCCTCAAGGCCTGGAGCAGGAAGCTGTCCAATTTGAATCAGCTGATTGATAATTGTAACAAAGTAGTCCTTTCTTGGATTCACTGGAAGATTGCAGGCCTCTATATCTGGTCGAATGGAACTTTAGAATTATAATAAAAAAGCAGCTACTCTGCCTTTTAAAATATAAGAATGCCTATTGGAGGAAGAGACATACAGTCAATAGGATAAAGCTGGGAGATGAATGTACTAAATATTTCCATGCAATGGCTACTGTCACTTATAGGAGGAACCTTATCTCTCAACTCAAAGATGATGCTGATAACTTGGTTACTGATCATGATGGCAAAGCAGCACTCATATGGACAACATATAAAAATAGAATGGGAGTAACTACAGACCCAGGAATGGTATTTGATTTACATAGCATGGTTCACTTGAGCATTGATCTAAGCTCTCTTATACAGCCATTTACAAAGGAAGAAATTGACAAAATAGTTCACCTCATGCCAAATGATAAAGCTCCAGGTCCGGATGGCTTCAGTGGCATGTTCTTCAAAAAATGTTGGCCAATCATAAAAGAGGAATACTACAAGCTCTGTCAGGATTTCTATGATGGATCAGTGAGTCTTGAGCCTATCAATAACTCCTTCATTGTCCTAGTTCCAAAAAACAACAATCCAGAGAGAGTAAATGACTTTAGACCCATCTCACTTCTGAATGGTAGCATCAAGCTCCTCACAAAAATACTCTCTGAGAGACTGCAGGAAATAATTCTGAAGCTACTTCATGTTAACCAGTATGGGTTCATCAAGTCTAGAACCATTCAGGATTGCCTTGCCTGGAGTTTTGAATATATCCACCAATGCCATCATTCTAAAAGGGAAATTGTGCTATTAAAATTGGATTTTGCTAAAGCCTTTGATACAGTAGAGCATCAGGCCATCATATCCATCATGCAGAGTATGGGCCTTCCCAACAAAATGGATCCAGTGGATACAATCCATTCTCTCCTCTGGCACATCATCAGTTCTGCTCAATGGTACACCAGGGAAAACTTTAAATGTAAAAGGGGTGTAAGGCAGGGTGATCCATTGTCTCCACTTCTCTTGTCCTAGCAGCTGAGATCTTGCAAATTGTGATTAATCAGGCTTTTCAGGATAACCTTCTCCTAGCCCCTCTTCCACAAGCTCATGAGGATTTCCCAATAATACAATATGCAGATGATACTCTGATCATCATGCAAGCTGATGATCAACAGCTAATCTATCTCAAAAGTTTACTCGAATCTTTTGCTGCTTCAACTGGTTTGAGAGTTAATTATAGCAAATCTCAGATGATGCCAATAAATCTGTCAGAAGAAAAATTCCAGTCTCTAGCACAAGTTTTTGGATGTCAGATGGGCACTTTGCCTTTTACTTATCTGGGCCTGCCAATGGGAACAACAAAACCAAAAATCTCAGACCTTTCCCCCATCATTGACAGAATAGAAAGAAGACTATCTGCTTGCTCTTCTCTTCTGTCACCATCAGGTCGACTGGAAATGGCCAATTCAGTCATAACACCAACCACAACCTTTGCTGCCTGCACAATTAAGATTCACAAAGGTGTTCTTGATAATGTGGACAGGGCCAGGAAGCAAGGTATTTGGAGGGGAAATGATTTAACAAAGAAAGGGGGGAATCTTGCTGCATGGTCAATGGTCACTAAACCAAAAACCAAAGGGGGTATGGGTGTGCTGAACCTAAGACTACAGAATGATGCACTGCTTCTTAAACATTTACACAAATTCTATAACAAAGTGGATGTACCTTGGGTTACTTTGATATGGGAGACATATTATCAAGGCAAAGTACCCCATGCAACGAGAGAAGTGGGCTCCTTCTGGTGGAAGGATGTTATGAGATTGATTGACTGTTACAGAGGGATTGCAATGTGCAAACTTGGAAATGGCTCCTCGGTTCTCTTTTGGGAGGATGTTTGGGGTACAGGAGTACTGGCAGACCTATTTCCAAGACTATACTCCTTTGCTCGTAACCCTACAGTGTCGGTTTTTGAGGTTATGCATTCCCAAGATCTAGAGTCATTATTCATGTTACCATTATCCTCTCAAGCGCATGAAGAATTAATACAACTTCAAGCACACATCCAGCAGATCCCATACCATGTAGATAGAGAAGACCAATGGACTTACATATGGGGGAATGACACATATACATCTCAAAGGTTCTATAAATTGGTTTTCTCAGGTTTTCAAGCACCACCCACCTTCACCCTGCTGTGGAAGAGCAAGGTTACACCAAGAGTCAAATTCTTCGGGTGGCTTATGTTAATGGATAGATTAAACACAAGAGACATGTTGGAAAGAAGAAATTATAATGTGCCTTCAGGGCCGAATTGTGTTCTGTGTGATGGCAATGTCAGGGAAACTCGTGATCATCTTTTCTTTGAATGTCCTTTTGCTCAAACTTGCTGGGCCCTGGTGGACATTAAATGGGATGAGGAAGTGGATATCCATAGAAAAATTCTAGAGACAAGGGCAATCACAGCAAACACATACTTCATGGACATCTTTTTGCTGGCCTCGTGGACAATTTGGAAGTTGAGAAATGCTGTCATCTTTGAAGGAGTACATGCGACTTTTACTATTTGGATCAGGCGTCTTAAAGCAGAAATGCACCTACAATCCTGGCGATTTAGGGAAGACCGCAGATTGCTTTTTGTACAGTGGATAGAGACGTTCTTGTAACATTTTTGTAACAATCTCCCACCCCCTCTCTTCTATTCCCTACCTCCAGCCATGATGTAAGTATTTCGCCTCTTTTATTTAATAGAAAATGAAGTGCTGTGGGGAACTCCCCCACAGTTTTTGCCTCAAAAAAGAGCTAACAATCGAGACATGTGTTTATTAGCTTTGGATAAACTATCTTTTTAGTTACAGGAGTGCTTTATTCATAGAGAGATGAATCGCTTAAGATACAATTACACACAAGCACAAATGGCTATATTCTAAGCATATATTACGCATAAACACACATTGTACACCTTTTCACACACTCCCCTTCCACGTCGTGGCAGTCGAACCCTCATAGCTGCGGCTCGCCTCCTCTCAAAGCTCAAACACCTTCGAGTCGCTCTCTCCGGGGACTCCCACTCACACCATCATCACCCCTTCGTCGTCTTGGCTGTCGAAGGATCCGTCGAACATTCAATTAGAGGCCAAACCTAGCAAACAAATGGGATGTTCTCATGCTCATAATGGCAAAGAAAAAACCCATCTCCATCGGTTACAACCCGCTTTGGTTCTTTAGCTCTGACGGGTCACTAGGCTTCCAAAGGCCAACTCCCCAACATAATTAACATGCAAGATACAAGAGAAATAGTGCATACATGGTTTCATCTAGATGAAATCTCTTTCGTCTCTTTTTCGTTAACTCCTTGCCACATCATAAAAATACAATGCGACACAATATTTAATGTAGATGGAACATATATTGGGATTTGTATAAGAATGGCCTTAGTCCTTAAAAGCATCTCCCACAGTTTTCCAATAGTTAATTAATGGGATTGTCCTAATATCTCTTCTATTATCATTGGGAGAGTTGCTTTTACAATTTTCTAATAATTTCATCCCAATACAACTATCAATATGGCATGAGTTATAACTCCCCTCTCTATATTGGAAAAAATTTCACGTAGTGTTCTACACGCCATGCTCTGTGCAGTGCCGATCGACAAGGGAGGACGATGCAGCGCCGACGGCTCGTTCCTTGATGGGAAGGTCTATCCGGTGTCTGTGGCAAGGCGTGATTGTAACGTCCCGCCTCCCCGAGGCCGGGCCCGCTTACACCTAACAGCTCTATAGGACCTCAAGACTATCCTCACAGACCAACACACGTCTTTTTTGCGCACTTTGTCCTCACTCATGCACATCCGGGAAGGACTTTCCGGTCGGTCACCCATCATGAAATTGCTCCGGGCCAAGCACGCTTAACCCTGAAGTTCTTTCGAGATGGGCTTCCGGAAAAGAAGTTGCAACTTGTTGATATGAGTATTCTATCAATCCTATTAAGCCCTGAGATGTTACAATCTCACCCCCTTAGGAGACCGACGCCCTCGTCGGTCAACCCCAGTCCAGGAACGTCCCCTCCGGCCACGTCCATATGCCCAGTGCCAGCGCAACTGCGACTCCATGCGCCCGTGAAACTGCGAGAGTCGGCTGTGATACCAATTGTAACGTCCCGCTTCCCTGAGGCTGTCCTGCCTCCCTAAGGCCGGACCCGCTTACAACTGGCAGCTCTCTAGGACCTCAAGTCTATCCTCACAGGTTAACCCCGGAGTTCTTTCGAGATGAGCTTCCGAAAAAGAAGTTGCAACTTGTTGATATGAGTATTCTATCAATCCTATTAAGCCTTGTGCTGTCACAAGCCTTGGGCTGTCACAGTGATCGTCATCTTAATTTTGTGATGTCAGGTGGGTGCAAGTAAAGTTATTAGTGCCCTAACAGTTGTTTGAAGGAAACGACATCAAAGGCTAGTTTCAAGATACCCATCATCATGAACGAGGAACATAGGAAAAGTTCAGCTATATCACTTGGAATCTGGTTACAACAAAAGTTTTGAGAGCAGTATTGTTTCAGACAAACTCGAAGCCATCTCTACAGTTACAGAACTTATCATTGGATTTCTGACTAACACATGTGGTATAAATATCGTTGATCCAAACAATTATACATGTAGACATATCAAAGAAATAGAAAAGCTATTAAAACAGAGCTTGTTCATTTGGCTAACGGTGCCGGGGCAGCCGAATATCGGGCAAGTCAAGTGATAAATGTTATTCACATCTTGGCTCACAAGTATGATGGTTTTCATAGGTGAAAAAGATGCCGAAATTTAGAGTTTGTTGATTGCTATTTGTGTTGATTTGAGTTGTCACCTAGACCCATTCTGCAAGCTTTGCAAGGATACAATCGAAAACACTAAGACTTGAACGAAATAGGGTGACACTGATCATAATTTATTTTTATATGGATATAGTCTATTTAAAATATTGTCTTTTAGATTGTTAGAGTTTTTAATATTTTAGCATTTTAAAAAATGGATATTAGAAGTTTTTAAACGCACGTGCCTGTGGCACGTGCACTTCTACTTAGTATTGAAAAAGTTGGAGTGAGTTATTTATTTGTCACAATAATTATTTAAAAAGTAGAAGATTAAAAGGGAACGGTTGGAGTAGAATTTTTTTACCTACTCTCCCGATGTGAATAGTTGGATTGGGGAAAGAAAGAATGCTAGAGATGTTCACCCCTATTGTGGCAATTGGTTCAAATACGTGGCTTAAATCCAAAAAATAACATAGACATTTTACACAAATATATAACTCATCAACCCCTCTATTTTCTCGGCGACACATGTGCCACATCCCTTAGCCTAATTAACATTCGACACCAGATTAAGCGTGACATAGACTGAACCAAGATCCTATCCCTCCACGTTTTTTTCCAAAGTCGACTTGAAAGATTGCTATGTTCTCTGTTCTGTCTCTCTATCTTTCCCCTTTCATGGAACGAGAGATTTATTTTCATTTGTTCTCGATAGAAAGCTTCTCAAAGTTCCACTTACAAGCTTGTTTAATTTAAGATCGATCTGTCACCTTCCATTTTGGTGAGGAGTCCTAGTCTATGCTCCACTGGTGACTGGCGCGGCTGGTCCCTAAACATCAGTTTGATTTAGCAAAGCGTGAGGTGTATGAGGAGCTTCAAAACTGACAAGGATTTGAATTTGATTTGAAAAACCGATGAAGAGATGTATACCGCAGCACTTGTGCTAAATGTGGAGCTTTTCAAATGCAGGGCCGGACTTTTTTCTGGAGCCCTAAAAGTTTTTTATTCCAGTTTGCATTTTCTACTCCCCCTCGCCTTCACGCTTCAGATACAAGTCTCGGAAAAAAGATAAATTAAACGATACCAAACTTCCTCCATTGTCCTTCCCCTTCTCCAACCCCGCACGCGACGAGCACGGTTAACACGATCTCCGTCACCTGCCGCCCGCCCGCCCGCCACCGCGTCACTTACACGTGGTCCCCACATCCCATACCGGCGTCACTTCCATGTGGCCCCAACACGTCGGCAAGGGCCCCCTCCACTCCTCCGCGGCTCCGCCCCCATCCGCGACGGCTTCCGGCTCGGAGACTTACCCCTACCTCCAGAAGAGACCCGAACGTTCCCTGTCCAGTGGGCCGCGCACCCGCTCGGGCCCTCGCGTCAGTGACGAACTCGGTGACGCGGGCCTCCGAGTCCCAAACCCCCGCTGCAAGAAAGAAGCTATAAAGGAACGCTAATCCCCCTGGGCTCCTCCGCATCTCGCATCCGCTCGCCGCTGCTGCAGCAATCAACGCCGTCGCCGGCCAACCACCCGAAACCTACCTCCCGCCGCCGCATCCGCCGGCGTCAACATGGCAAGCCAAGGGGAGCCGTCGGCCTCCGCCTCCGATCCGTAAGATCTCGCCGCCTCTCTCTGTCCCTCCCTTCCCCTCCTTCGCCCGGCCGATCCGATCTGGTCTCCTTCCTTAGGGTTTGGGGTCCCGGGCCCCGATCTGGCTGGTTCCTTCGAGATTCTGTGGTGGGGGATTTGTTTGCTGATGTTTATTTTTTTTCCGTGGTGGCGCCTGCAGGAAGGGGAAGAAGGACTACTCGACGGCGATCCTGGAAAGGAAGAAGTCGCCCAACCGCCTCGTTGTCGACGAGGCCACCAACGACGACAACTCCGTCGTCGCGCTGCACCCGGACACTATGGAGAGGCTGCAGCTCTTCCGCGGCGACACCGTGCTCCTCAAGGTGAGATATTTTCTAATCTGAGCTTGTGGATTTGGGGATATTGACCCGATTAGTAGATTGTTTTTGGCACGGGATTGGTCTGTTGATGATTAATTGTGGAGTGAATTCGTGGATTAGAAATGCAGATCTGTTGGGAAAAAAACTTTACAACACTGCAAAGTTTACAATCTTTGTTTTGTTTCTTAATTCAGTAATGCTTGGGCAGTAGGGTTTGGGCAGTAGATTCATCTGGTAGTTTAGATGGTTAGATTTTGTCGATGTGCAGTCCTGCTGAGTAGCAATTTACAAGTTTGTTTTGCTTGAGTGTATTTGACCAGTTGATGCTTCGTATTTGCAAACCTGTTTTTGTAATACATCTGTTCTATGTTTTAAATGGAGCTAGTCTTTCTGCATGAATATGTTAATTTGTTACTATAATTCTATTCAAATTGATTATTGTTTTTCTGTTGGACGTATCATAATTCATAGCATGATAATTAGATGTCATGGTAATACATGTAATTTTGTATGTATGGGTTTATGATCAATTGGGTAGTGGTCTATCATTTTGTAAGTTTGTTTCTTTACTGCCTAGAGGCTAGTTATTTGTTATTGTCGATTACAGAGTTTGTTAGTGAACTATATTCTCACTAAAGTCCATGGTTCATGTTCTCACCTTATGTTTTGCAATTATAGGGTAAGAAGAGGAAAGACACTATTTGCATTGTCCTTGCGGATGAAACATGTGAGGAGCCAAAGGTTCGGATGAACAAGGTTGTCCGCCAGAACCTGAGGGTGAGGCTTGGTGATGTGGTTTCTGTCCACCAGTGCCAGGATGTGAAGTATGGGAAGCGTGTCCACATTCTTCCAATTGACGATACAGTTGAAGGCATTACAGGGAACCTGTTTGATGCATTCTTGAAACGTAAGTTCCTGGGTTGATGTTCTTACTTGGTCAACTTTATTTTGTATAGTACTTCATGTCTGCACTATACTTAATTTACGAAGCTTACTGATCTCTTATCCCTCCTTGTGTCAAGGGTTTCCTGAATTCTTAACATTGCCTGATATTTAGACTACCTGAATATGTTTGTATCTTGTTTATAAAGATTGTTGTTTTATCATTTTCTAACAATTGCCTGTCTTGTGGAACTCTGCAGCATACTTCCTAGAAGCATACCGCCCGGTGAGGAAAGGTGATCTTTTCCTTGTCAGGGGTGGAATGAGAAGTGTTGAGTTCAAAGTCATAGAAACTGATCCTGCTGAGTATTGCATCGTTGCACCGGATACTGAAATATTTTGTGATGGGGAGCCTATTAAGAGGGAGGATGAGGAACGTCTTGACGAAGTTGGCTATGATGACGTTGGTGGAGTTAGGAAGCAAATGGCCCAAATCAGGGAGCTTGTTGAGCTTCCACTGCGCCATCCTCAGCTTTTCAAGTCTATTGGTGTTAAGCCACCGAAGGGCATATTGCTGTATGGACCCCCTGGTTCTGGAAAGACTCTTATTGCTCGTGCTGTTGCAAATGAGACTGGAGCCTTCTTCTTCCTTATCAATGGCCCAGAGATCATGTCAAAGCTAGCTGGAGAGAGCGAGAGCAATCTCAGGAAGGCATTTGAAGAAGCAGAGAAGAATGCTCCATCTATCATTTTTATTGATGAAATTGATTCCATTGCTCCCAAGAGAGAGAAGACCAATGGAGAAGTGGAGCGTCGCATTGTTTCACAGCTATTGACTCTTATGGACGGTCTCAAAGCTCGTTCCCATGTTATTGTTATGGGTGCTACAAACCGACCGAACAGCATTGATCCTGCTCTTCGAAGATTTGGAAGGTTTGACCGGGAAATTGACATCGGGGTTCCTGATGAAGTTGGAAGGCTTGAGGTTCTCCGCATTCACACTAAGAACATGAAACTTGCTGAAGATGTAAGTGACCATCAATTGTTCACAATCCATTGCATCTGATATTGATTGCGATAATCTCTTTTCTAGCATAGCTTGATGTCCATTTTCTCTAATTTACAGGTTAATTTGGAACTCATTGCCAAGGATACCCATGGATATGTTGGTGCTGATCTTGCTGCTCTTTGCACTGAGGCAGCTCTTCAGTGCATTCGTGAGAAGATGGACATTATTGATCTTGAGGATGAGACAATAGATGCTGAGATATTAAACTCGATGGCTGTTACCAATGACCATTTCAAGACTGCACTTGGAACAAGCAACCCATCTGCTCTTCGTGAAACTGTGAGTTCCTTGTCAATAAGTGTCTGTTTTTTGAGTTAATCTTGGTCTTGGGTGTTGACTTACCTTTCTGGATTCAGGTTGTGGAAGTTCCTAACGTCTCTTGGGAGGATATTGGTGGGCTGGATAATGTCAAGAGGGAGCTCCAGGAGGTAAATTGATGTTAATCAACGTTATAATGTGATCTTAACTCTGTTCCAGCAATTTGCTAATGTTACTCAAAATTCATGCAGACTGTTCAATATCCTGTGGAGCACCCGGAGAAGTTTGAAAAGTTTGGCATGTCTCCATCCAAGGGAGTTCTGTTCTATGGCCCCCCTGGTTGTGGTAAGACCTTGTTGGCAAAGGCGATTGCCAATGAGTGCCAGGCCAACTTCATCAGTGTCAAAGGTCCTGAATTGCTTACCATGTGGTTTGGTGAGAGTGAAGCCAACGTCCGTGAAATTTTTGACAAGGCTCGCCAATCTGCCCCCTGTGTCCTCTTCTTTGATGAGCTTGACTCTATTGCTACTCAGGTCTGTACACATCCTACCATAGCTCTTTTAGGTTTGGTGACATGTTTTCTGTGCCTTACACTGTTAATAATGCCATGTTGCAGAGAGGAAGCAGTGTGGGTGATGCTGGAGGCGCAGCTGATAGAGTGCTCAATCAGCTTTTGACAGAGATGGATGGCATGAATGCCAAGAAAACTGTGTTCATTATTGGGGCTACCAACAGGCCTGATATCATTGATCCAGCCTTGCTTAGGCCAGGACGTCTTGACCAGCTGATCTACATTCCTCTACCTGATGAGGCGTCTAGGCTCCAGATCTTCAAGGCCTGCCTTAGGAAGTCCCCTGTGGCGAAGGAAGTGGACTTGAATGCTCTTGCTAAGTACACCCAGGGGTTCAGTGGTGCAGATATCACTGAAATTTGCCAGCGTGCAGTCAAATATGCCATCAGAGAGAACATTGAGAAGGTAACTTTCCAGAACTGTTCTCTGCTTGAAAACATATTCATACTGTGAACATAGAAATTAATCCATGGAACTCATCTGATCTTGAGCTGATCAGACATCTTAGCGATATGTAGTTTACTCTAGCTTTGTGAATGAACATCTGTAGCTTATCTTTTTGTAGCATTACAGTATTGTTTGGTAACTTCTTTTTATCACATTTATTTATAGTCCCTTCTGGTTAGGATGTTTGACCATTTTATTTTAAGGCCCTATCATTTTCATCTGAATACATTACTTGTTACTAATCTGGATCAATATGGATTTCAGGATATTGAGAGGGAAAGGAGGAGAAAGGACAACCCTGAGGCAATGGAGGAGGATGAAGTGGACGATATTGCTGAAATCAAGGCGGCTCACTTTGAGGAGTCGATGAAGTACGCCCGGCGCAGTGTCAGCGATGCTGATATCCGCAAGTACCAGGCGTTTGCCCAGACGTTGCAGCAGTCCCGTGGGTTTGGCAGCGAGTTCCGCTTCTCGGAGCAGTCCACGACTGGCGGTGCCCCAGCTGCAGCTGATCCTTTTGCTTCCACTGCTGGAGCAGATGATGACGATCTATACAGCTAGGTGTCTTGTTGGGTTGGTCCTGGGTTGTGTTGGATATCAGTCGCGTCAGTCATGTGTTTAAAACTAATCGTACTTTAGACACGGGATGCCCTGCAATGATATTTATTTTCCGTACATTTGGACGTCGCCGACTCTCGGCTTTTACTTATTCATTCATGATATATATGCTACTATCATGTCCGTCACTGGATGATATATCTCGATGAATGTCTTCGTTGGGTTCTGCAGTTATGAATACTTTTTTTTTTGTGATTCAAGATATGTAGACTGTTTAGAGCATATATTCTCTGCGAGCCTATGTTACCAGAATTGGAAATATGTCGGGGGGTGTGGGGCCTGCTTGTTAGCCTATGTAATTTGCTTTTGCGACAATATTATCACGTAAATATAGACGTGTGAAGTATTAAATTCTTTAAATCATTATTAAAGCTCGCTTTTCAATGGATCTTTAGCGTTTCCAAAATCAACATTTGCTCAATTGATTGATTCCACATAGTTAAAGCTACAGTACAGATACACGTCCGGATACAGAGGTATACAGAGGATAGATACCTGTATTTTGAAGCTAGTGTGAGTGTGATTTGCCATCGCCCTGCCCTGAAGGCAGAATTCTCCAAAAACAAAAAGAATATTAGAGAGAATTCAAAACCATTGTCTGCGCGCAGTGGCTGAGGAGGTGCACATCGTCCGTGTTGGCAGGGAGGTGCAGAGGGGCCATTGGCGTTGTTTGCTTTGCGCTAGCGCGCATGGTGCAGTGGTGATTCCAGTGACGGATTGGCTTTGGTGATGCTTTTCATGCGCACTCAGTGGTAAGAATCCTTGAAGCAGTGTCTAGTGTGGCGGGTGGCGAGATCCTCGTACACTTTAAGTGGTTGTTCTCAGAGAGTTTGAGGCGATGGATGTGGCGAGGCCCTCATGCATTGAGTGGTGGATGTACCTCACTGTTTGCGGCTGGAGCGTTCTGCTGAAGCAAGGATGGACCTGGGGGATTGACGGTCGTGCGGTGTGGCATGAGGATGACAACGCTTTGGCGGAGGTGCTTGATGGGCCGCTAAAGATTGCAGCGGACTACAAATTTCACTGTAGCACAGCGTCGGGGACGACGGCGCAGTTTGCGGTGGCTTATTTTGGCTCCTCTCCCAGGCTAGGGTGATGTAGAGTTTTGTTGTGTGCGTTCGTTCGCGTGTGTCTGTTCTTGTGGTGGTGGTGTCAGCTTCGGCTTGTTATGTACGATTGCTTCTTCTTCTTAAATGACAAGCAGTGCTCCTGCTATCTTTTAAAAAAAAAGAATTCAAAACCAATTCTAAGGTACATGCAATCCGTAGAAACGGGGGCGTTGACGGATCACCAGCCGAAGCCGATTCCCGCCCTTTGGCTTCCTTGGTCTCATGCCGCCTCCGCCTCCCTCTCCTTCCCCGTCACTGCCCCCGCATCTCCTCCGCCACCTCAATGGCCGCACGCTCACCACCGAGCTCCTCGACCCCCTCATCCGATCGACCTCCTCCTCGCCGTCCCCCTCCCTCTCCTTCTCCCTCTTCATCCTCCTCCTCCGCTCCGCGCTCCGCCCGTCCCACCTCACCTTCCCCTTCCTCGCCCGCGCCGCCGCGCGCCTGTCCTCGCCCTCCCTCGCGGCTGCGCTCCACGCGCACCCGCTCCGCCTCGGGCTCCTCCCTGCCGACCTCCACGTCGCCAACTCCCTCGTCCACGCGTACGCAGCCTGCGCCATGCCGGACCGCGCTCGCCGTGTGTTCGACGAAATCCCCCGCCCAAACCTCGTCTCCTGGAACGCGCTCCTCGACGGGTACGCCAAGTGCCGGGACCTCCACGCCGCGCGCCGGGTGTTCGCTCGGATGCCCAGGCGGGACGTGGTGTCATGGAGCGCCATGATCGACGGGTGCGTCAAGTGCGGGGAGCACCGGGAAGCACTAGCTGTGTTTGAGATGATGGAGAATGCTGCTGCAAAAGAGGAGGGCGGGGGTGGGGTGAGGGCAAATGATGTCACGATGGTGAGCGTGCTCGGCGCGTGCGCACACCTGGGGGACCTTGAACGTGGGAGGCGGGTGCATTGGTGCCTCAGGGAGCGGGGCTTCACTCTGAAGCTCAGGCTCGCCACCTCGCTGGTTGACATGTACGCCAAGTCTGGGGCGATCCGCGAGGCGCTGGAGGTGTTCCGGGCTGTGCCGGTGGAGAGCACTGATGTTCTGATATGGAACGCCATGATTGGCGGCCTTGCGGTGCATGGCATGGGCACCGAATCGGTGGAAATGTTCCAGGAGATGCAGCGTTCTGGGGTTGCGCCGGATGAGATCACATACCTCTGTCTGTTGAGCGCTTGTGTCCACGGTGGTCTGGTGGATGAGGCTTGGATGTTCTTCCGCATGCTCGAAGCGCAAGGGCTAAGACCACATGTCGAGCATTATGCTTGCCTGGTAGATGTGCTTGGTCGAGCAGGGCGCTTGGAGGAAGCTTATGGTGTTGTCAGGAGCATGCCAATGAAGCCCAGTGTTTCTGTGCTTGGTGCTCTCCTGAATTCGTGTCATTTACATGGATGGGTAGAGCTTGGTGAGGTGATTGGCAGGCAGCTTGTCCAATTGCAGCCAGACCATGATGGCAGGTACATTGGCTTGTCCAATATCTATGCTGTTGCCAGGCGGTGGCAAGAGGCAAAGAAAGCAAGAAAGGTGATGGAGGAGAGGGGTGTAAAGAAAGTCCCTGGGTTTAGTGAGATTGATGTTGGTCGAGGGATCTCCAGGTTCATTGCCCGGGACAAGACTCATCCCGGCTCAGCACAGATTTATGGCTTGCTGAATCTAATAGCAATGGAGATGAAAATGAAGGATGACAATGCTATTTCCGATTACCTTTGTGAAAACTGCTAGAATGATGGCTTCCCTCTGTATCTCTCAAGAAACAACTTCCTTAAAGTAGGTGGTTATGTTTTTTAGAGGGAATCTGGACATAGTATTTGTGAGCAGACCCAGGAGAACCTCTGGCTAATTGGAATCTGAACTGCCAGGTACAACCTAGCTGTGATATATGGAGATTAGAAACAACATTTCTTCCACATTCTCTACTGAAAAAAGAAACATGAAAGGATGAGATCTAGAAGCCTTGAGATTCTCCTAGCCGCTCTGAGAATTCAGTAAAACAAAGGAGAAATTAATGACAATCATGATTACTACATGGACATGGACAATGCTCGAATAGCAGGCAGACAGTATTTACTTCTGGATAAGCTTTCCTCAGGAATTGTTTCACCAGTAGCTACTGCTTGTACGACAGATTTGGCAACAAGTGAAAACCATATCACAGTGTTTCATCAGTCAGAAGCGTGAGCAAAAATTTTTTATGGAGCAGGACCCCAGGAGCATGTTCCAGTAATTTATATTGAAATGCATAGCAGTTTCTGCCCTACATCACTCCGGTACATATTCCCCCCTCTTTCTATGCATATCAGCTGTGTCAAATACAGAGAAAATAGGCATTCTATAGGTAGTTGCACGCAAAGTGCAACATCTGCAAACATAGGAAGCAATGAGCTACATACACTGCATGAATACCCTTATTTGGCAATACAACTCAAAAATCACTCCACAAAAACCAAATTAACCTGTACAATAAACCTTGTACTTGAAAAAAATACTACTAGAACTTTGATTGAGCTCTGATAAAAAAACATGGAACCTCCAAGTGGGTGGAGAAACCTGCCTATGTGCAATCCCAAAATGTGTGAACCTATCCATTATTTAGTGGTGTCCACCATGGGCTGCACCAAACTGTTTGTTTACAATTGTCATGCTCTCTGACTTGTATTCTAATTTCGCCACTAACTATGCAAGTCAAGCCATGCAAGAAACACCTCATCTGTTGATGCTTTGAATCATTGTGTTCTCACAAGCTTGGGCGTCCACCTTTGCCAAGCAAACCATCTCCCTTCCCCAGCTTTAATATCTGTGATTCTTCTCTTCAAGTCAAGACCTTTCCGTTTCTTTTCATCACTCACTAATTCTTTTGAATTGCTGATCAGGGGATGCTCCGGCGTTCCAAGCTCGCTGCTCTCCACGATCTTTTGCACCATCTCTAGCACCTCGCTCATCTTGGGCCGGTACCTAGCATGGCGCACCAGGCACTTGTTTGCCACTGACGCAAGCTGGGCTGCTGATTTTATGCTATAGTTCCCTTGAAGTCTTGGATCGATCACAGCCTCAAGCTTCTTAGCGTCGGAAGAGTAGGGCTTCACCCAATCCACGAGATTCTGCTCGCCTCTGGGCCTATTTCGGTCCAGAGGCCGCCGGCCTGTAAGGAGCTCATAAAGCACCACACCAAAGCTCCATATGTCGTTCTTGGTGCTGAGGCGTCCTGTGTGGATGTATTCAGGAGCTGCATATCCAATTGTCCCCACCACCTGTTTGATTGTCATACAAAACAAGAATTTAATAACTAGAACCTTCAGCAGATGTTGATATCTATGAGCTACAAATATGTTTGGATATGCTCTTAATGCAGAATTTTAGAACCACACGTGATAGTGTGTTTGGAACTGGAAGGCTCCCAGAAAGCTAGCTGGTTGTAACTGACCAGAAAGGTTAGGTGGCTTTTCTGATGGGTCCATTCGGCACTAGCGTGCAAACTGGCCGAAAGTGCTTGACTGTCTATGCGTGACTTTTCTACTTTTATTTGCTTGCGTACAAGTTATAGTATTATGGTCAGCCCCTTGTTTTCACGAGGCCATCAATATTTGAAAGCACGTGTAGTAGTTGATTGACGGGATCAGAATGGTAGAATGATTCTGTGTTCTAACTGCTCTTGGGTTTGCTACTTGGTTCCAGGTACCAGAGGGGCGTGGGAAGCTGTATTTCAGATCATCAACATGCCAGCATTTTCCCCGTAATTAAGAAGCTAAGAACAGTGCCTCATCAAATTCTGTACATTGTGCAAATAAGGTTTTCCGTTGCATACCGCCGTGGAGACATGGCTTCCTTCTTGAGGTCCTAATCTCGCCAAGCCGAAGTCTGACAGCTTTGCGTTCCATTTCTCGTCGAGAAGAATGTTCGATGGCTTCAGATCCCGAAATATTATCTGACAAAAAAAAGGGAATTATTATGATCCACGATATGTCGAACACTACCATAAACAAGTTAAATGCAATGCAAATTCTTCCTGTTGGGCACAAGCTGGGAAGCAAGGAACAGAGGAAATCTACCAGTCAGAAGAACATCTGAGATTCAGATTACCCCTGAGCTGAGCTGAGATGCGTTTGTTTGGCGAGCATCTGAATGGAGAGGTATGGTAAGCATACCTTGAATTCGGATTCTTCATGGAGATACTTCAGCCCTCGAGCGGTGTCAAGCGCCACCCTGAGCCTCATCGCCCACGAGGCCGGCCGCGTCGACCTCAGCGGAGAGATGATCAGCCAGGCTCCCGTTGGGCATGAACTCGTAGACAAGCAGCAGCTGCATCCCCCTCTCGTCGTCCTCGGCGCAGTACCCTATGAGCTTGACGAGGTTGTCGTGCTCCACCACCCCGAGCACGTTCACCTCCGTCATCCAC
This sequence comes from Urochloa ruziziensis, assembly GCA_015476505.1. NCBI lineage: Eukaryota > Viridiplantae > Streptophyta > Magnoliopsida > Poales > Poaceae > Urochloa > Urochloa ruziziensis. Next base: position 55,547,067 of record CM027118.1, read on the forward strand.
TCCTTGTGCCCCTGCAGCCCCTTCCTCCCCAGCTGCTTGATGGCGACGTCGAGGCTCCGGCGCGGCTCGACCGTGGTCCGGACGGTGCCCCGGTACACGCAGCCGAAGCCGCCCTCGCCGAGCATGCGCTGAGCGGCTGAACCCGCCGGTGGCCGTCCTGAGCTCCTGGAAGGTGAAGACGCGGAGCGCGTTGGGCGGCCGCTGCGAGAGCTGCCGGTGGCACTGGCTCATGGACCCGGCGCTGCTCAGCTCGGACGCGTTCAGGGAGCAGCACTCGGACGCCGACCGGCGCACGTCGCGGGTGTCCGTGGACGTCGTGCTGCTGCTGTTGGAACGCGCCGAGAGCGAGCGACCCGTCGTCGTTGACGTCGCCGGCCCGCGCCGGTCGTCGCCGCCGTCCCGCTCACGCTCCCAGCTCGGGAACCGGAAGCAGTTCATGACGGCGTTTGTGCTGCAATGGCGATTGGCGACAGGAAAGAAGACTGATAAATATTTGAAGCAGAGAATTGTTGAAGGGATGCAAACTTTTTTTTTTCTACTCCTAAAGTAAGCAGTATCAAGTCGAGAAGCAAAAGATGAACCGTCGACACCTAAAACGGGAAAGAATTTTCAAGAGAAAGCAATACTTCTCCATTTGGCAAAGAAAGCAAAGTTTCTGAGCCAAAAACAAAGATACAAAACCAATCACCAACACCAATGAATGGAATTCAAAGTTTCAAACCACCCACCAAATTAATCCGAACAAGGCTGCTAGCCGGCCGAGAGGAACGACGTCACGGGCTCACGGCCAGGAAGACCGAAGACAATTAGCCCAGCCATGGCAGCAAACATTTTTCAAGCCGGCCCTCCCCTGCAACCTCCCAACCAACCTTCACCGTCCGCGCAATCGCTGTCGATGGCGTTATCCTACCCCCGCCCCGATCTCTTTCCCCGCACCCGACCCCAACGAACGAATCCCGTTCCCCGTTCCCACCCAAGAACGTACTTAAAAACAAAAGCAAGCTTCGGGTTATCTCGATCGCCCACCTGGTACGGTCACCTCCGCATGGGGGGAAGGAAGAAGAAGACGCGGCCGCTCGCTTGCCGGAGTCCGTTGGGTTTGGGTAGTAGGGTTGGCGGGTCAATGGAGGTGGGGGGATGAGGGAAGGTTAATCGGGTGGGTGTTTGGTCGTGCACTAGGCGCGGCGGCGGTGGCGTCGATCGGCTCGGTCCACGTCTCGTCTTCCTCCGCTGTCTCCGTCTGTTTGGTTGGTTCCTTCCTTGCGTTGGGAGGAGAGCAGGGGCGAGAGAAATGTGAGGGATGCGACAGCGAGAGGTTTAAATACCGGACACAGCAAACAGGGAGAAGATTGTGGGTACGATGGGTACAGGAGATCGAAAACGACCAAATCTTTCCAAGAAATAAGACAGAAGATGAAAAATGGACATATCACATATGGACACAGCAAACGTGGAACGACTGTACGAGCAATCGCAATTTCGGATTTGGGACGAAAGTCGTGATGCAAATTATAGAACCATAATAATTGATATCGAACGGCAGCATATTCTCGTATTCTATATCTACCTACTAGAACTGAAAAACTAGTCCACCTCTACTAGATTCACTCCTTTGCATTATTGGGTTTACGAAGTTCTTTTTCATGAATTTTTAGATCTCCCATTTGGCTGGGTTCTGGGTGAGTTTATTGGAAGAAAATGTTGCTACGACGTGTGAGGATATCTGCGATGATCCCAAGATTGCCTCACACAAGCTATTCTATTTGAGCTTTCTCTAAAAGTCCTCTTCCTTATGTTCCTAGTCAAAGTCAGGAAATTGTGGGTGAAATCTTGATTGTTTAAAAGAGATCTATATATAGGACCAAAATTCAATGTATGTATCCAGCTTTGTCTAAAATTTTGACCATTTTAAACCATGTTTATTTAGTTGGTTTTAAATTTGGATTGCGAGTTCTCGAGTCATGTCAGAACTTCATGTTTCAACCCGGAACATGGTGACATCCACCCTGCTGACAAAGACCTCAGTTTTAGAACAAGGCCGGAACTTTCAAACAATGGAAAATCAGATTCAACTCAAAATTTCTGACGATCAGTAACTTCATAACTTCCGATGAACAGTTTAGAACTTCCGATGAACAATGTTTAGCCTCTGATCGTTTTCCTAGCATCGTTCCTAGGCTAAAGAGGTCCAATGTGTTTACATGGCTTAATGATTGCTAAAGGTTCTTGGTATATATGTTTAAGGCCCATTTGTTTGCTATAATCTAGTTTATGGTTTAAGTACAATGTGGCAAACTACTCTGAACTAACTAAATAATTTGAAATAAGCTACCTTTGGGTAGCTTATTCCATATTATTTATGTAGTCTAGGCCTCCACGAGTCCAAGATGATCTTTTATCATATTATCCGTTGACTTAAGCTAGATTATCAAACAAACATGGCCTTAGAAGTTAGAATATAGACCCAGATTTTTTTTAAATAATTTTCGTGGGTTCCCATAGTCTCATTCACCTTTTCAATCGCCATTTCAATATTTAATAATTGGAATTGGGATTCTCACAACTATGCAGTACGACTTAGCTTGAAAACTCAAGTGTTAAGAAACATCATAAATTGTGATTTCTTTTTTTTAAAGTTACCAGCTTGTGATTTCTAACTTAGTTGGCGACCTGCTGTGTCTCTTACAAAGAATTCAATAGACATTGCCATGCGTCGTCCTTTTTTCGCACTCCAGATGTGCTACATCTAATAAACATTATAGATTCTAAAAATTCTTTGCTCACTTGAAACTAAAGATGGAGAGGGAATGGTTCAAGATTGCCGAGGAGACCAAATATTTCACGCCATGAGATTTTAGATACCTTACCAACCACGAATTAGATTAAGATCAAACAGAACAAGTCCACTTGACCACTTTAATTTGTGATCACCATGTGAGGAACTTGGTGGACAAGAAGGACTATATATTCACAAGAAAAAAAAAACCCTTAACAAGCAGGTTAGGCCTACTCGTCTTATACTCAGTGGCGGAGCTAGGCATGTTCACCGGTGTCAGTGTCATGGCTTCTCAAAAATCAGTGGCAAATCACTGTTGTGTCGTGTTCATTCATAGAGCTGACACCAGTGTTTAAGAGGACCGACACCGGTGACTCGGCCGGCTGGCTACGCGCCTGTTATACTGAATTACTGATTTTGATGACGGTTGATATTGTAGGATTACAGCCATCCGGTGTACATATAAAGATGCTGGTGACATGGCAGATCAGTATATGTACGTTGTATATACATACGAATGCTTTATGTGAAGAGAATGCAGCACTTGAATTGAAAATACTGTGCCAGGATGCCATTTTCAATCCATCGTGGATACACGAGAATATTTTAAAAAACTATTCGACGGCCATCTACTGGTGGGTAAGATTTGTCGAGATATGGGCGTTGTTTAGATGTTTCGCGAAATTTTTTTCGAGTACGTTCCCTCACATGCATGGCATATTAAATGTAGTCGAAAAAAATAACCCATTATATGGATGGAGTGTACTTCGCGAAACGAATCTAATGAGCCTAGTTAGGTCATGATTAGACAATAAATTGCTACAGTAAACATGTGCTAATGACGGATTAATTAGACTCATTAGGTTCGTCTTGCGATTTAGTGACAGAATCTGTAATTAGCTTTGTAATTAATCTATATTTAATACTTTAAATGTGTGCCTGACATACTCGAAAAAAATTTCGCGTTTTATCTGTAACAGGGCCATGACAACACCCACACACAGCGTTCTTACAAGGTTATCTTTTCTTTTTCGTTGAATTTTGTCGTAAACTAAGACACCGACATGTGAGAGGGTTTTCTCTTGCGTGTGAACATGGGCCTGACCAATTGTTTATCGACGTAACTTGCAGGCATATAGATCGATAGAGTTGTCGTTCATCGATGAATAGTCTCGATCTGTGGAGAAATGTTCTTTTCCTTGAGGCAGTGACACATGTACCTAGGATAATACATACTCCCTGGATACAATAATAATATAATCATTGTAAATAATTAAAGAGAATAGAAGTGGATACTGCTAGTATTATTGGCTGCAGACTTTGGTCTCCCTTTCTTTTCCAACTCGATTCTTAATTTTCTCCCAGTAAAGAAAGGAAAAAATAATAAAAAAGAGTACATAATATACTCCTATTTCTAATAGCCTGCTTCCCTGATGCATGCACGGAGGCTGCAGCCGTGTCTGAACTAGGCCCAGCCGAGCTGACAAAGTGCTCGATAGACCGCAGCGCTTCAGGGAAGTCAAACACTTATCCATGCATCTTCTTCTCATCACCTCTGTCTCGAGGACTTCTGTACCCTCGTGTGTCGGTGTTTTTCGTTGACTTCCTCCTCATATGTATCTTTGAAAGAACAATTCCTCCTCTGTATTTTTGAAGGAAGGAACAGTTCCTCCTCTGTTTGAGCAGTGGATTTTCTGATTGTTCTGAAAACTGGTACCATTCGGTGTCATGCTCATGGATGAGCGAGGATAACCTTATAGGTGGATCATTTGCGCTAATCCAATCGTTCCTACTTGAAAACCATGCAAAATTACTTGTACCTAGCAGATTAAAGAATAGCCCATAGCCCACACTAATTGTAGAGTACCTGATAATTCCTGGGACTATGAGAAAAGGAAGCCTCGGTCGTCAGAGTGCGCTGCGCAGCGTGCACTTTTTTGGCGTGTCCGCGTTGGTTAGACTAGTAGTACACCATGGTGGCATGGTCCATGGAAGCTTTCACCGGCCAGAAACCAGCTGCTTATTCCATTGGCAACAAACACATGCCGTGCCGTGCAGTTGGTGAGGACATGAACAACGAGGACGACGGCGAGCCACTCCGATCTCCGCCGGTTGGATTCGAGCGCACATGAGCTGTCCCGGAATCTTTGCTTTGAGCGGAAGCGTCTCTCCTCTCCCTCTCGCGGTCAACTTTTCTCCTGTCCAGGGGATCTGGATCAGTATCAGCAGCACAGTCGTGGTAGAGTTGCAGCTAAGAAATACGAGTACTACTACTATACAGAGGTCTATAGCGCTTGAGAAAATGACGTGTTCATTAGTAGTAGTAGTAGGTTAGTTTGGTCGGCCGGGCCGACGGATTGGTTAATTACTTAATTGGAGATTCCCATCGGATTAGGGTTCTACTCCCTCCATCCCCTTATGATGGGACTATTTTTAAATCTTAAAAATCTCTATATGATAGGACTATTTGGCCATTGCCTCGGGTATGATGCATAACAATGTCTAGTCTTACTCTCAATTACTCCACCACTTAGCACGCACGGAAACACAAGAATGGAGAGAGGAAATGAGATTGGTTGAAACGATTTTTAATATGGGTCATGGTGTTAATATCGTTGGCACCGATGAGTTTTCATTACAATTTATGATGACATGTTTAAATGAGGGATAAGTAGCGTTCTTTTACTTGGTATTTGAGCCAAGATCAAATAGTCCTGTCATAAGAGGATGAAACTCCGTACATAACATAATGTTTTCCGGAGCAAGCGCAAGGCACGCCGTGGTGCTGGTGCCCCCTACGGCCGAGACAGGAGAAGGATACGACGAGGCTTTTGATATTTGCGGGGGCGCCTAATCTGCGCTCGCCCGCACGGGGCGATCCGTGCGGTCGCGAGTCGGTCGCCCTTGCGTATGGTCGCCCCCCTGCATGCATCGATTACCAGAGAAAAAACAGCAGGCGTGCGCCCCCCTCCCCACTCCGCCGTGCTACACGCACCCCCGCATATCTGTAAAAAAAACTTGTACAAAATTCCTTAGACATTTTGGTAGTAAAATTTTGTCAACAAACTTTTGCTTGCTTGTGACAAAATTCTTCAGCGAAAAATTTTTTGCAACAAAATTTTGTCAACAAATTTTTGCTTGCTTGCGAAAGAATTTTTCAGCACCAAAATTTTTGCAACAAAATTGTCAACAAACTTTTGCTTGCGACAAAAATTCTCCAGCGACAATTTTTTTGCAACAAACTTTTACTTGTGACAAAATTCTCCATAGTCAAAATTTTTGCAACAAAATTGTCAACAAACTTTTGCTTGCGACAAAATTCTCCAGCGACAATTTTTTTGCAAATAAACTTTTACATGCGATAAACTTCTTCAGCGTCAAAATTTTTACAACAAAAGTTGTCAACACGTGGTGGCCCCGTCCGTCGTGCACGTGGGGTCCCCGGACGCGCGTGCGTGGGGGCGGCCCCCGCCCCGAGCGTCCCGTGCGCTCGGGTGCAGAATTGAGACTGCGGATATTTGCTCGCGTGGCCTTTCAGTCTCTCCAAGCTCAAGGCCGGCCACTAGCTCAAACAAATTACGGTTTCCTGCGGCACGCCGGCACTTGTTCCGTTGTTCGGTTCTGCCTTTCTGGCTTGGCACGCAGTGTTTTATTCGGTGCACGTTGATGACGGGCATAGCCAGTAGTACTTGGCATGCATGACGGGTTGACGATTCACAAGCGGAAGCTCTTGGCTGTCAGTTCAGGTTCTCGGGAAAAGGAACTCGTCTGTCAGTTGGAAAAAATTGTGACGCCGGGAAGGGGTGTTGTTTCGGCACCTAGGCCGCGCGGTTCGTGCTGCCGATGTGCCACCGGTGCGCATTTGGGCCCACTTTGCTGCAATGATTAACGACGATTCGCTGGGCCTAGTATCGTGCCCCATACGCGGCTGGGCTGGCTTGTCCGAGGAGGCTGCTTGTGGGCTGCCAAAGCTCTGAGACGCTCTTCTACGCGATGACCTTTTCTCTCTTTCCTTTTTTTAGTACGCACTTGCATGCGGTTAACATGAACTCTTTAAATTAATCTAAAACATTTGATCATCCGATGGTGTAGGAGTGATGTAGTCAACATTGACTATTTAGATTAATTTAGAGCTCGTCATCATAAGATCCGACGGTGTTGGAGGGGTAAGAGTAACCCATAAAATTTGGTATACGAAAATTTCGTCGTACTTTATAGTTTATAGTATCTATAGTATAGATAGATAGTATAGATATACCTTCTTCCACCATCTCATGTCGTTTAACCAGTCAACCACCCAAGTTTCACTTATACTGTTTCTGTGGCGACTAACTTGATTAAGAAATTTCACCGAACGTGACCCACTCTCCCTTGTTTATCCAAGTTCAGAGTACGTACCCAAGCTGTTGACGCTTGTGCAACAAGGATTGGGACGCGCTTCCAATAGACTTTCAGTTATAAGCACATAATACTTGTGTTGACAAGAAAATAGTACTACTACTTATTTTTAAAAGAAAAAACATAGGTGGCACAAATCATGACCTATGCATGCTAAAAAAATCATGACCTATGCATGCTAAAAATTTATGAACTAGTCCAAAAATTCTTTTGAGCTGCAACAATGCCCATATCAAGGTATATAGTTAAGCCATTATTTTTATCTCGAATTATATACACAGCTCTATATGTTCAGACATACTACTAGACTTACAATGAACTTGAAACTACAAAACGCTCCTGTAGTACATTCGCCGCCGCTATAAAAAAACAATTATTTCCGTGATCTCCTGAATCCTTCCTCGGATTGCAGAGAAGCATAGTCAAAGTGAAACTCCTGTGACATCAGTCCGAAATTTCGTGTCGGGGAGCTCTCTCTGACCGTGTCTCGAGTAAGGGCCCAGTCGGTCTCTGTCGTCATCACTGACACGTCTCGGTAAGACGCTGACCGGCTATATACTACCCACTCCATCCACTTCCTCCCCCAATTAAATCTTCAAGTTCCGATATGATCGCTCGATTACGCCGTGGTCCTGGTTGACCCTTGCCGGCCACGCCGCCATGCGCGCCCTACTCCTCTTCCTCCTCCTCGCCGCCGTCGCGCTGACGGCGCTGCCCCGCGCGGCGAGATGCCAGCAGCAGCTGCCGCCGACCGTGCCGCCGCCGCCGCTGCCGGCCGTGCAGCCGCAGGAGCTAGAGGCCGAGCTCCGGCGCCTCACCGACGACCTCACCGGTCAGCTGCAGAAGAAGTTCGGCTTCTGCATGGCCGACGTGTACGTTGTTGCCGGAGCTCCCCCGCCTCCGTTCATTCATCCTTGAGTCGATTGGTAAACTGAATAACTGATTTGGATTATCATCAGGAAAAAGGATCTGAACCAGACGTTCAACTTCACCTCGGACCTCAGCTTCGCCTCCGACTGCGCGGTGCAGACCAGAGGTGCGTCCACAGCAAACTCTGAATAACTCAGCAGACATTCAGCGTCATTTTTTCTTTTGATCGACATCCAATGCTTTCGACAAAAAGGATCCCGTCTTGACTCTTGGTACCTTAGCATGTCAGCTCAAGTGCAAATTAGCCATGGTACATCCGTACAAGTGTTTGTAAAACCATAGAGGATTAGAAAAAGCTTTTTTTTATACGAAGATCGAAACAATTCGTACTTGTCTCAAATTGGTGGGCTGGTGGCATGCTCAGTTCACATTCCAGTTCAAAATGCTAGTATTTGTCTTTAACAAATTCGAAGGCAGTTTGGCCCCACGTTTCGGTAGGAAACCATAATCGTCTCGCTACACGTTTTCGAGTGGCCGACAGGTGGGACCGGCCTGGACGACGTCACTCCACTTCCGAGCTGCCACGAAACCAATGACGCTTCCGCCTCCTCTGTGCGCTTCACGGTCTCACGGCGGCCTCGCTGCCCCCTCGAGGGCGCCGCCCGCCCCCCCCCCTTCCGTCCTCTGCTCGCTCCGCGCGGCGTCCGTAATCGAGAGCATGGGCGCCGCAGAGGCTGCTCACGTGCGGCGGTAAGCTCCATCCGAACTACCGATCCCCTCCCGACATTCTTAGGAGCAGGCCACCGTCCGCTTTGTCTCTGTTTTCTGTAACCATCGAGTGGTTCCGCGAACGCGGATTATGTTTATATTCTGTAGAGAACCGAGGATTCGTAGGGAGAACTTTTATGTGTGTGTTGGTTTAGGCGCATTTTCGTTTGGTGGAGACTGGAGATCTGGAGGGGATTTGATGATCTGAGAATAATTAATTTCGTTTTTTTTGGGTGTATTTAGATAAGTAAGATATGCCTATGCCTATTGCTTGCGATTTTGTTTCAATTTCGATGAACCCTACCTTTTCTGATTGGATACTGCAACTTCAATGTTTTCACTAGAGAAAGAGTTAAGGTTTTGGATTCCACATCCTTGAAGAAAATGTACCATTGTTATTCAGCAAAAGGGTTTGTCTGTGCAGGGGACATGGCCGCGATGCTGTGCAACAAAGCTGAAGTGGAGGTGTACATCAAAAGCTTGGCTAGCACTAGCACTCGTGGCAGCTCCAGGATAAGTAGGAACTGCAATCGGAACTCATGGGCACTTGGGTGCCAGCCCGGTTGGGCTTGCATGACGTTGGGTGATGAGTCATCTGACGAAACGGTTCCATCAAGAGCAGTGAACTGCAGGCCATGCTGTCCGGGTTTCTTCTGCCCCAGTGGCCTTACCTGCATGATTCGTAAGTTTTCTTAAGCAAACCCAACCTTCCAGCCAAGCATACTGAACTTATTTCTGCATGAAACAAATGGTATTATATTCTGGGAGACTCTATGTATTTTTACGTTGCTCAAATACACTTGAAGGAAGTTCTAATATGCAAAAGTAAGTCATTTCTTTGTTTTGATGCAATATAAGTTAATGCATTCACAAATCACAATAAAAAATGAAGAAAACATTTTAGTCGAGAGCACAAGTGACAAAAAAAAAAGAACTTGTTCCTTTCCTCAAGATTATGCGTTGTTTCCTATACTTAATTACCCCCTTCAAATTCGCTCTCAACTTTTTCAGCTTGTCCTTTGGGTGCTTACTGTCCTATTGGAACATTGAATGACACTACCGGCCTTTGTGACCCGTAAGATGAATTTTCATTTTCATCAATTTATTTTCCATTTAATATAGTTCATAGTTATTGCTCAGCAGACAACACTTGAATTTTCATTTCTTTCTTCCTGAAAATATACCAGGTATTTTTACCAGATAACTCCAGGAAAGGGCACTGCATGTGGTACTGCAGATTCTTGGGCTGATATTGTTAGAACTAATGATGTCTTCTGCCCTCCAGGGCACTACTGTCCAACCACAACCCAGAAACACAACTGCAGCAGCGGGTACTGTCTCTTTCTTATATGCCATCATCCACAAATTATTCTGATACGTTGTTCTGTTTGTAATTGTTATTTATAACTTTTTATTTTGCAGGTACTATTGCCGCAAAGGTTCCACCGATGAAAAGAGTATGTATATCTTGTTTTCTGAATAATCTTCATTGAGAACCAATCATTTAGAACTATTACTTGCCTAGTAACTGGTTCCATTAGTCCAAACTTTATGATCCATCAAATCTTATTTATGATTCCAACACTTAAAGTGTTTCTTCAGAGCAGGATGGGTTACTGAAATCCTAATCACTTGTTTGCAGTGTCTGTTAAATACTTAAATGTAAAACTCGTGCTAGTGTTTGTGGCTTACGCTACCTTTTTGATAAATTTCGCATAGAGTGGCGATTCTGTCAAAACTTGATGTAACAGGAAATGTTGTTGCAATACTCTGTGCAAACTGCAGGGATCTACACTTTTCACTAACCATTTAATATGTTTATGGATCTTTAGTAATGGCACATAAATTTGCAGAGTGCTTTTGGAAAAACACATGCAAGGATAATGCAATAAAAGAAGATTTGACTTTGTATGGTGTTATATTAATTGTAAGTGGCATATTTGACCAAATTCCTCTGTCGTCTTTTATTTTAGTCATGTATTTTGATCTGAGACTTAAAAACTGATATGCGCACCCTAACCCCAATGACATATACAGCCATACAGGGTAGTTCTGTAAAACTTACACTCTTACTGGGATACTGTTTAATCCTTAAAAGTAGACAGCAGCCATCATTTGAATGTACACATTTTGTTAAAAGCGTATATCAATTTTACACTATTGTGATTAAAAGTATTGTTGTTTTATACTGCAGAAATCATTTGAATTTACACATTTTCGGAAAAAACTTATATAGGTTTTATTTCTAAACATCTTGTCTTACTGAGAAATATTTTCTTAGCAACGTTCTGTTGCATGGCTTTTTTTTTTGAGCAAGTATTCTGTTGCATGACTAGCTCATACTCCTGTGACTCAGAAAATATTTTTCTGGTTTCAATTGGAATTAATGTCTAAGACTGACCAACATCGCAACATTAGGCAACATTTTATTACATATTACTAACTAATACTCTTTTGATTCATAAAGTTATTTTCTAGTTGGAATTTAGTGCCTAATGTGCCCATGTAATTATTCTAATTTCAATTCGAAATGGGATTTATGACCTATTTTATAGTCGAATGCTTGGATATGTAGTATATCTTTGTCACAGTTCTCTAAATTGTTACCAAAGTTCTTGACCTCATTGTCTAATCAGAGCTTGTATTAAAACTCCTTTTGTACTCCTGATCTTCTTTGCAGGCTATCTTGAGCTTTGTTTTCCTAGTGGTGTACAATTGCTCTGGCCTATTCATTACTATTCAAGTAAAAATGTCGTCTAGAGCTCGTAAAATGGCTGCAAAAAGGGCAAATAAGTCAGCCGCAGCACGGGAAAGATGGAAATTAGCAAAAGAACTTGTGCTACTGCGTGAGGTAGAAATGCCTGAGTCTTTCAGTACGCCTCAGCAATCAACTACATCATCTAATGAAGGACAAAATGGTGCTGCGAGGTTTGGGCGTGCATATAATGAGGTTGATACAGATAGAACTACGAATATAAACAATGATAAACTAACATTCGCTGGAGTGGTGTCTCTAGCTACTGAACATAGACCACGAAGGCCAATGCTTGAAGTGGCTTTCAGAGGTCTAACACTGTCCATTGGAAAAAAGAAACTTCTGAAATGTGTTACAGGAAAACTTTCACCAGGTAGGGTAACAGCTATCATGGGCCCTTCTGGAGCAGGAAAGACTACTTTTCTCAATGCTGTTTTAGGTAAAACGTCAGGTTATAAGAAGGATGGGATAGTCCTTATAAATGGAATACCTGAATCGATGCAGTCATATAGGAAGATCATTGGTTTTGTGCCGCAAGATGATATTGTCCACGGGAATCTGACTGTCGAGGAAAACCTTTGGTTTAGTTCATGTTGCAGGTATTTGATACATCTTAAAGCACAAAGTTTAATCGCTTTCCTAGTCTATGCCTTTTCTGTTCAACTTTACTATTTTTGTAGGCCTTTATCAATTGACTTATTAGTTTTGCAGTGCCAAATGGCAGAATATCTAGGTTTAAGTATTTTTTCCCTGCAGAATTTTTAACTTGTGATAGGAAACGATGAAATAGTATTTTGAAGATTTATCAATGGATTGAAGAATACTTATGTTTATGCTGTAATAATATTATTTATCATGGCTGCTCCATGTAACATGTTAAAGACAAATACATAATGTTCCTTTGTTTCAGATATATCATAATTTGATTTTTGAAAAAAGTTTTGATTTATATTATATTTAAATATCATATTTTTAATTTCCTGTCTTCAGATATATAAAGTAGCGTTATCTCTTAGCTCTCGATCTATTATGTGCCTAGATGGCTAGATGATGGCCTGAACAATCTTATGTGTCTGCTATGTATGTATAGAAAAACAATGGAGTTGACCTCAGTAATCCTTTTGACATACCTGTTCTGCATAGAGTAAATGGTTTATTATAACAATCAGTATTGTTTTATGGAATAGGTTCAGCAAAGGCATATCAAGATCCGACAAGGTTCAAGTTCTTGAACGGGTTATTGGATCATTAGGGCTTCAAGAAATCAGAAATTCGCTTGTTGGGACAGTAGAGAAGCGGGGTATTTCTGGAGGACAAAGGAAGCGTGTAAATGTTGGGATTGAAATGGTTATGGAACCATCTCTTCTGATATTAGACGAGCCAACTACAGGCTTAGACAGTGCTTCCTCTCAGCTACTTCTTAGAGCTCTTCGACATGAAGCACTTGAAGGCGTAAATGTTTGTGCAGTGGTTCACCAACCAAGGTATCTCTTAACATTTAATCTTCAGTCTTTCTCCTTTCTGTATGAATTTATGTTCTCCCTATCTTCAATAAAATTAACTTCCCTCACATGCAAAGTTTCTTAATGAAACCTGTAACATCCATGGGTCAATGGGCCTGACAGCTTGCATTCCTTGTCTGAGATCACCTATTAGTTTGTATTAAAACCTTGTGAAAAAATCCATCCAAATGCACCATAGTGCTAAACAAATACACGTGATTGGCTATCCAAAGGCCTGATTATTATTTTTTTCAGATTGAGTTAAAATGATATTTTCTCTGCTTCTTTTTTACTTTATTGACATATAAGCTTGACTTTTGTTATTTTTTTTACACAGCTATACTTTGTTCAACATGTTTGACGACTTTGTCCTTTTGGCAAGAGGTGGCCTTATTGCTTATCATGGACCTGTAAGTGAAGTTGAAATGTACTTCGCAGGCCTGGGGATCAAGGTGCCAGACCGTGAGAATCCTCCAGACTATTTCATTGACATTTTAGAGGGAATAGTAAAGACAAAAATTAGGGGGGATTTGTCTCCTAAACACTTACCACTCCTTTGGATGCTACATAATGGCTATGAAGTGCCAGATGATTTTCAGGAGGACCTTGAGGAAATTAATACAATTCGTGAGTTATATACTGTTCGGTCCATTTCTAGCGAACGGTCTTTTGCAGAGCAGACAGAGAATACAGATTCTGTGAACCGCAATGTGAGACAATCAAATAAATCACTGGAAAGGAAAACACCTGGTGTGTTTGCACAATATGGATACTATTTGGGGAGGTAATTGTTTTATTTGACATTTCCTGCATGCTGTGTTAATCAGCATGTAACTATACTGTCAAATGTTTCAGGGTAGCAAAGCAACGGCTGCGTGAATCTGCACAACAGGCTGCTGATTACTTAATATTGTGTATTGCTGGCATATGCATTGGGACAATCGCTAGAGTTCGAGATGATTCATTTGGTGTAGCTTCTTATGGATATACCATAATGGCAGTTTGTAAGTCAGCATCTTTTTCTGTTTCCAAATTAGTAAAGTTGCATAAGTTGTCAAAGAAACAAAAAGTGGATGCACTGTTGTGAAATTACCCTTATACATATCTTAGTTATGATAGGCTGTATAAAATTGAGCTGCAATGAAATTACCAAGAGATTTTTGTAAATATAAAATAACTTCTATCGCAAGTCTCAATCATACATGATATATCATTGCCATTATGCTTCTCTAATTTAAATGAAATATATATCTCTTCTAGTCGCATCTTTGCTTGGCATACTTTCTTAAGGTGGTTGGAGAGTGAAGATATTGTTGAAGTTAAAGTTTGGTTTAAACAAATATATGCTTTGCTTTTGTTCAGTATGGAGTAGTTATGGCCCAAAAATGGATGTTTTCCTACTGCACATATTACATGCGCTGAAACAGGAACTATAGGATATTTATATTTCACGAGCTGACATTGGCTATAACACTTCGAAATGCACTCTTTTAGGATACTATGTTTGTCAGATATAATACAAGTACAAGCAAAAATAAAACAAAAATAACACTTTGCCCCTTTGGCTGTATATATATTTATTCCTTTCTCATACGTGCTTGTCTTCATTCTGTCATGAGCTCTTAGCTATAACAACGAATCAATTAGCAATACACAAATCACAACCAAGCTCATTATTCATGACAGTGCAGTGTTTGACAATGGGAATCCTACCTAAGTCTTGATTATTCGTTCATTCACATAAAGTTTTAGCAAAATCTTAACTTTATTTTTTGCAATCTAATTATTACAATTACAATGGGATTTTGCTCCCCTGTAAGATAAACATTTTGCAAACAAGATGCGTGAAGAATGGAGAAGAAGTATATTAGTACCGATCTTCAACAACAAGGGAGATGTTCAAAGTTGTACTAATGAGTCATACGATGAAGCTCTGGGAGAGGGTTATAGAGCATCGCCTACGAAGACTGACGAGCGTGACCCAAAACCAATTTGGGTTTATGCCTGGTAGGTCAACCACAGAGGCCATTTTCCTTATACGACAGTTGATGGAGAGATACAGGGAGCAGAAGAAGGACTTACACATGGTTTTCATTGACCTCGAGAAGGCATATGACAAAGTACCAAGACATGTCATGTGGTGGGCCTTAGAAAAGCACAAAGTCCCAACTAAGTACATTACCCTCATCAAGGATATGCACAAGGATGTGGTGACATTTGTCCGGACATGTGATGGCAACACTAGTGACTTTCCGATTAAAATAGGACTACACCAGAGGTTAGCATTGAGCCCTTATTTATTCGCTTTGGTGATGGATGAGGTCACGAGTGACATACAAAGTGATATCCCTTAGTGTATGCTATTTGCAGATGATGTGGTGTTAGTTGATGAGAGTAGGGCGGGGGTTAATAGGAAGTTAGAGCTATGGAGGCACACGTTAGAGTGGAAAGGTTTCAGACTTAGTAGGACGAAGACCGAGTACATGATGTGCGATTTCAGCGCGAGTGGACATGAGGATGAAGACGTCAGCCTTGATGGGCAAGTGGTGGCCAAGAAGCAGTGGCGGACCCAAAATTTTTATAGAGCCTGGGCGAACATAAATAAACTTGACAATTTTAATAGTTTTTAGAATTATACTCATAGTTTGGTACACATGCAAATATTCATACATTCTTACTATGACACTAAAAATAATTGTTTGTTAGCAATTGGCCACCACTGGTCTGATATTGTATCTCCAAAGGAGTCACTAACCAAGCTTATGTTTGGAAATGGTTGAAGAACGGCAGCTTCATTGAGTGACTTGAATAGTTCCCACTCAATGTTGTAAACTATCAAGCCGAACCAATCATTGGCATCTTTTTGCACAGTTTGGCCTTGATTATTTTATTCCATTGCCAAGAAGGATCTTTCAATTGTTGTTCGCATAGTCACTAACAATGCCAATTCGATGATCAACGAGAAAATCAAATGGTGCTCAGTTTGAATCATGAACCCTGATTAGTTTCAATCGTGTAAAGCCGCCGGTAGCAGCTAGCACGCCCGCCAGTCACTGCTATGTCAAGCTGCTAATACAATCAAAGCTGTCGCCCTGCGCTTGACGCTGGCCTGCAGAGCTCGAGCACCACAGAACCAGAGATGCAGTCAATGACCAACGGCTGGCCACTGATGTAGAAGATGGCGAGCAGAAAATAGACCCAGAGCTGCAGCTTGTATCGATCCAAGGAACATGCAGTTAAAGAACAGAGAACAGGCAAACTGCAGTCGATCGGTGCTTGCTGACAGCTGAACCGAAAGGATCAGAGCAAGGCAGTACTGCTGCTATCGGCGCAAAGAAAAATCGGTTGCTGTAGAGGCCACTCGAGAATAAACCAAGTCATCGTCAGGTCCGGTGCCTAATACCGTGCGTTTCTTCACTGATGATGACCCTCGGCAGGGGAGCCTGGGCACGATGACCCTCGGCAGGGGAGCCCGGGCAGGTGCCCAGGCTCGCCGGGCCTTGGGTCCGCCCATGCCAAGAAGGATACTTTTCGATATTTAGGATCGATATTGCAAAAGGATGGAGATGTTGATGAAGATGTTAGGCATAGAATTTCAGCTGGTTGGCTGAAATGGCGTCAAGCTTCGGGCGTCCTATGTGACAAGAGGGTGCCACAAAAGCTAAAAGGCAAGTTCTATAGGACGACGATTCGCCCGGCGATGCTATGCGGTGCCGAATGTTGGCCTACAAAAAGGCGACATGTCCAACAATTGAGTGTAGCAGAGATGCGTATGTTACGTTGGTCTTGTGGGCACACAAGAAGGGATAGAGTCCGGAACGTAGATATTCGGGATAGGGTCGGCGTAGCACCAATCGAGGAGAAACAGATGCAACATCGGTTGAGATGGTTTGGACATGTCCAACGGAGGCCTCCTGAGGCGCCAGTGCGTAGTGGGGTTCTAGAAAGGGTAGGTAATGTAAAGAGAGGTAGAGGTCGACCTAAACTGACTTGGGACGAGTCGGTCAAGAGAGATCTTAGAGAGTGGAATATCTCCAAGGAATTAGCTATGGATAGAAGCGCTTGGAGACTAGCAATCAACGTGTCTGAACCGTGATCTTTGTTTCTTCTTTTGTTTACCCCTAACCTTACCTTTGGTCTTGCACCGTTTTATGTTTTTCTTATCCTTGTTTCTTTTGGGTTTCATCTCTAGCCTACCCCAACTTGCTTGGGACAAAAGGCTGTTGTTGTTGTTGTTGTTGTTGTTGTCGTAAGATAAACATTTTACAGTGGCATTTTAGCTAATGTTAATGTGCTTCTTGCAGCACTGCTATGCCAGCTTGCAGCATTGCGATCATTTTCACCAGAAAAATTGCAATATTGGAGGGAGAGGGAATCTGGCATGAGCTCTCTTGCTTACTTTCTCGCGAGAGATACTATTGATCAGTTCAATACTGCTGTTAAGCCAATCATCTTTCTATCAACATTTTATTTCTTCAACAACCCACG
Source organism: Urochloa ruziziensis (assembly GCA_015476505.1). Taxonomy (NCBI): domain Eukaryota; kingdom Viridiplantae; phylum Streptophyta; class Magnoliopsida; order Poales; family Poaceae; genus Urochloa; species Urochloa ruziziensis. Next base: position 55,564,624 of record CM027118.1, read on the forward strand.
GTCGACTCTTAGAGACAATTATTTGGTTTTGCTGGCACTAATTTATTGTGTAACCGGCATAGGTTACACTTTCTCTATTTGGTTTGAGCTTGGATTAGCACAGTTGGTAAGTATGGCATCTTCTTATCATATATAACTCTGTAGAAGGTGGCTAATGAACTATACTGTTGCAGTCTTCTGCAATAGTACCTGTTGTGCTGGTCCTGGTGGGCACTAAACAAGATCTTCCGCGGTTTATAAAGGATTTGTGCTATACAAAGTGGGCTCTAGAAGCTTTCATCGTTGCAGGAGCAAAAGAGTTAGTGTTCTTTCTTTTTATTAAACACAGTGTTCTGACCTTTTTACTCAGCAGGCATTTAAAGAACTTGTTTTATGGTGTTACTAATAACATTTGTGTGTACCACATGCTTTATGTGCTGGAAAATGTTATATGCTTGCCTTTTTTATTCACACACAACATATATTTTTTTCCAGAATTCTCACAATCAAAAGTATCTAGCTATGGGCCGCTTCTTTCAACTGAATCTACCGTTTTCACATTTCTATTGTCATAGCCTATATTTGACTCAAGTATCATAGTTTTATAACCTGAAATATTGAGCTAATTCTCAAAGTTCTTATTGGTGTTTCAGTCATTCAATGTATGGATATTCATCTTTGGTGAAACATTTTGGTGTTAGAGGAAATAACTTATCGAATTGCATAATTTTTTTGACCCCTTATGATTTTCTCACTCAAACAACCTGCTGACCTGCACCCATGCCGAGTTTTCCATCTTTTGCCTAACACAGTATCACCCTTCAGGTATTCAGGTGTGTGGCTAATCACTCGATGTGGGGCATTGCTCCAAGGTGGCTACGATATCAACGACTTTAATCTTTGCATCGCCATTATTATGCTTTATGGTGTAGTCTTCCGGCTGATTGCATTCCTTAGTCTGTTAAAGCTGAAGAAATAGATGTAAGTGTACTTGTGCCATTGATTTTTTCCCCACATTCCATGCATGCTACTACTACATGGTCTAACGACAAAGTTTCATATTCTAAACATGTGCGCTGTGCAGGTCTTGCCATCTTATGGACTAGAGAGATAAAAGACGTGTTCGCTTACCGTACTCACTGTTATCTTCTCTGGCCTCGAGCCCTACTTATATGGAGGAGGCACTCTGTTTTTTTTTTTCTTTTTTCTTTTTTGTGTATACTGTATGAACGAAAGTTCATGTAGGAAGCTGCACACTCAGTAGTATTAGTGAATATAGTGACATAGATATATGTACAGATATAGAAGTACCATTCTTGCCCATAAGCCCCGTTGGAATGGAATACCGAATGATTATTTTCGAATGTATGTACAGACAATTCTTTTATACATTGAAATTTATCATTCCATTACCAATATACAGATTCGCTCGAGTGCGCTACATTTTTGGCAAAGTTCTTGTAATCTCTGGCTTCATGCAACTGTAACTGCCCTCTTTTTTGGGTTGCTACTTGCTAGGATCATTTCTGTAATCAACTTTTCCGGGCGGGTAGCCACTCAGGCCTGAGAAGTGAGAATGGATCATTTGTTCAGTTTATATGAAAGTACGAAAAACGCTGAAATATCATATCATCAGGTAGCCCGGGAGAGATGCTAGGATGTTGGGCCAAATTTGCGAGCACGATCCGGCCTGGCCCAAAACTGACCGCATGACAGGACACTTGTCTTCTCCACGGGCCGACGCCTCCTCCGGCGCCCCCACGACACGCCTCCCCCGTCTCCGCCATCAAAAACATCTCCAAAACCCCACTACGCAATGAGACCCGCAGCCGCAGCAGCCACCGCCACCGCCGCCGCGCTCCGCCTACGCGCCGCCGCCGCCTCCCTCTCGGCCACACACCCCGCCCGCCTCGCTCCCCGCCGAGCCGCGCTCCTCCTGCCCCCTCTCCGCGGCTTCTGCTCCCCCGCCCCTCCCCGCGCCTCCGCCGCCGCCGACTACGAGCCCCCGTCGCGGCTGCCCTCCCCCGTCATGGACGCGCAGTTCGAGTCCTTCCGCTCGCAGCTCGACGAGTCGTCCACCCTCCGCGACCGCATCCGCAGCGTCGTCTCCGAGATCGAGTCCGCCTCCCGCGTCGCCTCCGCCGCGCTCCTCCTCGTCCACCAGCCCGTCCCCCTCGAAGGTTTCCGCCTCCCCCCTTTTCCCCCATTTCACTTCTCCTAGGAATTCGCCACTTCCTTGCACCTAATCTCGTTGATTGCTTGCTTACCCTCCTCTGTACTCGCGCAGATGTGCTCGGGAAGGCCAAGGCGCAGGTGGATGTGATTAAGGGACTGTACGCGCAGCTGGCGGAGGTCCTCAAGGAGTGCCCCGGCCAGTACTACAGGTGAATTGCTTCGTTCAATTGAGCGAATCTGTGTCCAAGTCGTTAGAAATCGGATTTTTTTGAAGGAAATGCGCCATGCCTCATGTGTTGGGGTTTGTGGCTTAGGTACCATGGCGATTGGAGGTCGGAGACACAGGCGGTGGTGTCGATGCTCGCATTCACGCACTGGCTGGAGACTGGCGGCCTACTAATGCACGCTGAGGCCCAGGAGAAGCTAGGGTGTAAGTTAGCTTTCTGTCAATTGTCGCAGTAGTTGCATTGTGGTAATTGATAGTGTCACATGGCATCTAAATTCGTATCCTGTTTTTTGCAGTGAGCTCTGGGGAGTTTTGCCTGGATGTTGAGGACTACCTGACAGGTAGTGTCTCTGTCAGTCTGTATGTTATCTCTTCGCTTTCATACTTTGTAAATAGGCGCTTTTAGTCATGGGATATACGGATGCAAGTCTTGAGTGTTTGCACAACTGTACATGGATTCAAAGTTTTGCATTCAATTATGATGTGTAAGTACTTTGGATTCAAATTTTCTGCTAATCCTGATGCTTATATGCATGTTTAGCATGTTGCAGGCATTGACATCCATTACTTATTGCTTGAAACATTAGAATAATTGCAGTATCGTCAAACAACCCTGAGCTCATTCTGTTTGTACTTTGTAGATTTGTGATACTCACATCTTTATACAATGTCTTATTCAAATTACGCTGTATACTTACTTGAGGCCTTGCTTGTTTTGCAGGATTGTGCTTCATGTCCAATGAATTTGTAAGTTCAACAAGTCATGAACAAAGTGATCTCGTAATTTATATTTTGTACATATAGCCCCTTATCAATACGCTTGTGCCTTGAAACAAAAAAAAAGGGTTCAACCAGCCCAACTGCTGAACACTCTATTGCATATTACTTCAACAAGATAATCTGAAGGCTGGAATCAAACACGCACACGGCATTGATTATATGTAATCATTTGAACTCTAGACATAATTTATATGTACTTGTAGGGATCTTATTCAACAAGATAAGTCTAAACCATTAGCTTGTACTCCTGTGAACAGATGAATTTCACCTATGGTATTCAGAATTAATCATTTTTAATTTAAAATTTTAATTGTGCATTGTGCAGTAGATGTATGGAGTCATTGGGTAGTACTACAAACTAGTTGTGATTTTGTTGCATGATTGCCATTATACAATCATTTGGGTTAGTTTGCCAGTTGCCATACCATTTCGGGAATCAAAATGTGGCTCACAATGGCTTCTTAATTATTTTATCTTGCTAAGAAAACTTATCTTTTAAGCTTCATTTGAGTTGTGCATTGTTTTGAATGGTGACAATATTGTATCTATGACATCATATTTCCTATTCGCTGGAACTTGTTGTCAAGCTTATCTGTAGAATTCCTTTAGTAAATGCTATATCTAATCAGATATCCGTGTTGGAAAACAACATTTGTTTTGTTGGTTGTAGGCTGTACTGTGTATAAATATGGATTGCTGTCTTCTGTCTACAAGATCAATGTCAATAAAATCCTAGGGTTTAAGTTGAATTAAGAGATGTCTCTGCACATGTAAAAAGAAAGAGATGTCTCTACAGTCATTGGCTACAACTAGTATAATTATGTCTGCCATATTACCAGAAACAAATTTGGTCAAGCTGAAGCTTCTCTATAAGAAGCCAGCTTATATGTGGTGACCCTGGCTGGAGTAGAAGAGGAGGCCAGTATCCCCCCGGTTTTATCATCGAACAGCAGTTATAGGTGACTAAAATTGGGCCAAAGGGGCAACTAAATTAATTTCCTTTTTGTAACAGATTCTCTTAAATTTTTCTGGTTTTCATATTGTTCAAGCTAAATAACTAGTGTTAATTTCAGGAACAATCCTGCAATGGATGTAGAATTGCATAGCCTAAGTGTGTAACTGTCATATCATACAATTCCTTTGGTGGAACATTTGGACTAAATTAGAGGATCTATTTTGGCAGTTTAACATATGAGGATAGTTATCTTTTCTTGTGACCATGCAAGTAATAAAATAATGGACATTGATGGTGGCTATCTTTTCTTGTGACTTAATGAGTATGGAATTGAATAGTTATGGTGTGTGTGTGTGGTGTTGGGGGGGGGGGGGGGGGGGGGGGGGGGGATGCAAGTTCATATTGATAAATAGAGGGTCACAATGAGAGGACAAAATATTAGTTAATGTCATGTTATCTGATATGAACTGCATTCTGGTTTCATGTTACGATTAAAGTTTTTGCACAGAAATACTGGGAGTTGTCTAGTTGCCTGATAGCTGATTATGTCTTACTAAGAAAAATGGTGTATGAATATGTGAAGTTTAACACCTTTACTCTTCTGTTCGAACTCAATATTGATAGTAGTACAGCACACAACTCTCTTTAACATGGAAGTGTATTGCTGTAAATGAATATTTAATTAAATCACGTGGCAACTGTGTCAAGCAGGCCTGATAGTTATGTTGAAGCCATTTTCTTGTTTACACTATTAAACGAGTTTAACACATCCTAGTTGGTCCAGGACATCAAGAGAAACAAACTAATGCTTGAAACATATAAAAAAAAGTTTTACCTTGCAATAGTTTCTGTGTGGCACATTGGCACCTAGAATTTGATGAGTGTTGTAATTAATTTAAACTTCTATATGCACAAAAGAAGCATGCAATTATTTAAATACCACAAAAAATTTAGACCTTGGGCTAGACTAAATACCTACACTCAAAAAAATTGGAGTGTGGATTGTTCTGTTATCTGTAGTGTAGCTTAAGACAAAACTGTACATCATGGACATCAGTAAACTTTATGGGTGTACAAACTGTACACTTACCTGCATTTCATACTGGATGCTTTTGTGCGTGGTGATTCAATAGATGGATGTGTAGAACCCGTAATTCTCACCATTATGGACTGGAATTAATTGCTTCACGATGGTTTTTTTGCAGCCTAGGTTTGTTGTAAATCGTGTCACTGCTGGAGACTATGACTGTCCAAGAAAGGTTCTGAGCTTCTTGACTGATCTTCATGCATCGTTTAGGATGTTGAACCTGCGCAATGACTTCCTGCGTAAGAAATTTGATGGTATGTTTGTTTGTTTGCTTACAACCACTTGTTCACGTTGTATCTTGTAAAGATGATCTTGTCTGTGTATTTATATATTCTTTAGGGTCGCTATGCTGCCACAGTGTGTAATGTAGTCTCCCTGTTCATCGCTTTGCAGGGATGAAGTATGATTTGAGGAGGGTGGAGGAGGTCTACTATGACGTGAAGATCCGAGGACTTGCACCGGTGGAGTCGAAACAAGAGGCGGCTCAGTCGTAGAATCTTAGGTAGTGTTAACGTACTCCGTGGTTTGGCTTTTGCCATTGATAACGTGTTGGTCTGGCTAGAATGTCATCCTTGTTGGAAGCTTATGTCACTCTAGTGTGCTTTTGAGGGCACTCCCATCTGACTCCCATGTGGAAGGAGTCACGTGCAGTGGCGGAACCAGAAAAAATTCATTTGGGGGGCCGCACAAACATGATTGCCATTTAACCATGCACTATCAAAAATATAAAGTTGAAGCTATGCTCACTATTTTTTTTGGTTACTTATGCACTCAATTGCGGATTCTGCGAGGTGCACATGAGCCAATGAAGAACACTTCACATAAGGTTTTTTTTTTCAATTACGGATTCTGCTGCGTCTAGAATTATCGTGAGGCGTTGCCGTGTGAAGTGCTAGTGGATCAATCGTGTCCCAGAGTCCCAGACTCAGCTGTTGGCCCTAGCCGTCAGTGTGTAGTCCTCGCCTGGTGTTGAGGCCTTGAGGCTGCGAGCGGCGGCTGCCAAAACCGTAGCCTTATGCCTCAACCTGAATACGTGCCAAAAGCCCAAACCGGAGCCCTATGCCTCAACCGGAGTCCCAGACAACAACAGCTGAAGCTACGGCTGGCGTCTTTGTCTGATCAGGAAGCTGACGCATGACCATGGTGGAGTTGGAGACCAAAAGCTTTTGGGTTTTCCTTTTGTTTTTAGTCCTGCTTTAAACTGAAAGCTGTCTTAGGTAGAGTTTCAGTAGTAGAGGGAGGTTTGAGAGTGGAGTGTCCAGCCGTCCAGGTGATGATGGTGGTGCCATCTACCGCCTCTCACATTTGCATGACAAGCCTGTAAACTGGTAACCCCAGTAAACCATGTTGCTCTCAATATAATAAAGCAGGACCCAAGAGGTCTTTTCTCTAAAAAATATGCTGCCAACCTTGAGCGCGCAACACCCTGAACCAGACTTCCCTGCTGCCCGATCCGAACAGGAGATGGTCCAGGAGTCCCACCTCCTGAGAACAGAGTGCGCAATTACCATGATTTGGTAGTCCATGCCTCTGCAAACGCTCCGAGGTCCAACAACGCCCGTGTAGCACAAGCCAGAAGAATAGTCTGCATTTGTTGGGAGCCCCAAAGTTGCTTAGCGCCGGTGTGCATTGTGAGGCCATGAAAAAACGCTTTGTAGGTTGAGGACGCCGAGTAGGATCCGTCAGTAGACCATCTCTAACAGAAGATGTTAGGTTCCTCCCTGAGGTGGAATCCCTCAACCATTGCCTAGACTCTGAGATAGTCTAGTATGGCTTGCACCGACAGGTCACCTTTGATGTCACGCACCCACCTTCTATTGTTCAGTGCCTCCTGTACCGTTCGAGTGTTCCTGGCTCTTGTAGTCACTGTTTCTGTGAGGTCAGGCGCCAAGGACACAAGGGAATGGCTGTGTAGAGTCCGCCGGCCACCAGCTCGTTTGCTTGCCTTTTGCTGTGTGAATTGGATTTGGACAGAGGACTCAAGTCTGAATCGGCCTCTACCAACGGGTGTCCTTGGGAAAGAGATAGGCCAAGGGTAAAAATGGTAGTTTATTAAACTAGCTGACTGGCAATGACATGACGAGCCAGCGTGGTAGTCCACCTCGGATTAAGGACAAAATTGAGCCGTTTGTGATAGTTTATAGGACTAAGAATGACCGTTTTCGTAGCTTAGGGATAAATTGAGCTTTCGACAATAGTTTAGGAATGAAATTAGGCTATTCCGCCAAATCATTACTCAGGAGCTAAGGCTAAATAGTACCTAGTAAAAATTATAGAGTGCATCATCCAAATAGTGTTAGCTTCTTCCTGTACATGAAGTTACGTCTGCATCATTTACATTTGAGCAAATAGTGGAAGCTTCTCTTGTAAAGATGACAAGCTAGTGACATCCTATATCGTGCGATGCTTTTGTTAACTTTAACATACTGATTCGAGGAAGCAAGAGCCGGTGTGTCACGAACTGCTGCTAGACTGCAGGGCAACAAGAGACGCATACGCCCCACTGGGGAAAGCACGTAGCAGCTGCTCGTGCCGGCCCTCCTCAGCGACGATGCCGTTCTTGATGACCGCAATCTTGTCCGCGCCTGTTATGGTGGACAGCCGGTGTGCCACGATCACTGTCGTCCTGCCCACCATCACCCTGTCCAAGGCTTCCTGCACGGTGTGCTCTGACTCAGCATCCAGCGCACTGGTCGCCTCGTCCAGGAGCAGCACCTTGGGGTCCTTGAGGATCGCCCTTGCGATGGCAATCCGCTGCTTCTGCCCGCCGGAGAGCTGCACCCCACGCTCCCCAACGCTGGTGTCATACCCGCTGGAGAGGGCAGAGATAAACCCATGAGCATTGGCCGCCTCCGCCACAGCGATGATCTCTTCCTCAGAGACCTGCTCCTTCTTGCCGTAAATGATGTTTGCCCTGATTGTGTCGTTGAAGAGGACAGGTTCTTGCCCGACTAGCCCCACCTGCTGTCTTAGCCAGCTCAGCTTGAGGCTCTTCAGATTCTTGCCATCTAGAAGGATCGTGCCAGAGTCAGGGTCATAGAACCTCTCTATCAATGATAGCACCGTCGATTTCCCACTTCCACTTTCTCCGACAAGCGCAACAGTCTGCAGTAGTGATCGAGATTATCACAACATTTCAGAGATCATGAGTTCACGAGACATTGAGATTTGCAGGAACAGCTATAAGCTTCAGCATTTAATACCAAGAAAAGTTTAGTTCTTCACGCTAATTTGGCTTGTTCAATTGCTCAGTTTCAATTTATATATTCTGTTTAGCTAGCTGCATCAGCATAAAAACTGTGCAATCGTTTCAGTTTCTTTTAAGGATAAGCCAGCTCAGAATTATTTAAGATGCCTTCTGTTCTATCTTTAAGTCTGCTTCAGGTAAATTGTTATTTAGACAGTAATATTTTTAGAAGCCCTATGAAGACGAACCAACATATAACAAGGATAAAACTGATTCTAATCAAGAGAAGCAGTGGTAATGTAATGGTTATCAAGAAAACAATATTCACCTTGCCAGACGGGATTCTCAAGCACAAGTCTCTGAAGATCTGCACGTCATTTCGAGCTGGGTACTTGAAACTAACGTGCTGCAACTCTATATTACCCTGCACTGTACCTAGTGTCATTCCCTCCTCAGAGCTTGCATCAATCTTTGATTTCCGATCAATAAGCCCAAAAATGGAAACCGCTGCATCTTCGACTTTGCTAAGATCACGAGCCATTGAACTCGACTGCGAAACCCCGACAGTCATCATGGTTAGAGCGAAGAAGACCTGCATTTTTCCATGAAACAGTAGATAAAATGAATATAATAAATAACAGACAATAGAAAAGTATATGGTCTAGAAGTATTTTTCAGTTTTCACCTTGAATACTTGCCCAACGTCTGCTGTTCCATTGTGTATAAAGAGAGCTCCGACGTAAAAAGATACAGCATAAAAGCAGAAGAGCAGTGCAAACGAGAATCCATAGCCAACACCACTTATAGCCCCTTGACGAACTCCTTGCTTCACAGGACCTTCACATTTCTTTCGGTAGTTTTCAACTATCCTCTCTTCTATACAGAAGGAAGCGACAGTTCTGATGTTACCGATGGCATCACTAGCAATCGTGCTTGCTTGTTCATAGATTTTCTGCAGGCAGCATCACATCACAAGTTTTCAGAAAATAAGCTACACAAAGATATGAGTGACATGAAAAGAAAGATTAGATCATATACCTTGGCATCGGCACTGAAACCCCTCATAAACCTTGTTTGAGCATAGCTTTGTGCAAACACACAAGGAACAAAACATACAACTATGCATGCTAGCTTCCAGTTTGCAACCATGGCTATCACGATGCCAACAATAACAGTGCTTATGTTTTGCGCTATCAATGCTAGGACATCTCCTGCAATGCTTCTGATAGATGCTGCATCTGTGGATAGCCTAGAGCCTATTGCACCACTGAAAAACACAAAGGATGCTGAAAAGTTAGTATACCCGAAGAAAATTGAAATTCTACAGCATTGATGTATTCGTTGAATGAGCAAGAAAATTAAATACCTGCTATTCAGAGGGTCATCAAACCATCCTATTTCCTGGTAAACAACCTGAGTAAATGATAAAGCACGTATGCGCTCAATAAGCTTTCCACCTGCCATGTAGAACATAGAGTATTGAACCGGCATGATAAGGATGGAGAGCACACCCAATGTCACATACATCTCTGCCCAAAACACTGAATCCATTAGCAGTTTGTGTGGCGGTTCGTAGAATGTTTTGATGGCACTTGAAAGCATGAGGCCAAACACAGGAAGTATAGCTCCATTGGCGGCAGCTGCCGTGCATCCTAATACAAGGATTTTAGTTTCGGGCTTATGGAGGTGGAGTAGTCGTCTAAGAACATTCTTCCCCAATTTCACATCATCATCACCGATTTTCTCATGCTCACTAGATGAGAATGTGTGTGAATTCCTTCTGCTTCCATCGTGTAGCGAATGTATACTCATAGATCTCTCAAAGGATGTCTTTCTGCTACTATGGTCACTCGTATAGTTTGCAGGATAAAATGCTGTCTGTATCCTGTTGGAGTTGTCTGCATAAGGCCCATTTTTTTTAGCATTGACCTCTTGAAGCCGTATCAGTTGAGAGTATGCTCCATTGGAATTCTTAATCATCTCAGCATGTGATCCTGTTGGGAAAACATTCATTTGAAAATGTGAAATCAAATTTACAAAACATCTCGTGTAATTATTGCATTAAAATGATAATTACCCTGTTCCACAAGCTGTCCACGATGTAGCACCGATATTGTATCAGCATTTTTCACCGTGCTCAAGCGATGCGCTACAATTATGGTGGTTCTGTTCACCATGATATTATTAAGCGCCTCCTGAACTACATGCTCAGACTCAGCATCAAGCGCACTTGTAGCTTCATCAAGGAGTAGTATCCTAGGGTCCTTCAAAATTGCTCTTGCAATTGCAATTCTTTGTTTCTGTCCACCAGATAGCTGTGTGCCATGCTCGCCAACCATTGTATCTAGTCCCTGAGAACAGGTGGCACAAGTCAATTATCATCCTTACCTCATACTACTGATGGAACATACTAGAAATATACAGGATCACATAATCTAAACCAAAAAGAAGAGGGAAAATAGAGCATACATTTGGTAATGTATCGATGAACTTTGCGGCATTGGCAAGCATAGTAGCACTCCTGATTTCTTCCTCAGATGCACCTTTCTTTCCATACTCAATGTTCTGCCTTATTGTAGTTGTGAAAAGAATAGGCTCTTGGCTGACAAGCCCTATTTTCTGTCTTATCCAGCTAAGGTTTAGCTGCTTCAAATTGACACCATCTAAGAGAACTTCACCTGATTGTGGATCATAGAACCTTTCTACCAAGCTAATTACAGTAGACTTTCCACTTCCACTCTCCCCAACTAATGCCATTGTTGTGCCAGTCCTAATGGTGATAGAGAAGCCACTGAAAATTGACTGTTCTGGCCTTGTAGGGTAACTGAAATGGACATCTCTAAGTTCAACATCACCCATGAATTTCTCCAATACAATGCCACTCTTATCATGCACATCAATTTTAGGTGTTCGGTGGATTGTTGCAAACATTTTGTAAGCCGCGATCCGTCCTGATGCAAAAGCACTTAAGCATGAAGAAGAATTTCCAAGAGCCCTGCAAAAATTAGGAAAAAACATGCTGAGAAATCCAGAGCCAGTAGTACAGACATGATTTCTTTCATATTTTGAAATAACCATTATCATTCAAAGATACTGACATGGCACCAGTCATGATGGCCATTAGCACATTGATGATATATCCCCCAGTGTAACCCTTTTCAATAATTAGCCTTGCACCATACCATACAGCTAACGCATAGCTGCTGAAAATAATAAGCAAAAGTGAACCAATTCCTAAGCCAACAGCAATTCCCTGGTGAACTGTTGATCTGTATGATGTTTTTAAAAACTCATTGTATCTGTCAATTGCTCTCTTCTCACCAGTGAAAGATACCACCTGAAAGTGTCACAAAGCAAAATGAGTATGATCTGAAAGTGCAGCCTAGCGCAATTAGTAAAACAGAGTTGCTTGTGTGATAGATCTTACAGTTCTGATCGATCCGATTGTCTGTTCAACCATTTTCCCTGCTTCAGCATAGGCCACTTGAGAACGATTTGAGAGCTTTGATACGACAAGTGACATGGCTCCTGCAGAAATAACAACTGGAGGGATACTTGACAGCATGACAACGGACAGAAGCCAGCCTCTTGCAAATGCTATTATGAATCCACCCAAAAATGTTGATATCAGCTGGAGAAACTTCCCAACCTACATAAATCATAAGTGAGCCAAGTGAGAAAAAATGCATTAGACAATAAAATTCTGAATAAAATTTTTATGCATGCTATACCTCCGGACTCCGTAAATTCATTTAATTGAAACTGCAAATTGTTATGGAAAAGAACGTAAAAGGGTTCCAATCCATGAATATTTATCAGATCGTAAATGACCTTGGCATGATCCACTGTTCTTATGGATATAAACCATATACTAGACCAACTAGAGGCTATTTGAGTGGTAAATTCAAAGAGAGACTGAAAAACTAGGGTAGTAAATATACGTGATACTTAAAATTTTTGCATTATTAAGATGCTACAAGATAATATACAACAGATCATTAAGAAAAAACTTCAGTCCATGTGAATAGACATCAAAACACCTTTTCTCCAATGGCTTCTTGGATCAACACCGTGTCACTAGACATCCTTTCAATAATTTCTCCAGTAGATGTCTCCGTATCAAAGAAAGAAATATCTTGTCTTAGTATAGTCTTAAGGTACAGCCCACGGATACGTGCAGCCTGCCTTTCACCAGTCACCATCCAGCATGACACCTCTGAAAGAAAAATGTTACATGAGATAGTAACAAATAAATTAAAGAAATCCGAATATGGAGATTGTACTATGATGAGCAAAAAAAAAGGTTAGTTTCTTACTTTTCTCAGAAATAGATAAAAAAGAATGCTAATATCTATATACACCATTATACTGGCATGGATGTGGTTGTGGCCTAGTGGGTATGGGTTTAATTACTGGGATATACTTGGGTGAATGTACCACCACAGCTACAAGGAGATATTACCAAACCTTTCATGCTAACCCAGCCTTAAAAAGAAAGCAATTCTTCTACCACTAAATCTTTTGCCATATGGGCTAATTCATTCATCAAAGGATTTTGTTTAATGAACCATAAAAACTTTCATTGGAAGATTTTTAAGAAAAATAACAGGCAACATCGAAGTGTTTAACTTTAAGGAATTAAACTAGAGTTGGGAAATCTCTAGTGTTTTTTTTTGGTTTACCCACAACATAAGATATTTATAGACATTTGTGATTTTGTGTGATCAAGCAGCATAAATGTTTACATTAATTTGGATCTTGAATGGAATTTCAGAGTGTAGATAAAGAATTAATTATGGAATCTCACAAACAGCTGTTGCATGCTAACTTGCCACTTATCCAGCAACAGGACATGCAATTTCGGGATACTATTTTGTAAACTAGCAGGTAAGAAAGTTGCAAATAAGGACAATACATCCATTATATGCTGAAGGATCTATTGTTTGCATGTAACCACACATATATTTAAAAGAGGGGGTAACATTGATACGAAGCAAGTAGCTATTGCTAGAAAATAATATGCAAGTAAACTACTCATAAGGTGCCATGTTCTTGGTACTCACGAAGAAAGGCGGCCACTCCAGAAGCTATTGCTACATATACAAATCGGACTGCAACCTGAAAAAAGGAAAGTTAAGAAGATGAAAGGGTTGCTGGCAACATGGATAAAAGTAATGCCAACAACAATCCTTTAATTTTTGTGAGAATAAAAACACCCCTATAAATTAGACAGTTCACAGTCATCATCAAACAATGCATGTATAAAGTGCCATATAGTACCAAGACAAATCGCATTATAGCCTGTTGACTTCGAAATACAAGTAAAGCACTTTTCCCCTAATGGAACACTCTGATGCCCCTTCTTACAGTATTCAACCCCTTTGATGTAGAAAAAGAATAACTGGTACAATGAACATGCAGGCTCAATTTGGATTATAATTCACTTCCATGAAGTTTGTTGATCAGAACGGGTTGGCGTCATTAATGTAACAATTCAACAATGAGTTGCTAAATGTAGTAATAAGACAAATCATGCCACTAAAATGAGTTGCCAAATGTAAAGAAATAAACAATGTTGATGCTTCCGCTCCCCATGAACATCTAATTGTCTTTGTTAGCTTACTTATGTGTGTTGAACTCTTTGTGGCAATTCTTTGCTAGTTGGGAGTTGGATGTTCTCATAGGCATGCCTGGGAAAGCCAGCTTCTTATAATAAGCCCATACTAAGTTGGAACAGATCATTCATCAGTCACCTATTTTTAGGCATCCTCAGGTCTAGCACCCTAGCCTGACAAATCTTAGTGGATTACGATAGAGTTGCACTAAATCGACATATATATGGTGTTTCAACATCAAAGTCATTGATGAAACCAAAAATAAAATATACAAAATGCATCTTATGCATGGTAGACTAGAGGAAACAGCAGAGAACAAATTACAAACATAGACTGCAGGAAACTATAAAAGAAAACGAACCAAACATCCAAAGAAACTGAGAGCAAATTTGTGGTTGATAATTGCTAGATAGATCAACAAACACTGGTACAATCCCATCCAGAAAAAAGTATTCACACGTGTTCTGGTTAGATCTCGAAGAATTATCACGATTTGTAGAGATCGACCCTTCATATTCCAAACCCCTAAAACCCACTTGGATTAGTAGCTACCCACTTGGAACCTAACCTAATTATCGACAAGGGCATTCGCAATGAACCAAGCGCAAGATCAAACAGCAGAGCTGCGCAAGAAACAACCAAACCATGCGCCCAAGCCATCCATCCAGCTCCAGCAGGAACGAGAACAAATTGAACCACCGAAACGGGAGGGCGGTGGGGCCAAACCTTAGAGACGACGTGCACGACGCCGGCGCGGTCGGCGGCGCCGAACGCATCGACGAGGTCGCCCATGATGAAGGTGAGGAACGGCATCGCGAGCCCGTTGGCGACGGCCGCGGCGGCGCCCACGGCCATCATCGCCGCGTCCCGCCGGTCCGCGAACGCGAACAAGCGGTGCATCGGCACCGCCTTCGCGCCTCCCCCTCCCCCGCCGCCGCCCGCCATCGATCCGCCGAGGTGACCCTAGGCCTAGCGTGCCGCCACCCCCCGCGGCGCGGTCCCTTTTGTTGCGGCGGCGCTATGGTGTGTGCATGGGCGGGTGGAGTCTTGGTGGGTTTTCTTTGTGGGTCGAGTGGACTTGTAGCTGTCTTAGCTTTTCGGTCCGAGCCCGTCTCGATCGGTCGGTCGGTTTTGTTGTGGACGCTGGACGGCGCGCCGCGCTTGGGGATTTATAGTGTGCGTGAAAGTCGACGTCAACGTCGGATCGCTTTTCTCAACAATCACAAAGAGCACGTAACAAGAACACAGAGGCGTAATTTATGGGAGACAGTTTTTTATTATCTGAAGTGGTGATTGTTTACATGAAGAACTCCCTTTATATTAAGCCTATAGTTCGATAACAACCCATATAGCAACCGGATGAGAGTTAGAGCTCCGACTCCTTTGCTTTTGGACTCTCAGTACTCAGTTCTAAGTTCTAACCAGAACATAATCCGATTATTTTACAACGTAAATAGATCGAGCAACACAAGAGGGCTATGTGCTGCGCTTGCAACTTTGCTACAATGGGATAACATGTTGATGAATTCGAACAGGTTCTCATATATGAGTGTCAATTACATCCAAATGAACCAGGGATGTTTTTTTCACGAAAAAAATCATAGATTCCTAAAACTAGGAATAATTTATCCATGATATTCCGAATAAAGTGTCAATGAATTTTCGATATTCGAGTTCGTGTAGTGGCTGAAGTTTGTGTTACAAATATGCCCTAGAGGTAATCATACAATGATAATAGATAATATTTCGTTGTATCCATGATATATTATGTGTTCATTGAATATTCATGAAAGGCAACCTGTATTGATTGACAATTATGTAAATTGTTTGTGAAACTCTTTTACTTGTATGATTATTCTAATGTTGTCCTCGGTTGGAGTTCAAGTAAGGACACACATGAATATTAGACTAGCACGTATATTAGTTGATGATTATGTTTCATAAGTCATGGACATGCATATGTCAAACTAATAATGTGGACGCATATATGACATGAGCCTGGATTGACCCAACATGTGAAATAGTAACGTAGTTCTCTCTACACACGTGTATGTTATGTCCTTAGACTTGAGATTGTCACATGTACTCAATGCAAGATGTGGATCAATTTACCTAGGGCTTGTCAAACGCTACTCTGTAACTGGCTAGTTATAAAGGTAACTTTTGGATTTGTCTAGAAGCATGCTCTAAGGCATGGTCAGTCAAGATAGGATTTGCCCCCTCTCTACTTGGGAGAGATATCGTTGGGCCCCTCGAGTGATCGGATCCAGAAAATGCATAGTCGTGCTAGATAAGGTTAAGTGTTAATCTAGTAAGGGATGCCGAGTTACAGAATTGAGAAAGAGAGCTCAGCTTGGAGTTAGATCAAATATCATTAAAAAAGGGAATAGCATGTATATGAGATTATGATGGTTCGTCTGATATGATCTTTACGTATGTTAGGAGGAGTTGACACATCTTGCTAGAGGCCGTTGTCAACTATTGTGCTGAGTAGGAGTACGCGGACCATGTCTGTTCGTTGGTGAACTCATAGGGTCACACACTTAGGGGCTGGAAGCCTAATGAGGATAGAAAACGAATTAGACCAGTACTAATTAAATGATTTTACACCTAAAAAATAAAGCAAAAAAAAAACGAACCCCCTGAGAGGTCCACACACGCGCATTTGTCAAGTCACAAGCCACGCAATTTTTTCACTCGTAAGTTTGCGTGCACGGTGCGTGAGACTCAAATCCACTACCTCTAGCCTCACGCAAACCTCCCTTACCATCCCACCGATTTATGTAGGATTTATACAATTTTACCTATCAGTTATGGATATGGAAGCATATATTTCCCCAACAACAAACTTTTACATATATGTGGATTCAATTGATATATATATAAATAAATAAATATAATTGATACATAATATATGTCGTCACTAACACTATTGCTTTGTCCTTTTTTGTCCTTTGGTGAAACAAAATACGATCTATTGGCCTTCTAGAAGGAAAATCACATATATTTGACACAAGTAGTTGCCTCTCACTATCCCAAGCACAATCACCACAGGTAGGCCCGCGGCATATAGTTGACACAAGTAGTTCTTGTAAGCACGCCACGTGTGCATAATACGCACCGTTGTTGTCGAACAACTTAGTAGGGAGCACGTTAGCAACTTGTTGGATCAAAAGTGAAGCAATAATACAACTTTATGTATGATGGATGTACTTTACTCTTTAGGGTGAGAGCATGTTAGCAACTTGCTCGACCAAAGTGGAGCAATAATGCAACTTTATGTTTGATGGATGCACTTTACTCTTTAGGGTGGGAGCACGTTAGCAACTTGTTGGACCAAAGTGAAACAATAATGTAACTTCATGTATGATGGATGCACTTTACTCTTTAGCGTGGGAGCACGTTAGCAACTTGTTGGATCAAAGTGAAGTAATAATGCAACTTCGTGTATGATGGATGCACTTTACTCTTTAAGAAATACACATAAACTCTTTATTTTTGTTCTTCACTAAAATCTGTTGATCCCGGGCCGCAAAAAGGTACTCGCTTCATTCCAAATTGTAGGTTTCGGACAGAGCTCCTCTTTGGGACTGAAGATATCACGGCAGAAAGGGACTTTCTTTAGCTGAAATGGTCGTTTCGCTGCCATCACGAACCCATCCCCATCTGCATGTAGACAAGGATTCCAGCGACGACATACATGATGCATCCACCCGTGGCACTTTCCCTTCCCCGATACCTAATAAGTAACTCTATAACGCCGGGAGGATTGGCGCCCTCCCGGCGAGTCGAGGTAGCAATTTTTTTTTCCTTTTTTAATATTTTTTGTTTTTCTTTTTTTTATTTCTTTTTTTGGTTTCTTTCCTTTTCATATATGAGTACTACTTTAATTTTGTCTTCAGCAAAAATAAGTACATCTATGTCAAAAAAAGCATCGTCATCTATAGTTGGTACATCCTTGCCTGCCACGTGATTTCAAACTTTCAACGTTGCGCTTTACGTATTGCTTCTTGGCATTGTCTTCAGAAGAAATAGGTGCATCCATGTCGCCGAAAGAGTAAGTATATAAGTAACTCTATATCGCTGGGAGGTTTGGCGCCCTCCCAGCGATCGTGGCATTGTAGCAAATATTTTTTCTTTTTCTATTTCTTTGTTTTTCTTTTATTTTTTTCATTTTTATTTTTTTTTATTTTTTTCTTTTCATATATGAGTACAACTTTAATTTTGTCACTAGCAAAAATAAGTACATCTATGTCAAAAAAGCATCGTCACCTATAGTTGGCACATCCTTGCCTGCCACGTGGTTTCAAACTTTCAACGTTGCGCTTTACGTGTTGCTTCTTGGCATTGTCTCCAGAAGAAATAGGTACATCCATGTCGCCGAAAGAGTAAGTATCTCTATAGCGCGGGAAGGTTTGCGCACTCCCCAGCGCCTCTGGCACTGTAGCGCACTATAGCGCTGCAGTCAGCTATAGTGCGCTACGGTGCACTATTTTTTTTTTGCCTTTTAAAACTTTTTTACAACATATTTCTTTCGCTACAGTATGTCTATTTTTTTCACACGAGTATCACGTCTGGTGGTACCTCAGTATTATCTCTAGAAGAAATACATGCATCCATACCGGTAAAAAAATGCATCCAACCAGAGTCGGTGCGTCCTCGCCACATGATTCCAAATGAAATTGTGGTGCCCTTCATGCATTAGAGCTGTCGTTGCCTCCTCACGAAGTTTAGAACGTGACACAAATATTGTCGTTGCCTCCTCACGAAGTTTAGAACGTGACACAAACATTGCGCTCCTCGGCTGCTCGCACAATCTCTCGCATCACGTGTCAACTCGCCACCTTTTCCCTGCTCTTGAGCCCCAGTTTGGATCAGAGGTGGTGCAGCTGCCTCGGAGGGACATACCGTCCACCACGGGCTTACCGACCTTACATGTGAAGCTCACGACCACCGTTATGCATCCATACCGGTAAAAAAATGCGTCCAACCAGAGTCGGTGCGTCATCGCCACATGATTCCAAATGAAATTGTGGTGCCCTTCATGCATTAGAGCTGTCGTTGCCTCCTCACGAAGTTTAGAACGTGACACAAATATTGCGCTCCTCGGCTGCTCGCACAATCTCTCGCATCACGTGTCAACTCGCCACCTTTTTCCCTGCTCTTGAGCCCCAGTTTGGATCAGAGGTGGTGCAGCTGCCTCGGAGGGACATACCGTCCACCACGGGCTTACCGACCTTACATGTGAAGCTCACGACCATCGTTTTTCGTGAGACGAGTTCGCCGAACCGTAGTTCCTGTCCTCAAGTTGTCCTCTCCCCTCTCTTTCTTATTCGTCGGCCAGCAGGCCAACAACGTCACATCGCGCCGCTTCAGTCCTCAGTTCCTACGAGCTCTAGCGCGGTAATGGCAAAAGGCCCTCCTAACTGTGCACTCTATGTCAAGACAACCATGCTCTCTATGGTCGATAACATATGTCTTACCTCCATCGAGTTTGTTGAGGAGTCATGCCAGCATGACACCATCAGTGTTCATGATTGCTACTGTGTACGTACATTCCATGTATATTGTCTACTTCATTCAATATGTGTGTGTTTTGTTTCATCCATGTAAGCATTTTGTGCTCTTAGTGATTAGAAAAATTAAAAAATAGATTAAATAAAAAACAAACCACGACGATAACAAGTAATTCTAACAGGCGCGGCGGTAGCGCGCTGCCCTTCCTAGTTAACTGCATATGGGGAAATGAAAAGAGGATCCTGATTCCTGACACGGTGTACTTGTCGATCCACGAGGGTGAGGAGGGCAGCGTCCGTGTGTTCTGCGTCTTGATCAATACAGTGATCACCGCTCCTTCGCCGTGAGGGGCACATGCCAAATTATTTTATCATCTATCTATAATAAACGAGCTAATAATCCTACATGCACCAGACTTAAACTGGCTACGATAGGTCTCTATTAGTGCTCTTTTGATGCCATCAACATGGTAATCAGCTACCATCAGTTACCCCTATCCTTTCTATGAGGTGATGAGATTAGTTCAAAAAACTGAACCATCTAACTAGGCCACCATTTTCTAGCAATTCATGTCAACCTACTGATGTTTAACAAACTTTTTAATAAAAGAAGATAACGCCCTTGATCAAAATATTTCACAGGTGACCGATCGAGAGTGCGTGCTATTCTTGCTACTTTATTTTCAACTTTTCTTTGCTTATTTTTCCAAAGATACCCTACTACTGATCTGTGTCCACACGTAACTGTAGGACAAAATGGTTGTGTTCCCACTGCTCTGCCACTATGATCACTGGGTTGACATCATCAGCGAGAGGGTTGCAAACCGTTACTTGTTCATATCTAAGATGATGCTCAATTATTATTAACCGTCTTCTAAAAAAATATTCTTAACCGTCTTCTTGACTATAGCAAAATCTTACCTAAAAGTTTATCCAAATAGAATTAAGTAGTGGCCTTTTGCCCAACTTCAGCAGCATATTGTCCGATCTGAATCTTATAGCTCAGTACATGCCCCACACCTTTGATTGTATTTGTTGGTGTGGAATAAACCAGTCAAGGTATATATTTTGCGTCACATCAAGAACTCAAAGTTAGATAAGTAAGTAAGATTGCAACCAGTGGATGATGGACAGAGAATCTCCAGAAGATACACACACACAAACTGTACTATGATGCATGTTTTTATTCCAAAATATCTAGCCCGTGGTAGTAGCTCAACATATATACTAGTAGTGTGACTAATAGTAGCAGCTCAACATAAAGTAATCTTTACTGGAAAACAACTCTCGTATAGAACAACTCTTAATAATAAGTTAACTCGCTCCCTGCACTCCGGCTGCCCCTTACAGTGGCCGGCAAATTGTCCTCTGCATGCTGCTGCTCTGCTCTGCTAGACATGCTGATGCTACATGACAACGTCGCAGTTGATCAATCGGGCAACGGTGTCGTCCATGGACGGCCGGGAGGTTAGCTCCTCCTGCAGGCACTGCACTGCTATTCTCCCGAGCTGCGCATGAACGTCATGGGTTAGGTTATATATGGTGCTGTATGCCAAGGGTTTAGAAGAGCGACGTATACAAATAAAGAGAGTTAATTAAGTTATGACAAGACCTTGAGCGCTCCGGCAGGAGGGTACCGATCGCCAAGCTTGCGATCGATGCATTCCTGAACTCTGCCTTCCGCCAGCAATGGAGTTGCCTGGTAGCAGTGCATATATATTACAACCAAAAATAACTGTGTCAGGGTCTACTCAGCTGAGAACAGTGCGATGCTTATTACTCATGACGTACATACGTAGGTAGTTGCATACCCAGCAATGGAGGAATTGCTGATCCCGTGGCAAGGTATCGTCGTAGGCCGGGCTTCCTCCCCGTCAGGAGCTCCAGGAGCACAACTCCGAAGCTGTACACGTCGTCGGACTTTGGTGTGTCCAAGTGCCTGTAGTACCAGAAACGACGACGACTCACAATTCGCAAACCAACCAACCAACCAACTCCGAGCAAAGGCTCCACTTACTCCGGCTGCTAGTGCTTGTACCCTTCTGATCCTCTTGGGGGTCTCATGATCCTTGTAAACCCTTGCTCAGCAGCCAGATGAGCGTCGACGACGGTCGTGAGAACTCGGCGGTCGCCTCCTTCAGCTCGCGCAGCGTCAGCTCCGGCACGGCGGCGGCGACCACGGCCACCTCTCTGCTGCTGCTGCCAGCTGAAAATAAATTTATTAAAAACCAGCCGGGTGAAATAAAGGCGACAACTCGACACACAAGGAAGAAGGGAACGACGCATACCAGAACGTACGTGCGTCCTTGGACGACGAGCAGAGGCATCCGAACAGAGCCTTCATCAACCCCATCGCCGGCGAATAAAGGTGCGGAAGCTGAAAAGATTGTGGAACGTACGGGCAGATCGACAATGATGGGTATTACAAAAGGAACGGCGGCTTCGTCTACATATATACTGATGGGTCGATCGCCATGCCCCTGCTAACCGTGTGCTTCGGGCTTCACCTGACCTGACAGCCGTTTTAGGGTTTAGGCCGGGTTGGTTGACCGAATGACTTCTGTGCGCCATTATGCTTCACCTGATGGCGTATGCACGCGCGGAGACGGACCTCGATCACTGCACGTGGCCACAGAGCCACGGCCGTCTTTGTGGGTAGTATGCTCGTGATTTGCCCGACGAATACTAGATTGTTGAATTGATTATTGCTGCAGCAGGCCGTTGGGATTGGAGAAGCAGGAGGGGAATAGGTTCACGGAAGTATCCCCTCTTTCTCTTTTGGGCATCGACGTTTCGGCCACGGGTGCCTGCGTGCAGGATTCGGCCTCCCCAAACCAGTGCTCTCGGTCGCTCTCGGGCGCAGGCAAGCGAGACAGATAAAATGGTGATGGAGATAACGCAACCATCACACTAGTGTACTCTAGACACCACCAATCCTTTAGTTTCATTTTCAACGCTGGCTTGTAAATGTGGTGTCGAATCATCCGACTTGTTCACACTGGAGCACACCAGGGTTGAAAGTAACAACAAACCCTAGACGAAAAAAAAAGACTAACACACTCAACATAAAATGAAAAACAAGAACTAAATCGCATTCCAAATGTTGGAGTGCTGATCTGTTTTCTTTTGAGGAATGGGAATGCTGATATGTTTGCGCAATGGCATGATAGAGATGGCTTTGACAAAAGTTGACGTCACAAATTTGGTTTGACCATTCAAACCCGTAAACAAATCAATCAAAATTTGGTCAAAATTTCAAATCCGTAAACAAATCAGTCAAAATTCCAACTGCTCGATTAAATACATATTCTCGCCGGCTGAATTTTAATCCGCTTAGAATATGAAAATATATGTACCGGTGCGCCGTGGCACCGACACGTATACCTAAATGTGCTGGTTTGAAACAACACCGACGCATTTATGTGATTATTATTCTTGTCAGCCCTGTTATTCACGCCAGTGCGAATGATATAAACGCATTGGGCCATCACGTATGGGCGATGCGAATGATGTTCTCTACAGTAATGTTGGCTAATTGGAATATGCTGAGAACAAAGAAACTAGAGGGTCCATTTTTTTTTTTTTGAATTTTGGGTAGGAAACTTTGCAGCTCAAATGTAGTACTTGCTCCTCCCAATCTGAATGCTCGGTAGTTCAGACTGTGAGGAGACATATTTTTTCCTTTTTTTAGAAAAAAATAGTTCTGGCCAAGTGCCACGAAAGCAAGGATGCAAGATTTGGTGAATTATTGAATTATTATCTTCATCCCAAATTACAATTCGTTTGACTTTTTCTAAATGTATTGACTTTGTTGTGTAGAATATGATACATATCAAAATCTATTTATTTAGAAATGCCACATACTATTTGCACTCTAATTCTCATGGTGAGTGTGGCTATATGAGCATATATATACACACACACACGTATACTATGTTGAAAAATTAATTTTTTAAAAAGGAAATGAAAAAAAGAAGAATTACGACCTAGCATCATTTGCCATTAGATAGTGATGTGGATGAGGTTAAGAGCCAAGATAATGTCAATTAGAGCCAGTAACCACCGCACAAGCAATGGAACGAAACGAACTACACGCACCGTACGTCAAGTCAAGTGCTAGCTAGTCCCGGCCAGCGTTGATATGATGCAGAGTGCAGGCAGTGCATCACGTGAAGGAGACTGCCGGGGTCTCTAGTTCCTTTGCCGTGTGCACTGCACGGCTTGCTTTTCCTCCATGCCGGCCGATGCACATGCTCGTTAGTTGTTCATGCTTTGTGGAAACCACGCGCTCTACGCCGAGGGTTGGGGGTCATCAGCTAGCTACTAGCCTTTCACTAACCGGGGGGCAGCACGGCATGCATGGCCACAAGCACGGGATCGTAGGGCTCTGCGGTGCCATGGATGGGGGATGTGGTGTGAATGGATCAGCAGACGCGCAGAAGCAGGTATAATTACAAGCTAATGCTGGATTATTGGCCTTGCACGAAACAGAGTAAACATGCACGCATCTCCCAGCAACAACAAGCCAACAGTATGTTCCTCGAAATGGCTGAGCAGCCCTGCAAGGGTGGCAGAGGCAAGGTAGTGTTCAACCAAATGGATTCTACAATACTTACTAGCTAGTACAATGCTAACTGTGCATGTATTCATATAGTAGTATCTCTGACATACATGTATTACATGGCAGCAAAAACACTGTGATCACTTAGAATGGTAAGCATCAAAATTGTGCACGAGATAGATCAAAGCCTAGATCAAATACTATGTTGCAATCAGGTAACTTTGGAGCTAGCATCGTTTGGTAGCTAGATCAAATTAAATGGCTCAATTTGTTCACCGTTCGACTACTCATCCTCTAGAGACGTCTGTCATCGTACCTGAAGTTGGCTGGACTGAGACTCAGACCTAAAAATCTACCACAACGTACGATTGCCTTTACAAACAAAACCTGTTCGGCACTTGCAAAAGTTGGCATTGGGATGATGATCTCCCCACACACTATCCCTCGAGAAAGATGATAGCAGAACAAAAGGTATGGCTTGCCTTTACCATCCCTGCTGTGTGTTCACACACAAAGCCAAATTCAAAGTACAGAGGATCCAGAGATAGGCGAACGTCGCGGTCGCATTTCGCTTGGGTTATGGTCCACACCAGTGCCCGGTGCGCCTACCAGAGCTGGACACGTCTGAGTGCCACTGGATTTGGTCGTTCTGCCTCTCGGGACCCCTCGTTGAACGACAGGCTAGTCGTTCGTCTCCAACTACCCGGCCTGTACGGACTTTTGCAATCGCAATCAGCGAAAGAACCTGGAAATTTCGCTCTCTACCTGACGTGGGCAGTGGCCAGGGCCTCTCTACATATACTCACTTTCTGGTTGGAGTAAGCCGAGTCGTCTCTCTTCTGCGCGTCGCTGCATCCCCCCAGCCACCTCTGCCTCTGCACTCTGCAGCGCTCGGCAAGCTAATTAATAAAGCTCGCCGTCGTCGGCGGGTGTTGGTCGAGCTAGCGCGGGCGGGCGTCTTCTTCCCCTCCGCCGGCGGGCGAGATCGAGCTCGAATCGATCAGCTCGGAGTCCACGTTGATGCGCGCCGTCCAGCGTCACCTCCGCCTAGCTCGCTCCATCGAAACGGCCGGCCTGCCGCTGCAGCGCCGCGTGGTCGTTCCAGTCGTCTTCTTCGTCTCCCTGCGATCGATCGCGCGCGCGGACTGACTGACTGACAAGGGTACGCGCTTCTTCCTTCTCTGGGTCATGCATGAGCGCTTCAGTTCAGTTACCATCTCCATGTGTATAGTAGAGCACAACTCTCGCTGAAATTAAAGTTGGATGGACGACCAAATGAAAGGACTGCACTGGTTTGGAAAGCATGCCCATGAATTACTGCTAGTTGTTGTTGTTGGAGGTCTCTATTATTTACGTTCCATTTGTAGGTGTAGGTAGGGTCTTAATGTATATGACTGTTCTCCCTTCCATTTTGGGAAGGCGCACTGTTCCTGGTCTGGAATATATTTTATGCTTCGAAAACTAGCAAATAATCCATCTGGAGTTCTGGACATATATATGTGATGAAAAGTGGTGTTTTGGTACTAGTACATTTTCGAAAGTAAAGTACGCAAAAGCTAGAAATGCATGTATATATATTGCAACTAGAAGAGAGACGCGCCTGTCGTAGTATGAGGCACCCAAAATTTAATATTACATAATTGGTATATAGGCTTCCTAATTAAGATGCATGAACGTATCTTTCACTGGCTGAATGCGCTCATCATCCTGGGAAAGGTGTTTAAAACATGCTATAACTCATGTTATTAATACTTGTATGTGTATGCAGCAGGTGTGTGCGTGGATCGATTTTGTTTACATGGCGCAGAAGGAAGATGATGACTTGGAGATACAGCTTTTGATGACTGGGCCTGCGAACGAGGAAAATTTGGACGAGGTTTTGGGAGGTACATTGTCAATTATTCCCTTGCTGGTTATTTGTTGTACTTGTTCAGTTAGACTAGCTTGAAATTAATGAAGCTATCTATGTTACATGTGCAGGTACATTTGGTAATGATACTCTTTTGGTATGTTTCCTTTAAGATCCCTTCCGATATATGGGGATATTTCACAATTACTACCCACGATAATTTTTTCCCTCTTTGGATTGTGGCTTGTGGGTAACAAGCAGAGAAACTTTTTGGAGACAAACATGGATGCTGTGGAACCGGGAGTAGAAAAGATAGTTACTGATCACCAGCATGAAATGGAGGATTACCTCGAGCTCAGCGTGCGAGGTATATTTTTGCCAGCACTGCCTCTATTACTGCATTTTGTTGTACATCTGTTGTACTTTTGTAGCCTACTTTGATATGCCGATAGGTTTTGTTCATAAAATACAGAATTTGAGATGATATGCCGATAAGTTTTTGAAATTCGATGGTATGAATTTGAGATGCCTATCGAAACAGAATTGTTGTTCCAGAGTATAAAGAAGAGTAGGTGGTGGTAGATTTTACCGGATTTAGGATTGGATATGGACTCTCTGTTGGTGTGCATGTGCACCCGCTGGGATGGAGGATTCTCTGCAGAGGGCGCAATGGTTGAATTCATGGTGCTGGTGATTTTGTTCTATGTGCCTTACAGATAATGTATTTACATCTTCACAAAAAGAAGATAATGTATTTTACATTATATTCCATTATAGCTGTTTGAATATATATAATGAATAGGAAAGTGATTAAAACAGTCCTTGTACGATGTGATAAACATTTAGTTAAAAGTACATTATCTAAATATAAACAATGATCGAATATATATTCCATATAAATAATTCATGCTTACTTGTTAAATGCTCCCAGATTGTTTCTTAACCCCTTGGAGATGCGGCCAGAGAGGAACTCGAATGAGAGGCAGATCCTGGGGGGTGAGCACAAATTTTAATTGATCATGCATATGCACATATTTCTGATTCAATATAACAATGTCGTAAATGGATAGCAGGTATCACTAGGAATCTTTTTTGGTCTACCAGATTTCTATAGACAAATTAACCCTTGAACTATGTCAAACTAAGTGTCGGCTGTCATATCGTGAATACCATTCTTTCATGTGAATTGATTGTGTGCAAAGTCTTTTGTTTCATGGTAATTATTGCTGTTATATAAACTTTACAATCATAATACATAATTGATATGAATATTTCTCATTTTCAGGTAGAAGCCAGACAATTATTTGGCTCACAATATTCTTGCACAAGTGGAGACGGGACATGTAGAAGTAGGAAAAACAATGCCCGTTGGACGGAGGATGAAATGGTTAAGCTCGTGCACAGCGTCTCCAAGAAAGGGATTGGAAAGTGGAGCATGATGAAGGACGATTACTTCTCAACATCGATTCGTACAGCTGTGCACCTGAAGGTATATATGTACTACTACAACAGCGGTCGATAGGCGATACCATGTACTGCCACGAGATAATTAGACAAGTTTTAGTTAATAAAAATATCGTTTCATGCTCTCAGGATAAGTGGAGGAACTTGGTAAGAGCTTGCAAGGCGAAAAATACCACAAAAAAGAAGGTGCTACATCTATACTACCGTCTGTTATAATTTGGCAGTCTTGCGAGATGATATCTAGTGCTAGCTAGCACCACATGTGTCTTACAGTTGTTCCACCCATTATTCCAGGTAAATGTGCAGAAGGCTACGGAGTTGGTTGTACGAAGATTCAGACACCGAATACTAGCCATAGAAGCTAAGCATATCTTGGTTACAAACAGATCGAAATGAATCCAGATCAGCGAAACCTTCGTTCTCTTTGTAAATATACTACATGCGTGCATACATGCTCGGAAGCAAAAGATCAAGAGATTGAGAGAGAATATATTCACCCCCCAATCCCATTAGTTTGAAACTAACACATTAGTGATTGGTATACTTGGCTCCTATCCCACCAACCAATTTGGTGGTGGTAGTGGGTCCTATCATCTTTACCATGTAGAATGTCTACACTAAAGTATTTTTTTTTTGAAGGGTCAACGGAGGGGGAGAGGATCCCCCACCTGAATCATTCATTCATTTGGCCCCGACCGGCCCGACAAATGGGAAAGGGTTTTACATCAGTGTCCACGAGGTTTTACATTGCGCAAGAAAACTGGTTACACCAGGCGTTGCTGACGCCACGTTCACGCCGGGGAAGCCGGCACGCCCAGAGCCGGGCTTCTTCTCTGCAGGAGTGGAGGAGTTGGCCCCTCGTCATTGCATTGTCGCGGAAGACATGCTCGTTGCGGCGTTTCCAGAGCTGCCAGCAGCAGAGTAACACGAAGGTGCCGAAGTGCTGCTCCGGAAGCGAGGAAGGTCGCAGTATCAGGTGGAGATCCTTCACCGTCTGTTGTGCCGGTATGCAGAACCCGAGCGAGCGCCAGAAATCCGTGGCAGTTTTGCAGTGGAACATGATGTGTTCCGATGTCTCTGCACTTTCGTTGCAGATCTCGCACTTGTCATCATCAACGATGGTCTTGCGCTTGAGGTTGGCCCTGCTTTGGATCCTGTTGTGAGTGAGTAGCCACCCAAAGAACTGAACGCGTGGCGGGCACGCGTTCTTCCATACAAAGGGAGCAGACGGGTGTTCTTCCCCTTGTGAAGCCTTGAGCATACGGTAGAGCAGGGATGTTTGCAGCTTGCCATCAGGGAGGATGAAAGGGCTACTTCTGGCATCATGGCGCGCCACTAGAGTAGTGTTCGCGACTAGTCCATTGACGGCCCGGAGTTCTTCGTGCGCGGCCGGCGTGAGCCTGGGGACGAGGTGGCGTTCCAGGCCGCCGTGCACTATCTCGTGCACGGTCTGCGACGGCTTCTTGCAGTGGCTGTGGAGGTTGGGGAATCTGTCGGCGATGCTGTCCCCGCCATTCCAGACATCCATCCAGAAGGAGGTGGTCCGTCCGTCCCCGATGGCAACACATGTGATGGCCTGGTAGAGTGGGAGGAGCGATCGTAGTGAGTCCCAGTGGCTCCCCGTCAGCTCGCCGTCCATGGTCGCAATGTTCGCGTGTTCACGCACCCAGAGCGCCCAGGAGGAGTTGGCACAAGAGTGTAGGCGGTGGATCAGCTTCAAGAGCAGGCATGTATTCTGAATGCCCAGGTCCTTGACACCGAGGCCTCCCCGATCCTTCGGCTGGCGTACTTGGTCCCAGGCGATCAGGCAGCTCGCTCCGCTTGCTGTCTGCTCGCCAGTCCACAAGAAACACCTCCTCCGCTTGTCAAATTGCGCTATGGTGCCGAGTGGCAGAGGTAGGGCGCTCATGAGGTGCGCCAGTTGTCCGTCAAGGACAGTGTTCACCAGGACAGTGCGCCCCATTGGATTGAGGAGTGCGGCTTGCCAGCCGGCCAGGTACTTGTCAGAGCGGCAGATGTAAGGGTCAAAGGCGGCGAGCTTCAGCTTGGAGCAAGTGAGTGGCAGACCGAGGTAGGTTTGTGGGAAACCCTCACGGCGGCATCCAAGGATTCCGATGCATTCGTTGATCTCCAACTCGGCCATGTTCATGGGGACGGCCGTACTCTTATTGTAGTTGATGCGCAGACCTGTAGCTTCCGAGAACTGGTCCAGTACTTGCTTGAGGTGGCGTACGTCGCTCGTCACGCCGCGGAGCACGATCAGAGTGTCATCCGCATACTGGAGTGTAGGGCAGGGGTCGTCGTCACTGATTGGGTGCCGAATCCCACGCTCCCGCTTGATCAATGTTTGCAGAACGTCGGCGACAAGGAGGAACAGGTATGGGGATAGCGGATCTCCCTGCCGGAGCCCACGCTTGCAGGAGAACCAGGGACCGGGTGTTCCGTTGACAAGTATTGCCGTCAGTGATGTGGCAAGTATCTGATGGATCCAATTGCGCCATGTGTTGTCGAAGCCGCGCGCCTGCAGAACATTGTCCAAGGTAGACCAGTTCACAGTGTCAAAAGCTTTGGCAAAGTCAAGCTTGAGCACGAGCGTCGGCGTCTTCCGTTTGAAGCAGACTTGCACAAGCTCCGTAGCATAGACAAAGTTCTCAGAGATGGTACGCCCCTTGATGAATCCAGTCTGATCAATGTCAATGAGCTTAGGTATTTCAGTCTGTAGTCTTGTTGTGAGTGCCTTTGCTGCGATCTTCACACTGCAGTTTTGGAGGCAGATCGGCCGGAAGTCACCCTGGCGACACAGCTGCCGGCTTCTTTGGGATCAGGACCATGTAGGAGCGGTTGAGGCGCTCCAGCTGTGCGTCGCCGCGTTGGAACGCAGCCAGGAAGTCCATGACACAAGGTTCTACGGTGGTCCATGCTGCTCTGTAGAAGCTTGGACCAAATCCGTCGGGGCCGGGCGCACTGGAGGTGTTCATGCCGCGCACGGCAAGCAAAGCTTCCACAGAGGTGAAGTCCCTTGACATGTCGGTACTGACAGTAGGGCGATCGCGGTAGATGTCCTCCAGGTTGAAGGACCAGCTGCAGCTTCCCGGTGTCCCCATGATGTCCTTGTAGTGTGCAGTGAGGGCGGCCACTTTCCCGTCATGAGAAGTGATCATCTGGCCATCGAGCTCGATCGCCCTGATGTTGTTCCGGCGCATGCGCTGTGTCGCCTGGGCATGGAAGAAGCTGGTGTTGGAATCACCCTCGCGCACAGCGCGATGCTTCCCCCGTTGTTTCCAATAAGCGGCGCGTTCCTTGATCGCCTGCGTCAGGCGCTCTTGACAAAGCACACGAGTAAGCTGTTCATCTGCAGAAAGGGAGCGAAGATCCTCGTAGTAGTCAAAAAGCATGATCAGGAATTTGCAATTTGGAATGATGGAAGGGGGCGCCCTGTTACGCCGAGCCCAAACCTTTGCTGCTACCCGTGTTGACTTCAAGCGGCCAGCGAGACAGCCGGCGGCGTCCGTGTGTGGGGGAGCATCATGCCAGGAAGGGAGCACACAAGGGAGGAACGACTGGTTGCGAAGCCACGCGTTCTCGAAACGGAAAAGGTTGGCTTTTGGGATGGTGGTGGCGAGCGTGACGAGGATGGGGGTGTGGTCGGAGGTTGGCCTAGGGAGCGAGGTGAGAGTGGTGTTGGGGAAGGAGAGACACTGGTCGTTGTTGACGAACACGCGATCGAGGCGTGCGAGCACAGGATTCGGACGCTTGTTAGACCAAGTAAAAAGCCTATCGAGGAGAGGTAGCTCAATGACACCAAGGTCATTCAGAGCATCGTTGAAGGCAGCGCAGAGGCGCGCGTCAGGGGCGGCGCCTTTTTTGTCAGCAGCGGAGTGTACTAAGTTGAAATCGCCAGCGAGCAGCCAAGCACCACGCACATGGGGCTGCAGCTCGCGGAGCCCGTCAAGGAACTCCGGAGAATCACGGTGATCGAAAGGCGCATAGACGTTCGTGACGGTGAGCTGGTGCTCGGAGGAGGTGGACGAGAGAACGGTGGTGAGCATGTGACGTCTGGTGATGAACGAGTCTAGCGTGAACGTGCCCTCGTGCCAAGCAGTTAGAATGCCCCCGCGTGAACCAGCGGCGCTGATGTAGTGCAGGGAGCGAGCGTGGGTCGGAGGCAAAAAGCTCCGGGCCTTGTGCACTTGGATATCATGGAGTTTAGTTTCCTGTATACAGATGATGCTAGGCGCGGCTGCTAAGAAGGCGTCCCGAACCACATCGCATTTTTCCGTATCCCCAAGACCACGAACGTTCCATGACATCACAGTAAAGTTCTTGGACGCGTTACTCATTGATCAGCGTTAAAAGCACCAAGTTACAGCGGCTAAACGCCGCGAGGAACCAGCAGAAGTGGAGAACGCGCAGACTGAGCAAGAGCCGAGCAGCCGACGCAGGCGCAGTGCAAGCACTACACGCGCCGGGGGGCCTGATCAAGTTCGACCGACTAAACAGGTTCAACAGACAACAACAACAGCAGAAGGTAGTAAAGCAACAACAGTAACGATACAAGCCACCGAGACTTCTACCCTGACGAGACAACGGATGAGGTGGCGGCGAGCTCTCGCCGTCAGGGGTTGCATACAGCAAGTGGATCATTCTGTTCCAGCTGACACCGTGCCATTGTCGCTGGCATGCGCTGGCCCCAGTCCAGCAGCGTTCACCATCTTGCGCAGATCAGCAGCAGTCAACGGCAGCTTGGTGCGGTTGAGGGCGTTGCATTTCTCAACCACAGTCTTGAGCTTGGAAGAGCATGGCTGTAGAGAGTTCTTCAGAGCTGTGCGCTGCATTGCTTTGTCCGTGGAATGCACAAACTTGCCATTGTTCAGGGCGGCGAGACGAGAGCTCTGTCTCTTCTGAGCGATAGGTGCAGCCTTGGGGGGAACAACAGTGGCCACACATTGCTGCGTAGGGGGCGTGTGCTCAGTAGACTCAGCGGTGGGATCAGCAAGCAGTGCAGGATCGGCGGTGTTGCCAGTGACAGAAGCAGGCGTGGCAGCAGGGGCGAACTCGGCACAGGCAAGGAAGCTGGCGAGGTGGAGGAGGTAGGCATGGTGGGGTGCGAAAACTGGTGGGTACTGGTGGGGCGGCGGCGGAGCGTTGGCAAGAGGTGGAGGCGGTAGCGCTGGGCCGGCAAGGCCTGCAGGGTGGAAGTGTAGCGGTGGTTGTGGCGGTGGTGGCGCCGGCGGAAAGAAGGGGATCAAGTTGCCATCTGGGCCAACTTGGTTTGCGCGCGGCCAGATGCGGATTGGCATGATTTGTGCAATGCTCCCCCCTAACTCAGAGCGTTCTGCATCCACCCAAAGCTCGCTGGGGATCTCCAATCGGTGAACCACTTCCATGACTAGGCGCAGGGGACTATAGTCAAAACCAGTGAGGCAGAGTGGGTCAACCTCGACCACATTGCAGAACCCACGGAAACTGTTCTTGATGTGTTCAATGTCGTGCCAGTGCTCAGGTGGATAATCCACCACTGCAACATATGCGAGCCAGTCCGGAACGCGAAAAAAGCGGTTGTCCGTCTCTTGGGGCCGCTCCAGCCTCAGCTCGCCCCCATTGTGCACAATGGGGCTCATCATGCGGACGTGCTCTCTATCGGCCGGGTTGGCAAAGCGCAATAGCATGGAACCCCGAGATGACGGAAGCAGCTCAACTGGGATCAGCGGTGCAACCGAGGCTATGGCAGCGCGGATGAACAATGCAGCATTGACACTAACCTCGGGCGGTGTGACGTAGGCGAACGCCAGACGCGCCGCGATGTCGAGCCGGCCCCGAGGCATCCATACCTCCAAGGAGTCCCTGCGCCCTTCCCAGTCAGCGAGGTCGGAGCCGTCGTCACTGGGAGCACCATTGCTTGAATCCGCGGCTTCCGAGCTGGCCCCGCTCTCGACTTCCTCCTCGTCGCTGGGAAGGGTGTTGCCGTCCTCACTCCAGACAGATCCATCGACGTCGGCGCCCCCGACGTTCCCGCCCCCGGGTGCCGCCGCAACACCGACGTCGGCGACAGGTGGGTGCGGAGGCGGAGACGCAACCGGTGGCGGAGAGCGGCGTCCTGGTGAGGAGTCCTCCGACAAGGTGGGAGCAGTGAGCGGCTCTTTGCCGCGACCCGACACGACGTGGATGTCGACAGAGCTGGGCCACACCCGTGGCATCGGGTCCGCCGCTTCCTTCCCCTTGTCGCTAGCTGTCTGTTCTCCGCGTGGGGAGCGCGGGATGGTGGTGCCCGCCTTGAGCTTCTCAACAACAGTAGGTGCCTTGCGGGGCAGCTGGAAGTCCAAATCTCCAGAGCTGGAGGAGGGGATCAGGTGCATGTGGTCGAAAGCGGCTGCAAAGGCGACGTGGGGGTGCTCTGGCGTTGGTGGTGGAGGGGAGGTTTGCCGCGGCTGGAGATCGGAGGAGCGTGGGGAGTAGGGGACGGCGTTGACGGTGGCGCGGCGGGAAGGGTTCGGCACTGTTGGGCGGCGGCGCGGGTGGGGGGTGAGGATGCGGTGGATCGGCATCGGGCACCATGGGGTGCGGTGGCCGGCGCCGCGGCAATTCTGGCAGCAGATGGGGTCGCGGCAGTCGCGAACAAGGTGGTCGGCGGCGAGGCAGCGGAAGCAGCGATTGGTGGCAGTAATGGGAGCGGGGCGGGTCGTTGGGGTTTTCTGGGGTTTAGAGGGGGTGAGGAGGGCGCGAAGGTATGGCGCTGCCGGCCGTTTGGTGGCATTCACTCCAGGTGTGACATCTCCTTTTTTCCCGCCAATGACCGGATGACACGGTGCCGCTTCCTCGGTAGGGGGCACGTCGGGGGCAGCGGGGGCAGCCTGTGGCGTATCCAGGTCAATCCTCCCATTTGAACTCAGGGCTGTAGCAGTAAAAACCGTGTTGTCGCCTGGGGCCGAGCGCTGTCGGTGGGGAGCGTTGGCTGGCAGCACAGGTTGTTGGCCAGCAGTAACTCCATCTTCTTCCTTCTGTGTGACTGTGGCGGCCATTGTAGCTGCGTCTTTGGTTAGGTGTATGAGCAGGCAGGAAGATCCCATGCGGAGGCAACCCCGGACGGCGAGAGCATTGGCGACCGGACGACAAGACACGATTACGCGGAACACCCTGAACCCATCGCGAGACACATCTAGACGACGACGCGCAGTTAGAGTAGAGTTGACAAGATTACGAACGAACGCGAGGTTGTAGCGTCTAACGTCAGTCAACGGGGTGAGCCAAAGGGGGACGGGGGTAGTAGGAGCAATGGCACCTGGGACAACGATTGCGTGGTAGTCGGCAAGAAGCAGTTCCTCCAGCGCTTCTCCCGACCGTGCATGAACTCCCCTTGACGGCGTGCCGCTGCCTCGCCAGGCCTTGAGTCGGGGCCGGGCATGCAGCGCAGGTGAGGAGCTTGACGCAGCAGGACGTGTAGCGGTGGTGCGATGGTGGTGAGCGGCGGGGTGGGCAGCGGGGGACGGCGTAAGCGGAGGCTTGCTGGTTGCGGAGGGCGTGGGCGTGGGCGCGGCTGGGGCGGTGGGTGCGGCGTCGCCGCCCGGAGGTTCGCCAGGGGCGAGCGGTGGGGCGGGAGCCATCCTCCGTCTACACTAAAGTATTATGAAAACACCTGTATATACACGTACGTACGCGGCATTTAGAACCCCTACTCGATCTGGAGAAATACATACCTTTGACCGCCACAGGCTTTTACCCTACCGTACCGTGCATCATTGCTCCCGAGCATCTCAGACTGATCGATCCCACGCAACTCCCACTTCCTGATGGATGATGGAGAAAGCGACTGGCCAAAGCCTCAGAGCCACACAGGTCAGCTAATGCTGCCAGTCGTCAGTCGAGTACATGGCGATGGCCCTACAGTACGTACTGCTCATGAATCTTCTATTAGTGCTCTTTTGACACCATCATATGGTAATCAGCCATCCATTATTATCACTACCCTCTCTATGAGGTGCTGAGATTAGTTCCAAAACACTGAAACATTCTCTTGTTTTCCGGTTACAATCTTTGTTGCAATTTACCATCTAACTAGGTCATAATTTTGTAGCAATTTATGGCAACCTACTAATAATTCACAGGTGCCCGGCATTGATCAATGAGGTCTTCTTCGGTGCTCCATACTACCATAGGGTAGTATGGAGTATGGAGGGATGGACAATTTTGTAATTAGACTATAATATAATTTTTTTTATTGGAGCTCCTAACCTAAATGAACATATGTGTAAAAAGAAATAAATATATCAGACCAAATGAGTATAAAAATAAAAATAATTTTCTCATAATACCCCTATAGCACTATATTACTCGATCTATACCACATTATATCACATGTTTAAAATAATTTTTTCCCATAATACCCCTATACTACTATACTACTCGACCTATACTACCTTATACTACAGGTGAAGGTCTAGTAGTATACAACTAATTTGGACCGTCAGATCCTTTTATACTAGTCCTTTTTGAACACCAGTATAAGGTAGTATGGAGCACCGAAGAAAACCTCTTGATCAAAATATTTCACAGGTGACCGATCGAGTGCATGCTATTCTTGCTACTTCATTTTCAACTTTTCTTTGCCTATATGTTGCCAAAGAAACTCCTATTGATACACATCCATTACTGATCTGTGTCCACACATAACTGTAGGACAAAATGACTCTGTTCCCACTGATCTGCCACTACTATGATCATAGCTGGGGCCCGGGGTTGACATCATCTCCAGCGAGGGTTGTAAACCTTGTTCATATCTAAGATGTGCTTAAATTATTCTCAACTGTCTTATAAAAATATATTCTATTACTATAGAAAAATCTTACCTAAAATTTATCTAAATAGGATTAAGTTGTGGCCTTTTCCCCAACTTATATTAAGTGGCATATTGTCCGATTGATTGGACCATGGAGACATCTGAATCTTATATAGCTCAAATACATGACCTACACCTTTGATTTGTTGGAGTGGAATAATAAACCAGTCAAGGGTAAGGTTACGTCACATCAAGAATCCAAAGTTAGATAACGACTTGGAGATTGTAAGAATGGATGGCGGACAAAGAATCTCCAGAAGATACACAGACACAAACTCTATCAAGTTTTTATTCCAAAATATCTAGCCCGTGGTAATACACAGGGAGATTGACTTGTGTAGCTCAACACACTAGTGTGACGAATAGTAGCTCAACATGAGACTGTGGCCTTGAATTTAATGCCACGAAACCCTACATATGAAACTCTTATTAAGAGTGGCCTTAACAATAAGTTAACTCGGCCCCCCTGCACTCTGGCTGCCCCTTAATTACAATGGCCGGCAATATAATGCTCCTCTGTATGCTAGCTGCTGCTCTGCTAGACATGCTGGTGCTGCATGACAACGTCACAGTTGATCGATCGGGCAACGGTGTCCATGGACGGCCGGGACTTTGGCTGCTCCTGCAGGCACTGCACTGCTATTCTCCCCAGCTGCATGAACGGCACCTATATCGGTTAGGCTATGGCGCCGTACGTAGTAGGCAAAGGATTTACAAGCTTTCGCGGAGTGTGAAAAAGAAAGTTAAAGCTGTAACAAGACCTTGAGAGCTATTACATGCTTTCGCGGAATGAGAAAGAAAGTTAAAATGTAACAAGACCTTGAGTGCTCCGGCAGGCGAGGGTACTGATCGCCAAGCTTTGGGTCGATGCATTCCTGAACTCTGCCATGCTCCAGCAATGGAGTTGCCTGTTGTGTGGTGCATATTATTCCAACCAAAAATAGCCGTGCCAGGGTCTACACACAGCTGAGAACAGTGTGATGCTGATTAACTACTCATGGCGGAGGCAGTTTCTTACCCAGGAGGACAAGAGGATTTGCTGATCCCGTGGCAAGGTATCGTCGTAGGGCTTCCTCCCCGTCAGGAGCTCCAGGAGCACAACTCCGAAGCTGTACACGTCGGACTTTTGTCTCATATCGCCCGTGTCGAAGTACCTGTACTACCAGAAATTACCCCTCCTCAGTGGATCAATCACAAATTCACAGTTCACAAAGCAAGCAACCAACCAACTCCGAGCAAAGACGATCGAGGATTACTACACTTACTCCGGCGGATTGTACCCTTCTGATCCTCTTGGGGTTTCAAATATCATTGTATGGCATTCAGGTTCAGCAACCGGTGGTGCCACCTCCTTGAAGCCGTTGTGGTCGGCGATCTTGGCCCTGAAGCCCCCGAACAGCAGCACTTTTGTGGACCGGACGTTGTGGTGCGCCACGGCCGCTTCGTGCAGGTACGCCAGCCCCGTCGCCGCGCCAAGCGCGATCCGCACGCGCTCCTCCCACGTCAGATCCTTCACCGTCGGCATCCTGATGCCGGCCGTCTTCTCCTGCATCCACCTAGGCCCTGTCGCCGTCGTAGCTACGTTAGTTATCGATCGTTTAGGGAGAGAAAAATCTGGCCTGTGAATTAGAATCATATTTGTTCTTGTGAGGGGCAGGCACGTACCGTGCAGGGCATCGTGGAGGGCGCCGTTGACGGCGAGCTCGTACAGCAGCACGGGTTGGTCGGCGGTGAAGTTGTAGCCGAGCAGTGAGACCACGTTGTCGTGCCGGAGCCTTGAAGCGACGGCCACCTGCCGCCTCAGGTTCCCGACGCTGCCGGTGCCGGCGTTGGCGGCGGGCAGCGTGCTGATGAGCCTCTTGGCGGCGGCGTCCCTGCCGCCCGGCAGCCTTGCCAAGAACACCTCGGCGTGCTTGCCGCGCCCGATGAGCCTCGAGGACGAGAACTTGGCGGTCGCGTGATTCAGCTCGCGCAGCGTCAGCTCCGGCACCTCTCTGCTGTTGCCGCCTGACAAATTAAAAGAAAAACCAGCCGGCCGGCCGCGTGAAAGCTGAAGCAGAAGTGCAGAGGCAGAGCACTCGAGCTTGGCTAATAGACTCGAGAGAAGAAGGCAAGAAATCCTCTACTAGATTGTCGTCATCTAGAGTAAAATGCATCATCCACTAATCAAGATGGAACAGCTAGAGTGGGGAACGAAGGACGCTTACCAGAACGTGCTCGCTCTGCCGGCGTAGCTCGCGCCGGGGCTGACGTCGAGCACAGGCATCCGAACGGCATCTTGATCCACCCCATCGCCGGTAGGTGTGCAAGCTGAAAGGCGAAGGGGCTGGTAGGTCGGTAAGGCAGCAAAGACTGTGGAACGGGCAGAGAAGAAGGCCGGGGAGCTGTAATTTAGGGGATTACAAGGCACGGCTTTGACTCTTCTTATATACGTTAGATCCCTAGAATCACTAGATGCATAAATAGTCGGGACTTTAAGTTTAACCGAGAGTTCAAGAGAGATGCACATGCACGGATCTACCACTAGGGAAGAGAGGAGAGAGGAGAGCCGGGGTCGTACCTTTGCTGTGGCGTGCGGCGGCGGCGGCGGAGGATCTCGGTCCGGCCATCACGTTCGGTCGGTGGAGTTTGCTCTAGGGGCAGCGACGCGCAATGCCGGTGCCTCTCACCGGTGCTCATCGGTCTTGGAGTGGGCGGAGCTTCCCGTCGCTTCTGCACTTCCCAGATCGGTGGGAATGTGGTGGGGGTGGCGGCTCAGGCGAACCTCGTGTCTTGAGCCGTTGGCCCTCACCCCTTTATGTAGTGCAGCGTGACAGGGGCCCGCCAACCATTAGGGTTGGTGCGCCCCCGATCAGGGCGCAGATCAGAGGGCCCCGTGGGCCGTTGGGCCCACTGGAGGGAGATCAATCTAACATTCTCCCCCTTGATCTCACTTTTAACTTTTGTACTCTGAAAGGACTCTTTTCAAAGTACTTTGTCTCATCACAGATGGACACGTAGAGAATGCTTCATCGTCACGGTATTTTCCGATAGAATCAACCAGCTACAACTCATCCCTCTGTTTCTGAAACAACAAAACTTTCTTCATTTCGGGCCCTTTGTAATTCAAGGATCATAGGATTTCCCTTAACCCCATGCCGGCTAAGTGTTCCTTGAACACTTTGGGTGGTAAGCCTTTCGTTAGCGGATCCGCAAGCAGTATTCTTTGTCCCTATATGCTCGAGACTTATAGGTCCGATCCTGGATTTTAACTTTCACAACATAATACTTTATCTCAATTTGTTTAGAAGCATTACTAGACTTGATGTTGTGAGCATATAATACTGCTGCCTGATTGTCGCAGTACATCTTTACTGGTCTCTGAGTACTATCAACCACTCTTAAACCGGGTACAAATTTCTTAAACCTAATGCCTGCCCCAAGGCCTCATTACACGCTATAAATTCTGCATACATCGTAGATGATGCAGTGATACTTTGTTTGGAGCTTCTCCATGAGATAGCTCCTCCTGCGAGATTGAACACATAACCCGTGGTGGATTTTCTGTCATCTATATCTCCCGCATAATCAGCATCTGCATACCCCTTTATCTCTAAGGAGTCAGATCTTGTATATGTAAGCATGAGACCTGTTGTGCCTTGCGAGTAGCGCAAAGCTTTCTTTACCATTTTCCAGTGCTCCATGCCTGGATTATCTTGGTATCTACCAAGTACCCCGGTGACAAAAGATAAGTCAGGGCGAGTGCATACTTGCACATACTATAAGCATATGGAACCGCTTTCATTTGATCGAGCTCGTATTGGTTTCTGGGACACTGAAACCTCCCATATTTATCGCCCTTAACTATATGTGCAGGTGTGGCTTTGCTCGCATGCATATTGAATTTCTTTAGAACTTTTTCTAAATATGCCTTTTGCGATAATCCTAATACCCCATTCCTTCTTTTTTCGGTGAATTTCTATGCCTAAAACATATGATGCTTCACCAAGATCTTTCACATATCAAAATTTGTGGACAAAAATTTCTTAGTTTCCAGTAGCAGACTGACATCACTGCTAGCAAGTAAAATGTCATCCACGTACAAGATTAGGAAAATAAATTTCGCTTTCTTAAATTTCGCATAAACGCAGTTGTTCTCTACGTTCACTGTAAACCCAAATTTCTTTATGACGCTGTCAAACTTTAAATACCACTGTCTAGTGGCTTGCTTTAATCCATAA
The DNA here is from genome assembly GCA_015476505.1 of Urochloa ruziziensis. Taxonomy (NCBI): domain Eukaryota; kingdom Viridiplantae; phylum Streptophyta; class Magnoliopsida; order Poales; family Poaceae; genus Urochloa; species Urochloa ruziziensis. The sequence goes on from CM027118.1 coordinate 55,605,071, forward strand.
ATGGATTTCTTTAGACGACACCCCATATCTTCTTTGTCTTTCATGATAAAGCCCTTAGGTTGTTTCATGTAAACTCTTTCTTCTAATTCTCCATTGAGAAATGCCGTCTTTACATCCATCTGATGTAATTCCAGGTTATAATGTGCCACTAACGCCATCACAATTCTGATGGAATCTTTACAAAAGACTGGAGAAAAAGTGTCTTTGTAATTTATCCCTTCTTTTTGCGTGAAACCTTTTGTCACAAGTCTTGCTTTGTACTTTTCTATGTTCCCTCTGGAGTCATATTTTGGTTTGTCGACCCATTTACAGCCTATTGTTTTGGCTCCTTTAGGAATTTTCTCCAGTTCTCAAACATTGTTGGAACTCATTGACCTCATCTCTTCTTCCTTGGCCTTTTGCCACTCCGATGAGTGAGGACTACTCATGGCTTCTTCATATGTCGTGGGATCACCTTCCATATGAACTTCTATTAAATTATTTAGTTCATAGATGTCCTCGGAGATTGCAGGTCTCCTGACTCTTTGAGACCTTCTTAGGCCCTCTTGCTGTGGTACATTTTGTGCTTGAATCTCTGGCACGTTTTGTACTACTATTTCTGGCACATTCTGTACCACTATTTCTGGCACATTCTCTATGGGTGGTGGCTGCGGTGGCTCTATCGGTTCCTGAAGGACAGGTTCCAGATTTTCACTCAGTTGCCATGGGAGGAATCACAGCAGGCGCTGGCACCTCAACTGTAGGAGCTATTGGTGGAATCACAACCGCATGTGCTGTCGGTGCAGCTACAACAGGTAACTCGAAGTAAGGTTCTTAAACCATTGGAGTAGGTACATATACCCGCTTCTCTTCAAGATCAATCTTTCGAGCAACCATGCTCCCCCTCATCATGTCATCCTCTAGAAAAACAACATGTCTCGTTTCTACAAACTTTGTATATCCGTTAGGACAGTAGAAACTAAAACCTTTTGACTTTTCAGGATAGCCAATGAAATGACGGCTCACTGTCTTGGGATCCAACTTTCCAATCTTTAGGTTATATATTTTAGCTTCAGCAGGGCTCCCCCATACCCTCAGGTGGTTCAGGGAAGGTACTCTCCCTGTCTGTAGTTCATACGGTGTTTTAGGCACCGACTTACTAGACACTCTATTTAGAATATGAATGGCGGTTTTTAACGCCTCCATCCATAATCCCATTGGTAAGGTGGAGTAACTCATCATGTTTTGCACCATATCCTTTAAGGTACGGTTACGTCTTTCAGCTACTCCATTTTGCTGAGGCTTGCCCGGTGTAGAATATTGGGCTCTTATTCTATTTTTCTGTAAGAACCTTGCAAAAGGTACACTTGGCCATATGGGGTATGGCGACCGTAGTACTCCCCTCCACGATCGCTTCTCACTATTTTAATTCTTTTTTCTAGTTGGTTCTCAACTTCTGCTATGAATATTTTAAATTTATCCAACGCTTCCGATCTTTTTTTTAATTGGATAAATGTAGCCAAACTGGGAGTAATAATCAGTGAGTGTTATAAACTAGTCATAATCATCCACACTTTTTACAGGAAAAGGTCCACAAATATCAGTGTGGATTATCTCTAAATTTCCCGCGCTTCATTTGGCTTCTTTTTTAATTTGTTTTACATATTTTCCTTTAATGCAATCTACACATTGTTCTAAGTCTGAGAATCTAGTGGAGGTAGAATTTCATTCTTTACTAATGCAATCTACACAGTGCCATAATTTTGATGATACATTTTGAGTTCTCTTTTTTTTCTTTGTCGCTTTCTCTGACAAGGATACATCAACATTCACATTACGCACAGAATGCACTTTATCACGTAAGGATAATAAATAAAGCTCATCATGAAGGTATGCAACACCAACACAATCATTATTCTTCCAAATGGCACACTTGCCATCACCAAAAAGACAATAAAAAACCATCTTTGTCCAAACGAGAAAACTAATAAAGTTTCTTTAAAGCGAAGGAACATAAAGTTCATCTTTAAGCAAAAAATGAAAACTATCAACTAAGTCAAGGGAGACGTCATCGACAGCTTCCACCTTCGCTTGCACTCCATTCGCTACTTTAACGCATCTTGCGCTTCTTAGCGTAGTCCTTGTCGTATGGAATCCTTGTAAAGAAGACCACTATGGAAGTGAAAGGGGAGGGCAAGAGCGGTTCGAAGGTCAATGAAATGGGTGAAGTTCCATTTACTATGGATTTTCTCCATTCTCCTCTTGAAGCACACAAGCAGGAGCCTTTCACCAAAGAGAGCAAAACAGTTCTGTAAGTGGCAGATCAAAGCCTGAAGTAAAGTGCCTGGTTGTCCTAGTATTCTAAGTAAAGCATTTCATTCTCCAAGCTTTCAGGATATCTCTTCGTTAGCCTTTTGAATTCAGCTATCAGTGTGAAGATGAGCATCTATCTTTCTTTTAAGGATTTAGTGTGTGTGCTTGTTCTTAAGGGAACGTGCAAATCACCCAATCATATCAGGATGGATCCAATGGGTGTGATTTTTGTCTGTATTGATCACTTACCTATGCTATAAGAAGAAGGGTGTCATGGAAGAGTTTGGTGTCCAAAGCCACACCTTCTTTCCCCCATAGGAACAGAGGTCAGGAGCTGTCGGCAGGGCGCTGCATTCAATCTGACTGATGGCTCAAGATAAGTTGGAGACGTACTTTAGATAGATAATTTATTATGTATTTCGCTATTTCGAATACCTAAACTCAAGCAGTGCTAATTTGCTAATCTTGGATCAGCCGGGCGAAGTAAGTGAATCGGCAAGTTGGTCAGAAGTATGAACATGAGAAATACGCAATTTACCAGTAGCAACTTGATCTCGAACGAAATGGAAGTCAATGGCAATGCGCTTCATACGAGAATGGAACACGGGGTTGGCGCAAACATAAGTGGCACTTACATTGTCACAATAGATGACTGGAGTGGGTGAGATTGGAACTTTCAGCTCTTGAAGAAGATTCATGATCCAATTGACTTCAGCGGCAGTGGAGGCAATGGCCCGATATTCGGCTTCGGTGGAGGATCGAGCAACTGTCTTTTGCTTTTTATAACTCCAAGAGATAGGATTGGCTCCAAGGAAAACAACATAAGCTGAAGTGGAAGTTCGATCATTAGGATCACCGGCCCAATCGGCATCCGCAAATGCGTGAAGAGTGCGAGGAGAATTCTTACGGAGCAAGAGACCTTAGTCAAGAGTGCCAACTAGATATCGGAGGAGGCGTTTTACAGCACACCAATGAAGTGTGGATGGGCAATGCATGAACTGAGAGAGCTTGTTGATGGCAAAGGAGACGTCAGGACGAGTCAAAGAGAGATATTGTAAGGACCCAAGAGCTTGACGGTATAATTTTTGATCAGCCGGTGGCGAGCCATCTGATAATTTAAGCACTTCAGTAGTAGCAATAGGCGTTGAGACAGCCTTGGCATCAGCCATGTTAAGTCGATGCAAGAGGTCACTGATATACTTCCTTTGAGATAAGAACAAGCCATTAGCAGTGTAGTGAGCTTCAACTCCAAGGAAATAAGAAAGCTGGCTTTATAGAGAATCGTTTGGCAAGAGTAGAGATAAAAGCATTCACTTCAGCTGCTGCGGATCCAGTGATGATTATATCATCAACATAAACTAGTATATAAATAACCGAAAATGGGGAGTTAAGTATAAACAATGAGGAATGTGAGATGCTGAATCCTTCAGATACTAAAAGGGTAAGGTACGAAGCTCGTTATACCAAGCACGAGGGGCTTGCCGAAGGCCATAAATAGGCTTATGCAACTTGCAAACATAATCAGGAGTAAAAAAGTCTTCAAACCCAGGTGGTTGTTCCATGAATACTTCATAAAGAACCCTGCAAGAACGCGTTATTTACATCGAGTTGGCGAATAGGCCAACTATTAGTCACAGCAAGAGTAAGCAATTTACCTAGATGCCATTGACTTATTAATATTAATAAAAAACAACATATGTTGAATCTGACTCGATCCAGAGGTATTTCCAGCCCTTGGAGTGTGCTATAGCGATAGCCGTCATAACCCCAACCCACTCTGCCTGATATGCGAATCCGCTGCCCAACGAAAGCGCAAAGCATCCATGTACCTCTGCTGTTTCGAAAGATTCCTCCGCATGACGATGGTCCTGGCTGACCTCTCGAGCATCCATCTGTATTAACTTGAATCCATCCAGGAGGTGGAGGTTGCCATAGAATAGAGTGGATCACCGGAGCTTTGCGTGGTTTCCCTTTAAGCCCCAACGCCCGAAGTCTAAGCAGATCAGTCTGCGAAAGTGTGCTTCGAGCCGATGACAGTTGAGCTTTCCAAGTTCTCACGTGCGGATGGGAGGCGCGAATGCTATTTGCCAACTGGTGACCCTGCCCGAGCAGTTCAGAAAGTTCCTCTTCCGTCTTCTCACGAGCAGACAAAACTTGGGTCAACTTCTCTTACAAAGCCTTTTGCTCAGAAAGCAGACTTTGTTTTCGAGCCTCTAATTCCAATTTCCTGAGATTTGGCATTCTTCTCCCGGATCCTCGCGAGATGATAGGGACTTAGCACGGCTCACGCACGTTGCTATACATCAAAAAAGCTTCTTCGTCTGTCTGTCAGCAGCGTATACAAAGGCTGCATGATAAACCTATCATTATCCATCTCACGAACCCACCCTTGGGACGAACTCACTCCTGGTTCTCAAGCTTCCTGTTTCTAAATCGAGGAAACAGATACCAACCAAGTCGTAGACTTACCACTTGAGTATGCTCATACAGCCAAACCTTTTCACCCAGCTACACGCCTGCCTTCAACATTCCTTCGTTCAAATGACTTAAGCCCGGGTTGAAGCTGTGTACCACTAGATGTACACACCACGAAAGAAGACCCCTTACCACGGGAGTCACTAAAGATGAGACTGACCATGATAAGGGTATGGGGCATTGATTGGCTTGGAGGATTAAGGGGAATAGATTCGGGTAGTGGAGCCAACATATTAGGTCGGCCACTGAGATTTTGCCCCTTTTTCTCCACCTGCGCAGGAGATCCTTCATTCACAAGCTAGCTTGGAACGGTGTAAAGAGGGAACTAGTAGCTGGGTGACGTGGAAGACATGAAAGGAGCCTGCTAAAGCTTCATTCCAGGTTTGGTTCAGGAATACGCCGCTTGGCAGGCTGCCCTCCGTCAATCAAAGATCGCTGTCCAGAAAGAAAGCTGGGAAAGGTACCAGCCCCAGGCCCAGGTGAAGAATAGGAAGTCCTATCAAGCAAGAGTTCAGACGGCGTTAATCGAAGAGCTTACCGGTCTGTGTTCCATCAATGCCCTTCGGACTGGCCTGAGAGTTGGGTGATTAGCGAAAAGAAAAGCACTAGCCACGGACCAACGAGCAGTGTGAATCGAACAAAGCATTCAATGAATGATTGGGTTCTTGTCCAGCACCCGCCCCTTTTGCCAATCTAGTAAATTGGACCTCGGATCTGATAATGGGTAGTTGATACATACGGACTTAGAAGGGCGACCCTCACTTCCTTCAATCAAAGCAAGGGTTGTCTTTCCAGGAACTAGCAAACCAAACATAGGAGAAAGCTGGCTAGCAAAAACTAGGAAAGGGGGGCTGGCAGTAGCCGTTCAAGAAATGCAGCGGTTGCTCGACCAAGGTCAATAAGACAGATCCGAATGCCACGGCTGTTCAATTTGAGAAAGGCCCATCTCCTGATTGTGGACACTCAAATCGAATACTTTAGCAATTGGTCTGACAGAACGGATGGTAAGGTGGGGGACCCATACCTTTATTCTATTCCCGTGCTTAGAGCGAGTGAATGAAAAGCTACGCCTGCTGCTTGTGTTGATTGAAAAGAAACCTGTCGGGAGACAGATCGATGTAGGCGCTCGTCCACTGTTGGCGGTGCTACACCATAGATTTGTACCTAGGAGCAAGAACCGTGGCTTCAGGATCAGCTAAGGGTTAATGAGGTTTCTGATACCTTCTATTATTCGTTGAAGCAGGTTCTTTGACTCGGTAGGCACAGCTAGAAGTCACACGAGGTACGCCGGATGAAAGTTTCCTTCTTTCCATGATGGATCTGCTACTAAGAAAGTAAGAGACAGTTGCACCCAAGTCAATCCACCAAGTAGATTTAAGAAACTGTGTATACAAGGATTCATTTACCAATGAAATTACATTTACATTCTCACCTTTAAAGGCCATCACATACTTTAGCCAATCTGGGCAGTTATACTTGTAGTGCCCCTCCTTATGGCAGTGGAGACACATAGTGAAATGGCTCTTCATGTTATCAAGGTACTCCGCAGTGGAGACACTCTCTTCAATCGAGCCAAAGAAAACTGGCTCAATTGTGTTCCTTATCAAGGCCATGCACTTTTTATTTGCAATGAGCCACTGTCTGTTTGAGAGGGTGTAAGCCATCTCAAAAAGGGCATAATCCCTCTCCCTTTGCTGCCAATCTGCATTAGTCTCACTATCACCTCTCACCGGTTTCGGTGGCTTTTCTGGCTGTGGTGTGGTGGTCACCCACTTAATGTCATTACAGATGAAGGCGGAATCAATCTTTTCCCTCCACTTTGCATAATTATCTCCCATGAGAACTGGAATCTCCTTGAGACTAGCCATTAAGTTGGAATATTCTGAAATCCACAAGTAAGGTGAGAAAAGTAACAATTGCATGCATTAATTCAACGCTGGTTAAAAATAATATATACAACTGTTTATGCAATTTAAATCTACATCACCATTGGGCAGAAATAGAAATAAAAGCATATATCATTTTAATTATGATACAATTACTAACAACGTTGGTCAGAAAATAATCCTATCATAATCTGTTCAAAATTAAACTTTAAACATTCTTTCAAATTTAATCATCCTGTTGGTTCAAATTAAATTTAAAAGAACAACATATTAATCTTTGCAGCAGAAATATGAATAAAATTCATAAAACTGGGCATGAACTTTCAATTTTGTACTTCTAAACATTTATCTCGTTGGTTCAAAATGCATAGAAATTCAAAATATACGAGAAACTATCAAAATACATGGAAATATACCCCTGAAAATCATTCAAATAAATGAAAAAGGTTACTGCTCATGGCCTACACTTTTGGCCCACACGCGAAAACGGCCCACAACTGTTAACGCGCGCGCGCCTGGGCCCGCGGCCCGACAGCCAATGCCTGGACTGCCGAGGCGGCCTAGCGCCGCGCCCCTCTTGGGCCGCGTTCGGCCCACGCTACCTGCCGACGCCCGCCGGCCGTCCGATCGAAGATCGACGGCCGAGCGGCGTACCCGGCGCTGATGGCGCGTATAAAACACGCGACCGGGAGGGGGGCACCCTAGCCCCATTTCCTTTCTCCTCCCCGCCCGTCTCGTGCCCGTAGGCGGCAGCGCCTTCTCTTACGCGCGCGGTGGCCGCCATGGCGCTGCCGGCGGCTGTGAGGGGAGGCGCCGCCGACGCTCGGCCGCGGCTACCCCTCCCTCCTCTGTCCTCCCCCTTTCCCCCTCCTTCTCCCCCCACAGCGAGATCCGGAGGGTCGTCTCGTGACTGGACGCGACGAAGATGGCGGCGTCGCCGTGGTGCTGCTCGCTGGCGGGCGAGCTCCCCCTTGCGGGAGAGCGCGCTGCCGTCGAGCGGCGCCTCAGTGGCTCCGAGCCCGAGCCCGAGCCCGCGCGCGCGGTCGAGTTCCACGGCCCCGGCTCGGCTCTGTCCGGCGGCGGTGGACGCCGGCGGCGAGGTAGGTAAGGCCGAGCAGCCTCTCTCCCTTTCTTTTGCTTTTTCTTTTACCCTAGATCTAGATCTAGGGTTAGGGTTTCGGGTCTTTTTCCTTTTTCGATTTTCAATCGATTTTTCTTCCTTTCCCAATCTATTTCTACATCTAGTAGGCGACTGATACCAATGTTAGACCCCTAGGATCACTAGATGCACAAATAGCCGGGACTTTGAGTTTAACCGAGAGTTCAAGAGAGATGCACATGCACGGATCTACCACTAGGGAAGAGAGGAGAGAGGAGAGCCGGGGTCGTACCTTTGCCGTGGTGTGCGGCGGCGGCGACGGAGGAGCTCGGTCCGGCCATCACGTTCGATCGGTAGAGTTTGCCCTAGGGGCAGCGACGCGCGGTGCTGGTGCCTCTCATCAGTGCTCGTCAGTCTTGGAGTGGGCGGAGCTTCCCGTCACTTCTGCACTTCCCAGATCGTTGGGAATGTGGGTAGGGGTGACGGCTCAGGCGAACCTCGTGTCTTGAACCGTTGGCCCCCACCCCTTTATGTAGTGCAGCGCGACAGAGGGGCCATCCAACCGTTAGGGTTGGTGCTCCCCCGATCAAGACGCAGATCAGAGGGCCCAGTGGGGCGTTGGGCCCACTAGAGGGAGATCAATCTAACAATATAGTCCCTGGTCGTCATGCCCGCCGGCCCCTGCTAACCGTGTCCATCATCAGGCTTTGCCTTTACCGTCTTATTAGGGTTTAAGCCGGCTTGGCTGACCGGATGACTTTGGTATGCAACAGCAATGCCGGGAACGACGACGATGGACCCATCTGATGAATCGACGAGCCACACGCACCGCACCACCAGCTGCAACACACGCGCCTGATGGCATAGGCACGCACGGAGACCGGAGAATTCATTTCTGCAGCACGGAGAAAGGAGGGGAACTGGGGAAGGTTCATGGAAGCCTCCCTCTTTCCCCTTTGGGCAATAACATCTCGGCCATGGGCGCTCGCGTGCTGGATCGGACCTCCCCAAACCAGTGCTCGGTCGTCCTCGCTCTCGGCACAAGGCAAGCGAGATAAGTTTCAATCGATGGCGATAATGCAATCATCTGTTGGCACCAAAGCTTTTGTTTGGTGTTCTGGTTGCTCTCTAGGATGAACACACGCACACAAGAACAAAGGAAGAAGAAACGCACAAAGGAGTTGCCCGTGCCTAGCACCCTTTTCTCTGTTTATTATTCCTCAACTCAAAATGAGATTACACAGACTGATATTTAAAGACTCTAATAGAGTCGGCGGCCGTTCCAGCGACATGCGCAAGTAGCCTCAAGAACAGGTAGGAATGGCAACGGGTCGGGTTCGGATCGGGTGAAGTGTCTGGCCACCCAAAACCGAAACCCGAACTTAAAACCCGAAACCGCCCCGAACACCGATTCGGGTGAAAATCCTTCCCCGAAACTGAAACCCGCGGATACCCGAAACCCGATTGGATACCCGAAACTTGTTTTGTATGGCAAAATATTAAGAATGATGATGACTTTTTATAAACATATGCATGATATATAACATATTGACATGTATAAACAAGAGGCAACAAATAGTAAATAATTGCATGAGTCAACTTAGAGTAGTATATAAGTAAACAAGTTATTATTAGTATATTATTTTTTTGAAAGATATTATTGGTATATTATAAAACATGAGTTTTAATTCCTAATGATTGATTTCGGTTATCCATTGGGTATCCACGGGTGAAAAACCAAACCCGAAACCGAACCCGATAGGTTTCGGGGCCCCGAACCCGAAAACCGTGGCTGAGAAATTCAAACCAAAACCAAACCCGCTAGACCCGAAACCCGTGGATATCCGACCCGAAACCGCCCCATTGCCATCCTTAAGAACAGGTCACACGATCAACTAATCCCTAAACTAATGCAAGTACCAACTAGCCCACGTCCAACAAACTCACGGCTGCATGCGTCCATGCAAACCTCCACCGTCTTCAGCTCTTGGACGTGCGCATGACCCGGCCAACAAACACCAGGCCGCCACAGTACGTGTTGGACCAACTCCATGTGCACCTGCAGGTACTCAACTCTTGGCTCAAGATTAGCTCACCACTCACTCCTAATCTCCACAACGCCATGTAACACGCACCCATCTAGCACATGGACTCTGCCAATATCACGTACACATTTGACTGACACATAAAAATACCAACATACTACTCAATGCTAATCAACAAGATTAACTAACATTCTCCTCCTAATCTTGTTGCCATTTATTTGATCACCTCCTTGTCTGCTTCAAAGTAGTGTCGGCTCGTAGTCGGCGTCCGCCATCGCAAGAAGCGCTGCCTGCTTTGGCTCGGCACACTTCTTTTCCCAAGAGTAGTGCCCGAACTGCTGGCAGTTGTAGTAGCGCACCTTGGACTTTTCAAAGGCACCATTCTTCTTGTTCTTCCTCATGAGTTCCTTCCACTGCTCCTCCGTGAGCAGCAAGCGGCCACCTACTTCAACCTCACTTTTATCAGTTTCATACCTTTCTTCCACGGATTTGAGACGGCCAGTGAGCTCCTCAATGGACAACGTCTTCAAATCGATCAGCTGCTCGATGGAGATGGCCACCTGGGTGTACTTGGATGGAACCACACTAAGGAACTTCTTGACCACCATCTCATCTTCCATAGTGCCGCCCAGTGTACGGATGTTGTTGACGAGGCCCGTCAGCCGCATGGCGAAGTCGTCTACTGGCTCTCCTTCCTTCATGCGGATCAACTCGAACTCCTTGCGCAAGGACTGAGCCTTTGCCACGCGCACGCGCTCGACGCCCATACGCATTGTGCGCACAGTTTCCCATGCCTCCTTGGCCGAGTCCTTCACCGCCAATGTTGCCAGCATCTCTGGTGGCACCGCTTGAAGGATGGCTGACAATGCCATCCTATCAATCCGGTACTCCGCACCGCCGGGGTAGACGGCATCCCAAACGCCTTGCGCCTGCAGGTTCACCTTCATCAAGAGTGACCACTCGATGTAGTTGCTGCTCGTGAGAACCGGGTAACGCACGGTCACCCCGGCTTCCCTCACGTGCTGCACCACCAGGTCACGAGAACCGGTGCTGGCGCCGGCTCCGTCGTTGTTGCCGTCACCGCTCTTGCCGTCGTCGCTCTTGTCGTCGCCACTCTTGCCATCCTTTGCTGGCGGCGTGTACCCGGCTCCATCCTTGCCGCTCATCTCCTCAGGATCGCCTAACGGCTCTGATGCCAATTGTTGGCACCAAAGCTTTTGTTTGGTGTTCTGGTTGCTCTCTAGGATGAACACACGCACACAAGAACAAAGGAAGAAGAAACACACAAAGGAGTTGCCCGTGCCTAGCACCCTTTTCTCTGTTTATTATTCCTCAACTCAAAATGAGATTACACAGACTGATATTTAAAGACTCTAATAGAGTCGGCAGCCGTTCCAGCGACATGCGCAAGTAGCCGCAAGAACAGGTCACACGATCAACTAATCCCTAAACTAATGCAAGTACCAACTAGCCCACGTCCAACAAACTCATGGCTGCATGCGTCCATGCAAACCTCCACCGTCTTCAGCTCTTGGACGTGCGCATGACCCGGCCAACAAACACCAGGCCGCCACAGTACGTGTTGGACCAACTCCATGTGCACCTGCATGTACTCAACTCCTGGCTCAAGATTAGCTCACTACTCACTCCTAATCTCCACAACGCCATGTAACACGCACCCATCTAGCACATGGACTCTGCCTATATCACGTACACATTTGACTGACACATAAAAATACCAACATACTACTCAATGCTAATCAACAAGATTAACTAACATCATCACACACTAGTGTAGCGTGTAGACGAAGAATCCTTTAGTTTTCAACGTAACTAATGTACTGCTACAGCACTACTACCCAGCTGGCTGGTAAATGCGTCAACATGCCACTTCAAAACGCACCGTTTCCTGCAGAACGATTTTACATATGTCATATATATGATCGTAACTAGTACGTCACTACTACACAAACGGGCTATCACAGCCGGTTTTTTAAAAACCGTCTGTGATAGGGCATCACAGCCGATTTTTAGTTAGGTGGGGCAAGCTGCCACCAGAACCGGCTGTGATGCTCACTATCACAGCCGGTTTTTCTCACAAACCGGCTGTGATAGTCGGCCGGCGCATCACAGCCGGTTTTTCTTACAAACCGGCTGTGATGCCCCCTTTCACAGCCGGTTTGTAATTCAAACCGGTTGTGATGTGCCTGTACAGTACAAAACCCTCTTTCCCTCCCCTCCCCTTCTTCTAAACCCGACGCCCACTCCTCTCTCAACCCTTTTTGCTCACCATTTTCACCAAATTGCTCTCTAAAGGTTGGGTTTTTTGAAGAATCACTCTATCAACTTATTTTGAGGTGGGTAACTCGCAACCATTTCAATTTTGAGCATGTTTCATCTACTAGATTTTGAATTTTGGCATGAATTTGATGTAGGGGCTCTCTTGTTCCATTTTAGAGATCATTTATTGGCAAATTGCAATGGGAAAAGTGTGATTTGTTTGAAGAATCACTCCATCAACTTATTTTGAGGTGGGTAACTAGCAACCATTTCAATTTTGAGCATGTTTCATCCACTAGATTTTGAATTTTTGCATGAATTTGATGGAGGGGCTTTTGTGCCATTTTAGAGGGGATTTGTTGTCAAATTTCAATGTAGAAAGGAAGAATCACTCCATCAACTTAATTTGAGGTGGGTAACTAGCAACCATTTCAAATTTGAGCATGTTTCATCCACTAGATTTTAAAATTTGGCATGAATTTGATGTAGGGGCTCTCTTGTTCCATTTTAGAGGGGATTTCTTGTCAAATTTCAATGTAGAAAGTGGGATTTCTTTGAAGAATCACTCCATCAACTTAATTTGAGATGGGTAACTAGCAACCATTTCAAATTTGAGCATGTTTCATCCACTAGATTTTGAATTTTGGCATGAATTTGATGGAGGGGCTTTTGTGCCATTTTAGAGGGGATTTGTTGTCAAATTTCAATGTAGAAAGGAAGAATCACTCCATCAACTTAATTTGAGGTGGGTAACTAGCAACCATTTCAAATTTGAGCATGTTTCATCCACTAGATTTTAAAATTTGGCATGAATTTGATGTAGGGGCTCTCTTGTTCCATTTTAGAGGGGATTTCTTGTCAAATTTCAATGTAGAAAGTGGGATTTCTTTGAAGAATCACTCCATCAACTTAATTTGAGATGGGTAACTAGCAACCATTTCAATTTTGAGCATGTTTCATCCACTAGATTTTGAAATTTGGCATGAATTTGATGTAGGGGCTCTCTTGTTCCATTTTAGAGGGGATTTCTTGTCAAATTTCAATGTAGAAAGTGGGATTTCTTTGAAGAATCACTCCATCAACTTAATTTGAGATGGGTAACTAGCAACCATTTCAAATTTGAGCATGTTTCATCCACTAGATTTTGAAATTTGGCATGAATTTGATGTAGGGGCTCTCTTGTTCCATTTTAGAGGGGATTTGTTGCCAACCTTCAATGTACAAATTGGGATTTCTTTGAAGAATCACTCCATCAACTTAATTTGAGGTGGGTAACTAGCAATCATTTCAAATTTGAGCATGTTTCATCCACTAGATTTTGAAATTTGGCATGAATTTTAGATGGACAACGATCGAGGCTGGATGTACAGGCCAGCGGCCAAAAGAGATGTTATATATATCAACGGCGTTGATTCATTTGTGAAGGTTGCGAAGGCTTACATCAACATGAGTGATGGATATGTGTATTGTCCATGCTATGACTGCAAAAACCAGAAACAGTTTCGTAAAGTCGAGCAGATCCGGTGTCATTTGTTGTCTAGGGGGTTCGTGCCAAACTACAAGATTTGGAATAAGCATGGTGAGGAAGGTGAGAATGAAACCACGCAGCAAACTACCCGAGAGAAGATTAGGGAAACAGTACACCATCAGGCCACACAGGCAGTGGAACTTGAAAATGAGCCAGAATCGGTCGAACAAACATATATGGAAAACATCGGTGAAACCTTCGCCGAGACATTAGCTGCGGATGATGTGGTTGATGGTCTTGACCAGATGATACGTGATGCGGAGCCAGAATGCTTGGATGCAAAGAATCTGAAAAAGCTCGAGCAGATGAGAAAGGATGCAAAGACTCCGTTGTACAGTGGTTGTAGCATGTCGAAACTTGAAGCTGACCTCTTGCTACTGGAGATGAAGGCAACAAATGGTGTGTCAGACACGGGCTTTGACAATTTGCTGAATATTCTGGAGAAGATGCTTCCCAGCCCTAATGGATTGCCGAAGAACACATACCAGGCAAAGCAAATGATATGTCCGATTGGGCTAGAAGTACAAAAAATACATGCATGCCCAAATGATTGCATCTTATATCGTGGTGACTATAAAGAATTAGATGCATGCCCAGTGTGTGAAGCTTCTAGGTACAAGTCTGTATCAGCTATACATATGACATGTGATCGAAATAAAAGACCACCCGCCAAAGTCGTCTGGTACTTTCCCGTGATTCCTTGATTGAAGCGTTTATTTGCAAACCCAAAGACAGCAAAGCTTATGCGTTGGCATGAAGAAGAGCGTCTGAATGATGGAAAGCTTAGACATCCGGCTGACGGTTCACAGTGGAGGGCTATCAATTATCATTTCAAGAAGAAATTTGCCAGTGAAATAAGGAACGTAAGGTTCGGATTGAGTACTGATGGTATGAATCCTTTCAACATGGTTAGCAGCAAACATAGCACCTGGCCTGTCACTCTTTGCATATACAACCTTCCGCCTTGGCTTTGTATGAAGCGGACGTATATTATGATGCCTTTGCTGATCGAAGGGCCAAAGCAGCCATTAAATGAAATCGATGTGTACCTGGAGCCACTGGTGGATGATCTTGTGACTTTGTGGGATCATGGTGTCAATGTTTGGGATGAGTACAAGAGAGAACACTTCAAGTTGAAAGCATTGTTATTCGTAACAATCACGGACCTCCCCGGCCTTGGTACTGTATCTGGCCAGGCTACAAAGGGCTATAATGGTTGTGTGGTTTGCGTCGACGAGACCGACGCTAGATGGTTAAATAATAGCAAGAAGATGGTCTACATGGGCCATCGTAGGTTCCTTCGCAGAGATCACCCATATCGGCGGAACAAGAAATCATTTGATGGGACAACCGAGGAGCGCTCGGCTCCGAGTTATCGCGATGGACACGAGATCTTTAAAATAGTCAGCAAACTTGATGTGGTATTTGGAAAGGGAAAAGGAAGTGTACCCGCACCAGCAGGCGCTTTATGGAAAAAGAAGTCTATATTCTTTAGACTTCAATATTGGGAATTCCTTACTATTCGCCACGCACTCGATGGCATGCATCTAACTAAAAATGTGACTGAGAGCACCCTTGGAACATTAATGGCCATGAAAAAAAAGGGAAAGGACTCACAGGAAGTCCATCAAGACCTAAAAGAATGGGGTGTCAGGCCTGAACTACATCCTATCATACAGCCTGATGGGAAAAAGAAGCTTCCAGTTGCTTCATGGACAGTGACTAAAGACGAGAAAAAGAAGATCTGTAAATTCTTTCATGAGTTGAAAGTGCCCACCGGATACTCGGCCAACATCAGGAGGCTGGTCAACATACAGGAGTCAAAATTCAACATGAGTTGCATGAAGGCCCACGACTGCCACGTTATCATGACACAACTTCTCCCTGTTGCGTTAAGGGGTGTGCTGCCACCGAAGGTGAGGGATCCCCTCATAATGTTGTGCTCTTTCTTCAATGCTATATCACACAAAGTCATAGATCCAACAACGCTAGACAAGCTTCAAAAAGACCTAATCCATACTATAAACAGGCTCGAGATGCATTTTCCACCGACATTTTTTGACATGTCAGAGCATCTGCTTATTCACCTTGTTGCTCAGATAAAATCAATTGGTCCAATGTTCCTGCATAACATGTTTCCTTTCGAGAGGTTAAACAGTGTGCTTAGGAAGTATGTTAGAAACAGATTAGACCGGAGGCTAGCATGGCAAATGGTTGGGAGACTAGGAGGCAATTGAGTTCTGCACATACTATTTGGATCTGCCAAGAGTCGGTGTGCCTTTATCACGCCACGAGGGAAGGCTGGTTGGGAGGGGGACGATCGGCCGTCATTCGAGCAGGATCGATGACCTTGATGCTTTCACGCAAGCACATTACACTGTTCTACAGCAAGCATCTGTAGTTTCGCCATATATTGAAATGCATATGCGAGAGCTACAGAACCAGAACAGAGCCAAACAACAAAAGTGGATCATGAAAAAACATAGAGAATGCTTTGGTGACTGGTTAAGATTGAAATTAACTGTTGGTACAACTGGTTCTCGTGAGCTAGATTTGTTGGTTATGGGACCATCAAGTACGTTGACAAAATTTCAAGGATATGACATAAATGCGTACTCATTCTACACAACAAAGCAAGATGAAAAAAGTGTCAACCAGAACAGTGGTGTTCGTATCGATGCTTATGACAACAATCAACACTTGCAGACATACTACGGGACCATTGAAGAGATCTGGGAGCTAGATTACGGGCCCAACTTAAAGATACCTCTTTTCCGGTGCAAGTGGGTGAATCAAGTGGCAGTCTTCGAGGACAAGTATGGTATGACTGTCGTCGATCTTAAGAAGACAGGCTACAGAGACGAACCATTCGTTTGTGCGAAAGATGTAGTGCAAGTCTTCTATGCAAAGGACCTCGCTAATGATGGAAAACACGTTGTTCTTCAAGGAAAAAGGAAGATCGTCGGTGTTGAAGACACAACCGAGGAAGAAGGGAACGACTTCAACGACATGCCTCCTCTCGGGCCTGATGTCGACCTACCTGTGTTTGAAGAGAAAGATGATGAGCCAGCTTACGTCCGACGTGATCATGACGAGGCCGTCATCGTTAGTTGAATAATGCATAGTTATGTAATAATTAGAGTTAATTGCAGTACTTTTACCTTATTTTGGTATTTAAGAGTTAATTGCACTACTTATACTTTATTTATATATTTAGAGATAATTGCACTACTATTGTTTAAGTATTTAGAGTTAATTGCACTAACTTTCCATGCCTTTTGCTTTAATTTTATTGTGTGCAAAATATTATAAAATATTTCTAATATTCATCACAACCGGTTTTTATTAAAAACCGGCTGTGATGACAGTGTTCACAGCCAGTTTTTAATAAAAACTGGCTGTGAAGAGTGTTTTCACAGCCGGTTTTTAATAAAAACCGGCTGTGATGTGGCACACAGCCCGAGGCAAAACCGCCCAGTACTTATTGCTTGTGTCTGCTCGCAAGCTCACGCCCGAGCTCATTCTCTCGCTCTCCCGCTCTGCTAGCTCTCTTGCTCGTTGGCTCGCTCTCTCGCTCGTTTGCTCTGCTAGCTCTCTCGATCGCTCTCTGCTGCCTGCTCGCGAGCACCACCGTCACCCGGTCGACAAACAAAGCTTAGGTATATATATACATCTTCTCTCCTGCGTTTTTTTTCATTTGTATTGTTGTACGTAGTTTTCTTTCGATACGAGTGCAAAGCTCAGGTATTTAAGTTGCTATATATTATATATAGAACTATAGCTAAATGTTTTCTTCCGTTAAATAGGAAAATATATATAATGTCGAGACAGCGTGCAAGATCAAGTCGTGGTAGACTGTATCCGCCGCACCCAGCTATGTTTTCGGGAGGTCTCACTGCACCACCACCAAACCCTCCAGGACCGGTATTTGAAGGGTTCATTCCGATTGTGCCTGAAATCCGTAGGGATTTGGTAAGACTGGTATAATGTAATTTTTTTATGATTAAATTATATGATTATTATGTTATCGTATTGATTCTTAACTAATTTTGAAATCAGGCGATTAATGCACTTGAATGGTTCAAAACTGTAGTAACTAACATAAGTGGCTCTTGTCCTATGGTGATAAGAGAGAGAAGTGGTATAAATCGTGGGAGATATACTGTTTCTCTTTCAATCCAAGCCAGTGCTTTGCGCGACCCAAATCCTAGTGAAAATGTTATTTTCCACGTGCATTCTGGACCCTACCATCAAGAATTTGTTGCCGCACGTGATGCTGTGAGAAAAGCCCTGGTACAAGTGCAAAGTCATACAAGACATTACTTTCCGGACTACAGTTTCTTCAAGCTCAAAGCACTAGAGATGAATGAGACAGACGTGACACAGATGCCTAAAAGGATTTCCCCTGCTTATGAATCGGAATACGTAAGTTAACTCTGATGCATATGTTATTTTTTCCTTAATTTTTTACTAAAATGTCAAATTTAACTCTTAATTTTATATGTTTAACGTATAGGATGACTTGTATAATGGATTCCTGCACACAGAGAATGGTCTGAGAGAAGTGTTGCATCACATCCTACCACAGTTGGGCTACTCATTCATACCGCCACATTCTTATCGAGTAAATGGTGGTTTTCAAGCATTTGTAACCTTGACTTCACCAGAAGTCCCTTCGATGACAATATATGGTGAGACATTGGATGCGAATTATAAGGCAAAGGATAGTGCATTAATATATGCACTAGATTATGTGGATCGTTATCTTAATATAAACATTATTGATGTAAACTATTCTACTTATCTCATGAGGGTTTGTGGCGTGCAGGGGTAGATAGACTACTGTATTATGGTGTTGTAAGGACTTAGTAATGCGTGTTGTGCTATCAGTGTGATATTGTAAGAAAACCGGTTGTGATATTGTGTTATGGTTTTGTAATAATTTAATAATGTGCGTGATTGTGTAAGACTTGAATTGTGTATGATGTAAGATTTGAATAAAGTGTATGATGTAAGATTTGAAATTAGAGATTCAAATTTTTGCACTACATCAAAACTAGCGACCGTTACTAAAGCAATAGACGTGTCTCGTTATTCCAATGTGTATTTCGCACACACTCAAACATTTTTGAAATTGTTCATACAGTATACATATTTTTAATATGTGATATACACTAAGTTTAGCCTAGTGCAGGAGTCTCAAATTTTTTCGAGACTTATTCTATTTTCTATGAATTAAATGATTTTTCGGCTGTTAAAATGGAAAAATATATCACAAACGGTTTTTGTTTAAAACCGGCTGTGATTGTGTATGATGTAAGATTTGAATAAAGTGTATGATGTAAGATTTGAAATTAGAGATTCAAATTTTTGCACTACATCAAAACTAGCGACCGTTACTAAAGCAAAAGACGTGTCTCGTTATTCCAATGTGTATTTCGCACACACTCAAACATTTTTGAAATTGTTCATACAGTATACATATTTTTAATATGTGATATACACTAAGTTTAGCCTAGTGCAGGAGTCTCAAATTTTTTCGAGACTTATTCTATTTTCTATGAATTAAATGATTTTTCGGCTGTTAAAATGGAAAAATATATCACAAACGGTTTTTGTTTAAAACCGGCTGTGATGCCACCATCACAACCGGTTTTAAACAAAAACCGGTTGTGATGTTGAGCATCACAACCGGTTTTAAAAGAAAAACCGGCTGTGATGCCTCCATCACAACCGGTTTTTCTTTAAAACCGGTTGTGATGCCTAAACATATAGGCCCGCGCGCGCCCGCCGTTCCAAATTTTCAGTCGCGCCCGCTCCCGTCGCGCTCTGCTCGCCGTCGCGTCTGCTCGCCGTCGCCGCTCGCCGCCGTCCACGCTGCCCCTCGACGCCGCCGACCCCCCTGGACGCTCCCCTCGCCGCCCCCCTCGATGCCGCCGACCCCCCTGGACGCTCCCCTCGCCGCCCCCCTCGACGCCGCCGGCCCCCTCGCCGCCCCCTCGACGCCGCCCCCCTCGACGCCGCCGGCCCCCTCGACGCCCCCCTCGCCGCCGCCCCCCCTACGCCGCCGCCCCCCTCTACGCCGCCGGCCCCCTCGCCGCCGGCCCCCTCGACGCCGCCCCCCTCTACGCCGCCGGCCCCCTCGCCGCCGCCCCCCTCGACGCCGCCGGCCCCCTCGCCGCCACCCCCCTCGACGCCGCCCCCCTCTACGCCGCCGGCCCCCTCGCCCTCGCCCCCCTCGACGCCGCCGCCCCCCTCGACGCCGCCGCCGGCCTCGACGCCGCCCCCCTCTACGCCGCCGGCCCCCTCGCCGCCGCCCCCCTCGACGACGCCGCCGGCCCCCTCGACGCCGCCGCCGGCCCCCTCGCCGCCGCAGGTTGGCATTGCTATCTTTGAAATTCACAGTGTTATGTCATTTTACTCGTCTTGTTTCATGATATTTGTCCCATTTTTTAGGAAGGATCGTACCAAATGTTTGTGCATTTGGAAATTAAGAGCTGAATTGAAATAGTATTTTAACTTTTCATTTTAGTACGACAATATTGGTCAATTGGCTGAAGCGTATGCTAATATAGTTAATAATCTACATATAACTAATCCAGATAGGCTTGAACAAACCATATTAGTTTTCTACGAACAAATTTTTACTGCACAAATTTAAAATTAGGGGCCATAGCTTTTGAGGCAGGGTTTAGCCCACAAAAGGTTTATGAGACATTTATCCACTTGAAGACAACCCTACTCGCTCTTTCATCTAAAGAAAACTATAATCCTCCCTTTTGCCACTGTTTCCACAGTGCACATGTCTCCATTATCATCTCCTTCTAATGAACAACTTCATTTTCCTGTATATAAAACATGCATATGGAAAATCAAGAGAGAAAAAACAAAATAATTGCTAATTCAGAAATCTAGAAGCTTCATGTATTGGAATATTAAGTGTATTACAGTGTAGATTAAAATTAAATAATTTGAAGTTAAATAATAAGTGTGTTACATTATAGATTAAAATTAAATAATTTGAAAAGGTCTAAGAAACGGTTGCATTGATTCAAGTAATATGTGATTATTTAAGGCTTGTCTGGAGAAAGGGTTCAATTTACATTTATTAATTATTTTTTCAAGTTCAAACTAGATTTTAAAAGCTATCTGGGCTATCTAACAAGCCTCCCCGTTGGCAAGATTTGGGTTATATGCTGAACTTTTAGCTGTTTCGTCTTGTTATGATTCGAGTCATCCTTCATATATGGATTGTATTTATAAAACACTGCTTTCTTATGACCTTCTCTAGCATAGTATGCAAGAGAATGAATTGGCTAAACATATGCTCGATGGGATATTTCGCAACTTGTTAAGGACTTAGGTTAAATTGAAGAGGCTACACTTGTTCAATTTTTTTGGGTTTTGCTACAAATCTTGAAACGGTTCATAGGAAAGCCATTAATATATACCTAGCATGTAGGGGATAGTTTATAAATAAGAATCTTAGTTTTTATTCACTTTATGTAAGGAAAATGCGTCATTTCACACGGTTGAGAGCCCGTTTTGGGAAACAAGACGCGAATGAAGCGGAGAATGCTGGTGCTCACCAGGATGGCGGAGATGATGGTGCTAACCACGAAGGAAGCCCTTCCGCGTACCTCAACCTAGACTTTGGTGCTGAGGAGGTAGTTCGTTTGCACACACCTTTGCTATAATTAGTTTGGTGACAAATTGATCTCATTAGTTTTGATCTCTGCACGTAGGAGCATGTTGGAAACAGGTCAGAGGTGACCGAAACATCAGAAAAACCTAAGGGCAAGCGAGGCCGAAGCAAGATGCCTCAAGGGCGAACTGTAATAAACGCGGTCGATGCATCCGGAGAGCCAGTAGATCCTATTACGGTCCAGGGGCCTTACAAAACGGCCATCGGAAATATAGTGAGGGATAATGTTCCGATAAAATATCAGAGCTGGAACGGAAAGGAGGATCCGAACCTCACAGTGCCGGACCAGATCAAGGAGTTATGTTGGGAGAAGTTGTTGGAGAGCTTTATCTTCCCAAGTGACTCGGCGCGGGAAATAGCGAAGAAAAAGGTCTTGAAGACAATGGGTGAGAGATTTAAGCAATTTAGGTGTATACTATATAAGCATGTCAAGGCGGGAACCGAGCCAGACTGGGATCAATACCCAAGTCAAAGGGCTTACTGGGCTGACTTTCTTGCATACAAGAGTAGCACTAAGGCCAAAGAAATGAGTCAGCGGAACACTGAAAATGCACTGAGTAACCCCCTCCCTCATAACTTGGGAACTCGTGGGATCGTGCGCAAGTTACCGCAATGGGACGCAGAGTTTCAAGAGATGGAAAAGAATGGTGTCGTGCCCGAGACCGTAGGATGGGAGATGCGTTCTTTGATATTTGCTCTCTCCCATGGGAGTAGTCACGGTCCTGATGGAAAGCTTGTGAGCAAAGATGAACGTGCCAAACATCTGGTGAAACGGATCCAAGAAGTACGTGAGGAGGTTTCCTCAGGTGCTTTTGTTCCAGATAGGGAGAATGACGTGCTGAGCCGAGCCTTGGGAACCAAAGAGCATCCTGGCCGCGTACGAGGAATGGGGCTAGTTCCGTGGCAGCTTGGCTTCGCCGAATATTCTGACTCGTACAGAAGTCGATCAAGGTCGAAAGCACAGCGAGAAGCAGTAGTTGAAGATCTTATGCAGAAAGTTCGTGATGAAATGGATGCTTCTCAAGCAAAGTTGCGTGAGACGATTCGCGAGGAGATTCGTGGAGAGTTGCTTGAGCAAAGCCAGAGCCAGCGTCCTCTTGTTGCAGCTCAAGATGGCTGCGACATTCTCGCTAGCCCAGTTGTGCTGCCTCGAAGCAGTTGCGGGAGTAATGCACATCCCCCCGTAGAAGACCCCAATAACAGATTCCCGGTGGATGAGATCACTGAACCAAAGGCTTGTAAGTTATATGTGATGTCGGGGTTTATCAAGACCAAGGTGGCCATAGGTCTAGCTCAGCCTACCCGAGAGAAAGAGGTTTTGCATTGTCGAGAACTGCCGACCGGTTTTGCAAGAGTGACACTTGACGCACTTGTGAAGAAGAAATACGGCGTAGTTGAGTTGGAAATTGCAGGGCAGGATGACAAGGTTAAGCTCAAGGATAACCTTGGATGCTTTGTGGCGTGGCGGAAGCGCTACATATCCTTTACTGATTCTGATTCGGAAGGGTCGTCAGACGAGAACACGTTTCCACCGGAGAGGGTACCAAGTCAGCCTAGCCCTCAAATAGATCAGAGTCCGCCTCGAAATGAACCAAGTCCACCTCCAAGGAAAGAAACCCCCCCCAAGGGAACCAACTCCTCCTCGCAGGCCGGCTACGAGGTCCTTGCTAAGTGCATTCACTGAAAGTCCGGTGAGGACCAGATCATCGCAGAAGCGGCGAGCATGCAACTCAAGCCCGCCTCCGCTAAAAGAGAAGAAAAAAGCGGTGAGTGGAAGCATAACATCCCTCCTCCCTGATAAGGACGAGCCGACGGTAGGCAGACAGGCGGTTGAGCACTTTCACAAGTTGTGCTCGGTTAAGCAAACGGGGAATAACAAACCGCCAAAGACAGACTTTGAGCGAATCACTGCTAAGAAGTCAATGTTGGAATTTAGCAAGCTGAAGCACCAAGATAACCTTGATCAGGAGAAATCAATTAAAGCTCAATTTTGCATGGAAGGTGGCATGACTGAGGAAGACTTGGACAATATAGCGAAGGAAGATGGTTACCTTGTCACTGCTCCAACAAAATTAGCTTGGACGTTTGAGCACGGGAAAGACCTAGTTTGCCCAGAAGAATTGCCTGGCCTACCGATGAAGATGAGGAATTTGCATGATTGGTACAAACGTCAATCCGGCATTTACTTTGGAGTGAGGTACCCAAAGGAATTCTTTGGCCAAATAATTGAAGGCAGTCCTCGTCACGACAGGTACCTCGAATACAAGTCTCTATTTGAGTTGTACCAGCAAGATGCTCTCGACGTCAACATCCTCTTCCTGTGGTGCTTGTAAGTATTCTCTTCTGATGTACATTCTGTTCACTTCTTTTGCTCAACACAATGCATTTTACAACTAGATCTTTTTTAGGATGGAGTCCCACTTGTTAAAAGAGCGTGGGATTAAAGACATAGCCTTCTTGGACCCTGTTGCAGTAAATGAGAAGAATTTTGCAAATGTTGATACCATGCATTATTTGTACAATGCTTTTTGCCTTCTTAAAATGAAGGAAAGCATACTTCTACCGTACAACTTCCTGTAAGTGTGTTCCTAGTTACATTTCATCTCTCCTTTATCTAACCGTTGTTAGTTACGCGGCAAAAATGATCATGTTTCACCCTTTGGTTTACAGCGGCCATTATGTTCTCTTGGATATTTGCATTCTTCAAAGTTCCATCAAGGTTTATGACTCAAAAGATAGGCCTCTTCATTTGATCGATCCACTCATTCAAGTACTAAACAAGTAAGTATAGACAAATCACTCTTTTGGATCAAAATTGATTGCATCTGCCTGATCACATTCACTCCGAAAATGTCCTGTAGGGCTTTCAAAATGTATTGCAAGAAAAAGGAAAACAAAGGGTTGCATAGACCCTTCGTCACAGATAAATTCACTGTATCATCTACAAAGTGGATTAAAAAGCAGCCGATGGGAAACAATCACTGCGGGTACTATGTCATGCACTACATCCACTGCTACACTGGTGACGACTTTAGCGCTCTAGAGAGACAGGTTTGTGGGGGTTTACCGCTTTATGTGAACCTAACTAGGGTTCGTATCGTCTTTTACTTTCTCAATAGTTTTAGCCATATATGTTAATGCATTTTTGATTCACTAACTCATGTTCTTACTTCACTACTCATGTGCTTGCTTCGCTCTCACTCATGTTGCAGGAAGCCGAGGTTGGTGCGTCCGCGATGATTGCGACCGAGATAATTGCACTTTCAGAACAGCTTGCCGGGTTCATTCTCGAACATGTTATAGCCGAAGATGGAGAATACAACATTATGAAGCCGTGAGACTAGATGGAACTTGTAATATATTTGACATGCACTCGTAGCGTAGCGGAACTTGATATGCATGTATTGAACTTGATGTGTATGAACTTAATGTAATAACGTCCAGATGGTTTCGTTGAAATGTTATATTTGGATGCATCGTGCTTTATATGTGGGTTCTGAATATGTGATTGATATTTATGGAATATTTGATATATATGCGAAATATATTTGCTATATGAAAAATGAAAAAAAAAGATCACAGCCGGTTCTAGGCTATGGCCGGCTGTGATAGGGGGCCTATCACAGCCGGCCATAGCCTAGAACCGGCTGTGATATCCCCCCATCACAGCCGGTTCTAGAAAAAAAACCGGCTGTGATCACCCCACTATCACAGCCGGTTCTACACAAAAACCGGCTGTGATAGTCCCCCCATCACAGCCGGTTTTTGAAAACCGGCTGTGATAGTGGGGACTATCACAGCCGCTTTATCTCAGCCGCCCTCCAAAACCGGCAGTGATGGGGGTTGCGAACCGGCTGTGATGCCGGTTTGTGTAGTAGTGATACATGCGACACTTCCTGGAAGCTTTGTGCAAATAAAGTGAGGAAAACTTGAGTGCATATATGTAACACAACTAACTACAATAACTAAATTGTGGTCTTTTTTTAATAATTCAATCAAGTACGCCTGCGTTATTATTGTTGGCTGATTGAGACATTGCATGGTTAGCATAGTCCAAGCATGCATACTTGGACCACACCTTTGACTAGTTGGTAGAAAAAAAATATTAACATACGTGGTATCTAACCAGTTAGATTATTGAGGTTGTTGGAAATTGGAATGCTGTTCTTTTTACCCAAAGGACGGCAAGAGCTTTACCGTGAACTTTTATCACAAGGAAAACATAGAAATAAAATAAAAGTGGTGTCGAATCATCTGACTTGCTCACATGAAGCACGACCATAAAGTCCAACCACAAAGAAGCACACTACCCCCTCCATCCCAAAAAATAAGTTATTCTGTTCTTCAAATTTTGTAGCTAAAGATTGGGGCAATCAAGGTCATTTTACAATTTTGTTTAATCTGTCTTAAAACGTCTAGAATGGCTGTTTTTTTTGGGACGGGGGAGTAGGATTTAAAGTAACAAGAAACCCAAAGTCTAGATGAACACAAAGACAGACGTTAGCTGGTAAAAAACTCCCAAGAGTGGTGTTTAAGATTGACCTCGCGAGAGCTAATTTTGATTCTGTCTCTTGCGTGTTTCTCCTCGAACTACTCTCAGCGGTCCGGATGCCCGACAACTTGGACCGATTGGTTCTTGATGATTCTCTCAAAGGCAAGCATCAAGATTCTCATGAATGGCGTCCCTGGCTGGAGGATGTGCCATGGTCCACTACTACACAAACCACTTTCACAAACGGGTTATCACAACCGGTTTTGAGAAAACCGGTTGTGATAGAGCTATCACAACCGGTTTTTAAAAAACCGGTTGTGATGTCGCCTATCACAGCCGGTTTTTCTCAAAAACCGGTTGTGATAGTCGGCCGGCATATCACAACCGGTTTTTCTTACAAACCGGTTGTGATGCTCACTATCACAACCGGTTTTTGAAAACCGGTTGTGATGGTGAGCATCACAACCGGTTTCTTTACTAACACATTTTTGGAGGGCAAATTTGAAAATTTAAATTTTGTAAACGACCTCGGATGAACTTTTGACCAAAACGAAAGTTGTAGATCTTGAAAAGTTATGAAACATTGTAGTTCATCACTTTTTTATTTGAAATCATCTTGTCAACCGAATCTAAGTTTGAATTTTTCAAATTTGAAAATTTAAATTTTGTAAACGACCTCGGATGAACTTTTGACCAAAACGAAAGTTGTAGATCTTGAAAAGTTATGAAACATTGTAGTTCACCACTTTTTTATTTGAAGACATCTTGTCAACCGAA
This sequence comes from Urochloa ruziziensis, assembly GCA_015476505.1. Taxonomy (NCBI): domain Eukaryota; kingdom Viridiplantae; phylum Streptophyta; class Magnoliopsida; order Poales; family Poaceae; genus Urochloa; species Urochloa ruziziensis. The sequence continues at coordinate 55,631,650 of CM027118.1, forward strand.
TCTAAGTTTGAATTTTTCAAATTTGAAAATTCAAATTTTGTAAACGACCTTGGATGAACTTTTGACCAAAACGAAAGTTGTAGATCTTGAAAAGTTATGAAACATTGTAGTTCACCACTTTTTTATTTGAAGTCATTTTGAGCCTCAAATAAGCAATTTACACTCGGAAAACATTAATATGAGGGGAATCAAAATGGTATATAGACACAAACACACTAGTGGTGCAGTGGTAGAGGAGGTTATGCACAGCGCTGAGGTCGCGGGTTCGAATCCCGCTGACCACGTAGCGCGCGATTTTTCCTCGAATAAATAAAATGTTTTGCTATTTTATTTTGGTTTATTTTGGGTTCAGATGAAAACCGGTTGTGATGGGGGTCATCACAGCCGGTTTTTGAAAACCGGTTGTGATAGGGGGGACTATCACAGCCGCTTTATCTCATCCGCCTCCCAAAACCGGCTGTGATAGGGGTTACGAACCGGCTGTGAAGGCCTTTTCTGTAGTAGTGGTCGTCGATTGAGACAGGGTGACCCTCTCTCTCTAATTCTCTCTTTGTGCTTGTCATGGAGTGTTTCAATGCCATTGTTTGCTTGGCTGAGAGGGTGAGGCTCTGGGTCGAGCCGCCATCAAACACCAAGCCTCGTTGTATGTGATGTGGTCGTCTTTCTATCCCTGGTCGAGCATGACCTCTTCTTGATTAGACTACTCCAAAAGCCAGGCCTTTCTGATCTGTTGCTCTGTTGAACTAGTCTTCCTAACCAAAGGGATTATGCAGTGCGAGGTCCCTGACTTTCCATGCACATATTTCGATGTTCCCTCTCAATTCATAGGATGCCTAGAGCGGCTATGCAGCCTTTGATCGCCAAGGTCACGAGACATATCCCAGCTTGGAAAGGGATGCTGCTAAACAGGAGTGGTCGCTTAACTCTTGTGAAGTCCACCCTTCCAGCCATACCAGTTCATATCTCCATGGCCATAACGATTTCATCTTGGACGACCAAGACCATCGAGACCCTTATTAGAGGATTTCTCTAGTGTGGGACAGAGGTGGCTTTGGGGGGAAGTGCGCAGTTGCTTGGGTCAATGATTGCTACTCTATGATACTCGGTGGTTTGGGCATTCCAAACCTCCATGCAATGGGGATGACCCTAAGGCTGTGCTTGTTGTGGTTGGCGAGAACTAATGAGATGTGTACTTGGGCGTGTTTTCAATTTTTGGGCGATTGCCAAGTCGCAACTTTCTTCGGTGCTTCAATCCAGGTACAGGTGGGCAACAGTGAACACGCTCTCTTCTGGATGGACAATTGGATCAACGATTGTTTGATCTAGTCGCTTGCCCCAAACTTATGGGCTGCAGTGCCGGCACGTGTAAGAAATAGGACGGTGTTGACGCAAAATCGGGCGGAGACAGATGCACAAACACATGAATGAAGGCATGGCCTTGAAAACCGGGGTGTGCCAGTCAATATGACCTGTTGATTGACAAGGAAGAAGAAATCGTAAAATACTGGCCGAATCGGCTGACTGCCGAGACTGTCGAGAAATGGCTAACAGATTAGCCGAGACTTATTGAACAACGCTTAGAAACAGATCTAGTCGGCTATAACTGGATGATATACTGAACAGATCGCTTGATAATAAGCCGACAACAATCTAGATCTAAACAGGATAAATTGGTGATAAAAACTAGAACAACAAGAATTGATATAAAACTTGCAGATCTAGCAGATATCGATAATTGTTGAATAAATCTAGACGAAACCACAGCGATGCGCCTGGAGGTTAAAGCCTAGAAATTACTCGGTAGGGGCAGAACTCACGAGCAGGCCTTGGGGATCGAAATCGCCTCAGCTTGCCCAAGAGAACTCGAACTCACCAGCAAATCTTAGGGATCGAAATCGCCTCAACTTGCTTAAAAGAACTCGAAAGAAAAAGCTTTGGCAAAGTCGCCAGTACGTAAAAGTAAAGGTACTGGAATAAAAGGGTTTGTCTATTGATGCTGTGATAAAACGTTTACAATGCTTGTAGGCACATATTATACCCTAGACACGCTAAGCCGGTTACGACATACTCAACTTGCTGAAAAAGAAAGTATCTTAACAAACTAATATTACGATACATGGACTCTATTTTTCCTTCTGTAGAGCCTTCACAAATAAAGCTCCACGCCGAACTGTCCGTGCAGACATACGTGAATAATTCGTGTTTCCATCTTTCACGCTAGAAATATCGCTTGTTTACTCCAAGTAGTATTCGTATGCACATATTTGCCACTTTGCTAGTTTCCTGTACATCAGTCATCCTAAAATCGGATATGCACATAAAAGTCTGATTAGCCTTCTTTGCTTTCCTTTCTTTTTTTTCTTTTAATCAATCTGCCGATCTGCATTATTATAGCTTCTGGATTCTATGAAGTACGAGTACCAAGTCCTGCATCACGTAAGTCTCCTTTACGTAGGCCCATGCTTCTTCGTAGATTATTTTTCAGTATCTTTTATTTGGCAACCTTGTACATCGGAATAAAAAAACTCTGCATGTCATTATTTGAACTGCTGCGCAAGAAACTGCAGCTACCAATAACTTGCCAATCATTGGCTTCGCTAATTTAAAATTGGACTTCACCCATCAGACTCTACACAATACTGACAATCAGACTTTACTCATGCACCTCCAGCATATAGAAAATGGATATTTTAACTCTCTGATTCTACATGCATCTCCAGCATATGGCAATCGGACATAGATTAATCGGACTTGCTCCTCCTCGATTCTGATTAATCTATTTTATGAAGATGACGTCCACCATGTACTGCCCTCGGATATGTCCGATCCATAGTGTGCCTGTGCACTCTTGCCAGCAATATAAAATTATATTTTGCCTTGGCTAATTAATACCACATTCCCACAAACCGATTTCCTCCTTACGGATTGCCCAGCTTGCCGATTGGTCACCATTGCAATTCTTTTGCTCTCCTCCGATTCTAGAACCACCACTTCGTCCGATTCCGACTCCAAAACACATTCCCCTTTTCTTTTTTGACATCGGCTCTAACACGTGTCAAAAAACGGTGTCAACGGACGGGATGGTCTCACCGATCGATGGTGGGTTCGTGACATCATACACGCAGTCACTATCCAAGTGGTCGTACAGTACCTATGGATCTGGGACCTACTTCGACGAATGACCCTAGCCTAGTCTTTGGACAAATTAATCTAAATTTGGCACGTCTCCGGGGAATGTTCGCTAGTGTCGGCGCACCAAACTTCTAGTAGCCCACTAACTTTGGGAAGTACAGGCACCCAGGAGGTGTAGATTTCTTCTGCTGGTTGGTCTTCCATGGTCGCTGTTGGACTTCAAATCGACTCCACCATCATGGTGTAAGGGACAAGGATGGTTTCCCTTTATGCGCCCAGGAGGTCAAAACGCTAGACCATTTGCTCACGGGTTGCATGGAGAGTGAAAAACTTGGTTCTGTACACTTTGGTTTGTCCAACTTCAGGACCAGGTCCCTCAGATGGAAGCCTCATTTTCCGAATGGTAGATCCAAGCCTGGAAACGGGTCTTGAAGGAACATCGTAAATGCTTCAACTGACTCGTTTGGCTGGTCACTTTGGCGGGAGCGGAACCACAGGGTTCACGATCACACTGCTCTACAATCGGTGGCTCTAGCCCCTCTGATTTGAGGAGGCAAGGCCTCGTGGGCATTAAACTTCTACTAAGCATTAGATTGTAATTTTTCGGTGCTTTGTTTTCTCCTTGCTCACATTTGGAACGTAATGTTGTATCGCAAATACTTTTCTCTCCATAATAAAAATGTGCACGTTCTCTTAAAAAACACACTCGACGTAAAATGAAAAGTAAGGATTAAATCACATTCCACATGCTGGAATGCTGATCTGTTTTCTTTGGAGGAACTAGAATGTTGATCTTTTGTGCAATGGCATGATAGAGATGGCTTTGACAAGTTGACGTCACAAATTCAGTTTTCCTTATCATGAACCATGAAATGAATAAGCGGCGGAGTTACACCACTTCATCAAGGGTAACTTAGCCCGACGAAATGCTAGAATTCCTTAGGCTAATCGCAGTGCAAGTTTTTTAGAGGTTTCATGCTAGGGTCAGCTCCATTACAACAATGGGGATAAGCATTGAATGGATGTTACTTTTGTTATAAGGCTAATTCCAGTGGAGAGTTCATTTTGATGTTTTCAAGATGGCCACGCATAAGTAACATGTGGACCGTGGTACATTAACAACACTTGATCGACACGGATCTGTCATCCCAAATCAATCAAGTTACTACATATGTTATATCCAAATTGGAAACCATCCAACAGAAACTCCTTCCTTTGTGAAATTCATCGTCTGTGATATACATTACACATGTGTATGTGTAGACGACGAAGCATCATGTTACAAGTAGATCACATGTGTACATTACACTCGATCTGGAGAAACATATACCTTTTGACCACCGGCTTTTACCCTACCCTGGGCTCCTATAGACTAGCCGCGTGCATCATTGCTCTCCCGAGCATCTCAGACTGATGATCGATCCCGCTCAACTCCCACTTCCTGATGGATGATCGAGAAAACGACTGGTCAAAGCCTCAGAGCCACGCAGGTTAGCTAATGCTGCCAGTCGAGTACAGTGGCCCTGCACGTACTACTCATGAATCTTCTGCTCTTTTAACGCCATCAACATAATCCGCTATCAATTATCATGTTACAAGCAGATAATGACTTAAGATTGTAATAACCATGGATGGTGGACAAAGAATTAATCTCCAGAAGATACATAGAAACAAACTCTACTATATATCACGTTTTTATTCCCAGAATCTCTAGCCCGTGGTAATACACAGGGAGATGGACTCGTGTGACAGATAGTAGCTCAACATATATACTAATGTGACAAATAGAAGCTCAACATAAAGTAATCTTCACTGGAAAATAACTCTCATAGAACAACTCTTAAGTTAACTCTCTGCACTCCGGCTGCCCCTTACAGTGTCCGTCAATGTTCCTCTGGATGGTGCTGCTCTGCTAGACCAGAATCATCACGACCGCACATCAGACTTTGCCATGCTGGTGCTGCATGATAACCTCGCAGTTGATCAATCGGGCAACGGTGTCCATGGATGGCCTGGAGGTTGGCTGCACGTGCAGGCACTGGACTGCAATTCTCCCGAGCTGCATGATGAGAGTGGCACCAACGGGTTAGGATTTTGGCTCTCTAGGCCAAGGGTTTAGAAGAGTGACAAATAAATTAAAGAGTTTTAAGTTCCAACAAAGCTAGCTAGCTAGACCTTGAGAGCTCCGGCAGGAGGGTACTGGTCGCCAAGCTTGGGGTCGATGCATTCCTCAACTCTGCCTTCCGCCAGCAATGGAGCTGCCTGATTCATACTCCAACCAAAAGTAGCAGTCAGGGTCTTGTGGTCTACACACAGCTGAGAACAGTGTGATTCCTGTTACTGATGGAGTAGTTGCTTAATTACCCATGAATCGAGGACATGCTGATCCCGTGGCAACGTATCGTCGAAAGGCTTCCTCCTCGTCAGGAGCTCAAGAAGCACAACTCCGAAGCTGTACACGTCGGACTTTGTCGTCAGACGGCCTGCGAAAGACCTGTACGCGTACCAGAAACTATCCCTCATCGTCAGCCGATCAATCAGATCAGAAACTCACCAACCAACTCCAATCATATTCGTGCAAAGCCAGGCGTAATAATACGGACGATCGAGCCATCGAGGCCGGCGGGCGGTACCCTTGTCGGCGGGGATCAGGGATCGTCGTATAGTTTGCAGGAACCGGTGGTTCCAGCTCCTTGAACACGTTGTGGCCGGCGATCTTGGCCCTCAGCCCTTCGAACAGCAGCACGTTGCCGGACCGGACGTCGTGGTGCGCCACCCGCAGCGGCGCCGCCTCGTGCAGGTAAGCCAGCCCCCTCGCCGCGTGCAGCGCGATCCGCACGCGCTGCTCCCAGAGTCCCAGCTCAGCCTCAGCACCGGCGCCGCCTCCTCCTCTGGCCCTGTCAGTCAGAGGTGGTCGATCGCGTAGCTACACGTTACGTTATCGTTTATAGGGAGGGCGAAATTAATGGAGAATTTTTTAGGAGCAAGGCAGGTACCGTGCAGGGCGTCGTGGAGGGTGCCGCCCACGCCGGCGAGCTCGTAGAGCAGCACGGGGAGGTCGGCGGTGACGTTGTAGCCGAGCAGCCGGACCACGTTCTCGTGCCGGAGCCTCGAAGCCACGGCCACCTGCTGCCTCAGGATGATCCTGACGTCGTCGGCGGTGCTGGCGTCCGGCGTCCTGATGAGCCTCTTTGCGGCGGCGGCCCTGTCGCCCGGCACCGGCAGCGTGGCCCTGAAGACCTCAGCGTGCGCGCCACGGGCGATGAGCTTCGAGGCCGAGAACTTGGCGGTCGCCTTCTTGAGCTCGCGCTGGGTCAGCTCCGGCACGTCGGCGGCGATGATGGCCACCTCCTTGGTCTTGCCTGAAAAATTAAAAACCAGCAGGCGCGTGAAATCTTTGATCGGAGCAGAGGCAGCAGAGGACTCGTTCGAGAGCAGAACGCAAGCCGTCAGCAACTTGTCTTACCAGAACGTGCCGGGGTAGCTCGCGCGGCGGCTGAGCCGTCCTTAGACGACGGGCACAGGCAGTCGAACCGGATCTTGATCCTGCAGCCTCCCATTGCGAAAGTGTTGCCGAAGTGGCTCAGGTAGTGGTATGACTGGTAGCTAGGTCGGTATGGCAGCAAATTTTGGCAGAGGAGAGCTGTGGGGATTACAAGGCACAGCTTCGATGGAGCAGAGGAGAGCTGTGGGAATTGGCTAGCGCGCGACGACGAGCAGAACATAATTATTGCTCGGGCACGCACATGGAGCCTTTAGTTTCCGGCTTTGCCGAAGCGCAGGTAGATTGCGTGGAGATCCTTTCCTTCCCATGCATACATGCTCCTCGCCGGTAGATTCACTGCTACGACTAGCTAGCGCAGCAGCATCGTGCAATGGCCAATGGCGAGAGCACGGCAGCGGAGCGCAAGGTGATCTGGGTCCTTCAGCGGCCGGTCTGTTGAATTCCAACGCACGGGAAGGTTCAAGGAAGGATCCGTCTTTCCGGATTAGGCAACAACGTCTCGCTACGGGCAGCAGCTCTGCTACTATGTGTGTTGGTTCCGGGGGCTGGCTTGACTACATTGTTCATCTGATGTGATGTTGACACAATGTTACATTCTGACGTACTCCTGTCCAAGATCTGATGTTCACAAATAAATTGACTACTACTACTACCAGCAAGAGGCCGGGCTTGCATTATTGAATTGGCCCATATATTGATTCTAAGATTAATTAGATAATGTACTCTGATCCGTTGGTCCTTTTTAATGTTGTCGTTTCCAACATATATTCGCCAAGGTGCCAAAGGAAGTACCCCCCCCCCCCCCCCCCAAGCATCTGTAAAGATGAATCAGTAGACATGTCAGGGATCACGTTATTGAAAATTGATAGTAAAGATTTGAGATGTCAATAATAAGAAGGAACCTTCGTTTCAGAGTATAAATAAGAGTTACGACTACTAGAATTTATAAAATTTAGCACTGCACACGGATTTTGTCTATGTACATATGGATCTGGTCGGTTAGAGCTGTCTCTGAGGAATGCATAATAATTATATTCATGTTGCGTAGGATAGTTCAGTTTTAGATTTCATTATGCCCCGCTAATTAAATTTGAAAATGTACATTCAAAATGTTACTTATGGAATAAGATCTCATGCATGCTAAATGCTTCCAAGTTATTTTTCAGCCCCTTGGAGATGTGGCCGAAGAAGAACTCGCATACGAAGAAGATCATCATGGAGGGTAAGCACATATTTCTAAGTAAGGACAAAGTGTATACTTCTAATTCAATACAACAACAATTTAGCAAAAGGATATGAAGTTGGCAAATTTGAAACTAACAATTTCTAATAAAGAAATCTAGTTGGTTCATGACATCTTAACATACCAACTGAACCCATTATTTATTTTTGTTTCTAGACAAAATTAAGTGTCCATTTTTTATCATCAATGTCATTCTTTCATGGGAACTGAACGCATAGGCTTCGTTACAAGATAATACATACTCTTTACAATTATGAATAATGGATATTTTTTCTGACCGAAGTGAGCCGGGGAAGCCCCAACTTTTTTTTATATTTTTTATTTCAGACCCAAATAATTCGCTCCCATGGGAGTCTAACATGGGACTGCTGGGTGCTACTCAGGTGCCCTAAC